>CM056049.1:131221204-131868447 GCA_029574335.1 Rana kukunoris
GTTTTTGAATTCGAACGTTCGAGTCCCATAGACTTAAATGGGGTTCTCAATGTTCACGCGAACGGTCAGTCTGTTCGACGGTTCTGGTGCGAACCGAACGCAGGTATGTTCGGCTCATCCCTAGCTGGGATTTGTATGCTGTAAGCAGGAGCCTTCCATTCAGATTAGCTGAAGATGAACTACACTGTACAAGAGGACTGGCAGAAAGAACAGGGGAGCATTTAAAAAGGAAAAAGCCAGGGAACACAGAGGAGGTGGGAGGAACTGTGTTGCAGGCTGGACATGAGAGAAAGAGAGAGAGAGAGAGAGAGAGTAGAGTGGATCCACATGGGCCCAGGCTGGATCAGGACAAGCCGGGAGGTTGCAGAGCCTCCAGAGAGAGAGAGAGATGATCACCCTGAGGAGGCAGGTTAGTGGAACCTGCGAGCAGGTGGATCAGATCATTGCCATCTATACAGCCCTACAAGAAGACTGACAAAGGTGACCCCCTTCAAATGAAAGGTAATTGAATGGATGGACTTTTGAGGCAAGGCGGGGATATCAAAAAATTTTATTACAAAAATATCCAAAAATGTATACATAAACAACTTAAATAAAAAGAAACCATATATGATATATGATATAGAAAATATCCTCTGTGCATCGTCTATGAGTTTCTCCTTTGGGGCTTCCTCAGGACGAGCAGAAGAGATTTAGGAGTGGGACAAATGTATATCTCATTATCAAAATGGACGTCGGCCCTCCAAGTTGCCAAATAGCACCCTGAATCGCATAAGCGTATGGGAGTCACATTTGTTCACAAGGTTCCAAAAACAAGTGGAAAATGTATCCAAGAGGCACTAGTATTGAGCCAATGAGCACTAATACCAGGGCAGGCAGAAGGAGTTTTAGTCAGGACAAATATATATGTCCAATATACCACAGCCAGGTATATCAGCCTGGATAAACAAAGCCTCAAACAGCCAGCAAGCAGCGGAATCCCAATAAAGGAAAAACCCAGAAATGATACGAGCTGTATAGCACAGGCTATCCCCCGGGGCACACGGCGCTCATATTATCTCTGGGTATCTCATTTATTGTGTGTATTGGCCTTTAGGCTCTCTCCTTCCAGTCACAGTGCTTTTCAGAGGACATTTAAAGAAAACCATCTTGGCCACAGCATGCGAACAGCCTCATCCAGCTGTTATTTTACAGTTCAGAGGAACCAGGGAGTGGTAAAACCATGGCTCAGCTGGGTGTTTTTACAATCCTCTACACACCTATTTCATTAGCAGTTGTACCTATTCCTAGAACCAGGTTTTTGTTTTCTATATGTTTACATACTTACAGACCCTCACAGGTCCAGTAGAATAAAGTTCAGCCCAGTACAGTCCTAGTTTCTCATGATGTGGCCCCTTGGGAAAATGAATTGCTCACTCCTGCAATAAAGTTTGCAATTTGCAGATTTTAAATGTGTTCACCAAACCTGACCTTTGAAACAAACCCAAGCAGATTTGCTCATCACTAGCAGTGGTAGTAAACGCATGACATAGAGTGCAGTAAAGATTGTATTGATTTTTGTTTTTATGATAACATTGCAGTCATCATTTTGTAGCAATGTGTTATGGTTCTGCATCATTACCAGCAATCTTCTCTTGTATACTTCAAACAATACCATGCTTCATTTATTTTTGAAGATACTTTATTTATGTAGCGCCCCCTTACTTTCAGAAGGGACGCTATCTGTAAATTTAGTGGGGTGAGAGACTTATTTGCTCTCACCCAGGTTGATTCATGTTAAATTGGGCTGCTGTCAGCCCTGAATTATCCTGTGGTTCATTCTGTTCTCTAGGGATGCAGTTCCATCTCTGGGCGGCAGGTGGCGCCAAAGGGATTCAGGCAGAGCCACTTTTCCCCAGCAGCCAATTGGAGGAGTGTTTCCCTCGTGGGGCATGCTGGGGGAGGATATATCTGACGCCATCTTTCGGGGTTCTTCGCGGGTTCCTGGTCCCAGGTGCGGCACCCACCTTCAGGGTGTGCGCACGTCACGGGCCCCACCACTATGGCCTACCTGTCCAGGGCCCATGCTAGGCGGAGTTCCTTAATCTGGGCCCTCATGGCTCAGACCAACTGAGTTGCCGAGGGGCCCCAGTGACTTACTGGGTCCCCATACTTCAAGAGAACTTGACTTAAAGGATGCGCTCTATTGTTCTCAAATATCAGACCTGTGGCAGAGGCCTTTACTAATTACCTAGAGCCAAGTCGGTGGCAGAGACTTGTTCCTTCTCAGCATTCTCAGTGACACTCTGGCTGCCAGGCCTGTGGGAGAGGCCTGTCCGGGTGCAATGCACCCACTCCGGCAGGAGTGGCGACGGGAGAAAAGAATATACTCTAGAAGCAGGACTGCTTCTGTTCATTATCCCTAGCCTGACTCTGCAAAGTTTTTCTTTTCACCAACCTATCCTGTCTACCTCAAGTTGACTGTTGGTCGATGTTGGCTTGGACATTCCGTTACTGCTCTCACAGTTGCTACCTTCAATTTCCCTAGACACGTTAAAGGTAACTTAACTTATGCCGATCTCAAATCTAACCAGCGGCTCCTGAATGGGGTAGCGCTACATTTAAAACATCATCTAAAGAAGCGAAAAATAATAAAAATGTCCAAATCCAATAATTAGCATTAATTGTAAAGGGTTTGAAAATTTTCACTATAACTATAACATGTAATACACATTTGTGTAAGTCAACTCAATAAAAAAGTTCTGGTTTGTTACATGATTTAACTCAGTGCTGTAAATAATTTCAGAAGTCTAATCTTTAATCTGTTTAGATCCACATTTAAGGCAAAGTATATTCATGTTTGTCATGGTCATGAAAAAAATCACATGTATCATCCATTTTTAATGCTTTTGGCATGTTCTCATTTATCATTAGAAATACTTAGTTGCTTATTCAGGATTATGAGAGCAGACATCCTTTGCCCTATGGGATATTTAGACACAAGCATGGCCTAAGACAGTGGTTGTCAATTTATGAGCTATGGCCTCATCTGTTGATCCTGACACCACCAAAAGGCCACACATAATTTATGTAATACTTGAGAGGACTGCCGGACTGTAGACCTAATAGAGAAAATTATGGTCAGAGACTGTGCAAATGCTACAATTGTGGCCTACAGACATGCTGCAGAAGAAAATACAAAACTGGGAACATGTTACATGAGGCTAAAAGAGATCAGTGCTTATACCCATAATCTATGTTCCCACTACAGACTGCTAAGGTTTGAGACCGTACATCATATACCAAGGGCACATCATATATGGAGGGCCACAGGTTGGACTAGGGGCCTAAGATATTGGCTTTAAATACACTGCAATATTGTGTAGGGATCTGCTGCCCTCTACTGTCTGCATATGTAAAGAGCCATTGCTTGTTGAAGTGGTTCTAAAGGTCCAATGTTTTTTGTATCATCTATGCATTATTTGTATAAAGGTGGAAATCCTTCTCTGTGCAGCAGCCCCCCCCCTACTTATCTAAGCCCCATCTCAATCCAGAGATGTGCATGAGGGCTTCAGCTCTCCAGGGACTCTCCTTTCTTATTGGTTGAGACAGCCAATCACAAACAATGAGGAAAGAGAGGGGGCAGGGCCAATCTCTAGCTCTGTGTGGGATTGAGGATGCTTGGGTGCCCCATTTTAAGCTGCTCGCTTTAGTAGCAGAGTACACAGTGGAGATAAGGTGCAGAAAAGGGCCTGAGAAACTGAATCTTAGGAGGACCAGCCATATCCAATGAAAGCTTACATTGGGAAAGACTTTTACAAGAAGTAGCAGCTGTAATAGAATCTATACCATTCCATACATCAATATACATTACTCATGTGTGTGGTACTGTATCTCTCCCATCCCCCCTTCTCAAAAAAGCCGTATCACGTATAAGTAAGTTATGTTTTGGGGGGGGGGGGTCGGATTCCACAGTGCAGCAAGGCGTAATTGGATTACCTGGAGGCCTGTGTTATCCAGTCTAACCCCACTCTCAAGATACAAGATAGATTGTAACTTCTTATGTGTAGCTACCCCTTCAATTTTTGGAGGGATACCTGAGGAAAATGGTTAAGGCTTTTTGGAGTTGCTGGAGATCTTTGTGTCATAGAAGAAGGGGAATGGTTGGGACTGGGAGGGGGTAGAGGAGTTTTGGGAAGCTGACCATTTTAAATAGGTGGAACCTACCAAAAAAAGAGAATGGGGGGTCTGACCAGCTGTCCAACTTTGGATATAACAGGGGGCAGTTTAGATGATAAAGAAAGGAGGGATCCTTGCCTATTTTTATCCCCATGGTGCAGTGGTAGAACTTTGCTTTTGGAAAAATGTATCCTCAGTCCTGAACATGCCCGAAAGCGCGTGAAAATCTATTGGATAAGGATCATATCTGCCTAAGGGTTAGAAATGAAAATCAGTATGTCGTCTGCGAATATAGCAGTGCGTAATTCCTGAGAGCCCACTTTGACCCTGTGAAGATCTAAGAAAAAAAGGTATCAGGAAACGGGTTCCAGTGCAAGGTTAAAAAGCTAGGGTTACAGGGGACACCCTTGCATTGTGTGCCTTTGTGAAGTCAAATACTATTGGAGACATGACCGGACTGGGGCAGACTGATGCTGGTCTGAGTCCAATCTGGTAGTGGAAAACTTCCTGGGATTGGACAGAGGTGTTTGCAGAGTGGGGGTATGTCTGGTGGCAAAGGGCCCCATGCACAGAACGATCGTCTGAGGGAATATGTTCACTCTGCAAGGTCATTATCGGTTATAGGCGGATGTACGCTCTTATCTCTGCTGTGTCTGATCAGCACAGGTCAAAGTTCATAGCATGCACCTGCAGATAGCCTTCTATCCACAAGGAACGGTAGTATAGTCCAGGTATGCGTTGTGGAAATTGGGCAGTAGGAGCCCGGTCCAAAAGGATCCTTTCCCTTCTTAGTAGACAATCGAATCAGCCTAATATAAGCTTGATAGCCTGATGGAAGGTAAGGGTTGCCTTTGAGGAATTTTTGATAGACCATGACAAGGGTGGGGGGCAATTGTATCCGATGCAAGCTTGTAAAAGTCTACCGTGTACACGTTGGGACCCAGGGCTTTCCTTGCTGATAGAGAGTCAATTGCCCCAGTAACATCTTCGGGTGAGATAGGAGCATTGAGTTGTTATATGTATTATCAGGAGGGGGACTTTGTCCAGGAAAGACTCTGCCAAGGTCTCATCAATGGGGTCAGGGCCGTATAGTCTAGCATAGAATTATTTCAAGGATAAGGTTGATGTCCTTGGGGGAAGAGGCAAGTTTACCTGTGTTGTCTTTTAGAGCAGTTATATGAGTAGAAGTGTGGTTCCCCTTGCATAAACATGCTAAAAGTTTCCCAGCTTTATCGCCAAACTTATGGTCTAGGAGAGATTGGTGTATCCTCTCCTGATTGGTTTTTGGTTTTACACCAATCATCCCTGTGCTCTGGAGATTTGTGCTGCGTGAATCGTGTTTGAGCAGTGTGTAAAGCCTCGCTGACTGTACTATATTCTTTGGTGATATTTCTTTTGTAGCCAGTGGCAAATAATATGATTCTGCCTTACAGCACCGCTTTCCCAGCTTTTAAGAAAAGTTTGGGGTTGTCTCTATGCTCTGAATTAGTAACCGCGTAGTCTGCCCATGTTTCCTGAATGATCTTTGGAAGATCTAAGTTTTGTGCCAAATAGAATGGGAAATGCCACGTTTTGGCTTGGTTCAGGGTGATGAAACCAGTCAGGTCCACAGAAATCAGGACATGGTCAGAAATAGCAATGTCATAAATGCAGGGGTCGGTGTTTGAGTAGAGTGAAGTTAGAGAAAGTGTAATCTATCCTAGATAGTGTGTTGTGAGGGGTGGAGAGGTATATTCCCTTCCTTCTGGATGGGACATTCTCCAGGGGGCCACTAAGCGAAGGCTGTCCAAAAAGTGATGTAGGGGAGAGGGGGCTGTAAAGGGGGAGACCCCGGAGGAGCAGCTACCTAGGGATTTATCTTCCTGAGCGGAGAGCACCAAGTTAAAGTCCCCGCCTACCAAAAGGGGAAGTGGATGAATGGAGCTAGTTTGGAGATTCATTTTTGGAAGAACTGTTTAAAAGGTGAATTAGGGGCATACATGTTAGATAAAACACATTCCTGGGCGGAATTTTTAAGTTTAACTATAAGAATACGGCCCTCATCATCTCTGTCCACAGAGAGAACTTCAGGGCAGGTTCTTGTGAATAAGAAGGAGGACCACAGCTTTTCCTCTGACCGCCAATGATCCAAAACCTTCTCCCACCACAGTTTTTGCATACGGCTGAAGTTTTCCGCCGACAGGTGTGTCTCCTGAAGTATCTCTATGAATGCCTTAAGGTGTTTGAGGTGGCAAAGAATCGCCATATGCTTACGAGGTGAACGTAGCCCTTTGACATTCCAAGAGACCACTTTCATGTTGGGGCGCTTGGGTGGGAGGGTCTATTACATTTATTTAGAGCCAATGTATGAGAAATGAGTAGCTGCCTTTGTGACATCACTAATGTACTGCCTAAAAGCTTTGGACACATTAGAGGAGGCTTGAAATTTTGAAAGTGGAGTTTAGAAAGGAGGTCAACCCAACATGGGTGTAAAAATACAAAAAAGAAACTAAATACCATGTGAACATCAAAAGAGCTAGCTTAGTAGCTAAACCTGAACAAATTCACTACTCAAGAATGGATGGGGACCCAGGACAGGTGTGTCAGAGTCCAAAGTCAGCGTGAATTGTTTCAGCCGAAGAAGTTGGAGAGTTAGAGTTTCTTTGCATGGTCTTTCCTTGGGCTTCGCTGATCCCTTGGTTCCGCAAGTCGAGGTTGGGCTGACGAGGAGGAAGAGTCCATGGGAATATGTAGACAAGACTGAGGTACTGATCCTCTGGCAGAGGCGGCTCTAGGCTTTGTGAGGCCTTAGGCAAAACTTGACATGGGGCCCCCACTCACACCCATGATGGGAAAAATAATTCAAGGACAAGCGCCTCTTCCCCACAACCCTGGCCGGTGGTTGTGGGGGTCTGCGGGCACGGGGGCTTATTGGAATCTGGAAGCCCCCTTTAACAAGGTGCCCCCCAGATCCTGCTCTTTAATACCTAAGGGGCGGGGGCCACCCGGTGATGTCACCTAGTGAACCTGCCCCTTGTGACGTCATTGACTGAGGGCATGCTGGGTCATTGACGTCACAAAGGGGCGGTGTCATCGATATTCACTGGTTGTTAGGAATGCTGGCGGCCCTGCTCCTGAGTCAGGGCTCTTAACATTGCCTGAGCACAGCAGCGTTAAGGTACCCTGTCCCTTAAGACTGGAGTAATGCATTGGGTAAGTTAGGTGGCTGTGAGGCCCCTGTGAGTGTGAGGCCTTAGACGACCGCCTAATTTGCCTAATTAAAGAGCCGCCTCTGTCCTCTGGGTGGGAATTTTTTTTAGAGTTACCGGAAGGATCGGTGAAATGAAGTATCGCCGGGTACGCCAATGTGAATTTGACCCCTTTCTGGTAGAGTGCAAGTATCTCAGGATATTTACTCTGTCAGAATAGTTAAGGTAGCATACTTAAATATGACATGGAATGCGTTTCTCATTTGAGGGGCCTCCCAGGCGGCGAGTCCTTTCCACTATGCAGGGAGTTGATACCCCCAGAGCACACGGGATACATACCTCACAGATTTCCTGAAGGGAATCAGAGTTGAAGGACTCAGGGAGACCTATGATCCGCAGGTTGTGCGACAAGAATGATTTTCGAGATCGTCCAGTTTGTCCAGGATGAATTGCTGTGTGCGTCTCAAATGTTGCTCAGGTGTATGTGAGCTTTGAATTTCATCCTCAAGGTCTGACATGCGGTGTTCCAGTTTAGACAGGCGCTTGGCATGATCATTCCTGCTCTTTCCTGAGCTGTGTGATACCCACAGCTATAGCCCTGTCAACTGCTGCAGTGATATAGGGAGAGAGGAGGGCTGTTACTGCCTGAGCTAGCTGTGGCTGCAGACTGTGCAGGAATTGCTGTTTCGGACATCTTCACAGCATTGGCCATATTGGCTGCATGTGAGGCAGGCTGAGGGGGCTTTGAGCGGGTAGCTGCAGCCGAAACCCAAGGTGCCATGTACCATGTATAGGTCCATCACCGCCGAGCCAGGGGGTGTCACCGAGGAGGTACTCCCGGAGCCAACGTTCCAAGCTTCTCTACATGTGGCGCTGGAACCGGAAGTCTATCTTCTACTTTAATATAAGTGTGACTTTTTTGTTTGTTTACATCTACCTGTAATCCAATTTCAACTACAGTCCAGAAAAGTCAAGTCTCTGGCTGTGCAGTCTGGCAGGGCTGTGTAAATCTTAGGGCTGACTGAACAACACAACAAATCTTTTGGCTGGTAAAGCGGCTCCCATACAATTATTTCAATGGTATTTTTAGCTGTTTGCCTGGAGCTAATCTTTAAGAGATGTTGTTACTGGCAAAAGGAAACACTTTATCTGTGCCTATCATTAGCGATTAGTTCTTGCACCCAAACAGATCTCAGTGACCAGTTGGACTCTGTATCACCTGTAAGCAGATGGTAATCAGAGACAGTTCTGAGTGACACCAGCAGCACATCTGAGCCTACTTATATTATGCCTGACCTCGCCTACTGGCTCTTCGGCTGCAGATAAATTTGAGGCTATTAGTTAAAGCATTTATTCCTTGGAGGCATCATGCGAAACAAGCTCTTGATGAGTGTAATTATGCTGGTGCCAACAGTCTATTTAAGCAAACAAGACACCACTTGTGTTGAATGAATTTTAGTATATTTAAACTGTTATTTTTAATTATGGCTCAGAGAGAATACATTAGTTCTTATTAGAACATGCAGTCTACGTGTCAAGCTTTGGAGTTTTCAATTGAATATCAAACTTCAGTTTAATTAAACTAATTCCTGTTGTGTGATATGCATTGTCATGATCTATTATGTGCATTGTAAAGCAGATGTTAATTAAAATATCAGAGAATGTGTGACCTGCTCTGGAGTGTGCACAATAAATCTAATGTTGATTCAGGTTCTATAAAACCTTTATGAAAAAAAAAGGGGGACTATGGCCTAGATTACAATATTCTGAATCTATCTTGGAGGTATATAAGTAAAACTAGCAACTACCAGATTCTATGCAGGGCAAATGGTTTTTGTAAAGTTACGCATTGGGTTAAACAAGTGTGAGATTGTGAAAAGTAATCCTATGATACACTGACATTATTACAAAGGTAGAACTGCAAAAAAAACAGTGGATGAACGTGTTCACTGTGTTCATTTAGAAAAGGAAGGTGCTGGTAAATGACATATTGACTTGCCCTTTTACCTGCTCTCCATCTTGAAATATCCCCCACAACAGCTGAGAGGAGAGGAGAGGGAGGGAAACTAGCAGCACTGCAAGGGGTGGGGGGGGGGGTAACATGAAGGGAGGCCCAGGTAGCAGGAGGAATTAGCACCACACAGAGTGATTAGGGGGAGCCCAGGCACACCTAGCACAACCCCTGTGCATGTGTAGTCGTGCATTCCTAGAACCTCAAAGGAGCAGCAACCCCTACTACAGTCAATGTATACATAGACCTCCCTCTCATGGTACAAATTGACTAAGGTCCTGTATTTCTAAGTTAAATTCTGACCCCTAGCATCGCCAACTTGACTGTGCACATTCCCCCACTCAACATTATTAACACTTGGTTATACATGGGTGTAAGCAGCTGTCAGTGATAGGGTATTTCAGTGCTTCAAGAGTAAGTGGTAAAGTATCGTATGTATTTCACGATGTAGCTAGTTGTTATGTTTATTATGTTACCACTATTTACCGCTATAGTGTCTCCAACACCATTTTGCAGGAGCCCTGCGTCCTGATAGGCCGCACTAGATCTCGAGAGATTTGGGAGGCCATTTTTGGGTGGTTTCCTTATATAAAAAGCTCAGGCTCGTTTCTTGGGGAGAACACGTGTGGATGTAGAGAGGGACAGAGACCCTGCTTGTGAGGGAGAGGTAGAAGAAGTCAGGGAGAGTGTTCCGGCCTGTAGGGATAGTTCAGGTCTCCTACGGAGTCGCGCAGTGATAACCTGGGTCGGATGAAAGACTCCCAGCTGCTACGGGTAACGTGTTTCCAGCCTCTTCCAATCTGCATTGGGTGCCGGGGTATATAGCGTATCATTGAGTGAGGAGTGCCTGTGTTACCCAGAAAGCCACATCGCTTAGAACATTAGCTGCTGTGTTGCATATGTGTGCCTCCGTGCCTGGAGAAGAACCGTTTGCTGTTTGATTATAAAGACTGTTGTTACTATCACCTTTGGTAATAAACGTTACCTTGTTCAAAGAACTTACTTGGCTTCCTCTGTGAAACGCAACACCCTTTCCCCGCTTACATTTTGGCGTAGTCGGCAGGATGTCAGAAACACCGTCCTCAAGCGGGGGAGTGGCTAGAGGGTCCTTCATGGCACCGTATGGAGCGGCCTTAGCACTGATTCCTAAATTTAATGGTGCCAATATTCCCCTGACAGATTGGGTGGAGAGACTGGACAGCTCGGTCCGATTATTCGAAATACCCGCAGCACACTTTGCAGATTTGGCGGTTAATGCGCTAGAAGGAGAAGCCCGCCGGGCTGTGATGGTTCTGCCTGAGAAGGAGAGAGATAACAGAGCCGCCATTGTGGCCCGCCTAGAAAGTCTGTTTGGTGAGAGTACCTCCATAGCCGAACTTCGGAAGAATTTCTACAGTCGGGAGCAGTATGATCGAGAGACTATTCCTCAATTTGCAGTGGCATTGCAGGAGATCTGGTGCCGGTTGAAGGAGAAAATGGCCCCCACCGGAACTGGGGTTGCTAACCCCGATCAGCTAATACGGGACCAGTTTCTCGCTGGTGTGTGGTCCCCTTCCTTAAAAAGAGCCTTGAAGGATTGAGTGAGGGCTGATGATACAGTGAAGTTTGCAGTGATACTACAAGAGGCCATCGAGAGGGAACAGGAAGAGGCGGACCATGAACGGCCTGGGGCCAGAAGCCGGGTTACCCGCACTCAAGGAGCTGGGTGGCTGGTGGGGCGGGTGGAAGCGACTGCTCCATGCCCTGCCACAGTCTCGACGGTGGAGACGCCCTCGATGGAGAAGGTCGTACGAGACTTAGCTGAGAAGGTCGCCTCCCTCAGCCAAGAGGTGGCGGCCTTGCGGAGAGGGTCAGAACAACCCCGAGTGGAGACCAACCCACTCCGGAGGAACCCAGATACTGACCGAAAATGCTGGCAGTGCGGACGGTTAGGCCACCTCGCAAGGGACTGTATGAAACGGGGAGCCCAGAACGTACAAAGGCATCCTTTAAACTAATGATTCCCGTGGTAGAGGGGCGACCCGCGGGAAATGTTCAGTCACCGCCTCAACGTGGCCCTCCTCAATGTGATCCTACAATGATTTCTGGTTGCCCCGTGGCCAGCCAGTTGTCTGGTGGACACTGGATCAGAAGTCACTACCATGGCCTATTCGTTCTACCAACAACATTTTGAGCCGACCACAACGTTAGACCCCTCCTGGTTGAGACTGAAAGCTGCCAATAACCTTCCTATTCCAGTAGTAGGGGTCACTTGGATGTCCATGAATGTGTATGAGCAGACCCTCCCTAGGGTTGGAATCGTGGTGACCCGGAATGCCTCTTTCCCGGAGATCCCAGTAGTGTTGGGCATGAACGCCCTAAAGGAACTGGACTTAACACGCCTTCTTCGGGAGGCTTCATCACAAACATCTGGACAATCGGAACAACGGCTGCAGAATCTGATCAAAGCGTGTCGGGCAGTTCAGACGCAGAGCCGTAAACATACTGAGAATGTGGGGCTCATCCGCCTCCCTGCCCGACATCGGGTTACTATACCCCCACGCCAGGAGTTGGTGTGCCCCCTTCCAGTGGCAGCTAGAAGACCCATCAGAGGGGCCACTGTGATGGTAGAACCGCAACGCAATCTGGAAACCAAAGGTGAATGGCTGGTAGCCAGAACTTTGTCTGTTGTCCGTAAGGGACAGGTGTTGGTGCAACTGGTTAACTTGGGGTCCACCCCTATTCAAGTGCCCACCGACATGACCATTGCTGAGTTATATACAGTACCCAAAAGCTGAATTACTGACCCTTGCCCTGGGGTGGAGGCCGCCTGCGCTGCCTTGCAAACGGCTCTACCTGATTCAGCAGAAGACCATCTTCCGAAATTGTTGGAACAACTAGCGCTTCCGGTGCCGGGAATGATTCCTGACCAACGTAACAAGCTCCAGCAATTAGTTCATAGACATCTGATGGCGTTCTCTCAAGGCCCTGAGGACTACGGTTGTACTAACGCTTTGGATCATTCCATCCACACCGGAGCCGCTGCTCCGGTTCGGGAAAGATATCGTAATATACCCCCCGCTCTTTGTCAAGAGGTCAAAGACTTGTTACGCGGTATGCTGAAAGGGGGGGTGATTCGAGAGAGTCGTAGCCCTTGGGCTGCGCCCATAGTTCTGGTGCGAAAAAAAGATGGGAGCTTACGCTTTTGTGTGGACTATCGCAGATTGAATGCCTGCATCCATCGGGATGCTTACCCACTGCCCCGGGTTGAGGAATCCTTGATGGCCTTGGGGCAGGCACAGTACTTCTCCACGCTCGACTTGGCCAGCGGATATTGGCAGGTCCCCGTAAAAGAGGAAGATTGTGAAAAAACAGCCTTTATCACCCCTCTGGGACTATTCGAGTTCAATCGGATGCCCTTTGGCCTGACCAATGCTCCCAGTACGTTTCAGCGGTTGATGGAGCGCTGCTTGGGAGACTTGAACTTTGAATCTGTCTTGATTTATTTGGATGACATTATCATTTTCTCCAGAACGTTCGAGGACCATTTGCTACATCTTGATCAAGTCCTCCAACGGCTGACCCAGTATGGCCTTCGGCTCAAACCGGAAAAATGTCATCTCATGAGAACCAAAATCCAGTATTTGGGGCATGTGGTCGAGGCAAAGGGGGTGTCCCCCGATCCAGATAAAATTCAGGCTGTACGGGCATGGACAAGCCCTAAAACGGTAACAGAGCTACGCTCATTCTTGGGACTTGTGGGTTACTACCGCAGATTCATTCCGAACTTTGCTACTATTGCAGCCCCCTTAACCCAGTTGCTGTGCGGTCATCCTGCTCATCGCAAAGGTAAATCTTCTCCCAGTATCATTGACAGTTGGGGGGCAGCACAGAGTGAGGCATTGGAGGCCCTCAAGGCGCAGCTGACTTCTGCACCCATATTGGCCTACGCGGACTACCATAAACCCTTCCGGGTGTACACCGATGCCAGCCTTCAAGGGTTGGGGGCTGTGCTTGTGCAGGAGCAAGATGGAACTGAGCGGGTCATTACCTATGCAAGTCGGAGCTTGCGCCCTACCGAACGTAATCCAGTCAACTACAGCTCTTTTAAACTGGAGTTGTTAGCAGTAGTCTGGGCCGTCACCGAAAAGTTTGCTGAGTACTTGGTGAGTGGCCGGGTGGACATATATACTGACAACAATCCTCTCGCCTACCTAGAGACGGCGAAACTGGGCGCTTTGGAACAACGCTGGGTGGCACGATTGGCCCGGTTCAGCTATACCATTCACTACAACCAGGGCGCTCCAATGGTAATGCTGACGCCCTCTCTCGATTTCCCTTGGATCGGCCTCAGGATGATCTAGATCAACAACTGGAGGGGGAGGAGGTCGTTCCCTCTGGGGTCAACACGCAGGAGCAACTGGCTTCAACGACTCTGCAAAGTAATCAGGGCCTACCAGGAGGGTCGGAAATTCACACTCCTCGGGAATGGTTACAACTCCAACGGAACGATCCTGACCTGGATCAGCTCGTTAGATACTGGGACAGGAATCGGAAGCCAGATTCCAGGGAGCGAAGAAAACTCTCACCGATGTTGTGCCAGCTGCTAAAACAGTGGGATCGGCTGGAAAGATATAATGGGCTCTTATATCGACAAGCACCGGTTCCTGGAGAGCTGTGAATTGTTCATCAGCTGGTCATCCCTCAATCGGAGGCCTTGGAGGTTTGTCGAATTTTTCACCGGATTGGAGGACACTTCGGTGCGGAACGGACAGAGGCCCTTATTCGTAAGTACATATTTTGTCCGGGACTGTCTAAGTGGGTGAAAAGGGCATGTCAGGAGTGTCAGAGTTGTGCCATCCACAAGGGAGGAACAGAGCACACTACCCCTCTGGTGGTGAGAACGGGAGAACCCTTTGAATTGCTGACCATGGACTTCTTGACAGTGGCGGACACATCGTCAGGGTATCGCTATACCTTGGTGTTTGTGGACCACTTCTCCAAGTTTGCCATCGTAGTGCCAACTAAAGATCAGACTGCCACCACCACGGCTAAATTGTTCTGGACCCATGTAGTCCAGCCATATGGGTGCCCCAAAAGGATTCTGTCGGACCAAGGGCCGAACTTTGAGTCTAAGGTGTTTTCTGAACTGTGTCGTCTTAGTGGTATCCGGAAGTCGCATACTACTCCTTACCACCCCCAAGGAAATAAAGCATGTGAACGTTTTAACCGCACCTTGTTGGGATTAATTCGCACCTTAGAGCAGGAGCACCGAGTACGTTGGCCACAGTATGTAGGAGATGTCGTTTGGGCTTACAATCAGACTGTGCATAGAGCCACTGGTTATACTCCTCATTTTCTGATGTTTGGGCGTTACGGGCGGTTACCGGTGGATTTACTCCTAGAAACCCCAGAGCCTATTACGTCAAGGACCCCGGATAAGTGGGTCCAAGATCACTGGCATCGGCTGGATCAAGCCAAACAAATAGTGTTGGGAAAACACCAGGAGTTAGCAGAGGAAAGTGCTGTCCAATTGTTGCCACTTGCACCGGGCGACAGAGTCTTGGTGAGGAATCCCAAACATCTGAGGGGCAGTAAGCTGGAGCCTAAGTGGGAGCCATGTGCGTATCGAGTCGAACAGCAACCTTTCAAGGGGCGGCCTGTGTACGATCTGGTCGCAGAGAAGCCAGATGGGCCGCGCAAAAGACTGCATCGTAATCTCCTCCGTCCCTGTGTGTTCAGTGCGGAGTCACGAACGGATAATCCTGTTCCTGTCTTCCCACCGTCGGCTAGACGGGACTGCAGCCAGGAAATCCTCAACAATGACTCTGCAACATGGTGTTTGCCTCCTCTGCCGGCAATAGAGAGCTTATCCCTGGCAGAAGGAGAAACAGAGAATCCGGCTGCTGTAACTGAATGGAACTTGCTAGCAAGGGAACCAGATGTGCAAGTGGCCCCCATCCCTGAGGAAGATGAACCTCTTATGGATGAAGTAGTACCTATTGACCCTGTCGTGGGTGAGGAACAGTACCCTGCTGTAGCTGATAGAGATGGACATTTGGGGGATCTGGAGCCTCGCTTTCCAAGGCGTACGACACAGGGACGGAGACCTGTCCGCTTTGCTGACTATACCTTGAACTGTTGTGTTGCTTATTGACTCACATGTTATCTTCTTGCACTGTGTTAATTGTCTTCCCCTAGGTAATGCAAGGGATTGCACTTTTCAAACGGGGGGAAAATGTAAGCAGCTGTCAGTGATAGGGTATTTCAGTGCTGCAAGAGTAAGTGGTAAAGCATCGTATGTATTTCACGCTGTAGCTAGTTGTTATGTTTATTATGTTACCACTATTTACCTCTATAGTGTCTCCAACACCATTTTGCAGGAGCCCTGCGTCCTGATAGGCCGCACTAGATCTCGAGAGATTTGGGAGGCCATTTTTGGGTGGTTTCCTTATATAAAAAGCTCAGGCTCGTTTCTTGGGGAGAAGACGTGTGGATGTAGAGAGGGACAGAGACCCTGCTTGTGAGGGAGAGGTAGAAGAAGTCAGGGAGAGTGTTCCGGCCTGTAGGGATAGTTCAGGGCTCCTACGGAGTCGCGCAGTGATAACCTGGGTCGGATGAAAGACTCCCAGCTGCTACGGGTAACGTGTTTCCAGCCTCTTCCAATCTGCATTGGGTGCCGGGGTATATAGCATATCATTGAGTGAGGAGTGCCTGTGTTACCCAGAAAGCCACATCGCTTAGAACATTAGCTGCTGTGTTGCATATGTGTGCCTCCGTGCCTGGAGAAGAACCGTTTGCTGTTTGATTATAAAGACTGTTGTTACTATCGCCTTCGGTAATAAACGTTACCTTGTTCAAAGAACTTACTTGGCTTCCTCTGTGAAACGCAACACCCTTTCCCCGCTTACATTTGTGTATCAATCCATAGAATTACAGACACCTGAATTTACACCAAGAACAATCCCACAGCATGACCATCACACTTATGTCCATTCACCCCCTACTTACAGCTTCCCCAGCATGTGACTTTTAATCAATCTCCAAACAGCATTGCCAAAACCTGGCTGTACACTTACCACCAAACCACGAAATTACCAAAATTGATGCACATTGCTGGTTTACCAACGACCCCCAACTATCTGCATTGACAACACCTGACTGTACACTGACATCTCAAATAGTATCACCATTACTACTTCACTGCAGTCAAAATTTGCCCAGGACACACCACCACCAGCATTAGCCCCGATACCCTCTAATTTACAAGAACCTAACAGCAAAAAATCCTCCTCTCCTCAGAAGCACATTCATCTGCTCCTTTCAGAAGTATATTAACCGTCTTCATGTAACTGTGGCAGCTATGGGAAGTCAACCTAAACATCATCAATACAGAGGTATGGAGTCTTATTGGGGAGTTTTTTTTTAACGTAGGCCAGTGTTTCTCAACCCTTTTTCATCACGCTTTAAAAATTATACACACTCTCGAGGCATTCCATTCTAAAATGTGAAAAATTCAACTAATAGACTTTACATGCAGCAACCTCCACATACGTAAGTTGTGTTAGAGGTGATTTACTCTTTGAAATACACCTTTGCACGCTGGTACCGACTAGTATTCCAGGTTTTCTTTTCTTCCTCAGTTTCTCTCCTTCACTGCGCTAACGTGACCGCAGGGCTGATGGAGAGGGGCAA
The DNA here is from genome assembly GCA_029574335.1 of Rana kukunoris. Taxonomy (NCBI): domain Eukaryota; kingdom Metazoa; phylum Chordata; class Amphibia; order Anura; family Ranidae; genus Rana; species Rana kukunoris. The sequence continues at coordinate 131,238,236 of CM056049.1, forward strand.
ATATGAATGGAGTATAGTCAGTCACCCGATGTTCCCCTTATCAACCGATGACATCATTGGTTGTTAAGGCACAGACAGCTGAAAGGTTTGTGATTGTGCAATGAAAACATGTGACTTTGTGTAACTAAGGGCAGGCTTAACCAACCCGCTGGCTTGTATACAATTTTTGTTAAATTTTTAGGCATTTTGTCAAGACACCCCTAAAGAAACCTGAAGGCACCCTGTTTGAAAAAGGCTGACATAAGCCAAAGAAGCATGTTTACACTGGCATCATTCAATTACCGCAGATGTAGACACTGTTAAGTCTGCTTGATCTCAAAATGGCATAAAGCTAAGTATTTTTTTTATTTTAGACAGTAATTCAGTTGTATACAAGCAAATGTCTCCACAATATAGATATCTAGGCAAAAAAATATTTTTTGTATATACGGTAAATGAATTAGTGACTTCAGTTTGCTTTGAGTTTAAAACGATGAATTCATTGCTGATTTAGGTCACACATTCCTTAATCTCAGCTGCGACTGTTTGAGCGAGCATTTTCTAGCAGACAGCTCATTTAAAAAAAGGCCTATAATTGTGCTATGTGAGGTCAAGGGAATGTTGTTGGCAAGAGAAGTGAATACCAGGCCGGTCCCATACAGTGAGTCTTGATGTTACTGATACAGCATATTATGTGTTTTTTCTATCACGCCTCCTATAGTCTACTGCCCATTTCCCTAGCTGTGTTGTGGTCAGAAATTCTGTCAGTGCAGTGCTGAAATGTACTTCATTTATTAAACCACCAATGTGTATTGATGTGGGCTATGGAGTTTTTCGGTGGTGAATGCATTCCGATAAACCGAGAACAGGTTTGTTTATATATTACCTATAAGGGAGCTACCAGTGCTATCCTGTAAACACTGCAGATGCAGTACCAAATGTTCACTCAATTAAATCTGTACTGAGTAATCCCCTATAGCATAATTGCCAACAGTGCTGAAATACTTCACGTGTGGTGCCATCGGCGTTTACCTATGCATGCAGGACCTATGCATGCGTTCACATTTGTTTGTGAGCAGGGGGGAATAGGGGCACTTAAAAATATATATAGATACTGTGTAAATTCATATATATACTGTATAAATATACACATTTTAACTTTTTTTATCAACTTTATTGCTATTACAGGGGATGAAAAACATCCTTTGTAATAGCATAGGCCTTGACAAGTCCTCTGTATAGAGACATCTGGGATCTATTAGACCCCTGATCTCTACTTGGGCCTCCATTGCAGCCGATCAGACACATATATCAGTCTGATCGGTTGCTATACTGGCCAGGTAAACAAAGTAAAGAAACAAGAAGTGACAACATCCTTGTTCCTTCCTGTTTCTAACACCACACAGCAGAAGGAACAACATCCGTTTCTCTCACTGTGTGCTTGGAGCTTGGTGCCACCAGTTGCATCCTTACTGGGCTCCCTGCCGCCTGTAGAGGTAATCCAAGTAGGGAATTGTGAGCCCAACAAAATGATATCTCGATCATTGTTGTAGCAATGACTGAAATACCACCTTCCCATCTGAGGATGGTTATAAACATACGGCGGATAGGAAGTGGTTAAAGCCTCAGATGTCCATCTTCCTTGAACGATGGAGCTGTGGGGCCGTGGGGCCGTGAAAGATATAAGAAGGTTATGCTTAACCACCTCTATACCGGGCCTATTTTGGTACTCCTCAAACACTATGGGCCAGATTTAGAAAGGTTTACGCTGGCGTATCTCGAGATACGCCGACGTAAGTACAAATGTGCGCCGTCGCATCTTTGCGCCGATTCACAAAGCAAGATACGCCAAAAAACATGGCTTCAGTCGTCCGCATTCGACGTTCCCATTAAAAATATGCAAATGAGCAAGATACTCCGATTCACGAACGTAAATGCGCCCGGCGCATTAATATACGCGATTCGTGTAAGGCTTACGTCCAGCTTAAAGTTACCCCTGCTATAATGAGGCGCAGCTAATGCAAAGGTATGGACGTCAGAACAGCCGTCGAATTTTACATCGTTTACGTAAGTCGTACGTGAATGGGGCTGTGCGTAAGTTACGTTCGACGTGTGTCTTAGACATTCTATTCGACGTGATTCTTGCACCGTTCGTTCGGCCCGTCATTTGAATGGGGTCACGGTTCATTACAATACAACACGCCCACTGCCTTGCTACTTTGAATTATGCGGGCTTACGCCAGCCCATTTACGATACGCCGCCGCAACTTTAGGAGCAAGTGCTTTGTGAATACGCCGCTGTACCTGAATCTAGCCCTATATATGTTTTTTTTTATCAGACACCCTAGGGAATAAAATGGCGGTCATTGCAACTTTTTTTATCACACGGTATTTGCGCAATCATTTTTCAAACGCCTTTTTTTGGGAAAAAACGGTTTAGTTAATTTAAAAAAAAAAAAAACAGTAAAGTTAGCCCAATTTTTTTGTATAATGTGAAAGATGAAGTTACGCCGAGTAAATAGATACCTAACATGTCACGCTTTAAAATTGCGCACACTCATGGAATGGCGCCAAACTTCAGTACTTAAAAACCTCCATAGGCGTCGCTTATTTTTTTTTACAGGTTACCAGTTTAGAGTTACAGAGGAGGTCTAGAGCTAGAATTGTTGCTGGCTCGAACGCACGCACAATACCTCACATGTGTGGTTTGAATGACGTTTACATATGTGGGCGTTACTTACGTGTGTGTTCGCTTCTGAGCACGAGCTACTGTGGATAGGGGTGTTTAAAAATTATTTTTTTATTATTTTATTTTTTATTTTACTTAATTTATTTAATTTTTACACTTTTATTTGTCATATTTTTTTTTTTTATCACTTTTATTCCTATTACAAGGAATGTACACATCCCTTGTAACAGGAATGGTTTGTGACAGGCTGGAAAGCATGAGATTGTGAAAAAAAGTCATGCTTTCAGCCGCGATTGCAACTTTGTTTACATTCCGGTACCCTGGCGTGACGTCATAACATCGCGCCTGGGCCGCCGATGATCATAGAGATGACTGGTGTCCATCTGGTCACCAGTCATCTCTATGCCTCTCATCCGGCGCCGGCACATCATTTCTCCGGGTCTCCGATGGCACGGGAGAGCCCGGAGAAGCCCTGGATATCGGCGGGAGGGGGGACATCCCCTCCTGTCGCCTATAAGAACGATCAAGCGGCGGAGCTGCCGCTATGATCATTCTCATGGTGCACAAAATCGCCGGCTGAAGAGATGGATATCTAAATGATGCCTTTCAGATATCCCCACTGAAAGTTCAGGACATTATATGACATCCTTGGGCGGGAAGTGGTTAAATATTTAATATTCCTAATTTTCATATTTACTTTTAATTAGTTTAAAAAATGTCAGCTGTCAATTTTACGTTTTTGGCATGAGCTGAGGGATATAAAAGGATTTAAATCACGCCCTTAGTTTGAGAGTTTGGCAGGGGCAGCAAGCAAGAAGGATCCACCCACGTTGGATGCAAGGCTTCACTTCCTGATTCCCTCACCGAAGATGGCGACAGCAGCACCCGAGAGCCGAGGGACAGATCGGCTTTGGGTGCTGACATCGCGGCACCCAGGACGGGAAAGTGTCCATATATTAAAAGTCAGCAGCTGTAGTATTTGTAGCTGCTGACTTTTTTTTTTTTTGCGGAACTCCACTTTAAAGTCCCTTTCACTATTGAAAGGGGATGGTATTTATTCTTAATGGTATTAACTTGAGCTGTAGTGGCTGAGTTAAATGGTATGTATTGGTATAAGCTGGTATTTATTTAAAATGTGGCAATAAATATTATTGGTGTGTGTTACATACATTTTTGGATTTATTATTTATTGCCACGGCCATTTCAATCCAATTATTGGAGCATAGTGCGGATTTATTATTTGATATTTTCTATTTGTAAATGTTCTGTCTATGGTCCCATCATGGAAGGCTTCTTGTAGACAGTGGAGGAGGTGAAACAATGTAAGCAGTGTTGTTTCTGTTGACAGGCCTGGTATACAGGAACTTTTAGGAAGGGTTTTGAATCCTTGCAATATGTGTATCTTGTGAACTGCTATGAATTAAAATCTCTTTGTGTAATAATTTACTTTGGCAAACAGCTGCCAGCACCCTAACACACTCCCATACAAATGTGTACCTATAACAATCACAATATACAGTATATGCAGCGTATTTTCCCTTTACATATATATGAAATTGAAAATTATAAATGGGAAACCAAAAAATTCTCACCTGATAAATTGAACCTTACTTTTCAGTATAGGTCAAATAACGCTTTTAAATTATGTTATCCCTCAATGTTCACGAAATTTGCCAGTTGCATCTTCATTATTTTATTTTTTTATGACGAATATCCACTTCAATTTAAAATTTATTATCTTCACACTAAAAACTTGCCTGATGGGCAATCTACAGTTTCCAGAGAAAGAACACTATTTTATAAAAGTGCAGGGCACGGGACAGACCACTAGGGACAAGGGGGGTGTGCCGTGTGGGTGCAGAGCCGTTCTCCGCTTCTGTGCGTCGTAATAGGAAACACGGCGGCAAATGTGTGAATCCGAGCACCCGCTGAGGATACTTCCAGGAAGAAGGTAAGGACAGAACTATTACAAAAAAACCCACCCGAATAAAAAAAAAAGAAAATCCACTTCAATTCTTCACACCTTGAGATAGTTCCTGTGGGTGCAATAATGTACAAGGACAGAACTATTACAACGAATAAAAAAAAAAGAAAAGAGATCCTGAATAATGTACATCTGAACTTTGTATTAAGGGCCCAATCACATTAGAGGGTATACTTTGTTATCTGTGTAGGAGAGGTGTGATGCAACACATTGTACTGTTTCCTTTTTTTCTTTTTTACCTTTATTCAAAGTCACAAAATATATGATGCACTGTAGCATGTCAAGTGCTGCACATACTGTACATGGAACTTGCTGGAATTGACAGTTTCTGGGCCAATACCTAATTCTGTCTAATCTTTAGGTCTCCCTATCAGAGTCAGGTCCTCCTCCCTCATACCTGTGTGACAGGTCCTCCTCCTTCATACATATGGGATAGCTCCTCCTCCCTCATACCTTGGTATAGGTTCTCACACCTAGGGACAGGTTTTCCTCCCTCACACCTGGGGACAAGTCTGTCCTCCCTTATACTTAAGGACAGGTCGTTGATGTGCATCGTGGTGCGCTGCAACATGTGTGTTGGAAGTGCTTTAGGTCAATGTGCTGGGGTACCATTGACAATTGATGACGCTGAAACACACTAATACTGTACATGTAACATGTGTTACCATACATTGTAATACTGCACAAAAATGTGATTGGGTGCTTAAGCATGGCAGTTCACAGAACAATACATTACACAGCGTCCTCCAGAACACTTACCAGCCAGCCAGCAAAATAAAAAAAAGTCTAAGTAGTAGTTTGTGTTTGGTTTATGTTTGAAATATTTCCAAATATATGTGAAGCTACACTGCCACGTCAAGGCTCCTCTGCAAAGTGCGTTCCCTAACTCTACTCCAACGTCCTTTTCAAATTGTGAAATACAGAGCAAGAAATACTGTACATACAGAGCCTAAACTAGTTTTACTAATTAATTCAAAGACAGAGGTTTTTGTTGCATATATTTACAATCAAATGTTATATCACCTACTTTTATAGATGGTCAAACACACACCTAAAAAATAAAGTACTGGCCTCCAGCCTCCCATTACAGCTGGGCCACTGCACGCCAGCAGAAATGGCTACTGGCCTCCAACCTCCCCTCACAGCAAGTCCAGCGCACACCTGCAGAAAAGTCTGCTGGCCTCCAACCTCCCCTCACATTCTTGCAAAAAAAGTTTTTGTCTCTAGTTTTCTCACAGGAAAAATGCCTTGTGTGGCTCTCTGCAGTATCTGAAAGTTGGTTTCTCTCCTTCTACCTATTCACCTGCTGCAGATAGAGACACACAGGGCATCGTTTCCCAACACCCCCCCCCCCCTCCCGAACTGCACCTTTCCCCCTCCCTGTAATTTCCACATCTGATTTTTCCAGGTGCATGCTCCCTTGTGTGCCCAGGTCCCCACCCGCAGTGCTGGCTCCCCCCCCCCCTGGCTGCTACAGGCAGGTACACACAGGGATGTTTAGGATGGAAAGCGGGAAATGGCTGGTAAATGTAATTTACTGCTCCCTTTATTTAGTGAATAAACACATTCTTCAGTTTATGAATGAACAGGAGCCTCCTGCTGTGTAGGGCCCTGTGATTTCTAACAGCAGCCCTGCTCACAGGGTGTGGGTCTTTGATATTCTGGGCTCACAGGAAGTGGGTCAAAGGTAGAAAAAGCCTGATGTGAGTGAAGGCAGTGTGCCAGTGGGTACTGTTAAACCTGTAGCCACTAAGGGAGCAGAGTTTGGGAAGTCTGCTACTACAAGTTCAAAGCGTAACTTGCTCCCAGCTGAAGAGTTTTCAACCGAGTCAAACTCAAACATTCTGCTCTGATCGGATATCTGAACTGTCTCCCAATAATGCGTTCTGACCAGCGAAGCGGTCAGAAAGTGATGCTGAGCAGCAGTGTGAGCCTGCAGAAGAGGAAGTTCTCTCCACTATTCAAACCTTCGGTGTTGGCCTGAGTTGTCAGCATCTGCATCACCTGTTCTTTGCCCTGCAAGTTCTTTGGAAAAGGAGCAGTGGGATCACTGTGCCAAAACCCCTGATGTCATGGGGCAAAGGTCCTCTCGACTTACAAGTATGTCTCAAAAGCCTGACAAAATGACAAAATTGCAGACTATCGTGTCAAGTGTGCCTTAGATACAGAAGTGTTACCCGGATGTGGGGATCCTAAACTATTGCCAAGATTGTCCAAGTTGCAAAGAATTGCCATGAGAAAAAAGGCTGAGAAGTATGGCTACTTATACTCATATGTGCCAGAAAGTTAGGGAGCTAAAATCCAATGCAAACAAGCATAGTGGGTTGATGTTGCTATCCGGGAGTATCTGAAAATTCTTGCTCACTGTGATATAAGAAAGTTTTCACCCCAACATGACGGGAAGTATACAAATGTTCTTCAAACCTGGAACTATGGTCGCCATATCTACCATATCTACCCAGACTGTGTTGTTCTTTGTAGACCTAATTAAGCGGATGTGTAGCACTACATTACCACTATTTTGTCATTGGAAAGCCTGTTCAATTACCTGATCCTTGTTACTATTGGTAATGTTCTTCAATCATTGAAAGTTTGTGTCAAGTCAACATGGAACACAGCGATGTGATCAGTTTGACTGGGTTAGTTCCACAGGAAGCTATTCTTCATTTAAAATATGTTGAAGTGGACCCTCAGGGTGTGGGTGGCGGCGCGACGTCGGTTTGGTCGGGAGGGGTGTTGGGCCCCGACGCAACCTCTGTGGGGGAATCCTAAACCTCTATCTGAACTGTATGGTGTGTTGCTCCCTGTTGATTCCCCCAAACTGAATAGGCTTTGGGACTCCTGGAAATCGGATGTTCCAGATTTGGAGAGGGAGGACTGGGAGGATTGTCTGGAGCATGCCCCCAAACTAGTGGTTTCAGCGAGTGACAAACTACTGCAAACGAAGTTCCTGCACAGAGTATACTTTACTCCAATGCGGTTATCTAGAATATACCCCGACCGAGACCCGCTCTGTCCGCGATGTCGGGCGGAGCCGGGTACGTACCTCCACATGTTTTGGTCGTGTCCAGCGCTGGGGTCTTTGACCATCTAAACGTACGGCTGGCGCTCTCCATCCCTGTGACGCCTGCTTTGGCTCTGTTGGGGGTTATCGGAGATGAATCACGGTCCCACCATAGTAAATTACTGATTTCGTACCTCCTTTTCTATGCCAAAAAAGAAATACTGGTTCATTGGGCTTCCTCCACCCCCCCTCCGTTACTTCCTGGGAGAATAGAGTTAATGCAGTGCTGCCCATGTATAAACTGACTTACATAAGTCGTGGCTGCCCCTGGAAATACGATAAGGTATGGCTACTGTGGACGGAGCACTAGTGGGTCGGGTGTGGGCCCCCTTCACTGAGATGTAGATGCATGCTATATTTCCACGGGTTGTGCTCCTCCCCCCGCCCTTGCACTATCTGCTCTGGGCGTACTCCCCTTTTGTGTGGTTGACTCTGCCTACTATGTGATATGTATGTCTGTTGTGCACTGTGGTATTCATTCGTCTTCTTTTGAATTTTTTCCTCATTTTTATTCTGTAACGAACTGTCTGTATTCCAGATGTTTATTTCCTGTATTTGTACTCCTTTAATAAAAGCACTCCTGATTGTTAAAAAAAAAAATATGTTGAAGTGGGGACACCTTGGCCTGCACTGTCGCTGCTGGACTGTGTTCCCAATACCAGCAAGGGTATCTCAAGGGGTGCTCTAAAAGGTAACATACTGGCCTGTGCCCTGTCAACATGCCTCACTCTGCAAAATGATATGCTGTTTTGCTGCCCTGGATTGTCAGCATGTCTTGTCCTTCATTTGTAGACATGTGCATTCGTTTTTGTCCGAATTTCAGGTATTTTCATTATCGTTTTAACAAACGATAACGAAAGCACAGAAAACTAAAACCGAAAGATCCGACATAAACAAATGCTTTATTTTCGTTTTTGTTGCGGTCGAATGTGCCTAACCTTAACTCTATTAGTCCAATAATATTCTACATAAAGAGAAAAGATTTGACATAGAGAGAAAAGATTCGACATTATAGAGACATGAAGAGTCAACATAGAGAGAAAAGATTCGACATAGAGACATGAAGAGTCAAACTTTTTTTTTTTTTTTTTAAAGATTCTGTCGAATCTTAAAACATTCGACAGACACCATAAGCCTTCAATGACAGATTCGACATAGAGTGACATGAAGATTCGATATAGAGAGATGTGAAGAGTCAAAACATTTTTTTATTTTTATTTTTTTAAATATTCTGTCGAATCTTTTTTTTTTTTTTTTTTTCTTCTTAGAACATTTGACAGACACCATAAGCCCGGGTCCCGGGACCGGGACCGCGGAGCGGAAGAACGGGGAGAGCCGTGTGTAAACACGGCTTCCCCGTGCTTCTCTGTGGCCGCAGCATCGATCGCGTCATCCCTGTAATAGGGGGATGCGATCGATGACGTCACACCTACAGCCACACCCCCTACAGTTGTAAACACACACACAGTCACAGCGAAAGTTACAGCGCCACCTGTGGTTAACTCCCAAAACTGCAACTGTCATTTCCACAGTAAACAATGCAATTTAAATGCATTTTTTGCTGTGAAAATAACAATTGTCCCAAAAATGTGTCAAAATTGTCCGAAGTGTCCGCCATATTGTCGCAGTCATGAAAAAAATCGCTGATCGCCGCTATTAGTAGTAAAAAAAAAAATTTTTTATAAAAACGCAATAAAACTATCCCTTATTTTGTAAACGCTATACATTTTGCGAAAACCAACCGATAAACGCTTATTGCGATTTTTTTTACCAAAAATACGTAGAAGAATACGTATCGGCCTAAACTGAGGAAATTTTTTTTTTTTTATATATTTTTGGGGGATATTTATTATAGCAAAAAGTAAAAAATATTGCATTTTTTTTAAAATTGTCGCTCTATTTTTGTTTATAGCGCAAAAAATAAAAACCGCAGAGGTGATCAAATACCACCAAAAGAAAGCTCTATTTGTGGGGAAAAAAGGACGCCAATTTTGTTTGGGAGCCACGTCGCACGAACGCGCAATTATCAGTTAAAACGACGCAGTGCCGAATCGCAAAAAGGGGCAAGGTCCTTTACCTGCATTTTGGTCTGGGTCTTAAGTGGTTAAGTAACATCTAATTTTTTTAGATATGCCAAAAATGCTTTGGAAAAATGGTGTCACTCTCAAGGGAATGGGGCCCTGTTTCCACTTGTAAATAATTTCAGGAACAGTTATTTGCTAGGATTGTGTACATATATTGGGATATATTACTGTGTTTACCTTACACACTTTTTGTTTCTCTCGGCTGAGGGTATACAACAACTTCACCAATGTATATAAGGTTTATTTTCACTAACATTGCTACAAAGGTAGATTATATTATTGAGTATTGCTAGAATTTCATATTTTGCATGTTGCATAACCTAATTTCTTTCAGGTGTTCCTGCATCCTTCCTGCATCCTTAACCACTTCCATACCAGGCACTTACGCACCTTCCCGCCCAAGCCAATTTTCAGCTTTCAGCACTGTCGCAATTTGAATGACAATTGCGCGGTCATGCTACACTGCACCCAAACAAAATTGGCGTCCTTTTTTCCCCACAAATAGAGCTTTCTTTTGGTGGTATTTGATCACCTCTGCGTTTTTTTTTTTTTGTGCAACAACTAAAAATAGAGCGAAGATTTTGAAAAAAAAATAAAGTTTTTATTTTTTTCTGTTAATTTTTTTGTAAATGAGTATGTTTTCTCTTTCAATTATGGGCACTGATATGGTGGCACTGATGGGCACCGATGAGGTGGCACTGATGGGCACTGATGAGGTAGTTCTGATGGGCACCGATTAGGTAGCACTGATGGGCACTGATAGGCGGCGCTGGTATTGGGCACTGATGGGCACTCATGGGCGGCACTGATGGGCACTCATGGGCGGCACTGATGGGCACTCATAGGCAGCACTGGGCACTCATAGGCAGCACAGGTGGGCACTCATAGGCGGCACAGGTGGGCACTCATAGGCGGCACAGGTGGGCACTGATAGGCGGCACAGGTGGGCACTGATAGGCGGCACAGGTGGGCACTGATAGGTGGCACAGGTGGGCACTGGTAGGTGGGCACTGGGCATGGATTGGCACTGTGGGGTGGCACTGACAGACACTGGGGTGGCACTGATGATCACTGAGGGGTGGCACTGATGGATCAATGTTGCCAATCAGTGCCCATGTGTGGGCACTGATTGGCATCATTTTTTTTTACTGCCCCCCTTTTTTTTTTTTGTCATTTTTTTTTTTTTTTTGTCATTTTTTTTGTCATTTTTTTTTGTATTTTTTTTGTATTTTTTTTATTTCCCTGGTGGTCTAGTGTGGCGATCCGAGGGGGGGCTGCGCTGATAAACAATCAGCGCGAACCCCCCCTGTCAGGAGAGCCGCTGATCGGCTCTCCTGTACTCGCGTCTGTCAGACGCGAGTGAGGAAGAGCCGTCGGCGGCTCTTCCTGTTTACATCGTGATCAGCCGTGATTGGACACGGCTGATCACGTGGTAACGAGGCTCCGCCGGAGACTCGTTACCGAGATCGGAGGTGCAGGGTGTCAGACTGACACCCCGCATCACCGATCGCCGCGCTGCGCGCCCGCACGGGCGCGTGCGGCATGAAATCGTGCAGGCCGTTTGAGAACGGCCTGTCACGATTTCATAACCACTTCCCGGCCGTAAATCGGCTATTGGCCGGGCGGGAAGTGGTTAACGTCTTCTTTGGCTAAAGAGACAGAATCTTCACCGTGTACAGTGGTGTTACCTTTAATTGTTTTATCATGTAAATATTAGATAGTTAGGATATAGGATCATTACTCAATGCATTTTTTTTTTCAGTACTATTGTGTGGTACGCCATACATAATTGTCAATACAGGGCCAGATTCAGAAAGGCTTTACGCCGGTGTATCAAAAGATATGCCGTCGTAAGTACAAATGTGCGCCGTCGCATCTTTACGCCGATTCAGAAAGCAAGATACGCCGAAAAACATGGCTTCAGTCGTTACGCCGGACGCATTAGACGTTCCCATTAAAAATATGCAAATTAGTAAGATACGTCTATTCACGAAAGTAGATACGCCCGGCCGCTTCATATACGCGCTTTGCGTAAGGCTTAAGTCCGGCGTAAAGTTACCCCTGCTATATGAGGCGCAGCTAATGCAAAGGTATGGGCCAGGGATCGACACCGTCAAATTTTACGTCGTTTACGCCGTTTACGTAGTACGGGAATAGGGCTAGGCGTAGGATACGTTCACACGTCGTAGGCATTGCGCGCCAACGCCACTTAGGGAGTTTTTTCGACGTTATTCTGAGCATGCGCGCACATGCCCAGTTCGAGCGGCCATTAATTACCATGGGGTCATGCTTAATTAAATACATGACGCCCACCTCCGTCCGACGTAACTTGCCTACGCCAGCGTATCATGGGCGCATAGTTATGCTGGACGCATTCGACGTTCCCATTAAAAATATGCAAATGAGCAAGATACGCCGATTCACGAACGTAGATGCGCCCGGCGCATTAATATACGCGATTCGCGTAAGGCTTATGTCCAGCTATAATGAGGCGCAGCTAATGCAAAGGTATGGACGTCAGAACAGCCGTCGAATTTTACATCGTTTACGTAAGTCGTACGTGAATGGGGCTGTGCGTAAGTTACGTTTGACGTGTGTCTTAGACATTCTATTCGATGTGATTCTTGCACCGTTCGTTCGGCCCGTCATTTGAATGGGGTCACGGTTCATTACAATACAACACGCCCACTGCCTTGCTACTTTGAATTATGCGGGCTTACGCCGGCCCATTTACGCTACGCCACCGTGACTTGGGGAGCAAGTGCTTTGTGAATACTGCACTTGCCTCTCTAAGTTGCGGCGGCGTAGCGTAAAGAAGATAGGCTACGCCCGCACAAATATACGCCGATCTTTCTGAATCTGGCCCACAGTCTTATCTTTGTTTGTTCTCATGTGAAGTATTACTTGTAATTGTACATGTGTTATGTTCACCCACTTTTGTTACTAAATGTTTGTCCTTCCCCTTATCCTTTCCTGTCCACTTTTTGCCTTGACATCCACTCTCGGGATTAATAGTATATGTTTTTTGTTTGCAAACGCTTAGGCCACGTACACACGATCGGTCAAAACCGATGAAAACAGACTGAAGGTCCGTTTCATCGGTCCAAACCGATCGTGTGTGGGCCCCATCCGCCAGTTATCCTTCGGTCCAAAAAAATAGAACTTGCTTTAAAATTTAACCGATGGACGCCTAACTGATCGGTCAAAACCGATCGTTAGTATGCAAAAGCATCGGTTAAAAAGCTGCGCATGCTCAGAATCAAGTCGACGCATGCTTGGAAGCATTGAACTTCGTTTTTTTCAGCAAGTCGTTGTGTTTTACGTCACCGCGTTCTGACATGATCGTTTTTTTAACCGATGGTGTGTAGGCACATCAGACCATGAGTCAGCTTCATCGGTAAACCTATGAAAACGGTCCTTTGGACCGTTCTCATCGGATGGACTGATCATGTGTACGCGGCCTTAGACGTAGTTTCCTTAGCAGGGGGAAATTGTAGCACCCTGGGCCTAAACAGGGCTGCTAATAAATCTAGTTGTACTAGGCAGTAACTAGCCTGACTGATTGATAGTTTGATCCACTAATTTCTATCCTAAGGGCTCTTTCACACGGACGTTCCGTATGTCCGTTTTTCATCCATCCGTTCACGGATGAAAAACAGACATACATGTATCCCTATGGGATCGTGGATGTCAGCAGAGACATGTCCGCTGACATCCGATCCACTCCGATCCGCCAAAGTATGCCGGAGGAAAAACCTACTTTTCCTTCCATCTGGCGGATCGGATCGGATGAACACGGACAGACGGTCCGTGTTCATCCGATTCCCCATAGGGGAGAGCGGAGACAAGACAGGGCGGTCCCTGTACAGTGTGCGGGGACCACCCTGTCATCCGGCAGCTCAGCGGAGATCAACAGAGCGATCCCCGCTAAGGAAACGGAGGTGCACGGGCGGATCATTACTGATCCGCCCCGCGTGAAAGAGCCCTAAGTCTGATTAGGGGAGGTTTAGGGGAATTCTGGAGGAGTATTTAAACTAGACTTGAGAGGGGGAGGGGGAACTAGAATTACATCAGGCACACAGGTCAGTTAGGGGTCAGACATTAATGGAGAGTGGAATGGGGATAGATGGAGGTGGGGTTATGGCAGGTGGCAAGAAAGTTCCCATGTTGCAAACAGCCATTGGAAATTATAGTGCCATTTGCACTACTAAAAACTATATGAATCATATGAAAAACACCAGCGAAAAATGTAACAATACATTTAAGTGTTTGTTCACCAATGCCAGAAGCCTTCCAAGCAAAACAGGTGAGTTTGAAGCTCTGGTGCATGAGGAGAGCTATGATGTTAGCGGAATTGCTGAAACTTGGCTTCAATCCTCACATGACTGGGCTATTAATATTCCTGGCTATGCTCTCTTTCTGAAAGAGAGGGTAAAAAGGAAAGGTGGAGGCGTCTGTCTCTATGTGAGAAGTGACCTCAAAGCAAGCGTGAAAGAGGACCTTGGTTGATGGAGAGTGTGATGAAGTTGAAGCACTATGGGTGGAACTGCATACAGATGTGCGTAGTTCAAAGTTAATCATTGGAGTTTGTTATAGACCACCCAATGTTAATGAGGAGGTGGAGACTCGGCTCCTTGCACAGATGGAAAGGGCTGCAAGGGCTGGGACGGTGATAATAATGGGGGATTTTAACTACCCAGAAATTGACTGGAATAATGGAATTTCTGGGACAGTTAAAGGACAAAAATTTAAAAACCTATTGCAGGACAATTTTATGGTCCAGTTTATTGAGGCTCCAACTAGGAATGATGCTCTGTTGGACCTGGTAATCTCAAACCATGCAGAGCTTATTACTAATGTTCAGATAAAGGAACACCTGGGTAGCAGTGATAACATGATTTCATTTAATATTAATTATAAGCAAGAAATACATACAGGAAAGATAAAAACACTTAATTTCAAGAGAGCAAATTTTCAAAGCATGAGGACTGCTCTCCAGGGCTTGGACTGGGAGGGAATATTGGCACCGATAAACACAGAACAGAAATGGGAATTCTTCAAAAAGTCTCTTTGGAACCTCACTGCAAAGTATATTCCCATAGGCAATACGTTTAAAAGGCTAAAGATAAAACCTATGTGGCTCACGGTCAAAGTTAAAAAAGCTATAAACAATAAGAAAATAGCTTTTAAAACATATAAAAATGAAGGAACACTAGTGTCGTTTAAATGTTACAAAGAATATAATAGAATATGTAAAAAGGAAATCAAAGATGCAAAAATTCAAAATGAACGACAGATTGCAAAAGATAGTAGGACAAACCCCAAAAAATTCTTTAAATATATTAATAGTAAAAAGGTCAAGTCTGAGCATGTGGGCCCTTTACAAAATAATCTAGAGTGGGTGACTGAGGACATAGAAAAAGCAAATTTATTAAATGCTTTCTTCAGCTCTGTGTATACAATGGAGAATGGGGGAGCTCATGTCCATAATGGGGGTGCGAGTGACACAGCCCCAAATCCACAATGGCTCAAAAGTGATATGGTCCAGAAATATTTAGACAGAATAAAGGTGGATAAAGCACCTGGACCAGATGGCATCCACCCATGGATCCTAAAAGAATTGAGCTCTGAAATTTCAAAGCCACTGTATCTAATATTTAGGGATTCATTAATGACAGGAATAGTACCACTGAATTGGCGTAGAGCCAATGTGGTGCATATATTTAAAAAGGGAACAAAGTCTTTACCAAGTAACTATAGACCTGTTAGTTTAACTTCTATAGTTGGGAAGATACTGGAACGTTTAATAAAAGACCGCATGGATGAGTTCTTGCTGGAAACAAACTATTTAAGCAGCAGACAGCATGGATTCCTGAAAGACAGAAGTTGTCAGACAAACCTGATCTCCTTTTATGAAGAGGTAAGTAAAACCCCGGACAGAGGCGTGGCAGTGGACGTGGTATACATGGATTTTGCAAAAGCGTTCGATACAGTTCTCCACACACGGCTCATGTGTAAGGTAAGGTCTACAGGATTAGATATATCAGTTTGTAAATGGATAGAAAACTGGCTGAAAGACAGAATTCAGAGAGTTGTGGTTAATGATTCTTACTCTGAATGGTCCAAGGTTATCAGCGGTGTACCCCAAGGTTCTGTGCTGGGTCCCTTACTTTTCAATATATTTATAAATGATATTGGGTCTGAGATCCAAAGTAACATTTCTGTCTTTGCAGATGACACCAAGCTATGCACTGGAATAACGTCCTTGCAGGATGTCTCCAATTTACAAGCCGACCTCAATGCTCTGTCTAATTGGGCGACTATGTGGCAGATGAGATTTAATGTTGATAAATGTAAAGTTATGCACTTGGGGGCTAAGAATATGCATGCATCATACATGCTAGGGGGAGTTCAACTGGGGGGATCTGTAGTGGAGAAGGATCTGGGGGTTTTAGTTGATCATAAGCTCAATAATGGCATGCAATGCCAAGCTGCGGTTTCCAAAGCAAGCAAAGTCCTTTCTTGTATTAAGAGAGGTATGGACTCCAGAGATAGAGATATCATTTTGCCCCTGTACAAATCATTAGTAAGACCTCATCTGGAATATGCAGTCTCAGTTTTGGGCACCAGTTCTCAAAAAGGATATCGGAGAACTGGAGAAAGTGCAGAGAAGGGCAACTAAACTGATAAGAGGCATGGAGGAGCTCAGCTATGAGGTAAGAGTAGAAAAACTGAATTTATTCACTCTTGAGAAGAGGAGAATAAGGGGGGATATGATCAACATGTACAAATATATAAGAGGTCCATATAGTGAACTTGGTGTTGAGTTATTCACTTTAAGGTCAACACTGAGGACAAGGGGGCACTCTTTACGTCTGGAGGAAAAGAGATTTCACCTCCAAATACGCAAAGGTTTCTTCACAGTAAGAGCTGTGAAAATGTGGAACAGACTCCCTCCAGAGGTGGTTCTGGCCAGCTCAGTAGATTGCTTTAAGAAGGGCCTGGATTCTTTCCTAAATGCACATAATATAACTGAGTACTAAGTTTTGTAGGTAAAGTTGATCCGGGGTAAATCCGATTGCCTCTCGGGGGATCAGGAAGGAATTTTTTCCCCTCCGGTAGCAAATTGGATCATGCTCTGCTGGAGTTTTTTGCCTTCCTCTGGATCAACTGTGGGTATGGAGTTGGGTGTATGGGATGTACTGTGTTTTATTTTGTTTGTTTATTTTTTTTTATGGTTGAACTGGATGGACTTGTGTCTTTATCCACCCTGACTAACTATGTAACTATGTAACTATGTTCTCTTCTGTCAATAGGTAGCACTGTTGCCTTTAGCACTAGGAGGACAGATTACAGTAAATTCAGGTGATGGTTAACCACTTAAGAACCCCTTCACGCCGATGTACATCGACAGAATGGCACGGCTCAGCCGGCGTATTTGCGACCTGGTCCTGAGCTCCGTGACCACGCCCGCGGGACCGCGGACCTGATCGCCGCTGGTGTTGAGCTATTTTGCAAAGAAGAATGTGCAAAAAAAAATTCACTTTCTAGATGTGTAAAGCTGGTAGAGAGATACCCAAAAAGACTTGCAGCTGTAGTTGAAGTGAAAGGTGGTTCTACAAAGTATTGACTCGGGGGGGGGGGGGGGGGGGGCGGCTGAATACAAATGCACACCACACTTTACACCTATTTATTTGTAAGAAAAAAATTAAAAGCTATTTGTTTTATTTTCCTTTCACTTTACAATTGTGTGCCCCTTTGTGTTGGTCTATCACATAAAATCTCAATAAAATACATTTACGTTTTTGGATGTAACATGACAAAATGTGAACATTTTAAGGGGTATGAATAATGTTTCAAACCACTGAATGTTAGTTGCGTGTGCATTTTGTTTTTCCTACCCAAAACACACCGACACTGATATTAATTTAAAAAAATTACATAAAAAACAAATTCAGCCCAAAATATACTGAACTTGACTTTTGACCTTTACTTCACCCAAATACTAACCCTGGCACTGACCTAGATGAAACCTTGATCTATTTATTTTTTCTTTATTTTTTTTATTTTTTACAAGCAATATGTTTTCTCTCTGCAAGGAGAGAGAATGATACACTGTATCTTTGCTCTCCATTCACAGAGGGAGAGAAAAATAGGGGCGGGCTTCACGGTGACTGATTACTGTGGTAGCCAATCAGAAAATCGAAAAAAGGCCAGTGCAGTGATGCCACATATACATCGGGATTAGGGATGAGCTTCGCGTTCGAAACGATTGTATGTTCGACTCGTTCGTCGAATTTCGAACAAAAACGATCATTCGCGGCAAATTCGAGTGAAACGAAACGACTGTTTTTAAAACTTTTTTTCCATTGATACTACTCATCAAAAAAGTTTTTTTTTAAAAACGGTCGTTATTTTCAGGAGTCCTGCTCCTGAAAAAATGACAGTTTTTAAGACTTTTTTCCATTGATACATGTTCCCTGAGGCAAAACCCGGGTTCTGAAAGACGTTTTCCAACAATAACTTGAAAATTGGTCTTTAAAATTATCGTTTTTGAATTCGAACGTTCGAGTCCCATAGACTTCAATTGGGTTCTAAATGTTCGTGCGAACGATCGGACTGTTCGACGGTTCTGGTGCGAACCGAACGCGGGGGTGTTTGGCTCATACCTAATCGGGATCAAGGGGTTAATGACATCCTAAAAGCATGTTGCAAATGCAGTGCATTTGCCTGCCCTCTAACGCATGGTACACAAGTACCATGCGATCCAGTTGCGGTGAGTTTCCAGATGTAGTGCATGCACTATTTTTAGTGCGGTGCAGTGCTATTTTTGCCCTACTCATTTTGAATGGGTTTGAAATCGCACCGCACAGAACTGCATGTGACTCATACAGGAACACACTGAACGTTCCTGTGCGATTCCTGGTGTGAACCAGCCCATAGAGCTCTTATTTATTTTTTACAGCATTTATATCTTTAGACTTACGCTCTTGTAATGGAGAGTTTAACAAAGCACTACTTAGCAAGTCCTAGAGAGATAATTATAGAAACTGCTGTAGCCCTGGGAAAGGATTTTGCTTTGCCTGAATGCTGTTGTCTGATGCTATAAAAAACATCTATGAATCAGCCAATGCACAGCACAGGGTCACAGCTGACTGCTGAAAAAGGAACTGCGTCTTTTCTTCATGTCACTGTCACAGCTGGGAAGTGGATGGTGAATCACATCCATTAGTGACGTTTGTATTGATTGAACATCACATATACAGAAATCTCACTAACGCTGCCCTTTCACTCCTACAGTAGGAGACCTTCCCAATAGAGGTACCTGGATTACGTGCAGCATTTTTTTTATGGAACACCAAGAACAAAGCGTACTTATTTTTTTTTATTTGATTTTTTTATTTGATTATCCCAGATAGCATTGCTATAGTTATAACTAGAGCCATTTTTAGATAAGGATAAATGCAAACTACTTCTGGGTGGCACTTCTGGATTGCTATACTATTATAAAGACATATAACAATTTATTGTGTGTAACACTACCCCTGCAGGAGCTGCTGGTAAATGGCTCCCCTATTCCTGCACAGTCAGGCAGCAAGTATTTGTCACTTGCATCCAGACACAAGAAACAGCTTGGTTTTGTTGTTTTATTAGGGGTAATAACTTGGATGGGGTAACGGGGTTATGGGATGCCCAACTTGACTGAAAACAATGTACGGGGACAACTTCCTCTCTACAAAAGTCCTGAACTGTTCTCTCTTCTGACCCCCAACAGTCTTTAGTGATGAAAAGCAAAAGTCCCTCGAGGAATACGAGCTCTCGGCCCCTATCACAATATGTTGTAAACTGCATACAGGAGTATCTTCTCTTCTTATGTAGAATTGCCCCAAGCTCTACTGCCTGCAGGAACTATTATGCCGCGTACACACGATCATTTTTCGGCTTGTAAAAAACAAAGTTTTTCAGCCTCTAGAAAAAACTAAGTTTTCCAAAAAATGCTCTAGCAAAGCGTGGTGACATACAACATGTACAACGGCAATATAAAGGGGAAGTTCCATGCGGATGACGCCACCCGTAATGCTGTTTTGATCTTTCCAAGTCAGCCTGAACCCAGGTTGGAGCAAAACCCCCCTCCGAACCTGGGGACCCTCCTAGACCACAGACAGACTCCTCAGCATTCCATCTTCCACCCAACTACCCTGCTGGCATGGCTCTCTCATATTTAACCACTTCATCCCCGGAGAATTCGACTGCCCAATGACCGGGCCATTTTTTGTGATTCGGCACTGCGTCGCTTTAACTGACAATTGCTTCGTGTGACGTAGCACCCAAACAAAATTGACGTCCTTTTTTTTCCCACAAATAAAGCTTTCTTTTGGTGGTATTTGATCACCTCTGTGGTTTACATTTTTTGTGCTGTAAACAAAAAAATAGCGACAATTTTGAAAAAAGGCAATATTTTTAACTTTTTGCTATAATAAATATCCCCCAAAAATATATATAATTTTTTTTCCTGACGCATTCATGGCAGCACACACTGGGTTGTGACTCCGCCCCCACAACCTGACAGGATTGATTAGCTATAAATTTGAAGGGGAGACGCCCTGCACCATTCTCCTTTTTAATCCTCACCTGACAGATTGGATGAACAAGCAGCATGCCTCTTACTGCAAATCGCCCCAGCAGGTTCAGCCTCTCCTGTTTGGAAGTCCCTCCTGTACAGTCTCTAAAGGAGCTTCTATGGAAGGAACCCCGTTCTGGTGGTCTCAGGGGCGCAAACAGCAAGTACTGGCAATGTGTCAAGCTTTAAAGAAGCTTACATTTTTTGCAGTGGTCTCCACTTCTATGTCTCTTTGCTCCACATTGTACCTATATATTACTATTTTGCAAGCAACAAGTACTGGCAATGTGACAAGCTTTAAAGAAGCTTACATGTTTGCAGTGGTCTCCACTTTTATGTCTAATGGCTCAATATGGTCCACATTGTACCTATATTTCCTCCTTGCTATTTTGCAAGCAGCACTTGTGACAAGCTGGCAATGTGACAAGCCTTAAAGAAGCTTTCATGTTTGCAGTGGTGACAAGCCTTAAAGAAGCTTTCATGTTTGCAGTGGTCTCCACTTCTATGTCTATTGGCTCATTATGGTCCACAATCCACATTGTACCTATATTTCCTCCTTACTATTTTGCAAACAGCAAGTACTGGCAATGTAACAATAAGCTTTAAAGAAACTTACATTTTTGCATTGGTCATCACTTCTATGTCAATTGGCTCATTATGGTCCACATTGTACCTATTTCCTCCTTACTATTTTGCAAACAGCAAGTACTGGCAATCTGATAGGCTTTAAAGAAGCTTAAAATATTTGCATTGGTCTCCACTTCTATGTCTTTTGGTCCATTATGGTCCACATTGTACCTATATTTCCTCCTTACTATTTTAGACCAAAACTATGATCTTTTCTGAGTGTTTTACTTTTCTCTGTGTGTGTGTGCGCTGTCGTTCCTGTCCGTCGCTCTGCGCATGCGTGCAACAAGGTGATGACGCCGGCAGCTCCCTCTGCTCTCACCCAAGATGGCGCCGGAACGATCGGACCGCTTCTGCGCATGCGCGTGCGTGTCTTCAGCACCACGATAGCAGCAGCAAATTTAAAAACACAGCACACTCTGCTATAGGGTTACAGGCAGCTGCTCTGCAGAGATTGATTACATTTAAACACAGTTTTTTTCTCCCTGGCAGCATTCTTTGGCTCTTTTTTTCTATAGTGCTCCTTTTATTTCTGCCCTATTTTAGTAGTACTGTTTCATCTTCTCTAGACTGTCCTCAAGACTGTATCCTCTGCACCCTTCATGGAGACCACTGCCCTCACAGACCACCATCAGCTAGGTATAGAGGCCATCCGAAAAAGGTAGGTAGAGAAGAGACAAAAAAGAGAGCCTGACCACCAACGCTGCATTCTTTGGCAGCCCTACCAGGTCAAGAGACGCAAGCTCGCGGCATAGAGGGAGATCAAGTCATGCATCCAGTGGCAGAAGGTCACGCAGAAGTCACTCAAGATCACCCTACTGCTATCATCGCTCAAGACGTAGCCGCTCGCGTCATAGCTGATCCCTTTATAGTCGGTCTCACCGCAGACGATCACCATCGTCTCACCATGATCAGAACTACCATACCCGTCCCGCAGCAAACGCTTGCTGGGTATGCGGGGCTCCAGCATTGCCAGGAAAATTGGCTTGCCGCTCTTGCTTCAACGAAGCAACCAAGGAGAAGGAGCCAGATGCCAGAGTAGCGACAGAGTCGCACAAGGGTAAATTTTGGGAACTACGGCTCCGCCGATAAACGATCCTACCCCAAGCACTTCACCGGTACCCTGTCACTACATACAAGCTTCAGAAACCCTCTCTGAAAATGAAGAACGCACATCAGCGTCAGGGTTCCACTTCTGCTTAGTCCAACCGATTGCTCGCTCAGCCGAAGAAGCAATTGGCTGGGAGGAAGGTGAGATACAACCGCAGAAGGTTCAGAAGTATTTTCCAGAACTGAAGAGTGATCCTGAATCGTTTCCCTTCATAAAGGAACTGGTGGACCTCAAAAAAGATGAGTGGGAGAGATCGGATAAATGATGCGACTTGACAGATACATTACCCTGCCGAGCGCAGACGCAGATACCTTCCGGGATGTACTTGATCGCAAAATCGATCCTGTTTTAAAAAGCTTACTCCATGGCAGGAGGCGCTTGTAGACCGGCTAACACCACTTCCGCAGTAGCCAAAAGCCATCTCTGCATGGACGGCTAACATTGAGAACTCCCTCCTAGATGCTATGGTCCAGGAGAAAATAATTTCCTCCCTAAAGGAGATTAAATTAGCAGGCAGCTTCATGGCCGGAGCTTCAGTTGACATTAGATCCTCAGCAAGGTCTATGCTAGCCTTGGTTATGGCCAGAAGGGCTTTATGGCTGAAGCCCTAAATAGCTGATGCGGCATCAGTATAGAATTTGTGCAAAATCTCATATGACGGCTCAAACCTATTTGGCGCAAATCTGGATCCAGCCATCTCCGCAAGGCCATCACGGCTGAGGACCAACAGAAATCCTTTTGAGGATTCGCCCGCCCACCCAGCTCAGGTGAGCGCCAGGCTCAAGAACTTTGCTCAAATATGGTCAAGTCACTTATCAGATCCATGGACATTATCCACTATCAAGATTGGACACAAATGGAAATTCATGGGCACACTGCCAGAAAATATATTTCAGCCTACCAAGATACCGTCTTCCCAAGACAGATGAAAGCTACTTCTGCAATCGTAGAGGTACCGTCGCACCAAAAGGGGAGGGGGTTCTATTCCCCTTTATTTTTGGTGTGAAAGAAAACGGGGGACTTGCGCCCAGCCCTAGACCTAAAGAGACTCAACAAGAGGATCTAAATAGAATATATAATGGAAAGCCTTCACTCCATCCTATTGGCGGTGAACTGGAGACTGGATGTTATCGGTGGATTTATTGGACGCAAACCTTAATGTCCCGATCTATTCCGCCTTCCAAAAGTTTCTTCGGTTCTCAATCAGTCAGTGTCATTTGCAATTCCGGTGCCTTCCATTCGGCATCTCCTCAGCACCCAGGACATTCACCAAAGTTCCTACCCCTGATCGCACTTCTCAGAGAAAAGGGGATGCGAGTCCATCATTATCTGGACGACATACTGCTCCTGGCAGGGAATCAGGAAACCTTTAACTCATCACCAGTGTTATTGCTCATGACCCAGCAAGACTCCGGGTGGCTAGTCAACTGGAAAAAGAGCAGTCTCCAGCCCACGCAAGTCATGGTGTTTCTAGGGGCAGAGTTGGATACCAGGCTGGAACGTGTACAACTCCCTCAGGAGCAGCTGAAACCCTTAGTCCAGAAGATGCAGAACCTGTTATCATCCAGACGCCTACCGGCCAGAGCCTACCTCAATATCCTGGGGTCCATGTCTGCGATCATACCCATGGTACAGTGGTCCCAGTGGCACATGCGAGTTCTACAGAATTCTTTTCTCAGACAGTGGAACAGCTGGGTAAAACACTATGGTGGTGGACGCACCCATTCAACCTCAGGAAACTCAGACCGATAGTTCCCCCAGAAGTAGTAACATCGGATGCCAGCCAGAGGGGGTGGGGAACACATTATCGGGACCAAGCAGCCCAAGGCCAGTGGCACTTTCAAGCTCAGGGCATGGTGTCAAATGTATTAGAACTCAGAGCAGCCTTCCAGGCTCTCATGACCTTTGCTCCTCTTCTGAAAGGAAAGAATGTCCTTCTCCGAATGGACAACAATGTGGCAATGTCATACATCCAGACCAGGAGTCTCACGCATCTGGAGGAAGTTCACCCCATATTGGAATGGGCCCAAGTCCACCTGTCAGATCTCAGGGCAGTGTATGTCACAGCAGCACAACATTTGTTGGCTGACTATCTAACCCGAGAGACACTGTCGAACAACGAATGGTCCCTGAACCACCACGCATTCTCCCTCCTTCAGAGGTCGACCTAGCAGCTACGCCAACATACACCAAATGTCAGAGGTTCCTGTCTGGAGCCCCCTTTCCATCAGCCGAAGGAACAGACTGCCTAGCCCACCCATGGAACTTCTAGCTGGGGTACATTTTTCCCTCACACTCCTCTGATTGCGAGATTCCTGTCCCGGCTGAGGAAATCCTCAGCCACGGTTATAGAAGTAATACCGTTCTGGCCGAGGAGGCCACGGTTTACGACCCTGGTACAACTCAGTACGCAGCCTCCAATGCAGCTACCAATAACCAGGGATCTCCTATATCAAGGACAATTCTTCCATCCAGCACACAGAAGCTGCATCTGGCAGCATGGAAGTTGAGAGGATTAGGTTAAGGGAACAAGGATGCTCCCAGGAAGTAATATCGACCCAAATGCAGCTAGAGGAAAAGCTCCTCTAATACCACCTACATTAGAATCTGGAAGAGGTTAGTTTCAATGTCACAACTAAGAGATTGGAATCCTATCTCGCCAGAACCATCTCAAATTCTTGAATTTCTTCAGTCAGGGCTTAACAAGGGCCTGAGCTTGGATACCCTGAAGGTGCAAGTATCCGCTCTTTCTACCAAGGCTGTTACTAGATGGGCTCTTCACCCTCTGGTCACTCAATTTCTGAGGGCCTGCATGAAGATCGGACCACCAAGGAAGCCAGTTTTTCCAACATGGGATCTCTCAATAGTTCTTGAGGCCTTTTCCAATCCACCCATTTTGTTTGTTTGTTTAGTTTAACTTGGTCTCACTGTGGAACCTTACTCTGACGCTGGCTTTCCTTATTGCTATCACCTCAGCTAAAAGGATGTCGGAGATTCAAGCACTATGGCTACGGAACCCTATTTAGTGCTCTACCCTGACAGAGTGGTACTGAAACCTCTAGACTGATTTAGACCAAAGGTAGCTTCCTCCTTTCATTATAACCAGGTCATCGTCCTTCCGTCTTCCACTAACGGGAGGGGCGAGCCCCATGCCTTGGATGTCAAGTCAACCATCTCCAGTTACCTCGCAGCTACATCTCACCTGAGGAGGAAGTTTGATTCTCTCTCGATTATCCCACACGGGAGCAGACGAGGCCAAGCAGCTACCTCTCGTACCATCGCCTCCTGGTTACTTAAAGCTATCGAAGAGGCGTATTCCATCTAGCAACTTACAGCTCCTGAGAGCTCCTGAGGGCATCACGGCTCATTCGACAAGGGTAGTGGATACCTCATGTGCAGCATATTGCAGGATTTCCCTGGAGACTATATGCAGAGCAGCAACCTGGTCTTCTCGGCACACCTTCATTTCTCACTACGGACTTCTGCTCACTTAGCTACTGCCGACTTTGGCAGATCTGTTGTTAGAGCCAATTCCTCAGCGCTATAAGGAATAAATATTACTGTTTTCTTGCACCCTCCCGACTGGCGAGTTATATCCCAGTGTGTGCTGCCATGAATGCGTCAGGAAAACGGAAAATTGTATACTCACCTTTCCGTAATTTTCCTTTCCTGACGCAACTTCATGGCAGCACACAGATGCCCACCCTACTGTTTAATGATGATATATACAGAGAATGGTGCAGGGCGTCTCCCCTTCAAATTTATAGCTAATCAATCCTGTCAGGTTGTGGGGGCGGAGTCACAACCCAGTGTGTGCTGCCATGAAGATGCGTCAGGAAAGGAAAATTACGGAAAGGTGAGTATACAATTTTCCGTTTTCCTCAGTTTAGGTGGATATGTTGTCTTCCACCTATTTTTGGTAAAACAAATCGCAATAAGCATATATGGATTGGTTTGCACAAAAATTATAGCGTCTACAAAATAGGGGGTAGTATGGCATTTTTATTATTTTTACTAATTATGGCGGCTATCTGCGATTTTTATCGTGACTGTGACATTATGGCGGACACATCAGACACCTTTGACGCTATTTTGGGACCATTGTCATTTTTACAGTGATCAGTGCTATAAAAATGCACTGATTACTGTGTAAATGACACTGACAGTGAAGGGGTTAACCAGGAGCGAGGGGTTAAGTGTGTCCTATGGAGTGATTCTAACTGTGGGGGGCTAGGCTACATGTGACAAGACACTGATCACTGCTCCCGATTACATGGGGGCAGTAGATCAGTGTCCTGTTACTAGGTAGAACAGGGAAATGTCTTGTTTACAAAGGCATCCCCCTGTTCTGCCTCTCCTTGACACGATCGCGGGGACACCAGCGGACATCGAGTCTGTGGGTCCAGCGCATGCACGTGCCCACAAGCGGGGAAAAAACAAGGCAACGTACCTGTACATTGCTTTGCCTGCCCGTGCCATTCTGCCGACGTAAATGTGCGTTAGGCAGTTGGCAAGCGTTTATGGGCTTTCATAGCCACCCTGCCAGAACATTGTGTCTGGGGTATTGGCCAAGTTTCCTAGAGTATGCAGATCAGTACCTTCTGGCCTCCGCCCATTAACTTGTAGAAGTTTCTCCAAATTTCTAGATTCAGGGGAGGTATCAGAGACCTGCCCCTGTAAGCCATCCAGCCTGACCTGTGGTAACCCTGACCCAACCATGAGTCATAACTTAAATTTGTCTGCACTAACACTAGAAGCACACTAGAGGATGCTACATGTGCGTACTGTACCTTTTTATGTTAACCATCTTATTGTTGGGTGTAGAGAGAACAGGTTGCTCCAGCATAACCCAGGACAACACTGACTGTATTTAGCACAGACTACTACAGTAAATTTCAGCATCTCTAGCGATCCTCCAGATGCGATGTGTAATCAAGCTGGCCCAATGTAAGTATTATAAATAGGTTTGTTCTGGAGTTCGGCTTTAAGCTTTAGCTTTTTTGGTGTTTTTTGATTAAAAACCTTACCCCTTGCTCCCCCATCGCTTTTTTTTTTTTGCTTCCTGTTCCATAGGCAAAAGAGGGAGTAAGAGGAAATCCCTCCAAAGCAAGGAATCCCTTGTTGTCACCAGGATCACTGCTACTAGTGTCCCCATTGGAAGATTCCCCTCTATTCATGTTCTGGTGACAACCCAAACTATTTGGAATTTCTTTTACTTTCAATTTTGGTGATAAGAGGGTGAATAGAGAGGGTAAATCTACCCAACAGGGGTACAGACAACTATACAGAATGGAGGAGAGAATGTTGTCATTCATCAGACTCTCCCCCATTCACTGATCATGTTACATACAGTGTATTCAATGCACAGGCTTTTCTCAATGCAAAAAGGAGGCGGGCCGGCACCAGATCGTCTTTGCTGCAGCTCACAGTAGACTTTTAGCTATTCTCTTTTAGGTAAACTTCAGCTTTAAGAGAGGAAATCCAGGACACAATTGAACAGGATGGCATGACTTAGCTTGGGGAAGTGTCAGGAGGGATGAGAGATCAGACCCGTGTGACTGCACAGAGAAACCAGACAGTATGATTAGTGAAGTAAAAGGTGTTTAATTATAAGAAAACCAGTGAGGATAGCAAACAATATATATATATATATATATATATATATATATATATATATATATATATATATAATCAGAAAGGGAATACCGTACACATAGGTCAAGCCAGGCCGAGGTCATACACAAGGGATATCAGCAGATGGGACAGGACGGAGCAGGGGTCGGATGGATGGACTAGCTGCAGGATACAGGCTAAGGGGAGACAGGGATCAGGAAGCAGGGCAGACAAGTCCAGGCGGGATCAGGATGCAGGGCAGACAAGTCCAGGCGGGATCAGGGATCAGGATCAGAACAGGATCAAGGTACGAAATCAGGATCAGAATACAGGTCAGGGTACAGGCTTAGGTCCAGCAGATATGAAGATACCAGGGCGAGCTCTGCTTGAGCTCACCGGGTATAAATAGGGGGTGTGTAAATTACGTTCAGGTCACACCTGAACGTAGGAAAAGCTGTGAGCTCCAGAAGACCAGGAACCCCCCGCTGGTGGAGGCCGGTACTGCAGCCAGACTAACAGGCAGATTTACCAACAGGGGGGACCATTCCTGACAGTACCCCCCCTCAAAGGAGCGGCCTCCGGACGCTCCAACCAGTTGTTGCTGGGGAAGGCTCATGGTGTCAAGCCAGGCAGTGGATAAAGGCTCCGGGTCATCGAGCTGGGCAGAGGGCATAGGCTCCGGGTCATCGAGCTGAGCAGAAGACGAAAGCTCCGGGTCATCGAGCTGGGCAGAAGACGAAGGCTCCGGGTCATCGAGCTGGGCAGAAGACGAAGGCTCCGGGTCATCAAGCTGGGCAGAGGGCATAGGCTCCGGGTCATCAAGCTGGGCAGCAGACAAAGGCTCCGGGTCATCGAGCTGGGCAGCAGACGAAGGCTCCGGGTCATCGAGCTGGGCAGCAGGCTCCGGGTCATCAAGCTGGGCAGCAGGCATAGGAACAGCAGGCTGGCAGACTGGCACAGGAACAGCAGGCTGGCAGATCATCGAGCGGAGCAGCTGGTTCCGGGTCATCGAGCTGGGCAGCAGAGGGCATAGGCTCCAGGTCATCGAGCTGGGCAGCAGACGAAGGCTCTGGGTCATCAAGCTGGGCAGCAGGCGAAGGCTCTGGGTCATCGAGCTGGGCAGCAGACGAAGGCTCTGGGTCATCGGGCTGGGCAGCAGACGAAGTCTCTGGGTCATCGAGCTGGGCAGCAGGCTCCGGGTCATCGAGCTGGGCAGCAGGCTCCGGGTCATCGAGCTGGGCAGCAGGCTCCGGGTCATCGAGCTGGGCAGCAGGCTCCGGGTCATCGAGCTGGGCAGCAGGCTCCGGGTCATCGAGCTGGGCAGCAGGCTCCGGGTCATCGAGCTGGGCAGCAGGCATAGGAACAGCAGGCTGGCAGACTGGCACAGGAACAGCAGGCTGGCAGATCATCGAGCGGAGCAGCTGGTTCCGGGTCATCGAGCTGGGCAGCAGAGGGCATAGGCTCCGGGTCATCGAGCTGGGCAGCAGACGAAGGCTCTGGGTCATCAAGCTGGGCAGCAGGCAAAGGCTCTGGGTCATCGGGCTGGGCAGCAGACGAAGTCTCTGGGTCATCGAGCTGGGCAGCAGGCGAAGTCTCTGGGTCATCGAGCTGGGCAGCAGACGAAGGCTCTGGGTCATCGAGCTGGGCAGCAGACGAAGGCTCTGGGTCATCGAGCTGGGCAGCAGGCTCCGGGTCATCGAGCTGGGCAGCAGGCTCCGGGTCATTGAGCTGGGCAGCAGGCTCCGGGTCATCGAGCTGGGCAGCAGGCTCCGGGTCATCGAGCTGGGCAGCAGGCATAGGAACAGCAGGCTGGCAGACTGGCACAGGAACAGCAGGCTGGCAGACTGGCACAGGAACAGCAGGCTGGCAGACTGGCACAGGAACAGCAGGCTGGCAGACTGGCACAGGAACAGCAGGCTGGCAGACTGGCACAGGAACAGCAGGCTGGCAGACTGGCACAGGAACAGCAGGCTGGGCAGCGGACTGGAAGTCATCAAGCTGGGCAGCGGACTGGAAGTCATCAAACTGAGCAGCGGACTGGAAGTCATCAACCTGGGCAGCAGACTGGAAATCATCAACCTGGGCAGCAGACTGGAAGTCATTAACCTGGGCAGCAGACTGGAAATCATCAACCTGGGCAGCAGACTGGAAGTCATCAACCTGGGCAGCAGACTGGAAATCATCAACCTGGGCAGCAGACTGGAAGTCATCAACCTGGGCAGCAGACTGGAAGTCATCAACCTGGGCAGCAGACTGGAAGTCATCAAGCTGGGCAGCGGACTGGAAGTCGTCAAGCTGGGCAGCGGACTGGAAGTCGTCAAGCTGGGCAGCGGACTGGAAGTCGTCAAGCTGGGCAGCGGACTGGAAGTCGTCAAGCTGGGCAGCGGACTGGAAGTCGTCAAGCTGGGCAGCGGACTGGAAGTCTTCAAGCTGGGCAGCGGACTGGAAGTCTTCAAGCTGGGCAGCGGACTGGAAGTCATCAAGCTGGGCAGCGGACTGGAAGTCATCAAGCTGGGCAGCGGACTGGAAGTCATCAAGTCAACTGGAAGTCTCAACCTGGGCAGCGGACTGGAAGTCGTCAACCTGGGCAGCGGACTGGAAGTCTTCAACCTGGGCAGCGGACTGGAAGTCATCAAGCTGGGCAGCGGACTGGAAGTCATCGGACTGGCAAGCTGGCACAGGAACATCAGGTTGGCGGGCTGGCACAGGAACATCAGGTTGGCAGGCTGGCACAGGAACATCAGGTTGGCAGGCTGGCACAGGAACATCAGGGTGGCCGGCTGGCACAGGAACACCAGGGTGGCCGGCTGGCACAGGAACACCAGGGTGGCCGGCTGGCACAGGAACACCAGGGTGGCAGGCTGGCACAGGAACACCAGGGTGGCAGGCTGGCACAGAAACAAGCTGGGAGGCTGGCACAAGCTGAGCAGATGGCACTGGAACAAGCTGAGCAGGTGGCACTGGAACAAGCTGAGCAGGTGGCACTGGAACAAGCTGAGCAGGTGGCACTGGAACAAGCTGAACAGGTGGCACTGGGACAGGCTGGGTAACTGGCACGATGGTGTGAGTTGGGAAGTACTTTTGTTTCTTTTTAGACTTGGACACTACAGGTTTGTTAACAGAAGCGATGTATGAAGAAGATGGATTTAAGTAGGAGGAGGGTTTGGAATATGGCAGAGACACAGGGATGGTGACTGGAGGAGGTTCGTGTGGAGTTGTTACAGGTGGATTATAGGCAGGGTAGGTACAATTAGTAGAAATTGGGTAGTAATATTTGGTAGGTTGTGGAATTAACTGGGCGAAAGCTGAGGTTGTCATTGGCGATGGGCGGACAGGTCCTTGGGAAGGTAGGTGGTTAATAGCAGGGTTGGAGCGGACAGGTGGATTAAAGGCAGGGTAGGTACAAGTAGAAACTGGGTAGTAATATTTGGTAGGATGCTGAATTATCTGAGCTGGGGTTGCCATTGGTGATGGATAGATGGATCCCTGAGAAGGCAGAGGGTTAATAGTAGGGCTGGAACGGACTGGCTTGGCTGGAATCAGGAGATCTGACCATGCCTGCAGCACAGGTTGAACAAAAGCAGGTTCACACACACCTTGTCTAATCAGAGCCTGCACACAGCTAATACACTCAGATAACTTTTGCTGGGGACAGGAGGAATAATACTCATCAAAAGACGCCGGATCATCCTCTAATAGCCACACCAGGGATTCAACTTGGTCATGACTGAAGGGGGGAGAGAAATCTTCCCTACCGACAGGAATAGATGACAGGGCTGGTTTTACACACAACCAAATTAATGGCTGAACATCATTAAAAGTCATGTAACCCTGATCCACACAGGAATGAGCTAATCGGATAGTTTCCATTAGCTGGTCACTAGTCCAACCCTCCAAAACCTGGCGACAATACCCTTCACCCTTTTCAGCCAGCAGAGAATAATAAAGGATGTCATCGTAATCCATGTTTAGAGCAATGCACTACACCAGGATGGTTCCCAAATGCAGTCACGTCTGATCAAGAATGGCCCTGGTATACTGTCAGGAGGGATGAGAGATCAGACCCGTGTGACTGCACAGAGAAACCAGACAGTATGATTAGTGAAGTAAAAGGTGTTTAATTATAAGAAAACCAGTGAGGATAGCAAACAATATATATATATATATATATAATCAGAAAGGGAATACCGTACACATAGGTCAAGCCAGGCCGAGGTCATACACAAGGGATATCAGCAGATGGGACAGGACGGAGCAGGGGTCGGATGGATGGACTAGCTGCAGGATACAAGCTAAGGGGAGACAGGGATCAGAAAGCAGGGCAGACAAGTCCAGGCGGGATCAGGATGCAGGGCAGACAAGTCCAGGCGGGATCAGGGATCAGGATCAGAACAGGATCAAGGTACGAAATCAGGATCAGAATACAGGTCAGGGTACAGGTTTAGGTCCAGCAGATATGAAGATACCAGGGCGAGCTCTGCTTGAGCTCGCCGGGTATAAATAGGGGGTGTGTAAATTACGTTCAGGTCACACCTGAACGTAGGAAAAGCTGTGAGCTCCAGAAGACCAGGAACCCCCCGCTGGTGGAGGCCGGTACTGCAGCCAGACTAACAGGCAGATTTACCAACAGGGGGGACCATTCCTGACAGGAAGCAGCTGGTCAGGGAGCACGTAGGATTAAAACCAAAAAAATAATGTAAAAATAATTGCATGACCATCATTCAGATTACAGACTGGGACACACAATTATATTTAAACAAGCTGCTACAACAGTAGTTTTTTATTTATTGAAAATCTGTACTTTTTATTTTTAAAGAGTACTCTGTAAAGAGGAGTTCCGCCCCTTCACAAAAAAATGCAAAGTCGGGAGCTACAAATACTGTAGACTTTAAAGCGGAGTTCCACCCCAAAATGGAACTTCTGCTTAATCCACTCCACACCCCCTTACATGCCACATTTGGCATGTATTTTTTTTGGGGGGAGTGGGGGCTTCAGGAGGAGTGGGACTTCCTGTCCCACTTCCTCCTTCCGCCAAGGGGCTGGTAAGGCGATTAAGCTTAATCGCCTTATTACAGCCCCTCCCCTAGTCGATCGACAAGTCCTAGACGTTCGCCTGTCCAATCAGCGGCGGGCCACGCCGCGCGTGCGCAGTACCGCTCGCGCATGCGCAGTTGGTGCCCGGCCGTGAAGCCGAAGGCTGTCACGGCCCGGTGCCCACAGTTAGAATGAAGACGCTGGCCGGGGAGGGGGGGAGAGGAGCGGAGCCCCAGCCGACGCTTCGCTGGAATGTGGAGCAGGTAAGTGAATGTTTATTAAAAGCCAGCAGCTACACCTTTTGTAGCTGCTGACTTTTAATAAACATAAGTTTTGGCTGGAACACCCCTTTAATATTAGGACACGTACCTGTCTGGGGTTTCCACAATGTCGGTACCCCAGATGATTTTCGGAATGGCTCACAGCTAGTTCCCTACTCCACATACGCAAAGGGTGCTGTGCATTGTAACTGGATGGTAATGCTGCTTCTCCATAGATTCAGTTTAATAAACAAGTGTTGTCACTCTATGACACAGCTGAATTATGACACCCTATAACAAGAAGTGTGTCACTTGCAGGACCTGAGGGTGAAAATAAAGGAAAAAAGTCTGGAAAAAAATAATAATAATAGTGCAGCCATTACTTCTAAAGCCAGTCATTACTTCTAAGGCCTACTTCCTGTCCCACATCCTCTTTCCACCTAAGGGCTGCTTAGGCGACTACTCGCATCACTCTCCCAGCCTTTTTGCGGCCACCCAGCAGGGCTATCTCTGGAGCCTGTAGACGCCCATCTGGGCTGTTCCTGGAGCTCGCAGCTGTCCACCCAGCCTCTTCGCATTTCAGTTCATGGCATGGCTGGGGAGCAAAGACTGGAGGTCAGCTGACTGGTGAGGAATGTGAAGTGGGAGGGGCTGGAGGAGACCCTATTTTCTGATTTCGGCATAGGTGTCACTGCTACGAGACACCACAAAGTCGAAAACACAGTGAAGCCGGAGGCGCAGTGAGTGACACTACCTGTGATTATAGTTGCCATTAAAAGGACTCGGGGAGTGCTAAATATCTGTGGATTATGACTTGCCTTGGGTGCTGACAACCCATGCTAAGAAAATAATTTTAATGTTAGGGATCACCACAACTTGGGAAATTTTATCAAGGAGTCACGGCACTAGAAGGTTGAGAATCACTGCTCTAGGCGATCTCCCAGGACACGTGACAGGTCCCAGAAGATCACCTGTCCACTCCGATGACGCAGCGTGGCTCGCGCATATGCAGTGCGTGCCCGGCCAGGAAGTCGAAAGGTTGTCACGACCGGGTGCCCAGAGTAGCAATGAAGGAGCCAAGGAGAGGGAGGGGAGTGGAGCGACTGTTTCTGTTTATTTAAGTGTCTGTTTATTAAAAGTCAGCAGCTACACTTTTTGTAGCTGCTGACTTTTAATAAACATAAAAAGCCTGGAACTCCTTTTTGAATTATGATTAGATCCACCCCATGAGTCTCCATCCTTTAATGATATGGCTGGCCAATTGGCCAATAGGGAGGTTGAGGAACTGGAAGATAACAAAATCACACTCTACTATTTTATGAAAATGAAGATCTGCAAATAACTTCTGTTTACTTCTACTATTTTATTTTATTTTTTAATTAAACTAGATTCTGATTGCACGCTAGCAGTGTGGAGGACTGTGTAAATTGGGATTGCGCACTTTGTGAACTCCCCCTCTTTTTTCCAATTTCCTTACCAATGTGAAAACTGAAATTTGAAATCAGCCTTGCTATAGGACCTTGTGTATTGAAACCTGGTGGGTGGGAAGGGGATTTGTTAAGGCTCCCAAAGATAGCTCATAGTTGGGGCAAGAAATATAGTTCTCTGTATGAAAACATAAGATGGTTAATCATGTTTACAAACTCAGATCACTGGTATTTTTTTTACTACTTGTAAAGAAATATTTTTTCCATGCACAAGTGTACGCTGTTCTTCTGCTTATAGATGATTCAGTTTTTCCTTTATCTCATATTGTTTATTCCTGGCTCCATTCCCAACCACTTCTAACTCTGCAGCCCCCCTTGGTCTTGGCTTTGGCTTGTGGTATTTTCCTCGGGGAGTTCACAGCTTCGTGTTTTTAAAAAAAACATCTCCGTCATCCACCCAGAGGTGGAAGGGGAATTTTTACACTTCACTGACTTCTCCGGAGCCCATTAATGTTTAGGAATGTTTTAGTATGTACAAGCTATATCAGTACAGAAATGCAGTATAGATTCTTAAACAATACTAATCAATACACTGAGTTTTATTTTGTCATTTTTATTGTCATTAAAGATGACCAACTGTATGTAGAGCGGGGTCATTTAACACTTTCGTATCTTGGCTGTATGCGGTCTGATCTCCAACAATGGCATGACCACATTAAACCAATCAATGCATTTGACACCCATAAAAACTTTATGCTGGGCACAATAAAAACTGCTGTACAATGATAATTTGCAAACATCCATGTGGAACCCATGTGTTCCCAGTCTTTTGATCGTTTCTGATCATGGATATGTGGTACAGCTCATGCACAGATGGTCTTTTAAAGGATAAACAATCTTATAGTGCACCTACCCTTAGTGGGCCTTCTCCGAGCTATACTGCCAGTGCACATATTTACCTGTCCTGGCAGCCTACCCGGTGTTACCTACATTTTCTCAAATTCAGCCAAGGCAAGGTCTCGGTTTTCACTAATTACAATAGACGTTTTATACTAGGCCTGCACTTAAAGCTGAACTGAAAGGATTTTTTGTATTGTATATGCACTAATCCAGAAAAAACATAACGTCCATGAAAAGTTTAATTCAATCCACCAGCAGAAAGTCTCCTTTAAAAAATGCACCTTTCCATTAAATAAGTCAGGGGTAGGCAACCCCGGTCCTCCAGCTGTGTTGAACTACAAACCCCATCATGCCTGTGATGGCCAGGGTCTTGCAATGTCTCATTGGACTTGTAGTTTCAAAACAGCAGGAGGGCCAAGGTTGCCTACCCAAAAAACAACAGTCACTGCCCCTACCTATAACTGGTCTTCACAGCAAGGAGCACTGGAAGGGGCGAAAGCTAGTCAAAAAACACACAGAATTTCCAAGCTCAACTTACCAACCAATCAGCAACCAACCCAATTCACCTGTCTAACAGTACGTTAAAAATAGGGGTTTAGTTGCAAGCATTTGAAAATACATGTGTAAGCTGCAGGCCCAATCAAGGCTCCCTGTGTACTATAGTCCTAACTCTAAGGCCGGGTACACACGAGGAGACATGTCCGTTGAGACAGGTCCGATGGACCGTTTTCATCGGACATGTCTCCAGGGATATTTTGGTCTGATGTGTGTACACACCATCAGACCAAAATCCCTGCAGACAGAGAACGCTGTGACGTAGAAGACACCGACGTTCTCAAACCAGGAAGTTCAATGCGCAGGATTTCGGTCTGATGGTTAGGCGTACTGACCATCGGACATGTCCGACGGACAGGTTTCCAGCGGACAAGTTTCTAAGCATGCTTAGAAACTTTTGTCCGCTGGAAACCTGTCCGCTAGGCCGTACACACCATCGGACATGTCCGCGGAAACTGGTCTGCGGACCAGTTTCAGCAGACATGTCTCCTCGTGTGTACGCAGCCTAAAATGTAAAGAGTCTCCTTAGTGGAAGCACATGTATTCTGATGGATAGATGAAGGGCAGATGACTGGAGGGAGCCCAACCCTCCTTAAAGGAGCAGGAACACACTAAACAAAGTTTAGGAGACTCTTTAAATTTTAGAGTTAGGGTCTGCAGTACACAGGGAGCCTTGATGGGGCGTGCAGCTTATGCGTGTATTTGCAAATGCGTGCAACTAAACCCCTGTTTTTAACGCACTGTTAGACAGGTGAATTTGGTTGGTTGCTGATTGGTTGGTAAGTTGAGCTTGGAAATTCTGTGTGTTTTTTGACAAGGATGCCTACCCCTGATATAAGTGAATACAACTTATGAATAAGTGTAAGTATCCACAACGTGAAATAAATCAGTACTCCTGTGCCTCTACCACCATCTATGCCTTCACCAGAGGTACATAAGGATTACAGCCATCATGATCCTCCCACACAATCTGTGCTACAGTACTGCTTAAAACACTGCAATAAATTAGCTCACGCCATGAAGCCAAAGGAGCCATAAGTATGTGCCATATATAGTGTAGTATTTATAGCATCTATAAATTAATGTTGTATAAAAAACTGCAGCATTCATATAACATTCCAAATAAAAACAAACATTCGCCCAGACTTACTAAGGTGGTTGCCGAATCAGAAACGACGACATGATGTCATCAAGTAGGCCCCACCCGACATGTTTTGTGTGCACGCACGTCCTCAGGGGTTCCGCCTCCTAGGAGGCTCCTTTAGAACTACCAACAACTGTAAAGTGTGGAGTCTGCCAGAATGGATTCAGATCAATTCTATAGTGTGAGTCTTGGGGTCTCTAAATGACAACCTCCCCAACCCACACAAGCGGACTCTGATGGGGGCCTTGATGTAAGTGGGACTATGATGGGGACCAAATGTAAGGTGGGGGGTGCTCTAATGTAGAAGTAATTTTGGTGTTTAAGCAGTATTAAACCCAAAAGCAAACATTTATAATATTACAGCTTACCAATTCCTAGATGTGATGGCTGCATTCGTTTTATTTTTCAAGCTTGCTTTCTTCTATTTTTTCCTGTGATCCAGCCAGTAAGTCTGAAGTTTTTCAAAAGAACAAGCTCTCTTGCAGATTGTAGAATTTACAGGGATGAGACAAACCATTTAACACTGACAGGGGTTCTTACAATGATCAGAATTTAAATGTATTTATTCATGTAAAACCTTTACCCTAAAAGAAAACAAAATGTTTATGTAACTGATTATAAAGTGTGAGCTGGGGTTTGGCTTTAATTTGTTAATGTGTCTAAACATGGTAGTACATTTAACACTCCTCTTTTTCCCCAAACTGACAATGCTGCTGTCTGCTGGGCCCCTTCATCCAGAGTGGGGGCACTGTAATTCATGAGACGTGTTATTGGCGAGATCACCAGAGGAAAACAAAGGGGAAAAAAGCCCAAAACACAGTAGGTAATGCAGCCACCATATCTTATGATTGGTAAGCTGCAATATATTACATTCCTGGTTTTAGGTTTATTAACACCTTTAACCTGACATGAGGGAGGACTCTAATAGGGACCCTGATGCAAGGAGAACTCTGACAGGGACCTTTATGTAAATGGCAATTTGATGGGATTTTTTTGGGCCTGTGAATATTTATAATCCAAATTTTTAGGCGCACGTCTCTATTGCAAATTTTGGTAAATCTAATGTTGGTTGATGAGTTAAACAATTTGAAAAACCTCAAAACAATTGGGATTGTACAGGCAACAAATAGAAACTTCAAAAATGTACAACAAATACAAATTTATTACAAAATATATAAATATGAATATTACAATTTAACAAATACAAAAAATATTGATAATAATGAGGTTGAAAGATCAATGTGATATGAATACTGAAAAACGAAAAAGTGCAGCGCAACTCCCAAATAAATAAATAAATAAATAAATAAATTAATTATAATCAATTCCTAAATATAAACAATGTGCAAAATTAAGAATATTTAAATAAGCATGTGGGGCGCCGCTGATGAAGTTCTTTGAACGTAACATGTACTGGGCGACGGGCTGCTTTTGAAGACGTCACTCGCCCTGCTGAATGAACCACACATGACATGCTGTTTTTATCATGATGTTTTACCCATGTTTATGCTGAGCCTGGAGCTATTCTTAGCCGTCTTTGTGAAAATTGGTTTAACTCGCTGAAGAGTAAGTGTATATTGCGGCTATTATTGATGGATTTCTCTGCTTATTCTGACCTACTGCTAATACCAGGGGTCAGAAATGAAGGTGATAGTGTATAGTGAGACCTATGGTGGAGGGATTGTCACACGTTTATTCTGTGGATCTGACACTGGTGGAACATTTCCTATGGACTTCTCTCACTTGCCACATGCTTATCAAATTATTCTTTTAATTCGCATTTTGTTGATTTATATGAATTGATCAGTCCTGTGGACTTTCTTCACTTGCCACATGCTTATTTAAATATTCTTAATTTTGCACATTGTTTATATTTATGAATTGATTATAATTAATTAATTAGTTTATTTATTTATTTGGGATTTGCGCTGCACTTTTTCATTTTTTAATATTTATCACTGGAATTTTGTATTATTCTGTAGTGCTGAGCTTGCATATCCATTTTGGGTTTATTTGTATTTTTGCGCTGACTGCACCTTTTGTTTTTGTAATATGAATACTGTTCGTCATAAGCTACCATCACCAGATAATTGATGGCAAGTTGGAGCGGATAACCGACGCGTTTCGAATGAAAACATTCTTCATCAAGGTATATAACAGTATCACATCTAAAATAGATCAAAATAAATATTAAATAAATATTAAACATAATGTTGGTTGATGATTCTACAGAAATTTAACAGCCAGATAGTAACACAATTTGTGAGCTTTGGACACACTGCTTGATCCGATAGCTCTGACCATAGAACCACAACAGTGGTGGTAGAAGATAGAGAGATCTGGATAACATGAACATCTCCTAGCACCTTCACTTGCTGCTGCCATGATCAGGAATTCATACTAGTAGTCTACATTTTTAAGACCAAGAAAACAATAAACCCTTTATCACTTTGTGATATGAATCAAAATGTAATTTCCTTTAACAGTATAGACAATACAGAAAACACTCTGTTGGACAGAGACCATTGCACCATCTCTGATTGTCAGTGTCACAAATGACAGTGGTCCTGTGGGAAATGTCTTGATTGATAGGAGCCAACTATCATATCTTATAGAGGGGATCCTATTTAATGTT
The DNA here is from genome assembly GCA_029574335.1 of Rana kukunoris. Classification (NCBI taxonomy): domain Eukaryota; kingdom Metazoa; phylum Chordata; class Amphibia; order Anura; family Ranidae; genus Rana; species Rana kukunoris. The sequence continues at coordinate 131,277,963 of CM056049.1, forward strand.
AGCTCTTTTCTTCTTTTTCTTTTTTAATTAAGTAACTGGAACAACTGATTCATTGTATGTCAGTCTTAAATATCAGTGTAGTTAATCACAGGCTTGGGTATCATTGGAAACAAAACATTATTTATTATTACCTTCCGCCATTTTCTGTTCCTACATACTGCCAGCATACCTATGTGCTACATCATTCTTGTCTGAAATAATATACGCATCCAATTCACCACGGGATAGAACATCGCCTGGTTAAATACAGTTTTGTTTTGACTGTTAAAAGATTATGATTGCTCTCTTTAGAAGGCACTGAAAATGGAACATTCCATTTGTGGAAAATCATGGACTGTAACCTAAGATTGACGATGTACTCCAAAAGCTATTGCCTTTCTCCTGCATTTTGTTCTATCACGTTATGAACTATATTACTGCATAAATTACCTACAACATGGGGCACGTCATGCATCATTTCATTGTAATAACACCTCATGTATTCAGCAGTGATGCGGTGGCATGTGTTGTGTTCAGAATGACATGGGTTCATTAAGGTTATTAATATTTTATGGGTTTTTCTCTTATGGAGAATAGTGGCCTGAGGTGTGTTTGAGCCAGAAAAGCATAGTACAAGCGTACCCGATAAAGAATGTATTTTCAAAGGATATAAATCATGACTTTAGGGGACATATGGAGATGATACACCAGTTCTGCGTTTACAGTGGTCCATGGGATGTGCTTAATGTCAAGTCCACTCAAATCTTCTCATTCTGTTTTGCATGACATTGCTCCCAACTGTCCCTGATTTGAAGCAATGACTGTCTGTCCCTCATTCCTCTTCATTTGTCCCTCATTTTGATCTGATCTATATAACTGTATATAAAATTCACTTTGTATCTATCAAAAAGTGTTTTCCTGCGCTAAACCTTTCATCTGATTTCTAAATTGCTGCATTTGTAAATTCCGAAAGCCAATATAAAGGAATAGTAGTGGTAAAAAAAAAAAAAAGCATTTGTGGGTTTAACAAATCTTGTTTTTCTCTACAATTCTCCTGTAAGGGGGCGTGGCAAGGGTGTGTGTCCTATGCCTGCATACTTTTACTGATAGGTGTCCCTCATTCCCCAAGTTTTGTTGTTATCTGCTTTAGCCCTCCAATGCCACTTACTGTGATTGCCAACTATAGATGGGGCGGTGGACGTGTTTATGTTCTACCTGTGGTGCTTATATTGGTCAAGCAGTACACCAGCACCTTTGCAGCCATTGTGCTATATGCTGGGTGTTTGGTGTGCTCCTGTACCTTTGAGGAGGGGTGGCTGCCCTCATCTATCCATTAGAATGCATGTGCCTCCATTGTGGGGACGCTCATTGTTTAGTGTTAGGACCACAGATTACAGGGTGCCTTGGCGCGGCTCTGTGGTTCACGCATGCGTTTGAAAATACGTGCGGACAAAACCCCTGTTTTTAACGCATACTGTTAGACAGGTTAATTGGTTGTTCTGCAGGCTGGTCGGTAAGGAGGCTTGGTTTTTCCCTGGGCATTCCCCAGGTTTTGTTGTTAGGTGTCTCTCATTGCCATCTCAAAAAGTTGGGAGGTCTGACGACACTAGTGAGTTGTACTTCTTATAGAATATTTTTTATAGGAGTTTTTTCTTTTCGAGGATCTCAATTGCAAGATATCCTTAATAAAATTTCCTCTGCCACACAATCTTGGGTTTCTCTCTAACTTATATATCAGTTTCTGTCTTTAAAAAATTCTGTATAAAGAAAAGCTTTTGAACATTACACATTTTCTAAGGGTACATTTTCTGTTTTGTAGTCATTTTGTTAATATAGAAAGTACAGTAAAGTCTGTTTTGTGTATTTCTTTGCTTTACATTTATATGCCCAGGAAGGAAGTGGAATAGAATGATCATAGAGGAAAACAATTATGTATTGAAAACAGTAGCAGAGAATGATCACAGAGAGAAGTAGAATAGATAATGACAGGTTTGGATGGCAAGGAAGACAAAGGGATTTCTGAGTACTGCACCATTAACATTATGTTGTACAATACATATTACTTACTGTTGCACTATATAGTCCTGACTGCTGTATTCAATACTCTAGACCAGATGTCTCTAGCCTTTCTAAACAAAGGCCCAGTTTAATGTCCTTCAGAATTTACGTGGGGCTGGATTGTGGCCACACCCGGCTCATCCATATTAACTATTGTTAAGCCCCATACACTTGCCCCATACACTTGGTCAAACTTTTTTAACAACAAACATAAAAACGATCGTTTTCCATTCGTTCTCAGAAAATGTGTTTGTTTTTAAACTCCATCAGAAAACCATTTTTGGGTTCAAAATCTGGCCAACTGATCTCCCTTCAAATGAAAATCCACAGAAAAGTTTATTTGGCTTTACTGTACTACTCACTGTACTAGTGTACTCAGCACAAAAGAGAAGCTGCTTCACTAACTACACTCACTCACTGCCCATTCAAAAAAACAAAAATGACATCTATAACAAAAGATTTGCATTCTGTATCTTGAATCTTTTTTCTTTTGGTATTTTCAGTCGTATGTTCATATGACATCTATAACAAAAGATTTGCATTCTGTCTTTTGAATCCAAAATACGAACAGAAAAAAAGGAATTCAAAATACAGAATGCAAATCTTTTGTTATAGATGTCATATGAACAATGAACATACGACTGAAAATACGAACAGAAAAAGGATTCAAACAAAATACAGAATGCAAATCTTTTGGTATAGATGTCATTTTCGTTCTTTTGCCGTTTTCCTTTTTGTGGTATTTTCGTCGGATCATTCGTTCGTATTTGCTTTAATTTTTTACGTATGTACACATTATCCCGCGGGTACGAAAATGAACATTTTCGTACGAAAATAAGATTCGTACGAACGGGAATGCACATATCTATTGGAGACTACTGCTCAAGCAAATAGAAAGCTGGTATATGGAAGAGTATGCAACAATCGGAAGGTTTATGTAAATGTTAGGCCCTGTACACACGATCAGTCCAAACTGATGAAAACGGACTAAAGTTCAGTTCAAACCGACCGTGTGTATGGCCCATCAGTCTTTTGTCCTTCAGTCCAAAATTTTAAAACTTGCTTTAAAATCGGACTGATGGACGCCTACCGATCGGTCAAAACCGATGGTTAGTACACAAAAGCATCCGTTCAAAACCCGCGCATGCTCAGAATCAAGTCGACGCATGCTTGGAAGCATTGAACTTCATTTTTTTCTGCACGTCGTTGTGTTTTACATCACCGCGTTCTGACACGATCGGTTTTTGAACTGATGGTGTGTACGAACCATCAGACCATCAGTCTGTGAACTGATGAAACTGAACTTCAGCCTGTTTTCATCAGTTTGGACTGATCGTGTGTACAAGGCCTCACACACCTAACGTAAGTCCTGACCACTGCACACTCTACATTTATATAGTCATGACTGCTCCACAGCACAGTTTACTCTATGAAGTCCTCACTGATGCACTATATACAAAACATATTCCTGACTACTGCACTGTATATAATACAGAGTTCTGAAGGCTGCACCCTATTCATGTTGTACATTACATAGTCTTGACCCCTGTATTCTATACACTTTATTGTATGTTTTGTAGTCGTAAAGGGGTTGTAAAGGTTCATTTTTTTTTCATTTAAAAAGTTTATTAAATATCAAAGTTGTACAATCTAATGTTCCCATTACATTCTGGAGTGGAGAAAAAAAAGGAGACAATACATACAGTGCATCTTATATAATTCAAATTGCATAGGATATGGAAGAAAGAGAGATAAAAGTAATAAATAAATAGAAGAATATAATTATAAAAAAAAGTAAGACCTTTACTCTCACTCAATATTAAATAACTTAGCCTACCCAACCTTGTGTAAGCAATTCTGTAGAGGAGGGAGAATCCGAACTAAGCACTTAACCCAAAGGTCTGATCCGACACCCCTAATGGGAACAAACTGTGCCGGAAGAGAACTTAAATTTAAATTAAAAACTGAGCCACCGAAGCAACAGGACTAGCCGCGCAGCTCCAGAAGGCCAGAAAATTCATGAGCCGTGCAGGAGTCCAAGAGCAATTAAAAAAAAATTTAAATTAAAATTGACTCCGGTGTCTCAATTAAACCCAGGGTCTCCCTACTAATATAATTTAGAGAGTAAAGAATCCTATGCATTCCTATGAACTGTGCAGAAAAATATTTTTTCTCCTAATTAAATCTACATCGATATACTGATTGCTAATAAACTAGCATGGTGAACTGAGGAACAGGGAGGAGCAGAGAAGGTAAGTGAAATAGAAAAAGAGAAAATAGAATAGAAAGAGAAAGAAGAAGATAATAGAGTTGATTGCCAGCTGATGTGTCAAACGATCGTGGAGGGTGTCATGGTTCCTGATGAAAGGGAGGCCCCCACATATTTAACCCAAGGTTCCCATATGGCCTCAAATAGATTAGACGTGTTTAAAATAGAGCTAACCATTTTTTCCTGAGTCATGACCCAAGATATTTTCCTCTTGGCTGCCAAAATAGAGACTCTTGGTTGTTTCCATGCCCCCGCCAAAGTAGTAGCATAAAAGTTATTAATTTCTGCATGTGTTTAGAGGCCTGAGGGACACTAGTCCCTAGCAGTGCTATTTGTGGGGATTTCTCCACAGGAACACCATTTTTTATTTTCTAAACAGGTTACTTTAAGCTAGTGCATTGTTGGTTCACTTACCTTTTCTGTCAATTTCCCTTCTAAATGTTTTTTATTCTTTGTTTTCTTTATCTGAATTTCTCACTTCCTGTTCCTCCTCAGTTAGGTGTTCAGTAAGCAGTTCTAAATGACTTTCCGCCGTTTAGATGATGGTGGAAAGCTTTCTGAGGAGAAACAGGAAGTGAGAAATTCAAACAAAGAAGAAAAACATTTAGAAGGGAAATCGAAGGAAAGGGTAAATAAACCAACAATGCACTAGCTTAAAGGAACCTATTTAGAAAATAAAAACGAACCTTTACAACCAATTCACTCCTTAAAATTTGGGAGGCAACAAATGCACAGCTGTGAAAGGATGAGAGCACCAAATTAGAAATTGTGAACATGTGCAGGCAACAAGCAGGCAATTGTGGTAATAACAATAATAGCAGAAATTGCATTTGTGACACAAACCCAATGTTAACACATATGTAGCATTACCCCCGGAGGAGCTGCTGGTTAGTTTTGGGTGGCATGTTACCTCTATTTCCTCGCCGTCTAGGGTATCAGATGAGAGTTGAGAAAAAGTTCAATGTCCACACTTTAGACTTCTTTTTCTTTGATTTATTTGCTGAACTTAGTAAATAATAAAATAAGTAGTTGAAGAGGTGGAAGGGTAACAGGTAATAGGTTCAGGTGCACAACTTCTGTCCGGAAACCTTCCTGCTTCCAGTAACACAGCTTTAATCAGCACTCTAGCCAGAGTGGGTATTGTGCACATGGATAGGCCTCTCTCACTAGCCTAGCAGCCAGGATGGAGCACAGAAATTTGGTAAAGTCTCTGCTACAGACCTTCCCACAGATGGAGGCATGTTCGGGCCAAAATCCTCTCAACACAGGATTCGGCACCCGGATCTCTCCCGATCAACTTCTTGTAAACTTAGAACTAACAGGCGATCATCATTCAGCCCCTCAGCAATGGTGTGTCCTTCGATGAAGTTCAAGGCCTCTCCTGAGATACCAGCCTCAAGCTCGTTGCTCTCTAAGGTTCTTCATCGAGTAGTTTCCTCCCCCCAGGATGGACAGCACAGGACCACTCTGCAAAGTCTGACTACCGGGCCTAGGCCTATTAAGTAGATCACAACCCCGGACCAACATGGTCCCGGAGCCAGGAACACATGAACACCTGAACACGCACCTGGAGGGCCACTCACAGGGGGGTGGTTGGACAACAGACCAGCGATCGACGACCCCTGTCCAATGGCGTCTGTCCCTTAAGTACTCCTCGCCAGCATGCACAGTGGGACAATTAACCCCCACTGATTGGCTGTCGAAGGGGAACACCCAAAACACCTTGGCCTGACTGCTGCCACCCTTGGCCTGGGGGTGGTAATGGCACCACAGAAAACAATAGTGGTCACTCACAGTACAGCCATGCCTGGAACAGAGGCCCAAAATTTGGAAAAATCATACGGTCTGAGTCAACAAACTCTCAGACTACCCTCTAAATTTAAAGCAGGCCGCTACACATACAAGACATTTTCTTAAAAAATAATTATTTATGGTGAAGCAGCAACTCTACAGAGAGATATCCAACATAGTACTGTATAACTTGTTAATTCCAGAGCTGTGTTAAAAAAACCCAATGATTCCATATACAAAAACACATATAAATCAGTAATGCCCTGTACACACGATTAGAATTCCGAGGGAATTCCTTCGGAGGAAAAGAGAACATGTTCTCTATGTAAACTCTGACAGAATTCCTCGGAATATCCGATGGAAAAACTCAGATGGGCATACACACGGTCGGAATTTCTGATGGAAAAAAGTCTGTCTGACTTTTTACATTGGAAATTCCGATTGTGTGTACGAGGCATTAGTCCGTGAATATTCTTGATGTTGAAAAGCACTCTGGAGGAAGAAAGCATTTCTCGAAATTTCGCAATTATTTTGTATTGTGAAATATCACGAATATTCTGAGCCAATCAGAGTGCTCCATTCCGCATTTCTCGAAATTTCGCAATTATTTTGTATTATAAAATATCACGAATATTCTGAGCCAATCAGAGTGCTCCTTCCGCATTTGCCGAATATTCGCAATTATTTTGTATTGTAATATATCACGAATATTCTGAGCCAATCAGAGTGCTCCATTCCGCATTTCTCGAAATTTCGCAATTATTTTGTATTGTGAAATATCACGAATATTCTGAGCCAATCAGAGTGCTCCATTCCGCATTTCTCAAAATTTCTCGAAATTTCGCAATTATTTTGTATTATAAAATATCACGAATATTCTGAGCCAATCAGAGTGCTCCTTCCGCATTTGCCGAATATTCGCAATTATTTTGTATTGTAATATATCACGAATATTCTGAGCCAATCAGAGTGCTCCATTCCGCATTTCTCGACATTTCGCAATTATTTTGTATTATAAAATATCACGAATATTCTGAGCCAATCAGAGTGCTCCTTCCGCATTTCTCGAAATTTCGCATTCGGCATTCGCAATAGCGAAATTTCGCAATCATTTCATTTCCAAAAAATATCGCGAATATTCGCATTTAGCGAATATATCTCGATTATTCGACTATATATTTGAGATATATCGCAAAATCGAATATGGCATATTCTGCTCAACACTATTTAGCAGAAAGCAGCATATTGTCACCGGCTCCAGCAGTCAAAATGGTAAAAGCCAGAGGGCACACAGTATTCCCTGCCAGTCCCACACACCAGTAGTAAAGCATTATTATCAGTTCCAAGGGGATTGGAACTGGTCTTTAGGAGCAGAGACATTTTTCTGGGCCAATGTCGGTAAAAACAATTGAAAAGGTAGGGGAAAGCAGCGGTTTTGATTACTGGACGGTATGCTTTGCTGCCGTTGTCAGCTCAGCATTCCCAGCTCTGCCTGGCAGAAGTAGTGATGTGCGAAAGGTCATCTCTCTGTACAGAAGATTAGCAACACCCATGGGCGGACTGACAACTCATGGGGCCCTTGGGCAATAAGAGATCATGGGGCCGCCAGGCAATAGGAGATTATGGGGCCCTCAGGCAATAGGAGATTATGGGGCCACACAGTACTGTATACACAAACACACACACATACAGTATACATACACAGCATACACACAGTACAGACACACAGTACACACACAGTATGCATACACACACTGAGAAGGTACTGGAGAGGCGGGCAGCTATAATCTTGGGATTTTTAGACCAAAAGTATTTCGGTTAGAGTCATTTCAGGGACAGATGTACAAAAAAACACAGATTTTTACATACTGTCCCTGGTTTTACTGAGGCTGGAAACCCTGATGGGGCCCCCTAGTGGCATGGGGCCCTCGGGCAGTGCCCGAGTGACCGAATGGTCAGTCCGCCCCTGGCAACACGTGTTCCTTTGATAGATGAATAACAATGTGGGACAGTCCTGCAGAATCCAGGACTGTTGGGAAGTATGAGGATCAATGCATTTTTTGTTATAAAGCAATGACTTATTTAACACAGAAAAATAACCAATTAGGTATCTGCATCTGCATACTGCAGGCAAGCTTTAAAAACTCCCCTTCTAGGTAAAGAGATATTGATCAACTGTGGATACTGCGTACAGGGTGTTCTGTAATGCCTAAGCACAACATTACACATTACCCAGAAGAGTGGCAAAACAGTAGACCTGTAGTAGGTAAACAAGTTTCAGCAAGAGATACCTGCATGCTAATCCTAGAGTAATTACCTCATTCCCTAAAAATGTATTCAGCATATGGCTTATAGTAAAGGGTAAATCTCATAATATTCGATTTGCAAAGGGTTCAGCAAATCTTGTTCATAATTCTGAGATTCCAAACTCGGAGGCAAAACCCATTGGCCCGGACTCACAGCCATCGGCGCATCTTTATGCCGCCGTAGCGTATCTTCTTTACGCTACGCTGGCGCAATGTTGAGAGGCAAGTATGAAATTCACAAAGAAAACGCGCCCAATGCTGCGCCGGTCTAGCGTATATTTGTCGGCGTAAGCCGACGTAAGTTAAATTAGGTGGAAGTGGGCTGGAAGTGGGCGTGATGCATGGTAATGAAGCGTGACCCCATGAAAATGATGGGCTGAGCGTCATCCAAGTACTTAAAACTAATGGCGCATGCGTCATATCTTGGACGTATCCCTGTGCGCATGCGTACAACCACGTCAAAAATAACTGCCTAAGATATGTCAAATCACTGCCTATAACGTGAACGTAACCTACGTCCAGCCCTATTCACGTAGTACTACGTAAATGACGTAAAATACGACCGGCTGTTCCCTGGTCCATACCTTTGCATGGGCTGCCCCTCCTATATGTGGAATAACTTTACGCCGGATGTAAGCCTTACGCAAACCGTGTATCTTTTCCGCCTGGCGCATCGACGTTCGTGAATCGACGTATCTCCCTCGTTTGCATATTTGCAATGGGGCGTCCAGCGTAACTATGCACCGAAGATACGCCGGCGTAGGCAAGTTACGTCGGTCGGATGAAGTCAGTTTTTAGGCGTATCTTGGTTCTATGGGTACGGCGCAGAGATACGACGGCGCATCTTTACACTTACGCAGCACATCTCGATATACGTCGGCGTAAGTGCTTTGTGAATCCGGGCCATTGAATTTAATGGGAGGCTTGTTGTCAGCCTGTGAATTTTTATAGCTAAAGGGTAAACTACTGACAAAAAGGGCAAAAAAACTAACACAAATCCTACAAAAAGCAATGTTATAAAAGGAAAATAAATAAAATAAAACCTCCAAAATACCACCAATCTTGTCCTGTAGACAGGACAACAATTAAAGCGGAGCTCCACCCAGCATAACAACATTTTACAATGTTGTTTGAAAAAAATAAAAAAAAAAAACCTGAAAAAATAAAAAAAAAAATACTCACCCGAAATAGCTGTTGCTATGCGGAAGTCCGTAATCTGCCTCTTCCTGATCCGCGGTGTGTTTTCTTCTTCTTCTGCTTCTTGTGAATGGGCGCGCTGCTTCCTGGGAACTGTGTGTGTTCTCAGAGAGCAGCGCGCCCATTCACAAGCCAGCGTGAGACTCGCGCAGGCGCAGTAGGAAACGGGCAGTGAAGCCGTACGGCTTCACTGCCTGTTTCCCATATTGTGAATGGCTGCGCGGGACCCGGAGCGATCGTGGGACCGGCATCGGGGGGGCCCATCAGCGCGGGCGCCTAGGACAGGTAAGTGTCTTTATTTAAAGTCAGCAGCTACACTGTTAGTAGCTGCTGACTTTAATTTTTTTTTTTACCGTGGCTGGAGCTCCGCTTTAAGTACAGTTTCCTAACTCTTATAATTTCCTATGCAGTTTTTTAGCCTTCCCTGCAACATTTTTTTTAATATGCATTCATCATTGAACTATCTGTATTCAATACATTTGGGTATGTAATGTTAGGTCTCTTGCACACTGCAGCTTGAAAAAGCTCAGTAACGCTTATTTTTTTTAGCTAAAATACAGCCCATTAATTGTAACAAGCCTATGCACACAGGCACATAAACAAGCGTTTACACGCCTGTGTGCATAGGCAATTCACAATTATTGAGCTATATTGTAGCTCAGTAAAAAAAAAAAAAAAAAAGGTTATTATTATTAGGAATTATCCAGTAAAACCAGCACTGCATATACCACCATACATTTCAGTGCTTGCTCAACAGGTTTTTTTTTTTTTTGCACAAATGCTGATTACATACTGCCATCTGCAGTCCTAATATAAAAATGACAACCTCAAATATAATTATATACAGATTGACGAGGAAATCAATATGTTTAAAGGATAAGTCCACTTTTGGACCCCACTGTGACAGCAGGTGGGGGATCTGATCCCCGGCACCCCTGTCACAGGGCCACATCATTCATTCAGAGAATCCTGTGAATTAATGAACTACAACCACCATCAACTGCTTCAGATGGCCTGTAGTTCTTAATAGAATGTGAGTGAGGGCGCTAGTGAGCACTTTTGTAGTTCATATATCTTCCTGCTCTCCAGTGACTGTGTGCCTGTATGGGAGGTACAGGCAGACAGCTATACTTAAAGTCTGCAGGAGCCTTGCACTGCACCCATGATCTGCTAACGCAAACTGTTTTACTTGCAAAAATATGTGCATGTACTTTTGTATTTATTCACTTTTGTATTTTGTGTTTGTATTTTTGTGTATGTATTTATTTAAAGGTGCTCATGGGCACATGGATTTATGCTTCAAGTATGCTGCCAGAAGTTTATGCGCATTAGATAACCTAGATCTGCTTTCAGAGGTGTAAAAAAAAAAAAAAAATCCTGAACCTTTTAAAAGCAACATTCAATAATACTGAATTTATTCTAGAATTGTAAGTAAGGGCAGAAAAATACCTGAATGTTGCCAGAAATCCAGTGATCTAATCATTTCCTGTTTACTCTCTTTCTGCTGCACATGTATCAGTTTGCATTGTCCCTAGTTTTCTCTGTGAACTACAGAACACGTCCTCTTTATGTTATGGAGACAGGGAGGTGGTCCTCTAGTCCTAACATACTTCCTTTGCTGGGGTGACAAACCTGCACCCCATATGGCAATAAGTTGTCACAGGGAGGGTCATTCACTAACAATGAAAAGAAGTGTGCAACTAGCAGGATCATTACGTGAAAATTAAAGCAGAGTTCCACCCAAAAATGGAACTTCCGCTTAATCCCCTTCCCCTTACATGCCACATTTGGCATGTAATTTTTTTGGGGGGGAGTGGGGGCTTCAGTAGGAGTGGGACTTCCTGTCCCACTTCCTGCTTCCGCCGAGGGGCTGGTAAGGCGATTAGGCCTAATCGCCTTACTGCAGCCCCTCCCTTTGGCGATCGTCTAGGACACTGACAGGTCCTAGACGATCGTTTGTCCAATCAGCGGCGGGCCACGCCACGTGCGCATGCGCAGTGGGTGCCCGGCCGTGAAGCTGAAGGCTGTCACGGCTGGGTGCCCGAAGTCGCAATGAGGATGCCGGCCGGGGAGGGGGGGAGAGGAGCAGAGCCCCGGTCGGCGCGTCGCTGAAACATGGAGAAGGTAAGTGCCTGTTTATTAAAAGCCAGCAGCTACACTTTTTGTAGCTGCTGACTTTTAATAAACATTACATTTGGGTGGAATACCCCTTTAAGGAATACAGCCTAAAAATGAGAAACCTATTGCAGCCACCATAACCAAGGATGTGTAGCACCCTCCAGTGTGTGCTAGATGTAGGGTGGTTTTATTTTTGTAGTGTAGGTTTGTTAGTATAGGTAAATTTAGTTAGCACAGGACTAAGACTGGTACCCCCTAGTCTGGAGGGGGGTGTGTCCTGCCTTGGGTCAGGGCTCGGGTGCAGGAAGGATCCTGCCACAAAACATGGAGGAAGCCCTTTCTGGAGGCACGGGAGCAGTGAGAGGACAGTATGAGTAGAGCAGCACTACTGGGTGGAGACTGCCACATGTAGTCTGAAGACAGCTGTGTGCCAAATCGTCCCTTTTCCTGGGTGATCTCCTGCAGAGTCAGGCGGGTGGGCTGGTGAGAGTCAGTCTGGAGGACTGTGGAGGAAAGTTGGTCTGGAGAGCTAGTGAAAAGGGCAGCTACAGCCAGGTAGGTTGGCAGTGCCTGAAATGGTGATGCTGGGACCAGTAGCCACAGGAGCGGAAGTACAAGCTGATCACTGTAATCTGCTACACAACAAGGGGCTTTAAGTTTCTACCGGAAAATTATTATTGCTAAATTTTAGGCCTCGTACACACGAGGCAATCTATTTGTTCAAATCGGTCGGACCGACCGATTTGAACAAATCTGTCTGATAGGATTTTGGTTTGCTCGCGTGTACACATGAGCAAACCAAAATCCCCGCCAGCAGACGGCGCGCTGACGTGTCGGTGACGTGGCGGTGATGTTGAAGCCGCCACGTCACCGCACCAGGAAGTAAAACACTTCCGCGTATGCGCCGAATCCATTCGGCGGCGGTGCGAGACGACATGTCTGCTGGTAAGTGTACTAACCAGCAGACATGTCGGGCGGACGGATTCCCACCCGATAGATTTCAAAGCATGCTTTGAAATCTGTCGGGTGGCCAAATCCGTCGGCTCGGCCGTACACACGATCGAATGTGTCTGCTGGGACGGTCTAGCAGACCGTTTCCAGCAGACAGATTTGATCGTGTGTACGAGGCCTTACTGTGCTTGTCAGATCCACAAACAGTGATTAGGTGTAAACTGCAAGCAAGTGAAGTGCAGGAGGAATGTTAAAGAGGGGGTTCACCCTTAAAACCACTTTCTCCCATCCAGCATACTGGCGTCAGCGCCAGTATGCTGTCTTTTTTTTTTTTTTTTTATCGCTGTACTTACCTCTTAATAGATAATTTAATTTTGGTCCTACCGCGGGGTATGGTGCCGCTATATAGCGTCACGCCTTCTGAAAACAGCCGACGAGCACTCTGCTGTTCTCTGCGCTATACGGCGCCTGAGCACAGACCTAGGAGCTGACTGCGCAGGCGCCGTATATAGCCGCGTCACGCCCTCCGAAAAAAGCTGAAATAGGACTCGGCTGTATACGGCGCCTGCGCAGTCAGCTCCTGAGTCTGTGCGCAGGCGCCGAGAACAGCCGAGTGCTAGTCGGCTGTTTTCGGAAGGTGTGACGCGATATAGCGGCGCCATACCCCGCGGTAGGACGAAAATTAAATTATCTATTAAGAGGTACAGTAAGTACAGCGATAAAAAAAAAAAAAAAAGACAGCATACTGGCGCTGACGCCAGTATGCTGGATGGGATGGGAGAGGGGCGTTGCTAGGTGGCAAAAAGACCAGGGGCTTCAGCCCGAAGCCGGCCCGGGGGGGGGGGGGGCGGTTTTACTGGGCAACCCACAACTTAATTGCTACAAATCCTAGATCCATGTGGCCTTCCAACCCCCTCCAAATTTCCCTTTCCCTCCTAACCACTTAACTAACACACACCACTACACACTGACCACTGACCGCCTACCCACACACCACTACACACTGCACAACCCACACACCACTACACACTAACCACTACCCACACAACACTACACACTGACCACTCACACACCACTACACACTGCACTAACCCACACAACACTGAATAACCCACACAATACTACACACTGACCACTAACCCACACACTGCACTAACCCACACACTGACCACTAACCCACACACTGCCACTAACCCACACACTGACCACTAACCCACACACTGACCACTAACCCACACACTGCACACACCACCACACTCAACACCACCACACTGACCACTAACCCACACACTACCACTAACCCACACACTACCACTAACCCACACACCACCACACTGACCACTAACCCACACACCACCACACTGACCACTAACCCACACACCACTTGACCACTAACCCACACACCATCACACTGACCACTACCCAGCCATAACACACACACTGACCACTAACCACCAGGGCGCGGATTGTTGACGCGCGCCCTCGACCATGTGAGAAAAAAAGAAGCGGTCCGAAGATAATAAAAAAAAAAAAAAGTGATAAAGTGTATAAGAAAGCTCCACTACAAAAAAAAAAAAAAAAAAAACTTAGGATAGATGGCCGGGACCACTATGTGGTTAAAACGGGATTGTTATACGAAGTGTAAACATATGGAAAAATGTATTAAAAGAAAAACTAATGCAGAGTCCAAAAAAAACATTTACTGAGAACGACAAAAAATCGCCGATTTTTTTACTGCAGCAAAAAAGTACCTAAAATTACTGTTTTTAGTGCTAAACAGGCAAAATATCAATATTTGATATAAACCATATCTAATGTACAATGTGTTTAAGTTAAACTAAAAAAAAAAAAACACATTATTACATTACATTATTTTTTTCACTCCCCTCCATAGGACCCCCCCCTCAGCGGCCTGGCGGCACTGTCAGACCTCTTCTCACGGGGAGAGCCGTGTGTTCTGTTCCGACTCCTCTCCACACTCCATGGCTTCCCCGCGACCCCCATGTCCCACTCTTCACTTCTTTCTAGCTCAGAGACTCAGACATCACAGGAGGGGGACAGAGGCTGCGGACATGGCCGGAGGGGGACAGAGGCTAGCACAGGAGGGGGGACAGAGGCTCGATCACAGGAGGGGGGGCAGAGGCTCATCCAGGAGGGGGGGCAGAGGCTGCGGACATGGCAATAGGGGGATGCGATCGATGACGTCACACCTACAGCCACACCCCCCTACAGTTGTAAACACAACACATAGGTCACACATCCCCTACAGCGCCACCTGTGGTTAACTCCCAAACTGCAACTGGCATTTCCACAGTAAACAATGCAATTTAAATGCATTTTTTGCTGTGAAAATGACAATTGTCCCAAAAATGTGTCAAAATTGTCCGAAGTGTCCGCCATAATGTCGCAGTCACGAAAAAAATCACTGATCGCCGCTATTAGTAGTAAAAAAAAAAAAATTAATAAAAATGCAATAAAACTATCTCTTATTTTGTAAACGCTATAAATTTTGCGAAAACCAACCGATAAACGCTTATTGCGATTTTTTTTACCAAAAATACGTAGAAGAATACGTATCGGCCTAAACTGAGGAAAAAAAATGTTTTTTTATATATTTTTGGGGGATATTTATTATAGCAAAAAGTAAAAAAATTGCATTTTTTTTTAAATTGTCGCTCTATTTTTGTTTATAGCGCAAAAAATAAAAACCGCAGAGGTGATCAAATACCTCCAAAAGAAAGCTCTATTTGTGGGGAAAAAAGGACGCCAATTTTGTTTGGGAGCCACGTCGCACGACCGCGCAATTGTCAGTTAAAACGACGCAGTGCCGAATCGCAAAAAGGGGCAAGGTCCTTTACCTGCATTTTGGTCCGGGTCTTAAGTGGTTAAGGACACTGTATATAGACTTTGTATAGGAAAATGTCCCTAAAGTTTTAGCCAAAGTTTTGTTGCTGAAGTCAAGTGGGCATCTCATACCCCTCCCATCCCCATCCAAGTTATTAACCCTCAATAAACCACAAAAAATAAAGTCACTGACTGTTCTCTGTCTTTGGAGTGCCTGTGAAAATTAGGTGTACCTGGCTGTGCAGAGTGGGGGATCCCAGTTCATCTGCGGCCCCTAAGGGGGTGCGCTACAGATAAAAACTGTTAAACATGACATGTTTGTTCTTGAAGTTGCATACATTGAAGTAGAATTGTAGCTGCTTCTTAAAATAAGCCATAGACAGAGCGATTTTCTTTCCTGCACCCAAGGGGAATCTTTTCCGCAGTGCCATTATATTCTCCTGGCAGGGGGAGGGTTGGCGGTGCATTTTGCATTTTAAACCACTGTATTTAAAGCGTTTTTGCATGCAGTTTTCATACATTTTGAGGTTTTTTTTTTGTGAATAGCATCAATAGTTAACCACCTAAATACTGGACACTTCCCCCCTTTCCGTCTCAGACCAATTTTCAGCTTTCCATGCTCTCGCAATTTGAATGACACATTTTTTATAATTTTGTTCACACAAATAGAGCTTTCTTTTGGTGGTATTTATTCACCACTTGTTTTTTTATTTTTTTGCAATATAAGTGGAATAAGAGTGAAAATGTTTAAATAAAAATATTTTCTGCTTTTCAAATGTAGTGCACACCCCAAATCTAGGGGGGCTATTTCAAATTTATGGGAAATCTGGGCCAGTATTTGGGCCCGGACCTATTTGATTAACACAAATTTGCCTCTGCTCTGGCTGTGGTACTGCTTGGTAGATTCCCTTGTTGCCTGCAGGTGATGTTGCCATCCTGGCCTTATGTTGGAACACAGGGGTACCATGGTGTATTGGGTGTCCTTTCTCGGCAGCGGTACATAGGGAGTGGTGACCCAGCTGTGCATGCTGGGCAAGGATACTTAAGGGGCAGACACCATTTTCTGGGGTCCTTCGTCTCGTGGCCCTCCTGGCACAGGGTGTGCGTGTGTATGCCCAACTGTGGAGCCACGTTGGGCCGGAGTTGCTTTGCTTTTTAGTAGGCCCAGCTATTCTGGCTGGGGCCTGCAATCCAAAAAGGGGATCCCAAGCTGTCTATTCACAAAGGGAGGAAGCTGTCTTAATGAAGGAAACCGGGGGAGGACCTGCCCTGGAGGAGACTGGCAAAGTGATAGTGTCTCGGGTGAGGCCTGGTGACCGAATTAAGGAGGGATCCACTATATTGAAAGCCCGGCAGTCTGCCGGTATCGGCTTGGAGGCTCTTTTGCTGCTTGGCCGGAGGTTCGGGACTTTGAAATCCTGTGGCAGAGGTTTAAATACAATTAAAGGTCTGTGGCAGAGACCGTCTGGACATTAGTTCGTGCATCATCCCGGCTGCTAGGCCATGTGAGAGGAGACTATCCGGGTGAGCAATTCCCACTCAATAGCTGAGTGTGGAGACTGATTGAATATTTTTGAACATTCTGTACCGTGTGCCTGAACCTTCCCCTTTTTATTCTCCTCCCTTCTACTTTCTCTATTTCAAGTTAAAAAAATAAATAAAGCCTGACTGTTGAAGGTTTTACATCTGCCTGGGCATTGCATTTCTTATGGACTTTCCCACCCTCACAACAAAGCCATAAGGGTAACGTGCAAACCCAAAATTTAACTAGCAGCTCCTACGGGGGTAGTGCTACATAAGGAAATCCAATAAAATCCAATTTCGTCATGAATTTAAGCCAGAATGTATTCTGCAACATGTCTTTGGTAAAAAGAAAATCCTGATAAGTTTATGAAAATTGGTATAGAGTCTACGTATCACTGAAAATTGATCACACCTGATGTACTGACTGCCTATCTCATTTCTTGAGGCCCTACAATTTCAGGATAGTACAAATACCCTCAAATGACCCCAGTGGGGTTCCCCATTGAAAGCTGAATGTAAAAAAAAGATTTGCCAGCAAAAACAAATTGGGAAAATAAGGATGTGGGGTCCTCCCAATCCATGCCAGGCCCTTCGGGTCTGGTATGGATTTTGAGGGGAACCCCACGCCAACATAAAAAAAAAAGCATGGGTCCTCCTAAAAATACATACCAAACCCTCATCCAAGCATGCAGCTCAGCAGGCCAGAAAAGGGAGGGGATGAGCAAGGGCCCCTCCCATCTGAACCATGCCAGGCCACCTGCCCTGAACATGGGAGGGTGCTTGGGGGCATCAAGTTCTGCTACAAATTGGGGAAAACTGCAAACAGAGATGAATGAAATGTTGGTGCAAGTGTACGGGACAGAAGTTTTGAGCAGAAAATGTGTTTACGCTTTTGTGGAAGGAAAAACTGAGAATGAGTCACATTTGGGTCGACCCCCGACAAGCAGAACCCCAGACTTGATCGAGCTAGTGACAAAAATGCTGGCACGAGAACAGCGATTTTGGTGATTGACTCTACGATTGATGACATAGGAATTGGGCATTAGCAAGGACACGGTGTGCACCATCGTCGGCAAAGATTTGTGTATATGGAAAATCTGTTCCCGGGTTTGTGATGCACAAGCTGACAGAAGAACAGAAAGCAAAATGGATGAAACCTCTGGAGATTTTATTACCATGTGTGACCAGAATCCATCCTTTCTGCGAACCATCGTTACAGAGGATGAGACCTGGTACTACCAGTTCAATCTAAAGTTTGATGCTGCCGCATACACACAATCATTTTTTAGCATGAAAAAAAATTTTTTTTGTTTTTCAGCATGTCGAAAAAACTATGTTTTCCCAACTTCATCATTAAAGCGACGTTGCCCACACACCATCGTTTTAAAAAAATGATCTAGCAAAGCACGGTGACGTACAACACGTACGACGGCACTATAAAGGGGAAGTTCCATGCGGATGACGCCACACTTGGGGCTGCTTTAGCTGATTCCGTGTTAGTAAAAGACGGGTCGCGGGTTTTTCACGTTGCTTTAGCCCACACACGATAATTTTTTACAACCCGAAAAACAACATCGTTTAAAACTACGTTAAAAAATGCAGCATGTTCGATTTTTTTTTTTTGTCGTTTTTCAGAACCTGAAAATGATGTGAAGCCCACACACGATTATTTGAAATGAAATTTTTGAAAAACAATGTTTTTTTCATGCCGAAAAATGATCGTGTGTACGCGCCATAAGGGACAATCAATGGAATCATCCACTGTCCTCCTCTGATCTGCAGACTGTTTCCCCACCTGAAGAGCGTCATGAAAGGGGCATGTTTTGTGGACGTGTCGGCAGTCTGAGAATGTGTGACAGTGGATCTACGATCGATTTCTAAAGAGGCTTTTGCTGACAGTTTACAGAAGATTTATGAACGTTGCCAAAAGTGTGTTCTGAAGGATGGCAATTATTTTGAAGGCTAATAAAGATTGCACAATCTACATTATTATTATTAAAATACAGGATTTATTTAGCGCCAGGTCCAAAAGTTTGTGCAGCACTTTTCAACACGAGGACAAACAGTATAGTTACAATCCAATCCAATACAAGAGGAATCAGAGGGCTCTGCATATTAGAGCTTACAATCTAGGAGAGAGGGTCAAGTGATACAAAAGGTATTAGCTAAGGTTGCACCGATACCACTTTTTTAAAACCGAGTACCAATACTTTTTTCAAGTACTCACCGATACCGAGTACCGATACTTTTTTCAAGTACTCACCGATACCGATTACCAATACTTTTTTTAATTTCATGTGACAGTAGCACTGATATGTGGCACTTATGGAAGGGTGACCAGACATCCCCAGTTTTCTGGGACAGTCCCCGGATTGACGACACTGTCCCCGGACCAAATCTGTCCCCAGTTTTGTCCCCGGACAGGATTTAAACAGGTGCTGCCGCTCCTACTAGCATAGTGGGGTATATTTTTTTCCATTATCTGTGCCCCTTTGAGATGATCATGTGCTGGTCAGAGCGGAGGGAAAATCTGGTCACCTTAACTAATGGGCACTGATAGGTGGAACTGATGGGCAGGCAGTGGCACTGAAATGCAGCACTGATTGCATTGGCAATTGCTGGCATGATAAATTAATAATGAGAGACAGTAACAGTTCAAACTTGAAGCATACAAGTCCTGCAACACCCATTTTGGTACACCCTGCACTCGGCCACAGAAAGCCTACAGTCAGAAGACAGCAGCAGACATCTTGTTACAAACAGCCTATACAGTTAGTGATCTATATAGGCCGGGTGTAACAAGATGTGACTGCAGGCTTACTGTGGCTGAGTGCAGGGTGTATCAAGATGGACATTGAGTGTTCAATCCAACGGAGACATGGGCCGTCACTTCGGTTAACGAATGTGACAGCCCGGGTCACCTATGCTGACAGCACATGTGGCTGTGACCCACACCCCTGCCCTGGCCAGCTTACCTTCCGCTGATGCCAGGACTCACTCTCTGCTGCTTCCAGCACTCTCCCTCAGCTCCGCCCGCTCTTTGTGCAAAGCTATTGAATTAGGCATCAGGAGCATTTGCCCGAGTACAAGTACTCGAGCAAATACTCGGTATTGGCACCCATACCGGTATCGGTGCAACCCTCGTAATAGCTGTGGGGGAGGAGTTCATGGATAAAATTAACCACTTAACCCCCGGACCATATTGCTGGTCAAAGACCAGAGCACTTTTTGCGATTCGGCACTGCGTCGCTTTAACTGACAATTGCGTGGTCGTGTGACATGGCTCCCAAACAAAATTGGCGTCCTTTTTTTCCCACAATTAGAGCTTTCTTTTGGTGGTATTTGATCGCCTCTGTGGTTTTTAGTTTTTGTGCTATAAACAAAAATACAGTGACAATTAAAAAAAAAAAATCGATATTTTTTACTTTATAAATAAATATCCCTGAAAAATATGAAAAAAAACTTTTTTTTACACAATCTTCTACATGTTTTTCGTAAAAAAAATCCCAATAAGCGTTTATTGATTGGTTTGCGCAAAAGTTATAGCGTTTACAAAATATGGGGTAGTTTTATGGCATTTTTATTAATATTTTTTTTTTACTAGTAATTGCGGCGATCAGCGTTTTTTTCGGTACTGCGACATTATGGCGGACACATCGGACACTTTTGAAACATTTTTGGGACCATTGTCAATTTTATAGCGATCAGTGCTATAAAAATGCATTGATTACTATAAAAATGCCACTGGCAGTGAAGCGGTAAACACTAGGGGTTAAGTATGTTCCTGGGTGTGTTCTAACTGAAGGGGGGGTGGACTCACTAGGAGAAATCACTGATCTTCTGTTCATACATTGTTTGAACAGAAGATCAGCATTTCTGTCCTTGACAGGACCGGGAGCTTTGTCTTTACACACACAGCTCCCGGTCCTCGCTCTGTAACGAGCGATCGCGTGTGCCCGGCGGCGATCGCTCCCACCAGGCACGCGCACGGGGGTTGGGGCGAGAGCGCCCCTAGTGCCCGCTTTAAGAGCCGATGTAGAGCTACGGGCTCTCGCGCAGGGGAGCCAACCTGCCGCCGTATAACTGAGGCGGCAGGTCGGGAAGCAGTTAAAGTGCAGTTGTTAGGTGAGGGCAGAATAGGCTTCTCTGAAGAAAAGGGATTTTAGGGGTCGTCTGAAAGCAGACAAATAGATTGGGGTAGGGAGTTCCATAGGAAGGGGAGAGGCTCTGGAAAGTCCTGAAGGCGAGCATGGGAGGAGGCGACGTGGGAGCTGGAGGACAGGAGGTCTTGAGAGGAACAATGAGAACGATTAGGTATTTTGAGACTAGGTTAGTGATGTAGCTGGGGGAAGAGTTGTGGATGACTTTGTAAGGTATTGTTATTATTTTGAATTTAATTTATTCGGTGAGTGGAAGCCAGTGGAGAGATTGGCAGAGAGGGGTAGCAGACACTGAATGGTTGGTAAGGTGGATGAGCCTGGCAGCATTTATGATGGACTGCATTAGCTTTATCAATACTTATCTTCTAAAAACACAAGCCATTTAGTTTATAATTAAACATTTTTATTTAGTTTCTAAGTGATGCAACAATGGTTATAAAATATGATGACCTAAGGCTGGGAACCATTAACACTGACATTTACCTGCACATAGGTGTGTTCAGTTTATCTGTGTTTAGAGAAAATTCAATTCTGTGTACCATGTGGATGAGGCCTTATGCCGCGTACACACGATCATTTTTTGGCTTGTAAAAAACGAAGTTTTAAAAAAATGTCATTTAAAATGATCGTGTGTGGGCTTCACATCATTTTTTGGGTTCTGAAAAACGACAAAAAAAAGTCGAACATGCTGCATTTTTAACGACGTTTTAAACAATGTAATTTTCGGGTTGTAAAAAATTATCGTGTGTGGGCTTAACCACTTAACCACTTGCTTACTGGGCACATATACCCCCTTCCTGACCAGGTAAAATTTCAGCTTCCGGCACTGCGTCGCTTTAACTGACAATTGCGCAGTCGTGCGACGTGGCTCCCAAACAAAATTTACTTCCTTTTTTCCCCACAAATAGAGCTTTCTTTTGGTGGTATTTGATCGCCTGTGCGGTTTTTAATTTTTGCGCTATAAACAAAAAAGAGCGACAATTTTGATTTTTTTTTGAAAAAATGCAGTCTAGACCGATACGCATTCTTCTACATATTTTTAGTAAAAAAAAAAAAATCGCAATAAGCGACTGGTTTGCGCAAAAGTTATAGCGCCTACAAAATAGGGGACAATTTTTTTTTTTTTATTATTTTGTTCACTAGTAATGGCGGCGATCTGCGATTTTTATTAGGACTGCAACATTATGGCGGACACATCGGACACATTTTTGCCGCCATTCACATTTATACTGCGATCAGTGCTATAAATATGCACTAATTACTGTATAAATGTGACTGCATTGAAAGGGTTACCACTAGGGGGTGAGGAAGGGGTTAAATATGTTCCCTGTATAGTATTCTAACTGTAGGTGGAGGGGGGTGTCTGGGGGAGGTGACCGATCTGTGTCCCTATGTACAAGGGACACAGATCGGTCTCCTCTCCAGAGACAGGACACTGTCTCTGTGTAAAACGGCAATGAGAGATGATCTCATATGTTTACATTTGAGATCATCTCTCATTGGCCGCACAGATCGCGCTGTAAATAGCCGCTGTGATTGGCTATTTACCGCGACACGGCCAGCACAGAAGTTCCCCGCTGCGTACTCGGGAGCCCGGGTGGGGAACGAGGAAAGGGGCGGCCGTGAAAAAACGGCGTCCCAGAGAAGTAGAGCCACTCTGCGGCCGTACATAGGCGTACGGCCGTCGGGAGGTGGTTAAGGACCTTGGGTGGTTTTCAGATTTGGTGTTTGCAAGACTAAACCAGTTTTTTTTGCTAGAAAATTACTTAAAACCCCCAAACATTATATATATGACAAAAAAAAAAGTGCCTTTAAGACGCATGGGTGGGACTGACATTTTGACATCACTTCCGCCCTGCTAGGCTATGGGTGGGGCAATTTTGCCCTCACTCGCATCCCCACACAGCAGGCTGAAGGACCCGATCGCCTCCACCATTACCGACGGCTCCGGTAAGCGGCGGATGGTGCAGAAGAGCGGCGGGAGGGGGGGCCCCTCTCCCACCGCCGATAACGGCGATCTTGCGGCGAATCCGCCGCAGAGACCGCTGTTATCGTTTACAGGACCGTTAATGCTGCCGTAACCGAGATATCCATCTTTAAAAAAAGGACATATATTTACATGAGCAGGTCCTTAAGTGGTTAAATGACGTGAAAAACCCACGCATGCTCAAAAGCAAGTTATGAGATGGGAGCGCTCGTTCTGGTAACACTACCATTTGTAATGGAGTAAGCACATTCATCACGCTCTAACAGACAGAAAAGCGCGAATCGTCTTTTACTAACTCAAAATCAGCAAAAGCAGCCCCAAGGGTGGCGTCATCCGCATGGAACTTCCCCTTTATAGTGCCGTTGTACGTGTTGTACGACACCGCACTTTGCTAGAGCATTTTTTTTCACTATCGTGTGTAGCAACATCGTTTTAATGATGAAGTTGAAAAAAACTTTGTTTTTTCTAGAGGCTGAAAAACGTTGTTTTTTACACGCCGAAAAATGATCGAATGTACGCAGCATTAGGATTGCATTTTTATTGAATCCCATGTTGTTCTTAAAGCGGAGCTCCACCCAGTATAACAACATTTTACAATGTTGTTTGAAAAAAAAAAACTCACCCGAAATAGCTGTTGCTATGCGGAAGTCCGTAATCTGCCTCTTCCTAATCCGCGGTGTGTTTTCTTCTTCTTCTTCTCCTTGTGAATGGGCGCGCTGCTTCCTGGGAACTGTGTGTGTTCTCAGAGAGCAGCGCGCCCATTCACAAGCCAGCGTGAGACTCGCGCAGGCGCAGTAGGAAACGGGCAGTGAAGCCGTACGGCTTCACTGCCTGTTTCCCATATTGTGAATGGCGGCGCGGGACCCGGAGCGATCGTGGGACCGGCATCGGGGGGCCCATCAGCGCGGGCGCCTAGGACAGGTAAGTGTCTTTATTTAAAGTCAGCAGCTACACTGTTAGTAGCTGCTGACTTTAAAACATTTTTTTACCGTGGCTGGAGCTCCGCTTTAACTAATAAACTATTGACAAGCTATAGGTTGTGTTATTGTTCGTTGACAATCTGTGAGTCTTTGTACCACAAATTGTGGTCTCCAGAGGGCAGTCTATAACAGTTTATTATATCTTTCTGACATTCATCTCTTGATATACTGTTGTCAGTCTTTCATACAAAGGAATACTACCTGTGTAGTGGTGTAATTTAACAAACTTCAGCGCAAATTGGGTCAACCAACTTTTTTAAGATTGAAAAAATATTTTTCTTTTAAAGTTTAGAAATTTCAGAGCTGTTCATTTTTCAGATCTGGGTGTATTTATTTATAGTTGTATGGTAGCTGTTTACAAACAAACAATACAGGGAACACTACCTTATATGGTGTGACACTGTCTGATCATAAAAGTGTATGGCTTTAAAGTGGCTTTAAAAAATACTCGAGCTAAAGTGGAAATTAACACCGAACACATTACAATAGAATAAATATAAAAGCACCGTAATACCACACTTACTCAATTGGTTAAAATCCTTGGCCCAGATTCAGAGAGAATTAGATTATCGTAGCATATCAGAAATACACTACGCCGCCGTTTTTTACCTGGCTCTATGTGGAATCCAGGTAGATTTTGTCCAGTAAACGACGGCGGCGTAGTGTATTTCTCCCGTCGCAATCCATCTACGCAAGTAGGGGGCGTGAAGCATTTAAAATAGGCGCGTTCCCGCGGCGATCGAACTGCGCATGCTCCGTTCGCAAATTTCCCGCCGTGCATTGCGCAAAATCACGTTGTTACGTCATTCGTTGTTTGAGTAGCGTCGTTTACGGACATTTCTATTCCTGAACGACTTACGTAAAAAAATAAAAATAAATTAAATTTGACGCGGGAACGACGGCCATACTTAACATGGGCTACGCACCGTTAGACCAGCAAAAAGCTGGTCTAACAGTACATAAAAAAAAAATAGACGTAAGCGATTGCGAAGACCGCTCGTATCTTCGTGGATCGCCGTAAAAACTCATTTGCATATCCCAACGCATCAAAACGACGCAAACTCCTCCCAGCGGCCGCAAAAATATCGCAGCGTAGATCCGAAGGCTTACGAAGACGTAAGCCTCTCGGATCGAAGCCCGAAGCCGCCGTATCATGGTTTGAGGATTCAAACTAGTGATACAGCGCGCGAAATTTGAAATTACTCCTGTCTAACACCAGTTAGACATGCGTAATTGCTCTATGAATCTGGGCCCTTATACCTAAGTCCTGCTAGACTTAAACACTACCACCACTCCAGGAGAAGTTAATGAGGGTGGATACAATTTGCCAATTTGAAGAGACTTCTCTGTTGAGGGCATATGCAAGAAACCTTTTGTTATTTATGGTTTTCTTTAAAAAAAAATATATATATATATATATATATATATATATATATATATATATATATATATATATATATAGATATATATAGATCTATATATATATAGATCTATATATATATATAGATCTATATATATTACTGTAGCACTACGTTACTGTAAGGTTTACTGTAGAAACGTAACGTTACGTTACGTTACATTGTAGAAAATTGCCCACACATTGCCCACACAAGATGTAAAACCTTCAACTGTAGGTTTATTTTCACTGCATAAAACTTGTGAAGGAAGTAGAGAGTGTAGAGAGAAGGGGAAGGATCAGGTACACGGTACAGAATGCACAAAAATATTCAAACTTCCAATAATCATCACTCACTCCTGAATGGGTATTGCTCACCCGGATAGACCCCTCTCACATGGCCTAGAAGCCGGAATGATGCACGGACAGTATAGAAACAGTCTCTGCCACAGACCATCTGAGAACACAGAATGGATAGTCAGGAATCCTCTTCCACAGGATTTAAGTCCCGAACTTTCTGCCTTACAGCTAAAGAGCCTTTAAGCCAATCTGGCGGATTGTGGATCCCTTTCTCTTAACGAGGTAACAGGTCTATCCTGAGACATCAGCTTGCCTTGCTTGTCTCCTCCAGGGCAGGTCCTCCCCCCGCTTTCCTTCGCTAAGCAGCTTCCTCCACTTGGATGGACAGCTTGGGATCCTCTGTAGAACCATAGGCCCCAGCCGGCATAGCTGGGCCTACTCGACAGGAACACAGCCTTAGACCAGACGTGGTCCAGAGACTGGAATCACACACACTAACCTCACGCCAGGAGGGCCACGGCGTCTGCCCCTCAAGCACCCCCCCAGCATGCACAGCGGGGCACCACTCCCACTGGACTGCCACCAAGAAGGGTCACTCAACACACCATGGTTTGCCCGAGTTCCAACATGGGCCGAAGCGACAACGCCACCCACAGGCAACAAGGGAAAACCTCCACCTAGCACAACCATAGCCAGAACAGAGGCCAATCCAAACAGAATCAACAGAGTCTGAGCCCAACTATTGGCTCAGACACCCCTAAATTTGCAATAGCTCCTGACTCGTCAGGAGACCAGCGCTACATTACCATAATGGCAAGCCAAATTGAGCAACTGCACAAGTTAAAGTTGAGTTTCACCCATTTAAAAGTCAGCATCTACAAAAAGTATAGCTGCTAACTTTAAATAATCAGACACTCACCTGTCCCACTATCCAGCGATGTGGGCACACAAAGCCCCTCTCCTCTCTGCGGCGCTGACATTGCTACTGTGGGCGCCCGGTTGTTGCTTCACGCTTTGTGCGCTGTGATTGGCCAGGCAATCTTCTGGGACCTGTGACGTGTCCCAGAAGATTATAAACGCTATAAACAAAAAAAAGAGTGACGATTTAAAAAAAAGCAATACTTTTTACTTTTTGCTATAATAAATATGCCCTAAAAAATTATAAAAAAAACCTATTTATTGTTCTCAGTTTAGACCGATATGTATTCTTCTACATGTTTTTAGTAAAAAAAAATTACAATAAGCGTATATTGATTGGTTTGCGC
Organism: Rana kukunoris; assembly: GCA_029574335.1. NCBI lineage: Eukaryota > Metazoa > Chordata > Amphibia > Anura > Ranidae > Rana > Rana kukunoris. Next base: position 131,305,088 of record CM056049.1, read on the forward strand.
AAAAGTTATAGGGCCAGATTCACAGAGCCATTATGCCGGCGTTCTAGGAGATGCGCGGCGTGAGTTTAAATCTGCGCATGCGTATCGATGCGCCGCATCCCCAAAACGATATACGCATGAAATCTACTTTTTTTGGACCGGCGTAATTTCGATAGACGGGCGTATCCGCGTGCGAAAAACTGCGCTAGACACACCATTGATTTGCTATTCAAATATGCAAATGAGGGAGTTACGGGGATCCACAAAAGAACGTTTGTGCAGCGCAGGCTACGATCTGTGCGCAACAGCTGCACGTCCTGTCTAAAATTAGACCATATAAAAGGTGGAATCAAATTAGACAATCCGTCTACATGTCAGGTAAAGCAACACTGTTAGTGAGGAGCTGAGCAGTCATACTTGCAGGACAACAATCTGTATGCCAACATGCCAGGGGCATCCTTGCTCATAGCTATACTACTGACTTTAGAGGAGCAAAGAAGGAGGAGGGCACGGAGAAGGGCACGGAGAAGGGCACGGAGAAGGGCACGGGAGAGGATATACCGCACACGCATAGACCTCTTTGGCATGAGTGATTCTGAGGTGTAGCGCATCTTCAGATTCACCCCTCATGCCATCCTGGAATTAACCACAACCCTGCAGGAGGACATCACCAGCCCAACACACCACTCACATGCAGTGCAGCCACTGGTCAAGGTCCTGGCAACACTCCATTTCCTTGCCAGTGGCTCTTTTCAAAGAACAAGTGGAGTGGTGGCTGGGATGTCACAATCCTCTGTGAGCAGATGTGTGCACCAGGTTATCCCTGCAATCCTCAGACGCATTGCCAACCAAATCATCAAACCAACCACTGAGGACCTGCGGCTGAAGGCAATGACAGATTTCTACAGAATTGCCAGATTCCCACGCACCGTGGGGGCCATTGATTGCACACATGTGGCACTCCAGCCCCCCCCCCCCCGTGAGACAGAGCACATATACCGCAATCTGAAGCATTGGCATTCCATCAACGTACAGATGATAGTCGATGCCCAAGGCCTCATATGGCACGTCCGTGCCAAACACCCCGGATCCAGCCATGACAGCTTCATATACAATCAGAGCCCCATCCCAATGGAATTCGAACAGAACGTGTATGGGGACAGCTGGCTGGTTGGTGAGTGACATGGGTGGCAGGCATGACTGTCCCCCCCCATGATGCACACATCACAAGGGGCACATGCATGACTAACATCCTCCTGTCTTTTCCCTTCCAGGTGACTCTGCATATGCACTGGAACCCCATCTCATGACTCCTATCCGGAACCCCCAAACCCCAGGGGAGGAAAGATACAATGAAGCCCACGCCCAAACACGTGCAGTGGTGGAACGCACCTTTGGCCTCCTGAAGTCACGTTTCCAATGCCTGTATAAGTCTGGGGGGACCCTGTTGTATTCCCCAAACTTTGTGTGCCAGATCATCGGTGCATGTTGCATGCTGCACAACTTCGCAGTGAGAAAGGGCCTGCAGATTGACATACGTGATGACCTGACCCCTGAACCGGACAATCCCCCCCTAACCGAGGCTACCCCGTCAGCTGATGGAAGAGCAGCCAGGAGCCAGCTCACATTAGGCATCTTTGCACGTTAAACACACACATTAATCATGGCACAATGAGAATGCATGCATGCACACCACTGTGGTCCCTAGCACAGACACATCACATCCTCATCAAATTGGATTAGCACAAGCCCACCATGCAGGACTTGTGAGCAGCAACGCCACGCCAAGGCTCCAATTATGTCACTGTACATTCATACACCATTCACACGGACCTGGGGATCACTTCTCCCTGGTCCTGGGGAACCCTTCTCCACCAAAACTGAGGGTAACACCCCTTTTCCGGCAGGAATATCACCCCCACATTCCAAAATCATTCACAACACAAAAAAAAAATCGTCCAGCAAAAAAAAAAAAAATATCCCAGCCCAAAAAAAAAAAGTCCAGCACCAAAAAAAAAAAAAAAGGGGGGAAACCAAATTAATGCCACTGGCGTGACCCACGCCTGGGGCGCCCACGGCCCCGGCTCCTCAGGGAAGACTCATAGGGGGGGCTAATCCGGGGAAGGAGGAGCAGCCCCTGGTCTCTGCCCACCTGGCAGCCTGCCCTCCAAGGCCACGGCAATTCTGTTCAGGCCAGCATTTAGTGTTGCCGTATTGGCCTGGATAGCCTGGGTGAGGGCCCTCACATCCTGCCTAACGTCTGCTGTAGTAGTCTGCAGTTCGTTTAGGCAGTTTGTAAGAGCCCGGGAGTGGAAGGTCCACAAGCGTATCCTTTATGGAGGACAGGCTCTCCTCCATCCACACCAAAGTCTCGCTGACCTGTCCCAGATGGTGGGTCTGAAGGGCCTGGTCCCTTCTGAGATTGGCGGGCAGAACCTCGTCCACCCCCCTGGTCTTCTGGGACGACTTCCTGCCTCCAGCTGATGCTTGTGGCCGGGGAGAAGGGGAGGCCCTCGGAAGGGGAGCCCTGTTGGGGGAGGAGTGGGAGGGGCTACCCCTTATGGAGGGCTGGCTGCTGCCAGCCAGATGGGAAGACTCCTCCAAAAATGACAATCCATTGGCTGACATGCCCTACTCCTCCTCCTCAAACTCCTCCTCCTCAAATGTTTCCGAGGACTCCGGCCTTGTCTGGGGGTCCTCATCAGGCTGGTGTCCCGGGGATGGTGCAGTCAGGCCAGGCGGCCCAGCACCCTCCTGCACATCTGTGGATGACACAAAACATTCACAGGTTGGAGGATCCACACACTTGCCACATATTCCCTCCCCCCCACACACATGCTACACACCAGATAGGAAAAAAAAACCTTACCTGTCATCACGGCTCCTGACTGGAGTCATAGCCAGGCAGGCCCTCCACTTGTTGCCTATTAAAGGTCTGGGCCACCACACGCTCCTCCGCTGTCAGCCTAACAGGGCATGGTGGGCCCCTCCAGTGCCCCTGGCATGGGCTGCCATTTTGGCCAGCTTCTTTCGGACCAGACGCCGGAGATCATTGATCTTCTTGACGATCCCCTCGCGTGTCCGGTTCTCCCCCCCCAATAAATTTACCTGGTCGGTAATGTTCTGCAAAATCTCCTTCTTCCTGGCCGGGGTGGTGTTGGCACTCTCTGGGCCATGCAGGAAACGCCCATATTGGGTAATGGCCCAGGCAATAATTTGTTTCTCCCCCAAAGTAAAATTGCTCTTGCGCTTCCTCTCAGTCATACTCATACAAAAACTCTCTCCCAAACAATCACCAAAAATCACTTACAAAAACAAGCAGGAAAAATCAAGCAACAAAACAAACAAACCAAAATCTATCAACCAAAAAGTCTCACAACCAGTCACCAAAAGACACTATCAAATATATTCTACAAAACACTAGATCAAACAGTCAACAAATATCACAAAGACAAGTCACAACGCAACAAACACGAACACACAACAGAACAAAAGCACCTTGCTGTATAAGAAGGGATACAAAGGGATGTACTTTTGCAAAGGAAGGGCATTTGTGTCTGTCTATTTAAGCTCTCTGCGTAGTTCACTAAGTTGCCCGGGTCCACTTCCAATTTCACTGATTGCGCCGTTCCCGAGTTGTGAGCATGCGCACAGAGGTGCTGACCATGGTCTACTTCATGTGCGCATGCGCGATCCGGCCGGGCCTTCACTTGCATGGGGTCACGGCTCATTTCAATGAAACACGCCCACGTCTTTCCCAATTTGAATTACTCTGCCTTACGCCTCGGAATTTACGTTACACCGGCGCAAATTTCTGCGCAAATACTACGAGGATACGGTGATTGCGCCTCTACATTGCGCCGGTCTAACGTAAATGAGGTGCGCTACGCCGGTCAAAATATGCGCCAATGTACGTGAATCTGGCCCATAGCGTCTACAAGATAGGGGATAGATTTATGGAATTTTTTTAAGATTTTTTTTATTAGTAATGGCAGTGGTCTGCGATTTTTATCATGACTGCGACATTATGGCGGACACATCAGACACTTTAGGAGGTAGGATTTTGACAGCGGCCGGCTATTCATATACAAGCCGTATTACAGTGGGAGATCGCCGCTCTGTATCATCTGGGTGGCAGATCTTCCTGATTCCTCCCTGATGCTTTGCTTTGCACTGAGGAGGTTGCACTTATGGGCAATGATAGGTTGCATCAATGGGCAATGATACGCTGCACTGATGGGTACTGATACGCTGCACTGATTAGCAATTGCATGCTGCACTGATATGCTCCACTGGTCCGCACTGATATGTTGCTGTGATGGGCACTGATATGCTGCACTGATGGGCAAAGATAGGCAGCACTGTTAGGCAATGATGAGGCTGCATTGATGGGCACTGATAGGCTAAACTGATGGGGACTGATATGCTGCACTGATGGGCAATGATAAGCTGCACTGATGGGTAAAAATAGGCTGCACTGATGGGCAATGATAGGCTGCATTGATGGGCACTGATAAGCACTGATGAGGCTGCACTGATAGGCTGTGCTGATGGGCACTGATATGTTTGCGCTGATGGGCACTGATCAGGCTACTGGTGGCAAGTAACTCTTAAAGGGTCACTAAAGGATTTTTTTTTTAGCTAAATAGCTTCCTTTACCTTACTGCAGTGCTGTTTTCATGTCCTCATTGTTCGTTTTTACTTTGATGTTGCCGTAATTCTGCTCTGATCTCCACACTTCCTGGTTGTCTGTTTCCTTATAACCACAGTGCTGGGAGCTTTCTCTCTCTGGTCACTAATCAAGAAGGTGTGATTACTGTGTGTAAACTGAAACTGGGTTGGTGCTGAGGGGTTTTAGACAAACCATCACTGCCCTCTATTGGCTCTCTGGCTCTGTACAGGAGACAGGAAATAACAGCAAAAACGAAACTAGAACTGTAGGTTGATTATATGATTGATTTTTATCTATTTTTAATCATTTTTAAAAGCAATCAGCTAACTTTTATGTCTCTATACCCTGTAAACAGTCATTTCAGCCCATTTTTTTTTCCTTTAGTGACCCTTTAAGCCCTGTACACACGATCGGATATCTGATGGAATCTAATCCGATGTATTTTTTAGTCAGATATCCGATGAAGCTGACTTTCATCAGTCTTGCCTACACACCATCAGTCAAAAATCCGACCGTGCCAAAACGCGGTGATGTACAACACTACGACGATTCAAAAAAATTAAGTTCAATGCTTCCGAGCATGCGTCGACTTGATTCTGAGCATGCGTGGATTTTTGTCTGATAGAGTTCCACACAGACTATCGGATTTTTCTATTCGTTTTCTATCCATAGGCAAAATTTAAAACATGTTCTATTTTTTTTCACTGATAGAAAAAAACCCGATGGAGCCCACACACGATCGGTTTGTCAGATAAAAACAGTCTGTTCTCATCGGACAAACCGATCGTGTGTACACGGCTTTAAGACCTGGCTAGTGGCTCATGACTTGAAATTTTGAGCCCTGATCTATTGTATCTAATTATCTTTTAAAACTTTTTTGCTATCTTGCCTTCTCAATCATATGTTTTGATATGACAACAGCTGTGTCTTTTAACTGCTTAAAGCAACGCAGTGCTGCATATCAAAGAATGGCCTGGTCAGGAGGGGGGGTGAACCTCCTGGAGCTGAAGTGGTTAAGGAATACTGTACTTAAATATTTTACTTAAATCAGTGCCATAAGCATTTCATGTACTAAAACTTTTACACCTTTGCATGTTACTATTCTTTGGCAATATAAATATCAAAATACTAACGTTTATCAAGACTATATACGTCCTGTCTTTGAAGAGAGATATCTCTGTTATGGCAGCAGCTAGCTCATCTTCAGCCGGCAGTCTGGTTTTCGATAATGGTGGTCCCCCTCCCGCCGCTCTCCCAAGCCCCCCGCCGCTTACCGGAGCCGTCGGGTTCTCTCTTGTGCTGGGGGTATAGAGACGAGTGAGGGGAAGATGGCCCCCAACCATCTCCATACCATAGCAGAGTGGAAGCGACGTCAAAACTTCACTTCGCCCATAGCTCTTAAAGGGAAAAAAAAAATGGAATTTTTTAAAATGACACATTATTTTTTTTTTTATTGCATTTTAGTGTAAATAGGAGATCTGAGTTTTTTTTGTCCCCAGATCTCATATTTATCATGCTTTTTTCTATTACACACGTAAGCAGCGCCCGCATATACAAATGGTGTTCAAACCACACATGTTAGGTATTGCCGCAATCGTTAGAGCGAGAGCAATAATTCTAGCCATAGGCCTCCTCTGTAACTCAAAACATGCAACCTGTAGATTTTTTTTAAAAGTCGCCTATGGAGATTTTTAAGGGTAAAAGTTTGTCACCATTTAAAAAAAAAAAGAAACTGTGTAAAAATGTAAAACATTAAATAAAAAAAATAATAATAAAAAAATTAAAGGGCCCCCATCGCCCCTTGCTCAAAAACACTAGCAAACACACATTTCGATCCTGGATGCATATGTAAACAGTGATCGCACCACATGTGTGGTATCACCATGAGCTTCAGAGCGAGAGCAATAATTCTAGCACCAGACAGCCTGTGTAAATCTAAACTGCAAAAGCTTTTAAATCATCACCCATGGATAATTTTAAGTACCGTTGTTTGTCACAATTCCAAGAGTGTGTGCAATTTTAAAGCTTGACATGTTTGGTATCTATCTACTCATTGTAAAATCATCTTTTTTATTTACCAAAGAAAATGGTATTATAGTGTGTTTGTGTTCATTAAAATTCATTCATGTTTATTTTTCCTAAAAAATTGTGTTTGAAAAAAAGCTGCACAAATACGGTGTGACATAAAAAAAAAAATGCATCGCCCACTATTTTATTCTCTAGGACCTTTGTATTATTTGGGGGTTCAAAGTAATTTTCTAGCAAAAAAAAAAAGATGCAATTTACATGAGAAGTGTCAGAATAGGCTTGAGAAGCAAGTGGTTACTGAAAGCTGTGTATTTAACTCAATAGAAAACAACTTTTGGAATTACATTATCAGGATAAAGCTTAAACGAGGATTTAGTCTATGGGTTTTGATCTGCTTTACAGGAAATTTTTATGATTATCAGGCAGTTCATTTTTTTTTTCCTGTCCATAAGAAATAAAAGACCACTGCACATTCCCTTAAAAAAGGAGTACACTTGTAGCTACAACAGAGAGAAAAATGGTTTAGTCTGAACTAGGGGAAACGGCCATTAAGGGACCCCCTTCCCAAAAATCAGCTTGTGCTGTAATCAGAGCTTTTTTTCTCAGAAAATAGGTGCAGGAACTCAACCACGACCCTGTTCAGATTTAAAAAAATGGTAGAAGGGTCTTAAAGAGGCATTAAACACCAGGATTGCATTACATACAGAGTGCAGAGTTCAGGGGGGTTACACACAGAGTGTAGAGCTGTCACTTGTAAACACAGAAACCAGACTTCTGTGTTTACAAGTGATTGTGGTGAGCAGGCACCAAAAGGTCTGAGCTAGAGGTGGTGGAACTAAGTTCCCCCAAGTTCCCCCTGAAAAAAAGCCCTGGCTGTAATGAATCAAACACAGCTGGGGCGGTGGATGCGCGCTCTACCCAGAAGCACTGATCACGCCCCCAAAAAAGGCAGCCGCATCGCCACTTTACTCACTGACAGCATGTGTCCTGATTGGCCAAGACCCACTTTACCTTGTTCCAACGCTGGCTTTACACTGCCCTGCTGTGATTAGACAAAAGAGGTGGGATTTATGATTTCTCCAATCACAAGAAGGGGGCGGGGATTGTGCCTCTCCAGACATTCCCGGCCAGGACAAGTGCTGTCAGTGAGTAAAGCAGCTATGTGGTGGCCTTTTTTGGGGGCAACAGATAGAGGGGTGGCTGTGTCAGCTTCATTCCGGGACACTATATTGTCCTGGATTTAAGGTGCCCGGGACCTGGGACAGACCTGCAAAATGCGAGACTCTCCCAGGCAATACGGGACATGTGGTCACCCTAGTCTGAATATAAGCAAGTAAGAAGCCCAAATGAAAAAAAAAGGAGTAGTAATAGTAGTCAAAAATAGTCAGAGCTTTTAGCCTTATTCACGCTGACCCCTGCTGAGTTTGTTTTTTCATATGGAGTTCCACCCTTCTACTAGCATAGGGGGGGTGTATTTTTTTCCATTATCTGTGCCTCTTTCTGATGATCATGTGCTGGTAGGAGTGGAGGGAATATTTCTTCAGTTTCGGGTGCATTCCCATTCAGCTCCGCTTTGTTCTTCTGCCTTGGCTCAAGCCCCGGCCAGCCGCCTGCCTACCTATCTCCTTGCCTTACCTGGTGGAAGGATCTTCCTCCGCACCCCAACCAGTAGTAGCCGGGGCCCGGAGAGTGAGACTTGACAGGCTGTGAGGCAGGCGGCGACGGGAATAGAGTTGCTGATTGCCGCCATTACTAGTAAAAACATAAAATATGTCCCCGGATTTCATTTTAAAAATCTGGTCATCTTACTTTAACACCACTATTTGCCTACTATGAGTATTATGGGACTTTTAATTGGTTTATGAAGATGTGAACCATGGTTACAATGTCCTGTTCTGGTAGCATGTGAAAATTGATGGTGCTTTTATTGTAAAAAAGCAGCACAAACTGTAAACTTAAAGGGGTGTTCCAGCCAAAAATTGTGTTTATTAAAAGTCAGCAGCTACAAAAAGTGTAGCTGCTGGCTTTTAATAAACACTCACTTACCTGATCCTGCATTCCAGCGACGCGCCGACCGGGGCTCCGCTCCTCCCCCCCCCTCCCCAGCCGGCGTCTCCATCCCGACTGTGGGCACCCAGCCGTGACAGCCTTCGGCTTCACGGCGGGGCACCCACTGCGCATGCGCGAGCCGCACTGCGCATGCGCGTGGCGCGGCTCGCCGCTGATTGGACAGGCGATTGCCTAGGACCTGTCAGTGTCCTAGGCCATCGCCTACAGGGAGGGGCTAAAATAAGGCGATTACGCCTAATCGCCTTACCAGCCCCTCGGCGGAAGCAGGAAGTGGGACAGGAAGTCCCACTCTTCCTGAAGCCCCCACTCCCCCCCCCAAAAAAATTACATGCCAAATGTGGCATGTAAGGGGGTGAGGAGTGGAACAAGCGGAAGTTCCAAATTTGGGTGGAACTCCTCTTTAAGGTGGAATTGATATAAACATGTCTTACAAAGCATGCCACAATTCTGGACCCCATCATCTTCTCACAATCAATAGCCAAGTATAATCCAGATTCTTTCCAAAACCTTAATATTCATTTGATTTAAAAGATGTTTTTAATTGAGTATGGTAATATTGAGAATATAATATTGTATATATTAAACATACTACCATATCATCTGATGTTTTTTTTCCAACAAAATGATCACTGCACCTTTTTTTCTGACCCTTAAAAAAAAAAAGTTCTGTATGTATTATCCAGAATTTTTTTTAAGTAATTAACCACTTCCCTACAGCCGTACGACTATATGCGGCCGCAGGGTGGTTCTAAATCTCTGTGTTCCCAGCGCGCGCTCCAGAGCGCGCAGCGGGGAACTTGTGTACTGGCCGTGTCCCTTGGACACAGCCAATCACAGATCGCCGCGAACAGCCAATCAGAGTGTCCGTTTGCGATGCGATCTGTGCAGCGAATGAGAGATGATCTCATATGTATACATATGAGATCATCTCTCATTGCCGGCTCTCACAATGACAGCGTCCTGTCATAGAGAGAGCAGACCGATCTGTGTTCCTAGTACATAGGGACACAGATCGGTCACCCCCCCAGTCACCCCCCTCCCCCCACAGTTAGAACACTATACAGGATACACATTAAACCCTTCCTCACCCCCTAGTGTTAACCCCTTCCCTGCCAGTCACATTTATACAGTAATTAGTGCATATTTATAGCACTGATTGCAGTATAAATGTGAATGGTGCCAAAAATGTGTCAAAAGTGTCCGATGTGTCCGCCATGATGTCGCAGTCGCAATAAAAATCGCAGATCGCCGCCATTACTAGTAAAAAAATAAATAATAAAAAATAATAATTCTGTCCCTTATTTTGTAGGCGCTATAACTTTTGCGCAAACCAGTCCCTTTTTGCGATTTTTTTTTTTACCAAAAATATGTAGAAGAATACGTATCGGCCTAAACTGAATTTTTTTTTTTAAATTGGGCTATTTTTTATAGCAACAAGTAAAAAATATTGTATTTTTTTTTTAAATTGTCGTCCTTTTTTGTTTATAGCGCAAAAAATAAAAACCGCAGAGGTGACCAAATACAACCAAAAGAAAGCTCTACTTGTGGGGAAAAACGGACGCCAATTTTGTTTGGGAGCCATATCGCACGACCGCGCAATTGTCAGTTAAAGCGACGCAGTGCCGCAAGCTGAAATTTCACCTGGTCAGGAAGGGGGTTTACATGCCCAGTAAGGAAGTGGTTAAATAGAGTAAGCAATTACTGTGTAGATTGCTGTCAGTTGGTCATCAATTATTTAATCTTACAGTTGCTGTCAGAAACACTGCTGAGCAATTTCATGACAATCAAAAGAAGGAGGTGATATAAAAAAAAAAAAAAAAGTATCTTTTGTACAGAAAATCCCAGGATTCAGGAATTCATTTGTACAGTAGATCCTGTAACCTGTACATTAAGTGATAATTACACTTGGAATCTAAATAGGCCCACACCCTTATGAATAACATAAAAAAGCAGTATCTTTCATAATTCTCTTTTGATTTTTTTTTTTCATATAAACCAAATATTTTTTTACTGGGATGTGAAAATCATATATTCTGTATCTCATTTGTAAATAGTTTTACTGTTTTACATATTCATTTTTCATTAAAACCTGTGTTAAAGTTCTTGTTTTATCTCTGTATTCTCTTCTGAAATATAATGTTAAAAACACACAATAAGATTGCTGCTTCCACACTATATTATGCTTATTAGACAAATTATAACATCACATCACATACAGGGTTTTATTGTTGGAACATGCCATTTTAAAAGAAAAACTTTATTTAATGAAATGTATCATTTATAATTTCTCTGTAAAAACAGTTTTATTGATAAAAATAGGACTAGAATATGGAAATACTTACTAGAATGTTGTCATTTACAGCAGTTCAAAACAAAAATATTTTTTTCTTTCTCGTAGGTGTACATTTTTTAAATATGTGTATGTGTTTTTTTTCTGTCAATTATTTCTTTAGAAAGCCTAATTTTTTTAGCACATTAATTTCTACAAAAATAAACTTTTCCAGTAGGTGGTTTGCATATTGTTGCCCCAAATTACCACTCTTAAAAGTGGTAATATGGGGCAATAATGGAATTATGGAAAAACCTAGTTTACCCATGCTAAGTATGTAATTGAAAAAAAGAAAATAATATTTATATGCTATCCCTAGTTATTTTTAATAAATAATAAATTATTAAGCAATACAATTTGATTCAAATCTAGTAATACAATTTTAATGTCATGTAAAACAATGCTTTATAATATATGCATCATTTTATTTTTTGGTAATTCTATTAAATACAATGGCCCAGATTCACAGAGCGATTACGCCTGCGCAACTGGTGTTGCGCGTGCGTAAGTCTAAATGTGCGCGTGCGCGCGATTCTGAAAACGAATTACGCCAGAAATCAACTTTTTTTTGTCCGGCGTAATTTCGTTAGACAGACGCATCCGTCCGCGCAAAAATGCGCTAGACACACCATTGATTTGCTAGTCAAATATGCTAATGAGGGAGTTGCGGGGATCCACAAAAAAACACAGTTGCTACGCAGGCTACGCGATGTGCGCAACAGCAAAATGTCCTGTCTAAAGTTAGAGCACCTAAAAGCTGGTCTAAAAAATGAAAAAAAGTCTACTTGTCAGATAAAGCAACACTGTTAGTGAGGAGTTCAGCAGTCACACGTGTTGCTCAACAATCTGTATGCCAACATGCCAGGGGCATCGTCGCACATAGCTATACTACTGACTTTAGATGAACAAAGAAGGAGGAGGGCACGGAGGATGGCACTAAGGAGGGCACGAGAGATGTTTTTTTTTTTTTTTTTATTTGCTTATATAAAATTTACAATTTAAATTAATCTAATACAATATTCTTATCTGATACAAGCCCCTCACTCTTCACTTGATATATCACACACGCATAGACATCTTTGGCATGAGTGATTCTGAGGTATCTCGCATCTTCAGATTCACCCCTCATGCCATCATGGAATTACCACAACCTTGCAGGAGGACATCACCAGCCCAACACATGGCACTACCCATGACACCCATGACAGCTACATATACAATCAGAGCCCCATCCCCACAGATTTCGAACAGAACATGTATGGGGACAGCTGGCTGGTTGGTGAGTGACATGGGTGGCAGGCATGACTATCCCCTCCCGTGATGCACACCTCACAAGTGGCACATGCATGACTAACATCCTCCAGTCTTTTCCCTTCAAGGTGACTCTGCATATGCACTGGGACCCCATCTCATGACCCCATCTCATGCCAGCTCACATTATGCATCTTTGCACGTTAAACACACACATTAATCATGGCACAATGAGAATGCATGCATGCACACCACTGTGGTCCCTAGCACACACACCCCACATCCTCATCACATTGGATTGGCACCAGTCCACCATGCAGGACTTGTGAGCTGCAACGCCACGCCACGGCTCCAATTATGTCACTGTACATTCATACACCATTCACACAGACCTGGGGATCACTTCTCCACCACAAATGAGGGTGACACCCCTTTTCCCGCAGGAATATCACCCCCACATTCCAAAATCATACACAAACAGAACCAAAAAAATTAAATAAATGACGAGCAAAAAAAAAAAAAGCCCAACAAAAATATAATTTAAACAAAATAACAACAAAGAAAACACATAAAAGACAAAAATCACTCTGCAAAACAGTCCTCAAGTATCTCAAAGACACGTCACAAACAAACAAAAGCACCTTGCTGTAGAGGGAGGGATACAAAGGGATGTATTTTTGCAAAGGAAGTGCATTTGTGTCTGTCTATTTATGCTGTCTGCGTAGTTCATAAAGTTGCCCTAGTCCATTTCCAATTTCACTGATTGCGCCGCTCCCGAGTTGTGAGCATGCGCACATCGGAGCTGACCATGGTCTCCTTCAAGCGCGCATGCGCGAGCCGGCCGGCCCTTCATTTGCATGGGGTCACGGCTCATTTCAATGTAACACGCCCACGTCCCTCCCAATTTGTATTACTCCTCCTTACGCCTCTGGAAAAAATCTTACACTTGCGCAATTTCCTGCGCAAAAGCTACGTGAATCGGGGGATTACGCGGCTAGATGGCGCAAGTCTAACGTAATGGCGGTGCGCTACGCCGGACCGATAATGCGCCGATGTACGTGAATCTGGGCCATTGTTTTTTTATTCATTTTAGCCTTGTAGACTATCTAATATATGTGAATTATTTATTTTAATAATTTTTACTTTGTTAATATTAAGTGCTTCCTGGAGATGTGAGCACATACATTTTTAAAATATTACAATAAAATGGCAAGTTGGGCGCTAGAAATACATTGCATAATATAATTTATAACATTTTGAAATATATCATAATTAAATAAGCAATTATTACAGATTTTACAAGTTGGCAAACATAAAAATCTTCTATAATAGCCTTTTAAAATAATTATAGCAGGATCAAAGTAAGCAAATATTTCCTTGCTGAATATTTAGGATTACAAGTAAGAAGGGGATAAGGGTGAATGCTGCATTTCTAATACTTTTTAAACACAGTTTATTCCTGTGTCTTTTAAGATTAGCTACTATTTTATATATTGTTTACAGCATGTTTAGGGCAAGCAATGCAGAAGCTGTACTAAAAAAGTATGTAACTGTGATATTATTTCAAAGCACATCATTTAACTCACAAAAGTTAAAGGGGTTGTAAAAGTTTGTTTTTTATTTTCTAAATAGGTTCCTTTAAGCTAGGGCATTGTTGGTTCACTTACCTTTTCCTTCGATTTCCCTTCTAAATGTTTTGTTCCTTTGTCTGAATTTCTCACTTCCTGTTCCTCCTCAGTAAGCTTGCCCCCATCATCCGAGCCATTCTGTCTGGGGGTTAGTCAGCGTGCTCGCCCCCTCCCTTGGGATTACATCCCTACAGGGAGATGCTGTGAACACAAGCTTACTGAGGAGGAACAGGAAGTGAGAAATTCAGACAAAGAAAATAAACATTTAGAAGGAAAATCGAAGGAAAGGGTAAGTGAACCAACAATGCATTAGCTTAAAGGAACCTATTTAGAAAATAAAAAACAAACCTTTACAACGCCTTTAAAGTGAACCTACAATCTAAAAGTAAACATTGTGCATCAGTGGTGGTCCCAAAACATAGCCAAAAATGCAATACAACAAATGGTTGCATGAGAGTATGCATTGTTTACTTTTAGACTTTTAGGGCCAGATCCACAGAGAGAGTACGTCGGTGTATCTACTGATACACTGGCATACTTTCAAAGTTCCCGCGTCGTATCTTTAGTTTGAATCCTCAAACCAAGATACGGCGGCTTCTGGGTTAGATCCGACAGGTGTACGTCTTCGTATGCCTTCGGATCTAAGATGCAATTTTTCCGGCGTATAGTTAAAGCTGCTTTTATCCGGCCTATAGTTAGACTTGCCATGTTAAGTATGGCCGTCGTTCCCACGTCGAAATTTGAATTTTTTTTAATTTTTGCGTAAATCGTCCGTGAATAGGAATGTACGTAATTTACACTAGTCAAAAAAATAACGTTGTTGCGACGTAATTTAGCGCAATGCACGGCGGGAAATTTCTGAACGGATCATGCGCAGTTCGATCGCCGCGGGGACGCGCTTCATTTAAATGAATCACGCCCCCTACTCGCCGATTTGAATTCCGCCGCCAGAAATACACTACGTCACCGTAACTTACGGCACAAATTCTTCCAGAATTCGAAGTTAAGCCAGGTAAGATACGGCGGCGTAGTGTATCTCTGATACACTGCACCAATCTATTTGTATGTGGTTCTGGCCCATAGACTTTAGATCTTACTTCTCTTTAGATTGGTCAAGCAAAGGATTTGCAAGTGTATTCATAATCCACTAATAGCTATTCCTTGTATGTGGTGAAGATGACCTAATATAGAGACAGCCAAGAGGTCACTTTTCTGAATTTCTCAAGACTAGCTTTAGAAAAGACTACCTTAATCTATGCCTAAGCGTTATTGGGTAGCCATGTTGTATTTGTGGTCACCTCCAAATCAAACTAAAGACATCTCAATGTTACAATGTAATCATCTGCACAAATAACATATCTGTTGAGAATATGATTGTACTCTGCATTGGTTAACCATATGATTCTCCCTTAGTACTTCAGCACAATCAGTAGAACCTTTGACCTTGACTTATAATATCCAAAGCATTTCCAACTGCCAGTGCCAAAATCTGTGACATTATTAGATGCACTATATGTGGCTATGAAACAATTTGCTATTCTGCAATTTGGATTTCTGAAGCAAATGCGAATCAGGATTTGCAGGTCTGCATGAATGGCATCCAGCCATAATGATTTACCAGATATGGGGATACATGATTCACACCTGCAATTTCAGATTCAATAAATTATGTGCAAAATGAACACTTGTTTTCTGAATTATTTTTCGATGTTTGACCTATATAGCAGCAATCAGTTTTACTTTAACCTGTGGGATTAGTTATTGATGTGGCTGTCGTAGAGATTAGTGGCATTCTATATAATATTAGTGGCCAATTGTCCCAATTGTACCGTTTGGTTTTCTTAAAGTGTTACTAAACCCACAACAGTAAAATCAGTCTGTATATGCAGCATAGCATGCTTGTCATACTCACTGTGGAACTTAAAGGATAAGATAAAAACTTCTGTGTGTAGTACCCCCCCTAATTACCTACCTGAGCCCCTTCTCTCTCCAACATTGTCCTCGATCTCTTCAGCCATCCAGGACACTCCTCCTGATTGCCATTGGCTCCCACGGCTGTCAAAGTCAGTCAGCCAATCAAGGGAGAGTGGGTCAGTGCCAGGTCGGGCATCGTGTCTGAATGGATACGCGGAGCTTTGACTCGGCTTGGGTGCCCCCCTGTAGCAAACTGCTGGCTGAGGGGCACTCAAAGGAAGGAGGAGCTAGGAGCAGCGAAGAGTGACCCAAAAAGATCTGGGCTGCTCTGTACAAAACCAACTACACAGAGGAGGTAGGTATAACATGTTTGTTATAATAAAAAAGAGCCTTTACAATCACTTTAAGGGGTTAATTTTCTGCATTGTGTAAAAATGCTGTTTTATTCTGTATGCACAGATCCTTCCCTCCTGCACTGTCTATCTGAGGAAAGCCACCTAACACAGGCAGAGTAGCCAACCTGCACATGCTCAGTTGTGTCTTTTATGCTGGAGAAAATAATTACTTGTTCTCAGAGATAGCCAGGTCACGTGATATTGGCATCACACATGTGGGGGCTTAAGTGGAAATCTCCTCCTACCTGAACTCTCATCACTGAAAAAAATGTGCAGTTAACTGTATACAGATCAGCCAAAAAGGTATATAGTGGCAATATTTTAATCTAAAAAAAAAAAAAGATTTATAAGCTGTGGACACTGTAGGGGGGGGGGAGGGGGCAGATTAACTATTTTCATATTACTGGGTTTAGTAACACTTTAAGCTGAGAGTATGTATGATAGACCATACATTATGTAATATTATATTATAAGTGTTGCAATAAATTCAGCACAGTGTACGGTATGTAAAGAAACTGACAGCAAGTTTGGAACTGAGGTTACAGGAAGATACTTTCCATTGATTCACTGCCTGTGATAATTGTAAATATGTTTGAATAATTATTTATTTATTTTGTTTTCTTTTCAAGCTTTGTGAGACTAATCTGATAAAATTAACCTTGCAATGATTTATTTACAACCACTCAAAAAAACTTCTAGATTTGGGAGTTCTAACAATTTGTGAGTTGTAACTCGAAGGACAGCCACTGAACCACAAGAAAGTGGCCACAGTGATGGTAGATCCTTGTAGCAACTGTTATGCCCTGTACACACAGTCAGAATTTTCGATGGGGTAAAATCCGATGGAATTTTCCATCAGAATTCCGTTCAAGCTGTCTTGCATACACACTGTCAGATCAAATTCCGACTGTCCAAAATGCGGTGACGTAAAACACTATGACGAGCCGAGAAAAATAAAGTTCAATGCTTCCGAGCATGCGTTGACTTGATTCTGAGCATGCATGTTTTCTTCTCCATCGGAGAAATGCAGACGATCGGAATTTCCATCGAAAAAAAAGAAAACATGTTCTATTTCTAAACTCCGACGGAAAAAAAGTCTGATGGGGCCCACACACCAGGCCCGTCGCTACAGGACAGGCAAAACAAACAATTGCTTGGGGCCCCAAGCTAGCCGTATCTTTAGT
The DNA here is from genome assembly GCA_029574335.1 of Rana kukunoris. Taxonomy (NCBI): domain Eukaryota; kingdom Metazoa; phylum Chordata; class Amphibia; order Anura; family Ranidae; genus Rana; species Rana kukunoris. The sequence goes on from CM056049.1 coordinate 131,322,538, forward strand.
TTGAATCCTCAAACCAAGATACGGCGGCTTCTGGGTTAGATCCGACAGGTGTACGTCTTCGTATGCCTTCGGATCTAAGATGCAATTTTTCCGGCGTATAGTTAAAGCTGCTTTTATCCGGCCTATAGTTAGACTTGCCATGTTAAGTATGGCCGTCGTTCCCACGTCGAAATTTGAATTTTTTTTAATTTTTGCGTAAATCGTCCGTGAATAGGAATGTACGTAATTTACACTAGTCAATTTACACTAGTCAAAAAAATAACGTTGTTGCGACGTAATTTAGCGCAATGCACGGCGGGAAATTTCTGAACGGATCATGCGCAGTTCGATCGCCGCGGGGACGCGCTTCATTTAAATGAATCACGCCCCCTACTCGCCGATTTGAATTCCGCCGCCAGAAATACACTACGTCACCGTAACTTACGGCACAAATTCTTCCAGAATTCGAAGTTAAGCCAGGTAAGATACGGCGGCGTAGTGTATCTCTGATACACTGCACCAATCTATTTGTATGTGGTTCTGGCCCATAGACTTTAGATCTTACTTCTCTTTAGATTGGTCAAGCAAAGGATTTGCAAGTGTATTCATAATCCACTAATAGCTATTCCTTGTATGTGGTGAAGATGACCTAATATAGAGACAGCCAAGAGGTCACTTTTCTGAATTTCTCAAGACTAGCTTTAGAAAAGACTACCTTAATCTATGCCTAAGCGTTATTGGGTAGCCATGTTGTATTTGTGGTCACCTCCAAATCAAACTAAAGACATCTCAATGTTACAATGTAATCATCTGCACAAATAACATATCTGTTGAGAATATGATTGTACTCTGCATTGGTTAACCATATGATTCTCCCTTAGTACTTCAGCACAATCAGTAGAACCTTTGACCTTGACTTATAATATCCAAAGCATTTCCAACTGCCAGTGCCAAAATCTGTGACATTATTAGATGCACTATATGTGGCTATGAAACAATTTGCTATTCTGCAATTTGGATTTCTGAAGCAAATGCGAATCAGGATTTGCAGGTCTGCATGAATGGCATCCAGCCATAATGATTTACCAGATATGGGGATACATGATTCACACCTGCAATTTCAGATTCAATAAATTATGTGCAAAATGAACACTTGTTTTCTGAATTATTTTTCGATGTTTGACCTATATAGCAGCAATCAGTTTTACTTTAACCTGTGGGATTAGTTATTGATGTGGCTGTCGTAGAGATTAGTGGCATTCTATATAATATTAGTGGCCAATTGTCCCAATTGTACCGTTTGGTTTTCTTAAAGTGTTACTAAACCCACAACAGTAAAATCAGTCTGTATATGCAGCATAGCATGCTTGTCATACTCACTGTGGAACTTAAAGGATAAGATAAAAACTTCTGTGTGTAGTACCCCCCCTAATTACCTACCTGAGCCCCTTCTCTCTCCAACATTGTCCTCGATCTCTTCAGCCATCCAGGACACTCCTCCTGATTGCCATTGGCTCCCACGGCTGTCAAAGTCAGTCAGCCAATCAAGGGAGAGTGGGTCAGTGCCAGGTCGGGCATCGTGTCTGAATGGATACGCGGAGCTTTGACTCGGCTTGGGTGCCCCCCTGTAGCAAACTGCTGGCTGAGGGGCACTCAAAGGAAGGAGGAGCTAGGAGCAGCGAAGAGTGACCCAAAAAGATCTGGGCTGCTCTGTACAAAACCAACTACACAGAGGAGGTAGGTATAACATGTTTGTTATAATGAAAAAGAGCCTTTACAATCACTTTAAGGGGTTAATTTTCTGCATTGTGTAAAAATGCTGTTTTATTCTGTATGCACAGATCCTTCCCTCCTGCACTGTCTATCTGAGGAAAGCCACCTAACACAGGCAGAGTAGCCAACCTGCACATGCTCAGTTGTGTCTTTTATGCTGGAGAAAATAATTACTTGTTCTCAGAGATAGCCAGGTCACGTGATATTGGCATCACACATGTGGGGGCTTAAGTGGAAATCTCCTCCTACCTGAACTCTCATCACTGAAAAAAATGTGCAGTTAACTGTATACAGATCAGCCAAAAAGGTATATAGTGGCAATATTTTAATCTAAAAAAAAAAAAAGATTTATAAGCTGTGGACACTGTAGGGGGGGGGGAGGGGGCAGATTAACTATTTTCATATTACTGGGTTTAGTAACACTTTAAGCTGAGAGTATGTATGATAGACCATACATTATGTAATATTATATTATAAGTGTTGCAATAAATTCAGCACAGTGTACGGTATGTAAAGAAACTGACAGCAAGTTTGGAACTGAGGTTACAGGAAGATACTTTCCATTGATTCACTGCCTGTGATAATTGTAAATATGTTTGAATAATTATTTATTTATTTTGTTTTCTTTTCAAGCTTTGTGAGACTAATCTGATAAAATTAACCTTGCAATGATTTATTTACAACCACTCAAAAAAACTTCTAGATTTGGGAGTTCTAACAATTTGTGAGTTGTAACTCGAAGGACAGCCACTGAACCACAAGAAAGTGGCCACAGTGATGGTAGATCCTTGTAGCAACTGTTATGCCCTGTACACACAGTCAGAATTTTCGATGGGGTAAAATCCGATGGAATTTTCCATCAGAATTCCGTTCAAGCTGTCTTGCATACACACTGTCAGATCAAATTCCGACTGTCCAAAATGCGGTGACGTAAAACACTATGACGAGCCGAGAAAAATAAAGTTCAATGCTTCCGAGCATGCGTTGACTTGATTCTGAGCATGCATGTTTTCTTCTCCATCGGAGAAATGCAGACGATCGGAATTTCCATCGAAAAAAAAGAAAACATGTTCTATTTCTAAACTCCGACGGAAAAAAAGTCTGATGGGGCCCACACACCAGGCCCGTCGCTACAGGACAGGCAAAACAAACAATTGCTTGGGGCCCCAAGCTAGCCTGGGGCCCCGAACTTCCCCTTCCCAGGCTGTAGCGTGGCCGAGCTCCACTTCCTTCCTCCTGGAGTCCTGTCAGTCTGACCGGGTACCGCGCGTGGTACAGGAGAGTCAGTTTCCTTTTCCCGGCCGGACTGACAGGGAGTGCACACTGAGTGCTCACTTCCTTCCAGTCCAGCCGGGAACAGGAAACTGAATCTCCTGTACCGTGCGGTACACGGCCCGGCACTGATAGGGGACTGGGGACCCATAATGATAGAACATCGGACTGACGGAGAAAGAGGAGCTCGGCCACGCTACAGTGGCAGCCTACAGGGAAGAAGGGGAGGTGAGAATAGAAAAACATAGGGACTGGGGGGGAGGATAAGATGTTAGTGTAGCGCTAATGTAGGCTTTGCGTGACGGGGGTGCTTGGGGGGCCCCCATTTTGCTTGGGGCCCCCAAATTCCTTCAATCGGCCCTGCCACACACGGTCGGAGTATCCGATGAAAAAATTCCGACTTTTTTCATCGGAAATTTCAATCGTGTGTACAAGGCATTACTGATTGTACACATCTTAACTGCCCTGATTTTCCAAAGCAGACAGTGCACCGTGTCTATAAACATTTACCTTTGGCTTTTATGGCACTTAATTACAGCACTGGCTCTATCTCCCAATAGTCACTTTACACACAATTATGATATGCTGCTAATTTCATTGACTATATATATAAATTCACTGACACTTCTTTTTCCAGCTGGAGCATTTTCTAACATTTAACATATTCAAAAAAAATCTTTTTGTAATTTTAACAGAATTGTATGGAAATCTGGGGTAATGGAGATCAAAATGTATTGGATGGAGGCATGTTTCCAACTGTAAGATAAATGTAATCCTACGAATCCTTGTCTACAATATTGAGGAGAGCTTGTAATAATCGATCATCTCTATGCTTATAGGGTCTTCTATTATAGAATCGGTCAATATAGTCATTGTATAGATTGTTCCCTCTGTCCTTTGTACCTGACTGCTTGTACAGTTTTTGCAGAGCATGATAATAATGGGTCTTAGGAATTTGAGCCTGTTCCTCTGCAAATGTAGCACCTTCTCTGTCAAAAGCATTCTTCAGAAGATGCAGCATGGCTTTTGCTTTCACAGGATCCTCTGGTTCTTCATTTTCTGTAGGTTTCTCTGTCACTATTTGTTCATTGGAAGAGTCAGCCTGTAATGTTCAGAGACATGGTAAATATTCATGCTGTGATGATAATCAACTGATCATTGCAGGATTCTGAAACAATATGCATTCTATGCATTAAGATAAATACACCTTCTGTATGCAGCGGCCCCCCTCAGCCCCCCTCACACTTATCTGAACTCCATCTCTGTACAGCAATGTCCATTCATGTCGCTACCATCCGAGACTCTCCCTCCTGATTGGCTGAGACACAGCAGCGACACCATTGGCTCGCACCGTTGTCAATCAAAGTCAGTCAGCTAATTAGGAGAGAGAGAGAGCAGGGCCAGGCCACAGCTCTGTGTCTAAATGGACAAAGACAGTTGTGACTCGGCTTGGCTGCCCCCATAGCAAGCTGCTTGCTTTGGAGGCACTCAACAGAAAGGAACGACCAGAAGCACTGAAGATTGACCCAAGAATTGGAGGATCTGGGCTGATCTGTGCAATTCTACTGCAACAGGGCAGGTAAGTATAACATGTTTGTTATTTTTAGTGGAAAAAAAAAATATATAACATTACAATCACTTTAAGAAAGGCTGCTTTAGACACTCAAGTGGAACACAATGGTGTACAATAGTGAGATTACATACCTTGTTAATCTTTGTTAACTTCTCTACACCTCTTCGGTCATTCTGAACCACATTGTAAGAAGTATACACTCTGGGATTTGTCATGTGGTCTGGGCGGCTAGATGTTCCATGCAGAACAAGTTTCCAGTTAACTATTCTTCCTTCATTTTCCAATCTTTTAGACTGAATAATAGCAAATTGAAAAGTATATGAGTTACAGGTAAATTTGAGTCAGGTATTATATAGCTATTATATTTTAAAGGTAAAGACTGAAGGAGGAGGACTAAACTTAAAAGGGTTGTAAAGGTTAGTTTAAGCTAGTGCATTGTTAGTTCACTTACCTTTTCCTTTGATTTCCCTTCTACATGTTTTTTTTCTTTGTTTGAATTTCTCACTTCCTGTTCCTCCTCAGTAAGCTGTTCTGGCTGACTAACCCCCAGCCAGAACGACTGGATGGGGGCAAGCTTACTGAGGAGAAACAAGAAGTGAGAAATTCAGACAAAGAAAAAAAACATTTAGAAGGAAAATCGAAGGAAAAGGTAAGTGAACCAACAATGCACTAGCTTAACCACTTAAGGACCGCCTCCTGCACATATATGTTGGCAAAATGGCACGGCTGGGCAGATCCACGTACAGGTACGTCCTGTACTACTACCCAGCCGTGGGTCACGGGCACACGCCTGCGGTGCGCTCCCCGGTCCGAATCTCCTGGACCGTGGGACTCGTGGACTCGATCGCCGCTGAAGTGTGGCGATCGGTCCCCGGAGCTGAAGAATGGGAGAGCCGTGTGTAATAGGAGGGGAACGCGATCGATGACGTCACACCTACAGCCACACCCCCTACAGTTGTAAACACACACAGGGAACACATAACCCCTACAGCGCCCCCTTGTGGTTAACTCCCAAACTGCAACTGTCATTTCCACAGTAAACAATGCATTTTAAATGCTTTTTTTGCTGTGAAAATGACAAGTGTCCCAAAAATGTGTCAAAATTGTCCGAAGTGTCCACCATAATGTCGCAGTCACGAAAAAAATCGCTGATCGCCGCCATTGGTAGTAAGAAATTAATAAATAATAAAAATGCAATAAAACTATCCCCTATTTTGTAAACGCTATAAATTTTGCGCAAACCAACCGATAAACGCTTATTGCGATTTTTTTTTACCAAAAATACGTAGAAGAATACGTATCGGCCTAAACTGAGGAAAACATATTTTTTTTTTATATCTTTTTGGGGGGATATTTATTATAGCAAAAAGTAAAAAACATTGAATTTTTTTCAAAATTGTCGCTCTATTTTTGTTTATAGCGCAAAAAATTTAATCCGCAGAGGTGATCAAATACCACCAAAAGAAAGCTCTGTTTGTAGGGAAAAAAGGACACCAATTTTGTGGGAGCCATGTGTCAGTTAAAGCGACACAGTGCCAATTTGCAAAAAGGGGCCTGGTCCTTTAGCTGCATTTAGGTCCGGGGCTTAAGTGGTTAAAGGAACCTATTTAGAAAATAAAAACTGAACCTTTACAATCCCTTTAAAAAAAAAAAAGTGAATATATCAAGAGGTACCAAGGAACTTTGGAAACTTACTAACTAAAAATACTAACAAGCCTTGCATTTTATTTCCCATTACTTTGGAAACCAACATAACTGGCAGAGACCAATGCACACACTGTAATGTATCTGCAGACTGTTCTGAATAGTACAGAACTTCCGTTCTCCCCTCCACTGACATCAACATCACATGCATGATAGATACCAGTACTATTGTTGTGTCTTTGCATCACAAAATGCATGGCCACAGGGAGCCCTACAACCCAGGGTAAATTTGTATTTTTAGAGTTTTTCTTTTTAACAAATCCAAGATTCACTTTTCTGTTGAGGTAAATACTTGTAGCTCTAAAACTATTTAAAAACTTATACTCAGAGTTGGGATTCAATATAATAGTTGACTCTTTCCTGCTTCTTACCACATCAGTGATTTTGACAGTCCAGGTTCCAGCTGGATCTTCTCCCCAGCTATGGACAGACATAAACGCCCAGTTTTTGAAACCATTGGTCGATGTGTCTCTTTCTCTTTCAGTCAGAAGGACTGTCTTGGTTCCTACATGGAATAACAAAAATATTAAAGTATTAAGGAACATTTTTGTGCATATCAATGATAAAGTATGCATTTTTGCCTAGACGGCTGCAAAAAAGTTGCAAATAAAATCTTTATGTGCCATCTACAATCATTTACAACATATAAACATTTGGCTTATGACAACATCTTTACCAACTGGAAGCATTTATAAACATATGGGGCCAGATTCACATAGATTCTGCGGCGGCGTAGCGTATCCTATTTACACTACACCGCCGCAACTAAGGCCGTGTAAACACGACTAAACAAATCCGATCAAATAGGTCTGACAGACCGTTTTGATCGGATTTGTCTCCTGGGATATGGTGGTTTGACCGTGTACACACGATCAAACCAAAATCCCCGCCGGCAGACAGCGCGGTGACGTGGCGGTGACGTTGACGCCGCCACGTCACCACTCCAGGAAGTAAAATACTTCCACGCATGCGTCAAATCCATTCGACACATGTGCGGACAGATATGTCCGCTGGTTAGTGTACTAAATTTGTCTGCTGGAAAAACCTGTCTGTTCGCCCGTACACACGATTAAATTTGTCTGCTGAAATGGTCCGTTGGACCGGTTTCAGCAGATAAATTTGATCGTGTGTACGCGGCCCTACAGGAGTAAGTGCTTTGAGAATACGTAATTTGCGGCAGCGTAGCGTAAAGGGGATGGTGTATCCCCGCGTAATTCAAATAGGGAAGGAGGGGGCGAGCTGTATTTAAATTAAGCGTGCCCCCACACTGAACATGCGCCGCCCTAAACGTAGCCCACTGCGCATGCTCCATAGTATGCCACAAATACATTGATTTCGACGGCAACGTAATTAACGTAAAGGCCTGGAGATACACCGTCGTATCTCTTTTGAGAATCTGGCCCAGGGTTTATGACAACATCTTCATTTAAATGCAAAACAGGCAGATAGATTTTTCCATGGAGTATGTACAATCTAAATATACATATGATATAATGGAACTTGTAGTATTAACAAAATAGATATAGGCTTGTTATGGATCATGTCTGAATATAAAACTCTAGTAGTCTGGTAAGGGATGTATTAATAGGGCCATAATTCTACTGTTTCTGAGATGTTATAGAATACTCCACTGCATTAGCTATGGTAACATGTATTTTCATTACTTGCTATAAATATTTCACATTTCAAGGAGTCGAAAGCTAAATTAGTCTGAAAAAACATCTGTAATCCTCAAATTTTTGGGAATATCACTTGCTCAAGTAAAACTAAATCATAAAGGTGTACAGGCTTTCCTGGCAATAAAGGGATGATTGTAATGTCTGTTGTTAGACAGGAATTTTACCTGATAATCATTAAGTTTACATACCTGATGGGGAAATTAGTGTAATATGAAGATCTCCTCGACGTGTATACTCGATAGTGGCTTCCAGTTGTAAATGCTCCAGAGACTTGATATAATTATCTTGGCCTTCACATGCCTTTGTGGGGATCTCAATTGTAATTTCATCCACAGATCTAAAAAGTCTGTAATTAGAAGTGAAGATGGGGGAGAGTAATTATGTAATAGGTTTTCTGGATGTCTTCTGTTATGACAAAAAATTAACACACAGAATAAATAGATTAAAATTAGGGATATGGTCATGCCATGTGTACCCTCATCATGATAGGGAAAAATCCAGGGGAGAAACAGGACATTCTCCATCTTCGACCATGCAAACTATGACACAAACATCAGCAATAGGTCAAGGAAAAGTGCAGTATTCTTTGCTTTTCTCTCTTTTTTTGCTGTACATTTATTAAAGGCTTAGGCCTCGTACACACGAGGCAATCTATTTGTTCAAATCGGTCGGACCGACCGATTTGAACAAATCTGTCTGATATGATTTTGGTTTGCTCGCGTGTACACACGAGCAAACCAAAATCCCCGCCAGCAGACGGTGCGCTGACGTGTCGGTGACGTGGCGGTGACGTTGACGCCGCCACGTCACCGCACCAGGAAGTAAAACACTTCCGCGCATGCGCCGAATCCATTCGGCGGCGGTGCGGGACGACATGTCTGCTGGTAAGTGTACTAACCAGCAGACATGTCGGGCGGACGGATTCCCACCCGATAGATTTCAAAGCATGCTTTGAAATCTGTCGGGTGGCCAAATCCGTCGGCTCGGCCGTACACACGATCGAATCTGTCTGCTGGGACGGTCTAGCAGACCGTTTCCAGCAGACAGATTTGATCGTATTTACGAGGCCTTAGTGGGAGAGATAATGCGGTTTCCACAAATAACAATAGACCACATGCCCTTGTCTTTACTGCCCCTCTTTCAACCATCAAGTTTTACAGATATGAGAAAGAGAGACTATGGCCATAAATTAACTGCAAAAAGCACCAAAAAAATGCATAGGTGTGTAACCACTTGACCCATGAACTCAAGTGGTTACTAGACATGTGCAAACTGGAATATTTTGTTTTGTTTTTTCGTTTTCGTTTGGAAAATACATTTATTTAGTTACTTCCGAAAATCGTTTTGATTTATTTTGTTTTTCGTTGGGGAATAGCTTTCGTCCGAAAATCCAATAATACTTGGTTTCTGTCGAATGGTCAAAAGAATATTCGACGGAACGTCGAATCTTTACGTCGAATCGTACATTTCGAATATTCCGCCTACAAGAATTCTAATGTTGTATGACTAGTAATAATGTTGAATCTATTCTCTATAATGTCAAATCTATTATCTCATAAATCGAAATCTATTCTCTGTAATGTCGAATCTATTATTTCTATAGTGTCGGATTTTTTCTCTATAATGTCGAATCTTTTCTCTATGATGTCAAATCTTTTCTCTATAATGTCGAATCCCTCTATATCAAATTTTTACCAAAACGAAAATAAAGCATTTTTTATGTCGGATCTTTCGGTTTTCGTTTCTTGCGCTTTCGTTATCGTGTGTAAAAACGATAACGAAAAAAAATGATTTTCGGACGAAAATGCATTCTAACGAAAATGAATGCACATGTCTAGTGGTTACATTGGAAGCTAGGTTTCATACATGGTAACTATGCATTGCCTTCCAAATGACCCTCTGTGCAATATCACATTCAGATCACGATCACTTCATAAGTCTTCTGTCATAGAAGCCCCACGCAGGGCACAGTAGTAAGAAGGCAATTTGACAAAAAGGGTTGGATGATATTGTGGGGGATACAGGGTTTTAGAAAATACTGTCACTTTACACATGGTTCTCCTCTGTACTGGAGACCTGAAGTATCTCCTTTTTCTACAAGCAATTTCTTTTATTTTGATATGCAGACACTGAAAAGCAGAGTAAATAAGGAAGGACAGAGAGCAACATAGATGTGTGTGTACATAGCAGTCACAGATAATTCCACCTACTCAAGTCATATAAGAAGGCATGATTTCTGATTGTTGCTGTGGATACTGGACTTGGTATTCTTTCTTATTTTAGTAAATAATTCTGCAGGGAATTTGCTGGAAATGTAGGCATGCAGTGTATTGCAACTTGTAACTTGAACATATCTTTCAGGTGAAGAGGGGAACCTGGGATCCAAGAACTTAAAAAGGCTCTGCCTGACCCAAGATGGCCACCAGAGTCACATGGGGCTAGCATCCAATGGGATAGCTTCCCCAGTGACCCAGGAAATCATAGAGTACATTAAGGGTAAAACCTTCTGCCTTTAGAACCACTTTAAAAGGGGTTTAACAGCATTGTCACTTAATTCAAATGAAGGGGGGGGGGGTAGATAACACTGCCACTGGCCACTAGTGAGGGGTTTATCATTGTGGTCAGTTACACCAATGCTGGGGCTAGTATTGCTGTCATTGGCACTAATGCTGGGGGTAATTTTGCAGTCAATGATAAATATGGGGTTGTTAAAAAGTTCATTGACAGCAATTCTGGGTGGTATGTTTGCGTCAAATGACAGTAATGCTGGGGGTTGCTATTATTACCACTGACACCAGCAATAGGGCTTATTTTACTCTAATATTTTCTCTATTGTATAGTGCAGTAAAAAAAATACAGCAGGATTGAGATTTGCAGGATTTGAGGTGTGTTACAACCCATAAATAGGCTGCCTAACTTGATGCAATGGGCTTCAATGCATGAAAATTAGCTGCTTTTGTGTGGCTCCCTGGAAGTGTCGGGGGCTTTACATGAGGTCCCCTATAATTTTCAGGCTAATCATCATTGTCCTAACTCTTCTCTAATTTATCCACAATCTTGAAAACATTTTGGCTTTAGATACATTTTAAGTGTATAACAACAATACCCAGTCTGCAAATTAGTTTTATTGTGGCATGTGACTAGTTGCTGTGCATTACAATAGCATTTTTAAGGGGTTAGTTCAACTTTACAAAAAAAAACCTGCCGAGGCATCTGTATATAAAAACGAACTGTGTAACTCTGGCTAAAGCTGAAAAATGCCCTTACTATAGGTGTAGGCCATTTAGTTACAGTACCTCATAAAGCCTGACTGCAAACTCCCATGACTTAGCTAGAATGTTGCTAAGCAAGACCCAGCTATTACTGTTCACCTTCATCATCACAGCAGTGAGCATCCAAACTGTGAGCTCAGTGTTACTGCATCAGGGGAGAGAAAGCGCATGTGAGGGGGTTTGAATCAGAGAAAGAGCTCCCTCCGGTGATGGTGAAGGTGAACAGTAACAGTTAGGCCTCACTTTACAATGTCCTGGCAATGTTCTGGAAGTTTTCATGAGGTATGTAAATGGCCTACACCTATAGTAAAGGCTTTATTCAACTTTGGTCAGAGCTGAACAGCTTGCTTTTTATTTATAGACGTCTCTTATCTGCATACGCAGTGTTTGGTAATGATGAACTAATCCTTTAATCTAATACACCTCTTTTTCTTTTCTTGGATAACTTGTATTTTGGTAAACTACAACCTTTCTTGTATTTTATTCTAAATAACACAACCGTCTCCCCAAATGTATGTATTTGTAATTTTTCCTTTTCTTAAAATGTTTGATCTTGCCTGGGGGTTCTCACCTGGGGGTGAAGTCACTGTCTTTAATAATGCAGATTTTTTTCTCAGGTGCAGTTTTCCATGTTTTAGGATCAGCTAAATCCACAAGGGCCTTAGCATTCAGTAGTCCAAACCCAAAGCGACTGTTGACCATAAGACCTGCTCCATTCTTCTTCCAGCCGGGATTATTTGCTAGAGGATCATACTCGCTTGTCCAGACAACTAGGTGTTGCATATCCCTCCATGTGAGGTTAGGACTTTTTAAAACACAAGAATTAAAACTGTGATCATTAAAGTTCTAAAGATGTTGTAAATGATATAAAAACAACTGTGACAATTGTGAAATGTTAATTTGTGGTTGATAAAATAATCTTAACATTTTTGATTTTTACACCAAAAGAAACAAAAAGTGTATACAGTAAATTTCAATAAATCAAGCCGATAGTGTGTGAACCCCTCAAAAATTCTGCATTACGTGTGCAGGCCCTGGAACTCAAGCAGAGAGACCTTAATAAGAGACCTTGAGGGGTGTCAGATGATTTACCTCTCCAGCGTCTACCAAAAAATAATAATGAAATATCAGTTTTTAGTGGAAAGGAGGAAAAGATTGCCACCATTCTTGACCAGCCTAGGTGAATACACAATAAGGAGTGACCTCAGCCTATGTCTCCACCATTTGTGGTTTGGTGAAGACATGTAGGCTGAGGCCGCTCTTTATCGTTTATTCACCTTGGCTGGTCTGGAGTAGCAGTGATTCTTTCCTCTTTACGTTTATTATCCCTCTGGATTGGTATCAGGACAAGCCTGCACCTTTATGATCTGGGACACCGGATATGCTTTCACCTCTACTTTGAGCACCACAAAAATATAACAGGTATCAGTTTTGAGTGGGTCCACCCTTTAACCAACATCCAATCAAAACACTTTTTTTTTTCTCAACCTTTAATGATTCTTTTTATACTGATAAAAAGCATGCATTTTTTTTCTCTGTTTACCTTACTCAGAAAATGTAAATCCTTACTTTTGTTCGAGAGCAAGAGCGAAGATCCCAGCAGCCAATGGAGCGGAAGCAGAGGTGCCAGTATGTGTTTCTGTGCAGTCATTATGTAGATCAGCGCTTACCTAAATATTGGTAAATATACAATGAATGTAAATGCACAGGTTTTTAAAATGCAATATTACTGTATATAGCATAGCTATTTAGGCTATAACTTCCTAAAAAAAGCAACTTCCTGTATAACATGCAACATTCTTTCATACTAGCAGAAATCATTCAGTAAAAATATAAACACCACACAGGCTAATCCTGGTGTTTCGGGTTATAAGGTAGCAATGAGAATTACTACTGGCTTAAGAATGCAACGCAAAGGTAATTTTTTTAAGAAAATATTGTCAAGGACTGATGTGAACAGATTTGCCTTCTCTGGACCTCCTTAAGACTACAGAAATTACCTACCAAAATGTTGGCATCAGTCCTACCCCAGCTCTTTTGCCTGCTGGCACCAGAGAACGACCAGATCTGTGTGGGGTTAAGGCTCTAATTGTCTGCCATTGCCTAAATAACCATCCATGGCTTCTGCCTCACACAAATCTCATAGCCCTCGAAGGATAACACAAAAAGAAAATGAAATAGCGGCTGGGCAGAATTTGGGAATATTTTTGTAATGACAGCCTGAAGTGATCCAAGTGAAACTAACGTTTTCATTTTTACTTTAAATTCACATTAAGAAGCAAGAGTCCAAACAAACTGTATATCTGAACAACTTAATATATAAAACATAAAAGTAGAATTGTGAACACTTACAATCCTCTGGTCAGTGTAGTCTCCACTGCTGTATGCTGTGGCTAATGTGGAGGAACATTTTTCTGCATACCAGGGAGATAGTCCTTGCTGTGACGCACTGCTGATTGAGATGGTGTAAATACTGTCTGTGTATCCATCGCAGTCACAGTTATCTCCCTGTCTACCACCATTACCAGAAGCCCAAACGAAGATTGAGCCTTTTCCATTTCGCCCCTTTGGAATAAAAAAAAAAGCTAAATTAATAATAGGGTAATATATTGACAGGTAAACATATTCTATTTCGTACATTTTAACAACGCTGTATATATAATATACATATGGTCTGCGGAACATTGAATACAATGGTACATTCTCCTTCTTGATGAAAGTGATGAGCAAGCTGAACATTCTAGTATTCCTGACACCAAAAGGTGTTGCCTGCATTGGGCACTATTTTTTCTTTAGAAAAGGGCGATATTGCACTACTGTGCCCATCACATGAAGTCCAGTCCATGCCACCAAAGTAGCCACTTTGCCATCCAGTAAGGCAGCCACTTGCCATAGGAAGGAAATTGTCACCACTGGCCATGCCATCAAATGTAGACACTGTCTTCGTTTTTTTTTTTGTACGCAATTTTTATGAGCCACTGTGCCATCATGTCACCACTTAAATGCTAGTGTGCCCATCAATGTACCTCCATACAGTTTGCCTCAATTGTCAATATGGCTATGCCATCATTTGCAGCACTGTGCCATCAGTCACCACTTGTGTCAAAGAGAGATGTGCCATCATCAACAACTGTGCCAAATTGTCATTGATGCCAAAAAGCAGCTACTTGCCCATAATTGTCAACTGTGCCATATAATTGTGCAATCAATTGTAGACTTATTAACCCCCACTTCATCATTGTCCCACTGGCCCATAGGGAAATGACGCTATGTGCTCATTGTCCCCTCGCCATGCCATCAAATGAGTCACTGGACAATTGTCACCTGCCATCATCATATTCGTCCTGTCCATCAATTGTCACCACTGGCGTTCTAGGCCTCTGCCCCATGCCACTGTGCCCCATGCTTCTACTGCGCCGCCATGCTGCGGCACTGCGCGCTCATGCTCCCTGTGCCCCATGCGGCACCACCCGCGAAAAAAATCCTTACGCGCGCGTGCCCGACGGCTGCGATTCTTCTGCCGCCGGGGACCCACGATCAGGTTCCGGAAAACCAGAATCGATGTGTGAAACGGCTTCCCAGTACAGAGGAACACACATCGGTCTCCTCCCATAGACTTGTGAGTCCGGAGGGCCTGGAAAAGCCCCCTACAGTTAGAACACACGTTAGGACACATTTTAACCCCTTCCTCACCCCCTAGTGTTAACCCCTTCGGGTAACCTGCCAGTCACATTCCGGTACACAGTAATCAGTGCAGTTTTATAGCAATAATCGCTGTGTAAATGTGAATGGTCCCAAAAACGTGTCAAAAGTGTCCGATAGGGGGTGTTCACCGCAATGTCACGGTCACAAAAAAAAACCCGCAGATCGCCGCCAGAACTTACTAGTAAAATGTCAAAATAAAATAAAAATACCATAAATCTATCACCTTTTTTTTTTTTTTTATTTTTTTTTTTTTTGTAGATGCGGGAGGGGGGGGCGGCGCCCGTGCGCCCATATGGGCGGGCCGCCACTTTTGCGCAAACCAATCAATATACGATTGCCTGCATTGCGTTTTTTTTTTATACCAAAGGGCGAAACTACGTAGAAGAATACGTATCGGTCTAAACTGAGGGGAAAAAAAGTTTTCCAGTTAAAAAAAATATTGTGATATGTATTAAATAAAAAGAAAAAAATATTGTGTTTTTTTTTAAATTGTCGCTCTTCTTTTGTTTATAGCGCAAAAAATTAAAACCGCAGAAATGATCAAATACCACTAAAAGAAATCTCTATTTGTGTGGGGAAAAAAAACATAACGATTTATTTGGGTACAGTGTTGCCTGACCGCGCAATTGTCATTCAAAGTGCAACAGCGCTGAAAACTAAAAATTGGTCTGGGCAGGAAGGGGGTGAAAATGCCCTGTATGGAAGGGGTTAAAAATATGCCCATCAAGCGCTCCTTATGTGATAGCATTTTTAGTGTGACAGGTTCTCTTTAATGAGACCTTAGGGGTCTATTACACCCCTTATGTCTCCCCTGCACTCCACTGAAGCTAATGGAGTGTATCGAAGTATGACATACATTGATGGCAGTAAAAGGGTTAAGACACATGGTGGCAGCTACCGTGTGTATGTTTTTGTAAAGATTTAACTGCATACTTAACCTGGTGCAGTGCTCATCACTCCCAGTCTGCTGGTGCTTAGATTGTTGTCCCAGATCAGTAAAATTTCTGCACTGGGTGTGATCTGAGACTGTGAGGCCCCGTACACACGATCAAACATATCTGCTGAAACTGGTCTGCAGACCAGTTTCAGCGGACAGATCCGACCGTGTGTACGGGCTAGCAGATAGGTTTTTCCAGCAGACAAGTTTTAAAGCATGCTTTAAAACTTGTCTGCTGGAAACCCGTCCGTCCGACATGTCCGCTGGTTAGTACGCCTAACCAGCGGACAAAAATCCCCAGCATGTTTGGTGACGTGGCGACGTCAACGTCACTGCCACGTCACCGCACTGTCTGTCAGCGGGGATTTTGGTTTGATGGTCTGTACAACAATCAGACCAAAACAGCCCAGCAGACATATCCTATGAAAACGGTCCGTCGGACCGTTTTCATCGGATAAGTTTGATCGTGTGTACGCAGCCTAATGGTCAAATACTGCAAAGAAATATATACAGCCATAGAGTGAGGGGCAAGCAGATGACAGGACGGCCTTTGCTACTCATGTTTTAGGGGAAGTCTCAGATAAACTAAGTACAACTCAATAGGTGGGCAGTTATATAAATCTTTCATAAATTTATAACTGTTTTTATTTGAGGAAGAAATTAGGTGTGATTGGTCAGCACATTATCACGGTGTCTTACGTCTGTTGTCCAAACCGATCACTTAAGCAATCTGCACATTGGACAGATAGTGAGAATCATTACAGAAGATAAACATCCACTGGCCCTATAAAGGTGGAGCAATGGAAAATACCCCCAAAAAATAGCATTTTCATAAAAAATAAATAAAAAAAACACACATCAATTGTGCGAAAAGATTTATCTGTACTTTGTTTCATGCAATAGATAGTGTGGGTGCATGCGCACGCACGCTGAATGGAGGAGGAGCCGATGCGCTGCCTGGCAGACCCAATCACGATACAGAGAGGCCGATCCTCGTTCTGACAAAAGAAAAGAAATCACCGCTCCAGGTGAGACCTGTAGACGATCAAGGATAATTGGATTACCAAGGTGCTGGCGATGCAAATGGCAATGATGATGAAGAAAAGAGGGAAGGACGGCCGCACTCCAAGGATTTTCAAACGAAAAAAGTTGTTTTTATTGTAAATCCAAAAACATGTACAGTCACAGCAATCACAGAAAAAAGGAAAGCCGACGCGTTTCGCACTCGATCAGTGCTTTGTCATGGCTTAAGAGCAATCGATCATGTCGTCTAAGTGTATCGCTTTTCAAAGGTCCGGCTGGACTGCAACTGTTATTCTGGATGTACCAGAGACTACTTGGGTGCAATCGGCATGTTTTAATGGATCTACATGTAAAAATGAACGTAATTTTAAAACGCATATAGATTTAAGACCCAGAAAAAAAGGGGGGGGGGAGGAAAATCCTCTTTAAAATCACACTCAATGAGTGTGTGTGGTTAATGCATATGGGTATAAACATAGCAAGGTAACAAGAAGGGGGGAAAAAAGGGGAATGTAACAATAATGTTATAGTAATATGTTATAATGTGTATATATATATAAAAAATTAAATATAAAAACAGATGAGAAAATATTTTTAGTATTTACTCGTATGTCATAGTCAATGCATAACATCGGGCAGTCTCACTGAAGAGAAAAGACCGCACCGACTCCATACAAAAGTGACATCACACGGGCTAATTGGAAAACGGGAATGGAGACGAGGGAAAAGGAATGGGGAAGAGGGGAGGGAAAGGGGGAGGGGAATTGTAGTTAGGCGAACACGGACTGAAAGGGAGAATGCCGATAATTAGTATAAAAGGGAAACCTGTAATCTAAACAGGAGAGTGGAATATTATATACGTCGGCATATGTAAAAAGGTCCCGTGTATAAACATATTCGCCTAACATAGCCCGAATGGAGCCACGAGCGCAGAACCCTGATATTATATAGGGATAAATCACAACTGGTGTTGTGTGTATAATTTCAACATGTAATGAAGAAAAAAGGGAAGGTGAAGAAAACAGATGGAAAATAATGAGAGAGGGCACAGAGGACAATGTAAAGGAATGTGTGCATATGTATGTGCGTTTGCAGCATATGTAATGTGCAAGACAAATCGCACACTAATTTCTAATATTTCGTTAAGAGGTAGAAGTAGTCTGAAAAATGCATGTATTATAATGGTACAGTACAATACAATATAGTACACTGTGGTGTAATGCCTGAGTGGTATAGTATGGGCATAACATGCATAAAGATTCATTGATTAATCACCTTAAAATAAACGAATAAACAAATAGATGAACTATAAGTACAACATTAGAAGTAGTGCATGACATATACAGGAAAAATATAATAGTGGTTTCACTCATAGAAATGGGAAACATCCCATTCAAAGTTGAGTCCCCTAGGCAGTCTGGAATTAAGGTGAAAAATCCAAAATACTTCCCGTTTGCACAGGAGTCTGAATGTATCACCGCCTCTAGCTGAACGTGTAATTCTTTCTATACCCTGTATGGATAAACTGGAAATGTTTTTATGGTGTATAACATTCCAGTGCCTAGCTATGTTGGTCCCATGGTCCTTTTCGATGTCATATAAATGATCGCTGAGTCTGTCCCTCAATCTTCTCGTGGTCCTACCGACATACTGGACATTACAGGTACTGCAAGTGATGACATATACAAGGTACTTTGTGTTACAATTAATAAATTGTTTAATATTGAAGTCCCTTCCGTTGGAGCATGAATGCACCACTTGTCCAGTCCCAATAATGGGGCAATACCTGCAGCCATTCTTGCCACATCTATAGGTACCCTTGCAGTGTAACCAAGTTAGGGAGCTGTGTCTGGTTTGAAATAGACTGGGTGACAGGACCCCCCCCAATGTGGGAGCTCTGCGGCTCACTGTTCTAATGCCTCTAGATAGAATGGATTGGTACGTATCATCATTGAGTAGGACTGGCAGGTATTTGGTGATGATGTGTCTGATCTTATAGAATTCCACACTAAATGCGGTGGAGAAAATGGGGACAGACTCGTTGGAAAGGAGCCGGGTGTTCCTGACCCTGGAGCTTTTATCAGTTAGCAATGAAGCTCTGGGAATACGGTCCACTTTGAGGATGGCGTTATTGATCACTTTAGCTGGGTAACCCCTAGCTCTGAATCTAGAAGCCATCTCCTTGACTTCTCTAGAGAAATCTGTGGATGAGGTACAAAGACGTTTGAGGCGGAGGAACTGTCCAAAGGGGATGCTTTTAATGGTGTGTGGGGGTTGGGATGAGTCGGCTCGCAGTAAAGCATTGCCCGCTGTGCTTTTCCTGAATAAGCCTGTAGATACTAGACCGTTGTTACCTGTGAGCTTAACATCTAAAAAGTCTATGGTCACAGGTTGTAAAATACCGGTGAACCGCAGATTTAAAGTGTTGTCATTCAAGAAGTATAGCCATAGGTCGAGGTCTGCAGATGCATCAGAGTTGATGACAAGCAGATCGTCGATGTAGCGACAATATAAGATGGTATCGGCTCGGCGGGGGCTATCGCATCCAAAGATGCGGGACCTTTCCCACCATCCCATGTACAGATTGGCCAGGGATGGTGAGAACTTAGCTCCCATGGAGGCCCCGCATCTCTGGAGGTAATAGACCCCGTCGAACATGAAGAAGTTATGGGTAAGCAAGTACTCAAGAGCCAGGACAATGAACTCCTGTAAAACTAGTGAGTACTTGCCAGACTCTTTTAAAAAATGAGAAACTGCTTGCAGACCTAGATGGTGAGGAATGCTTGAATAAAGACTGGCTACATCAAAGCTCATCCATCTAAAGTGTGTCTCCCAGGAAAACCCATTGAGCTTGGATAGTAGGTGTTTGGTGTCTCTCAGGTATCCTGGGAGTTCGCATACAAGGGGTTGTAATAAACTGTCTACCCATTCCCCAAGTCGCTCGTTAAGCGAGCCTATGCCAGCCACAATGGGTCTACCCGTGAGGGGATTCATGCCCTTGTGGATTTTGGGTAGGTGGTGAAAAACTGGCATTATGGGGTGGGACGGAACAAAAAGCTTACTATCTGAATCTGAAAAGATCCCGGCGCATACACCTCTGTCTAATAGTGAAACAATAGCATGTGTGTATGTTGCCGTGGGGTCAGATTTTAAACTTGGTATGTAAATTGATCAGATAGTTGACGAATAGCCTCATCCCTGTATGTGGATGAGTCAAGTACAATTACCGCCCCCCCTTTTGTCCGCATTTCTGATTGTGATGTCAACGTCTGATTTCAACGATGTTAAAGCTTGTTGTTCCAAGCAAGACAAATTGGGCGGGTGGTTAACTTTGTGACAGCTGCGGGCCAGGTGGGTCAACTCTCCTTCAACAAGTCTCTGGAACATGTCTAGTTCACTACCCCTAGATCCAAGTGGGTAAAACTGGGATCTAAGTTTAAATGTTATGGCCATAGGCTCATCCACAGGATCAACAGGGCAGGGATCCGATTCAAGCAATAGATCTGTAAGGTCCAAAACACCGCAAACATCTTTAAATAACAGCGGAGAAGTGACTGACTCGTTCTGACAGGGGACAACATGGAGATCTGCTGTTCCTAGTGATCAGGAACAGCAATCTCTCTGTATTGTTCCTGTCAGCACTTCCTCTCACAGTTAGAAAACACGCAATGAACACAGTTAACCCTTTGATCACACCTGTAGTTAACCCCTTTCCCTGCCAGTGTCATTTATACAGTAATCAGTGTATTTTTTTTTTTTAGCACTGATCACTGTATTGGTGTCACTGTACCCCAAAAAGTGTCACTAAGGGTCAGATTTGTCTGCTGCAATGCAACAGCCCCGCTAAAAATCGCAGATTGCTGCCATTACCAGTCAAATAAATAAAAAAATGAAAAGCCCATGAATCTATTTCTCCCTATTTTGTAGACGCTATAACTTTCATGCAAACCAATCGATATACGCTTATTGTGATTACCAAAAATTTGATGAATACATTATTATTTTTTAGACGTAGCAGTCGTGGTGGGATCAATTGTGAACTCCAGACTGGACTATGCAAATGCCCTTTACCTCGGACTCCCCAAGTACCAAATCACTTGTCTGCAAACCGTTCAAAATACGGCCGCCAGACTGGTGACTGGGAAAAAACCCTGGGAATCCATCTCACCTTCACTAAGAGCCCTTCACTGGTTGCCAGTAAAAGACAGAATTGCTTTTAAAGCACTCTGTCTGATGCACAAGTGCATCCATGGGAATGCCCCGCAATATCTTTGCCAAAAAATAGAAGCCCACAATCCCAATCGCGTTCTGCGATCCACCGACCAAAATCTGGTCAAGGTACCCAAAGCCAGATACAAGTCCAAAGGAGAAAGAAGGTTTGCTGTCCAAGGTCCCAGGCTATGGAACGCTTTACCAACCAGCATTCGGTTGGAGGTAAACCACCTGAGCTTCAGAAGACGGATTAAAACTCTGCTCTTTTGATGTCAAGAGAGACTAAAAACAACAAGCGCCCAGAGGCGATTCAGTTCGCATGTGCCGCGCTATATAAGTTTTTCATTTAATCATTCATTCATATATATATTTTTGGGGATATGTATTATAGCAGAAAGTAAAAAATATATTTTTTTCTTTCAAAATTGTCGGTATTTTTTTGTTTATAGCGCAAAAAATATAAACCGTAGAGGTAATAAAATACCACCAAAAGAAAACTCTATTTGTGGGAAAAAAATAAAAACATTATTTGGGTACAATGTCGCACAAATGCGCAATTGTCAGTTAAAGTAACACAGTGTCGTATCGCTTAAAAAATTGTGGTCATTACGGGGCTGAAGTAGTTAAATAAGATACTTCCAGTTACAAAATGGCATTTCCAAACATAGCACATATGTTCTAGACACACATCGCAGGACTGAGGCGGCGTACACATGATCGGATATGTCCGCTGAAACTGGTCCGCCGACCAGTTTCAGCGGACATATCCGATCGTGTGTACGACCTAGCAGGACAGTTTTTTCCAGCGGACAAATTTCAAAGCATGCTTTGAAATTTGTCCGCTGGAAACCTGTCCGTTAGTACGCCTAACCAGCGGACATAAATCTCCCGCATGCGTCGAATGGATTCGACGCATGCGTGGAAGTATTTTACTTCCTGGAGTGGTGACGTGGCGGCGTCAACGTCACCGCCACGTCACAGCGTCCTCAGTCCGAGGGGATTTTCGTCCGATGGTGTGTACACGCCTTCGGACCAAAATCCGAAGAGACATGTCTGCTGGAAACGGTCCGTCGGACATGTTTGAGCGGACATGTTTCCTCGTCTGTACGCGGCCTGACAAGTGAAAACTTATTGCTTTCATTTTGTGGTATCATTTGACACATAAATAAGCCACTCTGTAGCTTCATCTACCAGCCCAGGGCATTAGGTTCATGCCTTTTTTATTATCATATTTTTCCAAATAGATACAATATTTTATAATGACATTTCCTTCTCTATGCAAGGCTTTGTATTAGGAAAATCCACAGGTGCAGATTATATAACATTCTGAGGAACAAAGCATATTGATTCAAGTATGATACTTAAAAGGTGACCCATATGGGCCATGTGCTTGTATCTTGTTTATTCTTTGATGACCTACTCTCCTGTCCTTTTCCTCTATGCTCTAGGTTCTTTGTCTGATCTTTCCATTTGTGTTTTATTGGTAATGAAATTTTTACAGTTTCTCATGCAGGCATTCTTGTTTCTTTTATTTGTTGGACTCTCAACAAATCTCATTGTGTTTGCAAGTGATCAAACTAGGCTTTTCGAGAACTGCTACACATCATTTCTTTTACGCAGAGAAGTACTGTGTTGATTTGTAGTGCCTGTTATGATATTTTTCAAGTATAAGAAAAAGTTAAAGCAGTCCTTGCACTATAAATGCAAGGTCTACTTATTTATTGTGCCCTCCCCTATTCCAATATGCTGCAATAAATAAAAAAAAAAAAATGGTTTTACCAGACGGGAAGTGAGCGGAAATCTGCAGCAGTAACAATGACCACATTTAAAAAAAAAATCACACATGGGTTATAGCCTTCCTCTATTGTACTAAATAAGCATTTTATCTTGCTTTGTGCCGCTGTTGGAGATTAAAACCCTGTACACATGGCCAGGAATCTCGTCAGGAAGAAATCGTTGGTTTTCCTGACGAGATTCCTGGCAAGAGTGTACACACACACCATTCAAAAGAACCACCCTTCTTTTGAATAGCAAGAACGCGGTGATGTCACTGACTATGACGAGCATGTGCTCGTCACATTCGATGCCGTTGTTTCCATCTTGCTACACCCTACACTATGCCTTGGAAGCTACCGCGCATGCGCCAAAGTTTCATCGACCATGCGCGGGTTTCCATGGAGGCAAATACTGCCGAGTATCCCGACGAGAAAATAGAGAGCAGGTTCTCTATTTTTCTCGTCTAGATTCCCGGCAGTTTTCTCGACGAAAAACCATACACAGGCACGGTTTTCTCGACAAAAAGCTCTGCCAGCAATTTTCTTGCTGTTTCTTGCCGAGAAAACCGTGCATGTTTACGAGGCCTTACCTTACTTCTTGTCTGATAAATCATTACATAAAACAGAAGGAATGTCTCTAACTGAGCCCTGAAAGCAGTATAAACAGATTTTAATTCTAATTCTTCCCTACTATATCCAAAACAACAACAATTTTTTTTTTGACATACACTTTTAAAGGCGAGTCTTAAAATGATATTTATGTATTTAAAATATTTATTTTCTATTTATAAGAATGGGAAATTAGATTTAATTTTGAAAAATTGGGGATTTAGCACTAGGACCAGCCTATCTCAACCTTTTCAACAAACTTTGCAATAACTTTCTAGTCTCAGGAAACCCCTGCAAAAAAAAAATATATTTCTGCAACTCATAATACATTAGTGTTATGGTCAGTTGGAAGAATGCTCCTTACATTTGTGGTTATTGGGAAGAACTAATCCCTTACAGATATCTAAAAAGATCAGTGGTGTCGGTGGGAACTTATCTGAGAGGCAGAAATTGCTTCATTCTCAAAGAACCCTGAAGCAACCTCTGGATGAACCAAAGGGTTTCATTGAACCCTGGTTTGAGAAACCCTGATCTATCATTAGAATAAAACATTGATAAAATAAAATCTGTCAAGGTAGAGCTAGAAAGTTGCTCAGAATTACTGCATGACAAAAGCTTAGTAGCATAGCTCAATGCCAAGTGGCAGCTGCCAAAAAAACAAAAACAAAGAAGTCCTGGAATGCATACAAAATGGAGTGAGAACAAATGATGCTAATAAAATCTTGCCTAGTTGTAAATTACTTGTAAGGCCATAACCAGAAAGTAGGGTTCAGCTTTAGGTACCATATTGTGAAAAATTACACAGGTGTTTTGGAGAGAGTTCAGAGGCTGGCAAATAAATGGATCAATGACTGAAAGACAGATAATCTTTTTTTCAGTGAACATTCAAAAAAACGTGCATAGAGTTGTGCTCATAAGTTTACAGAATTTATGATTTCTTGGCCATTTTTCTATGAATGATAACACAAAAACTTTTCTTTCACTCATGGTTAGTTTTTGGCTGTAGCCATTTATTATCAATCAACTGTGTTTACTCTTTTCAAATCATAATCACAACATAAACTATCCAAATGACCCTGATCAAAAGTTTACATACCCCAGTTCTCCAGACCGTGTGGTATTTGTGGAATGAGGCTCTTTATCTTCTCAGGTAGTAAAGCTGCCCATTCCTCTTGGCAAAAAGCCTCCAGTTCCTGTAAATTCTTGGGCTGTCTTGCATAAACTGCACGTTTGAGATCTCCCCAGAGTGGCTCAATGATATTGAGGTCAGGAGACTGAGATGCAGCCCATCTGTCTTCAAGTGTCTCCTTTTTGTGCATATTGAAACAGCCACACCACATGTTTTCAGAGAGTCCTGTATTTCATCTGAAGTTATTTGTGGGTTTTTCTTTGCATCCCAAACAATTTTCCCAGTAGTTGTGGCTGAAATTTTAGTTGGTCTACCTGACCGTGGCTTGGTTTCAACAAAACCCCTAATTTTCCACTTCTTAATTAGAGTTTGCACACTGCTGATTGGCATTCTCAATTCCTTGTATATCTTTTTATATCTCTTTCCTGTTTTATACAGTTCAACTACCTTTTCCCACAGATAATTTGACAATTATTTTGCCTTTCCCCATGGCTCAGAATCCAGAAATGTCAGTGCAGCACTGGATGAAAGATGCAAGGGTCTGTCAGGAGTCCATAAACTCACTGGCATTTTATACACAGACAGACACACACACTAATTACAAGCAAACAGATCACAGGTGAGCAAGTGGAAATTAGTTTGGACTACTAGAATAAACTTTGAGCGTACAAGTATTAAATATAAAATATAAAATCTATAAATATTTATTCATACAAATAAAAATAAATCAATAAATATACAGAATTTCGTAAAAACGGTACATCAATGGCATATTAACTCAGTACATTTTGTAGAGAATGTCACAGAAAAGCTTATACTTATGCTGATATGTTTATGGTATGAAACCATGTAGCATAGAAGCGTATATATAAGCTTTTAATCCTTAGGACTGGGTATAATATGTGGCATGGTAATTCTTGCTTTTACAACATGTTTCACGTACAGGACGCTTCATCAGTAGCATAAGTATAAGCTTTTCTGTGACAGTCTCTACAAAATGTACTGAGTTAATATGCCATTGATGTACTGTTTTCACGAAAATTCTGTATATTTATTGATTTATTTTTATAAATAAACATTTATAGATTTTATATTTAATACTTGTACCCTCAAAGTCCATTCTAGTAGTCCAAACTAATTTCCACTTGCATATTATCGGGACGTTGGTGCACTTTAATAGTTGCATTCACAGCCGTTAGTCGCCCTGTGTTTTATGCATTTCTTGGCTATGTCCACTTAAAAAGATCACAGGTGAGGATGGTTGGTTTTAATAGTCATGCAAACCCCTTTTGTCAACTTGTGTGCATGCTACAGTATATGGCCAAAATGTAAACTTTTGATCGGGTTAATTTGGTTAGTTTTTGTTGCCATTTTGATTTAAAAAGATTAAACACAGTTGATTGATAATAAATGCCTTCAGCCAAACACTAACCATGAGTGAAAGAAAAACTTTTGTGTCATCATTCATACTCTCTGAAAAATGGCCAAGAAATCATATTTTTTTATTTTTTTTTACCCTGCACTGAATAGATGCCAGATAGATTTTGATTCATTATCACAGACAGCAAGTCTGTTAAATCTTAATGAAAGACTTTTAATATTGTACAGTTTTTAAAGGCTCACCTGCTTGATGCCATACTCAAAGGCCTTTTCTGCTAATCTTCCAGGGCCTTCTACTGTTTTTCCATCATCATTTGGTCCCCAGCTGGCACTGTAAATATCTACATGCTGAGGATTAAATCCAATAGAGCTGGCTTCAATGGCATCTGTAACAACTCCATCTAACATCCGAATTCCTTTAACCACAAATAAAAAAAAATGTATATCAATGTCTGACATATTAAAGAGTTTGGCTTTCCTTTTGATGTTCATCATTGCTTCATTAGGATATATTTGCATTCCCTTTAGACATGGTGATGCAACAGGGTTACTTAGGAAGAGGTGATTTTTATTGTTGTCTAGATTCTGAATATTCCAAGTTCTGGAACTATCCAGATTCTGATTGATAGCTGTTGTGGTTAGAATACTGTTGAAATCTGCAGACTTTTTGCCCAATCAAACTGAAGGAGTTTGGACAAAAGTCAGCTATTTTATCTGTTGCATCACCTGTGTCCTTGGAATCATAATGCCATTCTGTCCCTGTGGAGGATGCCACCTAGTGATGCAAAAGTGTGTGTGTGTAAGGGGGGGGGGGGTGGGAGTTGCCAAGGGAGATTGCTTGGTTTTCCCTCATGGCATAATAATGGGAATCTCAACAGAATCCATTGATTGTTTCTCAATTGATTGTTCCCTAATGTGGGGCCTAAATCGAAGCTTTATTTCTGATAGTCAGAAAATAATTGGATTGTGCAGGGCTTCTCTATGGGCTCTGAGACCGCAGATTTCAGTCACTCTCTTTTTATGGCGAAAAGGCAATAGTTTTGCTTTGTGTGTGTGCGCTACTAGCGCCTATCAGTTAAGTAATGCCGCATACACACGGTCCGAATTTCCGATGGAAAAAGTCCAATAGGAGCTTTTCATCGGATATTCCGACCCTGTGTATTCCACATGGGATCTTTTCTGTCTGAATTTCCGACGGATTTAGATAGAGAGCAGGTTCTGCCCGGTCAAAAGTCTGACCATGTATATGCGGCATAAGAGGAAGTATTGCTCCCAATTATGTATTCAGGAATTGGTATGCACAGTTAATCATTCCTGGTAAGATATCTGAGATATGTTTAAAAATAAATTTACACTTTTTAAAGAAACGTGCAGCAAACATTAGAACATATACTGTCTCAATATGATTTTGCATATGCTTTGTGAATAAACAAGTGAAAGGTTTGAAGATTCTCAATCAATATTTATTGCTATTAAAATTTGCATAGCAATGTGCAGATGGTGCCCTGAATACTCCTCTTGAATAAAAATTAATCTTTAATGACGGTTTCAATGATGTATCAGAGTGTTCCATCTGTATGTGATTTTAGATGTAGTGTGTAGGCAATGACTAAATATGTAACCACAATGCCGCAAGGAGATTATATCACAGCCCCAGAGAATTACTTAACCTGGTGATTCAGTAGGCAAGGCATATAGTATAGCTTTTAAAACATGTGTCTTTTACTGACAAATGTCCTTTGCTGCTATCCTCTCATGTATGAACACTCATGGGGTGCCCTGTCTAAATGTGTCCACTACATAGATAACAGAGAAACTGGTGAACACAGATGTTTGTAGCGACACTTTGTGGATTACTGGATCCATTTAGTGTGTAGGGTACTTTACACATCAGCAAAATGCCAGTATAGACTGGACTGGTGATAGATACAAACACGTATTGTGCATAAACTTGCAAACCAAAGACTTTTGACTATGAGTCACTACTGAATCCTGCCAAATTAAACTGGGGCACACAGAAACCATTGTGTACCAGTATACTGGCACATACAATATTTAACCACTTGAGGCCCGCGCTACCGTCGGATGACGGCAACAGCGCGGGCCTGAATATCCAACATGCCGTCATTTGACGGCATGTCATTCTGTACAGCGCGCTGCGGGGAAGCCCTGTGTTGTCCGTGTCCCTTGGACACGGCCAATCACAGATCGCGGCAAACGGCCAATCAGAGCGGCCGTTTGTGATGCGATCTGTGGGCGAATGAGAGATGATCTCTCATAGATCATCTCTCATTGCCGGCTCACACAGAGACAATGTCCGGTCTCTGGAGGGGAGGAGCCCGATCTGTGTTCCTTCCTACATAGGGACACAGATCGGTTACCCCCCCAGTCACCCCCCCCCTCCTCCCACAGTTAGAACACACCTAGCATACACATTTAACCCCTTCCTCACCCCCTAGTGTTAACCCCTTCAATGCCAGTCACATTTATACTGTAATTAGTGCATATTTATAGCACTGATCGCAGAATAAATGTGAATGGCGCCAAAAATGTGTCAAAAGTGTCCGATGTGTCCGCCATAACGTCGCAGTACCAATAAAAATCGCAGATCGCCGCCATTTCTAGTAAAAAAAAATATAATAAAAAATAATAATTCTCTCCCCTATTTTGTAAGCGCTATAACTTTTGCGCAAACCAGTCGCTTATTGCGATTTTTTTTTTTTTTTTTTTACCAAAAATACGTATCGCCCTAAACTGAGAAAAAAAAATGTTTTTTTTTTTTAATTGGGATATTTATTATAGCAACAAGTAAAAAATATTGTATTTTTCTTCAAAATTGTCGCTCTTTTTTGTTTATAGCGCAAAAAATAAAAATCGCACAGGCGATCAAATACCACCAAAAGAAAGCTCTACTTGTGGGGAAAAAAGGACGTAAATTTTGTTTGGGAGCCACGTCGCACGACCGCGCAATTGTCAGTTAAATCGACGCAGTGCCGGAAGCTGAAATTTTACCTGGGCAGGAGGGGGGTGTAAGTGCCCAGTAAGCAAGTGGTTAAGGATTCTGCTCATAGGTTGGACTTGATGTACTTGTGTCTTTCTGAACTATGTAACTATGCTAAGAACATTTTAACACATTGCAAATTATGACTGGAAGCTGAATAAGCTGCAAGCAGTAATGGTGCAATAACTATCATCTGGCCATTCATACCTCCAACAGGACTGGTGTGGCTGGTTAGACCAGGTGCCTATAAAGTCCACAGGCTGCATTGTTTTTAACCATTATGGCTGATAAATACTTACTCACTGATTATATATAAAGTTTCATCTTTTCCATGAGGAAGATATATTTCGAAAAATCACATCACGTCAACATTGCAATATATGAGCAAATTGCTTTATCTTTTTTGCCTTTACATTGTGCATTATTTTATCCAAATTAACATTGTTTTTCATTGTGCTTCTTAATTGTACTCTATACATTGGGATGTTGGCACCTGATTCAGACCCAAGTCATGGCTTGCGTTCTATAATGCAATAGCTAGTGGATCTTACTATTGGATAAAGAAGCATTCTAACCTATTATATGTCTTGTCCAATAGCTAAACTTTCTAATAATACAAGTCTGTAGGCACTTCAGCTTTGGGCAGATTCTGTGAAATGTAAAAGGATTTATAAGTGTGAACAGAAAATGTTGTATATTGTACTTATATACGTGGAAAACAATGAGGGTAAGTTCTGATTAGTTTCACAAAAATCACAAGAGTGTCTGCATAGAGTACATAATAATTAAAATTTAACGTATCCCTGCAAAATAGAAATGTAATATTACCTCCTACTTTGGCATTATAAGCAACACCAACTCCACATTTGTGGTTGTTTGCAACCATTGCAACTTCTCCTGCACATCTCGTTCCATGTCTGGAAATAAGGACAGATAATATGTAATCCCAATTCAATGAAATTCTGCATGAAACGTTAATCAAGAGACATAACCTACCAGCTGAATAGCTCTCATTTTAATAATGGAATGTGTGCACTAGGCTACTTTAAATTCTAGCAATTGCACGTGTTTCCATGTTCCTCGGGAGGTGGGCACTTAATCTGAGCACGTTAAAATGCTGGCCAGTCTGTTCATCACCAATGACCTGTGTGTTTGGAATGCTTTAACTCAACTCTGAATTGCCCTTAAGGTGATACCTCTGACCAGACTGAATAATTTTTTTTTAATTATCTTTATTTAAAAGATGGAGCACTTGCAATTACAACAATATTGAGAATTCCGTGGTTTATATCTGTACAATTATTTTTGTTTTACAAAAGAAAACACAGGGAGTAAAGCTTATAGATAAACAGTTCTAGTACCTACAGTGTTGTACCATAAAGTATTGTCTGTCAAAAAAGCATTTACACACCCACTAACGTGAAGTGACACCAGGGGGGAAAAAACAGCAGAAGTCAATATGGCTATAGAGACAAACAAACTAAAACCAGTAATATCAGAAACAAATTAAGTAGGTTCAGGTTGGTTCCCCGCAGCCAGAATGTGAGGAGTGAATAATGGAAGGGCATTATGTATACAAAGGAGAGCATACAGTATAAACACCTTTTACAGGCCTTCCTCATCCACGAGGGAGGGGAGATGTTTGGGAATGAAGAAGGTTCAGCACCACAGGCTGGGTCCAGAAAGGCTATGATGCATCCAGTTTTTCCAAGCATTGTAAACATTTCTCATACTAATCTCTATAAGTTGCTAGTGATCATTCAGCTTGCCTACCTCTTTCATCTTTCTGATCCAATCCTCTCTTGGTGGTACCCAAGCCTGTCTCCAGAAGAAGGGGATCAAACACTCGGCTGAATTCAAGAGGTGAGGCAATGCACATTGTTTATATTACTTAGTAGACACGGGAGGCTAATGGAGCAGAACTGGACCCAGGGCATCCAGCAAGTCAATAGCTAAAATCTTTGTAATTTTTGAGCCAATGCTTTGCCAAAATGAATCCCACCAGATATGCAGTGCAGCAGTGTTCAGAGCTGGCCACAGCCCCTCTAGGAAAGCTGTGATATTGTCGTAAACATTGCAGCTTTCCGGGCTGGAACCCTGTACTTGCAAAGTGTGGAGTTTATAACTGGTTTGCTGCCCTCTGGAGTCTATCAAGAAATTATGAGTCAACCTGACCATTTGGGAAATTTGTGGCGCAGTTATAATGTAGGTCAAAGTCCAAGTCCTGTTACCATGATTTAAGAAAGAGTAAGCTGCCCTGGGATCTAATCCGAATCTGTGATTTTGTATAATGGAGAAATCATTTTAACTGGGATCAGACCTTTTACATACCTGTTTAAATTGGGTCATAGATGACAAAGAGCATTTCGAAGGCTGTTGAGAGCAGAAATAGTATACATTTTTTTTATTGATTGATTTTGTTAATAAAAGTTCTTGTCTGTACCTCCAATGTTCCAATGGAAAGCTCCCAAAACATTCCCTTAAATCTCCCTATGGGAGCAGTCAACCCTCCTCAAGAAATGTATCCATATGTGCCCATCAGGCACCCATGTCTTAAGGAAACCTTGGTGTTCACCCAGCGGAAACCAGAAACCCACCAACTGGTGAGAGGGTGATATGGGAGGCATGATATGGTTGGCGCAAATATGCTCTTTTGATTTACCACATCCCACACCAAAAGGGCATGCATAGTATGGGGGAGATGGTGTATTAGAGGCCTCAGAAGTCTTTCGCCAGCCAAGGTGCATGTGCCAAATTTCCTCTTGCCATGATTTTCTCCATTTGCACCCATAGCTTGGAGTTAATGAATGATGGCAGGTAAGTATCCTTTACTTATAGTAAAGGGACACACTGGGGAGGCCCAGGCTACCTAGCGTTTTGGACTTTTGAGTATTGTGAAAGCCAGGTGGCATTTTTTGTTATTCCAAACAAATTGTACAAACAGACTTTTAAACAGATAACTGCCAGAAGGACAGGGCAGGCCAATCTAAAGGGAGTCATCTGTAAAGTAAACAAAATACAAGGCAATGCTGTCATTTTTTTTTTTTTATATATATATATATTTACCCTGCCTAGCCAAGAATAGAAGGAATTTGGTAAAGTTTAGAATAAAAGCATATCAAAATAAATTCTTACTTCCAGTGTTTCCTGAACATGTGACTGGATGAAAGGGATAAAACATCTGAAGCAATGTGAATTCATCTAATTTACACATACCATACACTATGCTGTAGTTGCTCATATTTATATACATATATGTATATATGTTTCCTGGATAGCACTAGGCAGTTCACTGATTGATAATATCTATTACCCGAAGTTGCTCTTTAATAGTAAATTAAAGAAAAATATAGCTGCAAATATAATTCCACGGATCACCATGAAATGCTGATGGAGGATGAAATACAGATAATATCTCCCTAGCAACAGAATCCTAGATGCATTAGATGAAGAAGTGTTTGGAAAAACACTCCTTATGAATTCACCAGAATATTGCAGTTACCAGATATGAGCAGAATATTCACAAATGGTTTGTATGACTACAGTTTTTATTTCTCTCTATACATCTACTGTACATCATTTATCATTATAGGGGATTAGTGCTTATAACTAGTTATCTTATATCACAGCTTTTGTGTGTCTACTCAAAAGAGTACCTTTAACAAGTTCCATTGTAAATATTTCCTGGTGACCATTGCCATGTGGATAGGAAATGAGAGAAGAATCTCCCGAGACACAGTTCAGTGTCAGGATGATGTCGTCCAGCACCGAGGGAGAGGATGTGGAATAGTGCTCCCCTCCTTCTCTACTAACACATTATGTAGCAAGGGCATACTGCCCTGTGCTTGTTCTCAGTTACCTTGATTTGACTGCCCATGGCTAGCATCGAGTGTGCACTTTGCATGCACAGCCAATTGCCTAAAATCAGAAAAGTCTGCAATTTTCAAGCCCAGCACACTGAGCCACTTCCCTACCTGTTGGATGCCAAACACTGTCGGTGAGAAGAACTGGAAGCCCACTGTAAAATTTCTTTAAAAAATTTTTTAAAGAATGCGGTTTCACTTAAGGATGTCATCAATAGAAGTTTCATAGAAGAACTTCTGGTTTGGCAGCAACTGATTGCAGGTGCATATGCCCATCTCATTCAAAAGTTCTTGGCACAAATCTGTGAATTGTTGGTATGTGGCCCTTGTCAGAATTTTTTGTGTGTCCGTTCCAGCGTATGCATATGCGTTAATAGGTCAGTACTGTCTGTTGGTGGATCCTTTTTCAGTTTGCCGCCAAAGCCAAGAGTTCTCCCTTAATGGCGCTTTTTTGCACCTCCCATTGTATAATAGGAGATGTGTCTGCTGTGTCATTGAGGAAAAAAAACTCCTAAGGTTTGATTGCAACTGCAAAGAGTCCAATAGGTCTCGTAGCAATGAGGCATCCAGACGCCAAAGTTTAGTACGTCAAACCTTCAGTAATAGGGCAAGTGTAATCGGGTGATGGTCAGAAAACACTAGTGACTCGATCTTCGCCTTCGCCAGATATGGTAAGTCTGACTGAGAAAGGAAAAATAAATCAATTCTAGAATACTTATTGTGCGGTAGAAGGGAAAATGTAAAATCCTTGTGAAAACAGCGACTGCCAGGGTCAGACAGGGCTCTGTAAGGACCTGAAGAGGCACCATTCGAGGTATCCAGCAACGGGTTCTAATGATAATTTGAGTATACTGTGCAAACACAAGCTTTATGGAAAAGAGCCATCCCTTTTAAACATTATGTAATGTTTTTTTTTTATAATCTATGATGTAAATAAAGTTTTTTGTAATGATGTTAGATTCTATTGTAAGACACAAGTTATTTACTTATTTTTGGTTATGTTTTGTTGCCGCTGAAATACCCACATATGAGGGTTCTCTATTCATACAATGGGAGGTTAACTACTTGCTTACTAGGCACTTATACCCCCTTCCTAACCAGACCAATTTTTAGCTTTCATTGCTGTCACACTTTACATGACAATCTCACAGTCATGCAAAACTGTACCCATATACAATTTGTAGCAGGGTTTTTTGGGGAACAGATAGAGATTTCTTTAAGTTATTTTGCAAATAAGTAATTTTTTCCTTCACTGATGAAGCTGCACTGATAAGCTACACTGATGGACGATGATAGGTGGCACAGATGAGGAGGCACGGATGAGGCTCATGGAGTGTGGTTCCGTGAAGACATCCATGGATGTCCTCCCAGGACTAGAGAGCCATGCTGTAGCCATCTTTTGGCTATAGTGCAGTAAGGAAGTGGTTAAAATCTCTACCCTTTACCAGGTCTCACTGACCTGTCACATGAAAAGCACCTGGCCAACATTAGGGCTGTATATGTTTGCAAACGTAACTGGTTTACACTGGATGGTGCCTTTAAGAAATAGATACCTCCCTTCAGGGTCTGGGCATTGATCCAAAAGCTGATACGGTATGTGGGAACAGGATGGACACGCTCTTAGTTTTAGCTTAGCTGTTAGTAGAGTGGTAACCCACCAGAAATTATGGTTGTATAATTTAGGAATGTGGTTTGCATGGAAGTGTGTCTCTTGTACAAAGGCAATGCTAGCATTGTGTTTAAACAGCTTATGCAATAAAAAGGGAACGCTTTTTCATGGAATTCAACCCCTTCGCATTAAGGGATACAAATTTCCACGTTTGAGAGCCAGTTCCACTCTGAGGTGACCCCATGGTCGCAAAAGGGCACAATGCCAAAGTACACCCGTCAAAGCGCACACCAACTACAACTGTTGGGAAAGGCATGACGAGATGGGGTAGAAGTCTCCAATAACGCTCACCCCCTCCGCCGCAACACCGCCATAGCAAGAAAAGCAAAGCGGACAAACACGAAAAAAGAAAGATAAGTGAGTAAGAAGAGGGAGAAAAAGAAAGAGAGGAAAAAAATATTAAAACAAAACCGAGGGAATAAGCCCTCAAACAACCCAGCGAGGCTACCGCTATAGAAACCAAAAAATATGCGGAACCCTCAATTAGGGAAGACTAAAATAATGGCCTCACCTCTGGGAGGGACAGCAGAGGAATCATGCCTCTGCTGAATGGGAACACAGAAAGCGTGACCAAGAGTCTAGTCTGCCGGGGGAGTAATACTCACCGCCGAAAATATCGTCTTGTTGACATCCTGTGGGGATTAGAAAGAACCTTAGTTAACATAAACGACAAAAGGTTCATAATATCTACGCAAATCAAGGCTTATAGTACAGCAAAATAAAATATCCTGCAGGAAAACTAAAGGTCAGTGGTAGGGCATGTCACCACTCCCCAAACAGGCAAACTGAATTGGGGGGGAAGAGAAACACCAGAGCGCCCCAATTACGCTAAATAAAGCATCAACAAAGTCTTATGTATGACCATAAACCCCCTGGAGATGAGAGATCCCTCTGCTACCCCTGACCTTCCCACTCGTACGTACATAGTCCTTGCCCACTAGCAGAAAGAAGGATTTGTTTCGCTCCAAATCAAAAATTCTGATGTATTTTTCATTATTCAGATGTATATGAATTTCCAAATTACAATAGTAGTGAATTTAAATTAATACGAAAAAACAAAACAACATTTTGGAGGGAATTTTAATAGTTTTCAAATCAAATTTGGATTGTATTTGAATTGTTTTCATTTTGAATTTGAATTTCCAAGAGATAATACATGAATAGAATAAAATAGAAAAGGATAGAATAGAAAATAAAAGAATAAACTTGAATATAGTAAAACAGAACAGAATACAAAATAAAGGTATAGAAAAAAATATAATATAAAACAAATGAATGGAATAGAATAGACTATAGTAAAACAGAACAGAATAGAAAATAAAGGTATAGAAAAAAATATAATAGAAAATAAAGGGATATACTAAAAAAAAATAAAGGAATATAATTGATAAAACAACAGAATAAACTAGAATACAAATGAAGGAATAGAAAATAATAAAGATTAGAATAGAAAAAAAAACAGAAAGAAGATAACCATCTTCTGAAATTTGAATTTCAAATAGAATAAATTTGAAAAGAAAATAATAGAATTGAAAAGAATAGAAAAAAAAGAATAGAAAAAAACAATAGAATAGAATAGAAAAAAAATAAAAAGATAATAACCTTCTTCTGAAATTTGAATATAATATATTCACCCTTCAATAGAATAGAAAAGAATAGAATAGAAAATAAAAGATTAGAATAGAAAAAAATATAACCATTTCCCAAAATTCAAATAGAGTAAATTTGAATTGAAAGAATAGATTAGAATAGAAAAAACAATAGAATAGAAAGAATATAACAATATAACCATTTTCTGAAAATCAAATTTCAATTTTAATAAATTGAAATTGAATAGAAAAAAACTTTAGATATGAATGGAATAGAAAGAATATAATTATCTTCCAAAATTCTAATTTCAAAAAGAATAAATTAAATTAAATGGAATTAGAATCTATTCAAATTTTTCAAATCAATTCGAATTTGAATAAACAAAACAAATGTATGTAAATAATGAATCAAAACAATGTCTAGAGGAGAGCACACATATCAAAGGATAAAAGCCCAACCAACTAAGACCCCATAGCCCTTCATCTGACTAAACCACTAGGACTTCAGTCCCGGGAAATGGGCACTTGCGGAAGACATCATAACTAGCTTAAGGGGTCTATAATGGGGAATCAGAGACACACCCTCAAGGGAAGCAGCAGACGTTCCCTGATAACCCAGGAGGCCCATGCAGCTAATACCCGGCAGATGGGTCAAGGGGCGATGTCTGAGGGAAAAGATACAGAAAGACTAGCTGTGTTAGGGTAAATGTCTGGCAAAATGAAAAGTCAGCTAGGACAAGACAAGGGAAACCCCTATGGGAGACCATACCCTGCAAAACTTCAGACCCCTCCCCCCCCTAGACTTTAGGGACCCTAGGGAATTTAGCGAAAGCCCAATAATAAAAGAATAAAACATGTACAACAGAATTTGCATTCAAGTGATATCATAGCTAACCGAATCAACCCAAGTACTTCAGTCCAGACTCCAAGTTAAAGCCAGGAAACTGGGGAGGCAAGAGCAGGCATAAAAAATACATAAAAACAACACGTTTGCAGAAACTTAGCTGCCTTCTATCCATCCTGCTATACATAGTCAGGGGTTATGCAACGGAATGTCCAAAAATCTACAGCATTTTTCAAAGCCTTCAGGATTCTGTCCTATGGCTCTAATCAGGATAATCCACACTCCATCGGCATGAGCTGGAGGGGTCTCGATGCCTGGGGAGCTACTCAGGAGATCCATGTGTATAGCACAGAGAACCTATCAAATAGCCAAAACTCCTGGTACCACCATGGAACTAACACCTCAGAAAGGTGCAGCACTGTGCAGAAATGGTAAAGATCCTCCAGAGAACGAAGTACCGTTGTGTTGCCCTGGTAAGTGGCAGACAGGCTAAATGTGAAAACACCAGTAGTATACAATCTGCCTTTCCCGCAGGTCAGCCAGGAGCGGTCGTAAGGCTCTGCAGTTATGCAAGGTGATAGTGGAGAGATCCTGGAAGACCTGGACACTGAAGCCATTGAACATAATCTATTTCTGAGTGTGCAAAACCTCCTCTAAGCTGAAAGTCCACAAAAAAGTGAACTCTGTCCCTTGGGGCATCCGCATAACCCCCTCAACATTGTAGCAGGACCCTTTGCGCCCATTCAAGGAGCACCGAGGTATTAGGGGGTCTTTCCAGATGATTCAGGGATGCTTCTCACACAGGAATTCTGTCTATGACCTCTATTGTTGAAGTCCTCTAGGTGGCGCTGCATCATTATAAGATGGTAGTTTTAGTGGATTGGAATCTGCTG
Source organism: Rana kukunoris (assembly GCA_029574335.1). Classification (NCBI taxonomy): domain Eukaryota; kingdom Metazoa; phylum Chordata; class Amphibia; order Anura; family Ranidae; genus Rana; species Rana kukunoris. The sequence goes on from CM056049.1 coordinate 131,360,419, forward strand.
TAGGTCAGTAATGGCTCCCTCATGGTGCTGGACAGACTGCTTAGCAGTAGTAAGTCTCTCAGTCACTGTACCCAGGTCTGCCCACAGGTCAGCTATGGCAGAGGATAGGGTATTTTTGTCTGTGGCAATGCCCAAGGGATCCATCATTTTAGGCACTTGCTGCAGGGCAGTTAGCAGGGAAGCCTTAGCAGAGCCTGTCGCTTGGCTGGAGAAGCTCTCCGGGGTAGAGGGGAATTGCTGTGCTTCCCTGTTGGGATCTGAACATCTGAAGCAGTTTTATTGCAGTTGGGAGTGTGGGGAACGAGAGGGGGGGGGGGTGCCGACCCAACCGAATTTCCCCATTGTGCTGAATATACAGGGGGGCATATGGCAGAGCTCCTCTAGAAAGTGCCCATCTTGGTTGTGCTTCAGACCAAGCCCCCCTATATTGGAGCTTTATTGGACATAGGGAATCATCCAGGGTAATTTCCACTCTTCTTTATTCTAGGAAAGCAAGTAAAATTGAATTTACGGTGGAATTCCTCCAGAAGGGCATGGATAAAGACCAAAGTGTTCATTTATGGAAAGTTCAGATTTCACCTCTTACCAGCTTTACTTCCAAGCAAAAGGCTACCAAGAAATGAATGGTACAGTTTTTAAAAGCAGCCAAACATCTTTGTGCCTTTGTTCCTTAAAGGGGTTGTAAAGGTAAAAAAAAATTCACCTTAATGCATACTATGCATTAAGGTGAAAAAACATCAGATGATGCCGCCCCCCCCTCCCCCGAGCCCCTGTTTCACTTACCTAACCCTTCAAAAGGCCTGTGCTCGCCCCCGTCATCCTCCTCGAGTCGAAGCCTGGCCGTTAATCGGCTGCAGTGGATGGATTGAAAGAAGGGCAGCCATTGGCTGGCGCTGCTGTCAAACACGATGATGTGGCATGCCGGGTGGGCCGAGTGATACAGCGGCGGCTATGGCGGGATGGGAGCGCACCCGCAACAGCTACACACCATGCGAGCTCGCTCACATGTCTGTGTGTAGTTGCTGCGGGGAGGAGCTGCCGAGGGACCCCAAAAGACCACGATTGGGGCCACTGTGTGCAAAACTACCCGCACAGTGGAGGGAGGTAAGAATAACATGTTTGTGATTTAAAAAAAAAAAAAACCTTTACAACTTCTTTAAGGCTGCATTCACACCTGAGCGTATCATTTCCAGGTGTTTTTCTGACATTTTTTCTGACGTTTGTTTCTGGAGTTCTTGAAACATTTTTGTACAGGTCGAAAGGTCACCAATGTAAAAAGCAGAAACACGGCTGTAATCTGCCTACTTTTTTAAGCTTTAGGAGTTTTGCTTCAGGCGACAGATCTCAGATGTGAACAGGGGCCATTTAAATAAATCGGATTTTGCTTGTTGGGCGTGTCAGAACTTTTTAGATGAGTGTTTTATGAACGTTTTGCGAGCTGAAAACGCTCAGGTGTGAATGGGTCCTAAATTCTGCTTGTGTTGGACGTGCTTTCTTTCTCAAAGTTTAACGTGTGTGAATATTCAGAATGACTTTCTGTTAGCAGTTTCCTGCCCCAGGAGGGTATCAGAGATTGGAGCCCTAAGCTGGAAAAAAGAATATTGCCTCTCCTATTGTCCAGACAGGGTGGTAATGGTGCATTTATAGTCTTTTATTCTGGGGTATTATTACTTTCAACTATATCAGGAATTAGTATGTCTGGGTCAACACGGCCAGTCAAGTTCACCTGCAGGGCATATGAAGTACTTTGTAAGCTTCTCTTGAGACCACAGAAGATAACTTCTTGCCCTGCCTTTAGATGGGAACAAAGGAAGCCAGTCTTCATTAGGATAACTACCTTCTGGATTGTTTCTGCTATTATCCTGGCTTATAAAGCAATTGCCTTTGTTTAAAGAAGTGTCCCACACTCTATGAGAAGTCTCCCAACTTTCTGGGCGGCAGCCTTTCAAGTGTCTCCAGAAGCCATGTGTAGGGCAGCATCCTGGTCTCTCCTTCATCTCGCATTGCCTGCTTGGCAACTGTAGCTTTTGGACAGAACATTCTGTCCACAGTGCCAAAATTTTATTAATTTGTCTTGTGCATCCCACCCAAAATGTCTAATGTCCCATGACTAAATTCCATGGTAACACAAGCACACTCCTCCCAATTAGAAGCTAGTTGTGAAACAGAGGCCTCAGACAGGGTGTTCATTTATTAATAAATGTCCTATGGGGTAGCATCAGAGTTGAGGACTACCCGTTTTTCCTGCCATGACGTTTAGTCAAGAAAGGAAATTTTCAGTTAGTATAGATATTCACTTTTTTAATATTTTTTTTGTCACAAGAGGTGGATAATGACTTTGTGTAATGTAATTATTATTTTTTAATTGTCATAAGATAGGATTGTATAAAGATCATATGATCCATGCAGGATCCATGTAATATCAAGTCTAGATAACTGAGTATCCTATGCATCGAATGTAAAACTTCAAATTGTCATTCAAATTATGCAAAAATAATATTGTGTGCACATCTCAGCACACAATGAGAATAAGATTATCTATGTATCTGGATTTTTTTTTCAATATTGGATCGAAAAGGGTTGACATCAACAAAAATGTGTCACTCTTCCCACCAACCCATGTATAGGCTAGTCACTAGTGTATGTTAAGGGAAAACGTATTCCCTCTAGAAGAGTTAGGCCTCGTACACACGAGGGGATATGTCCGCTGAAAACGGTCCGATGGACCGTTTCAGCAGACATCTCCGATCGTGTGTATGGGCTAGCGGATAGATTTGTCCACCCGACAGATTTCAAAGCATGCTTTGAAATCTATCCGGTGGGAATCTGTCCGCCCGACATGTCTGCTGGTTAGTACACTTACCAGCAGACATGTCGTCCCGCACTGCCGCCGCCGAATGGATTCGGCGCATGCGCGGAAGTGTTTTACTTTCTGGTGCAGTGACGTGGCGGTGACGTGGCAGCGTCAACGTCACCGCCGCGTCACCGACACGTCACCGCGCCGTCCGCCGGCGGGGAATTTGATCCGATGGTGTGTACACGCCATCGGATCAAACTCCAGATCGGACATATCCGATGGAAATGGTCCGCGGACCGTTTTCATCGGATATGTCCGATCGTGTGTACGAGGCCTAACACTTATGGAGATACCTTCTCCTATTAAACAAAGGATAATTGTACATCAAAAAAAATTACTGGAAAAAGGGACCCTGGGCATCTATGTAGCGGCTCTTACAGGGGTAACGCTACATAAATATGAGGGGTATATGCGTGTAAAGCTGACACCACATCAACCATTTAAGGTAAACATTCGATTTCTGTGTTTTAGTTGCTGTTTTTTTAATAATTTTTTGCATTTCTTAGGCAGGAAAGTGATTTCCACACCAAAGGCTGAAGGAACCTGACCATCAAATTGCCCAAATGTTTACAAAGGGACCTGCTGCTAAGGACAATAGGTCAGCCAAGCTCTTAGCGAGGACCCCTTTTACACCCTTGGGAGATGATAAAATATTGGGGCCACAGGAAAGGCAGGTACTAATCTCTACTAAATCTTTTCCATAATTCCCATGGATACTTAAAAATGTATAAATGTATCCATATCTTTCTTGAAAGATGCAATGGGGTCACTATTTACAAAATCTTTAAAAATGTATTATCTGCAAGTTGTCACAGGGTCCTTTCACACAGAGCGGACCGTTTTTGATCCGTCCTGTGTGTGTCCGTCGGCAGACAGGGCGGTCCCCGCACACTGTGCAGAGACCGCCCTGTCCTTCCTCCACTCTCCCCTATGGGGAATCGAATGAATGCAGACCGTCTGTCCGTATTCATCCGATCCGATCCGCCAGACTCAAGGCCGCAGACGAAGGAGAATCTTGTCTCCTGGTTCTGTTGGACCTAAGTGCAGCTTTTGACACTGTAGACCACAATCTGTTACTGACTCGGCTTACTAAAGTAGCCAGGGTCGCAGAAGGCGATTTATCTTGGTTCTCCTCTTTTTTGGAAAACCGATCGCAAACAGTGAAGCTAGGACCGTTTACGTCTGAAAAACGCACAGTAACATGCGGAGTCCCTCAAGGATCGCCTCTGTCACCAGTGCTATTTAACATCTACCTTCGTCCTCTTTTTGAGATTATTAGCATCCAAAAACTGCTTTATCACTCTTATGCAGATGACACGCAACTGTATTTCCGCATCTGCAACAGACAGGATCACCACCTCAATCTAGAGACATGTCTCTCTTTGATAGAGGATTGGATGACAAAGAGTTATCTTAAACTCAATGGAGCGAAAACAGAACTTCTTCTGTTTCACGCCAAGCGTAGGAATCAACTTTCAACAGCGTGGACCCCCCCGCCTATTTTGGGCAAACTCATCACCCCCAGCGCCAAAGTCAAAAGCCTAGGGGTCATTTTTGACTCCTTTATGACAATGGACGCACAAATAGGGTCAGTGGTCAGCGGATCTCACCATCTACTGCGCCTACTACGCAGACTCACTCCGTTCATCCCTAAAGAAGACCTAGCGGTCGTGGTGGGAGCTATTGTAAACTCCAGGCTGGATTATGCAAATGCCCTTTACCTCGGCCTCCCCAAGTACCAAATCGCTCGTCTGCAAGTCGTTCAGAATACGGCCGTCAGACTTGTGACTGGGAAAAAACCCTGGGAATCCATCTCACCTTCACTGAGATCCCTTCATTGGCTGCCAGTCAAAGACAGAATTGCTTTTAAAGCTCTCTGTCTTACGCATAGATGTGTCCATGAGAGTGCCCCCCTTTACTTATGCGAATTAATAAATGCGCATAATCCAAATCGCGTTTTGCGATCCACGAATCAGAACCTGCTCCAGGTTCCGAAAGCCAACTTCAAGTCCAAAGGAGAGAGAAGATTTGCGATCCAAGGTCCCAGACTATGGAACGCTTTACCAACCAGCATTCGGTTGGAGGAGAACCACCTAGCATTTAGGAAAAAGGTCAAGACTTTTCTCTTTTGATATCAAAGGAGACAGGAACAACAAGCGCCCAGAGGCGATTCAGTTCGCATGTGCCGCGCTATATAAGTTTTCATTCATTCATTCATTCAGACGGAAGAAAAATAGGGTTTTCTTCTGTCCGAAAAAACGGATCTTTGCGGACGCGGATCTTTGCGGACGTTAGTGGATGCATCATTCGCTAACGTACGCGATCCCATAGGGGTGCGTAAACGGACTTAAAAAAAACAGACCGTTTGTCCGTACGTGTGAAAGTGCCCTAAGGGCCTTCTGATAATCATTCAAATTTAACACCACAACTGCTTCTCCCCTATCAGCTACTCAATGATGACATCTGGGTTCTCCCTTAAAAGGTCATAAAGCCTCTCTCTTGTTCTGTCATATTGTAGAAACCAGTATTAGTGTCTTGTTTCAGCCAACAAAACAAGTTTCTTATCTACATGTTTATGAAACAAATGTAAAACTTCCCCACTTTTATTAATAGGGTAACAATCAGACTTATAATAATTTGATATTGTGGGGCAGAACGGTACAGTTATCTTGTTTCCTATATTTATGCCCTGTTGACCAACACTAACTAATGTTGATATGTCATATATAAGAATACCATATATCTCAGGCCCCGTACACACGAGCAAATGAATCTGCTCAAATCGGTCGGACAGACCGATTTGATCAGATTTGTCTGCTGGCTGTTTTGGTTTGATCGCTGTACACACGATCAAACCAAAATCCCCGCCGGCAGACAGCGCGGTGACGTGGCGGTGACGTTGACGCCGCCACGTCACCGCACCAGGAAGTAAAACACTTCCGTGCATGCATCGAATCCATTCGGCGCGTGTGCGAGAAGACATGTCTGCTGGTTAGCGTACTAACCATAAGACAATCTCTCCCTCAGAAATCAAATTCATTGTTCACCTTAGAAGAAATCAATTTTCAGCTTGTGTCAGTGTGTGTTAATGGTCTGTTGCATTGCCATAACCACGAGCAGCCAACAGATCACCAACATCAAAATGCTCTTTAAAAAAAACTTGACAGAGGCTAAAAAAACATTGCTATTGATTACAGTGTCCTTGTAAATTTATTTTTCTTACTTTGTTTCTCAGTGACTACCACCACAAGGGCTATATATTTTAACAAAGCAGAGAAATGTGGCTATAAATTACAAATAAAATCCGTTTTATACAGCAACAATGCCTAAAAAGAACCATTTACATTTTTGTGGGTTAAACAGGCGTATGTATATTTTTAAATGTTACAAATTGCTCTTTGAATTAGTCTGTTGGTTGCAGAAGGTTGCGGAACGCAAGGAGTGTTACCATGGATACTCACTTGTTCTCATTTGTAATGTCATATCTTGGGAACGGGTCTTTGTCATTATCATTAAAGTCATAACTTGCTTCTGGATCCTGAAATACAAAGCATCAAGTTACGATAATATAAAGCATAACCTCCACGTTGGATTCCAGTCTACTCAGTGACAAAAACTGAGCCTCCACTTTATCAAATGCAATTTACTTTCCAGAAATGTAAAGAATGTACATTCTAATAGCGATCTACATTCCCTTGTCTGTGAAAACTGTACCTATGGCTCCTGACTATTGCCTTAGGAAGCAGAGTGCAAGGCTTAAGCCTCAACAAACTGATACGTTTTACTTTTTTCATTTTCTCCAGCTTTGTAAATGTGGGATTAAAGTGTAAATCCTAAAAATTAACTTCTCTTACTTTCTACTTTTGGTGTGTTAAATATACAAGTGAAAGTATTACAGGTAAGTTAAATATTATACACAGTGGCGGCTGGTGTTATATTTTCAAACAATCACAAGGCATCGCTGTTGGTGGAGCGGATTGTGGAGCTGTACTGAGGGGATCTAGGGAGTTGTGTCGTACAGGACTGGAAAGTTGTGTTGTACAGGACTGGGAGGTTGTATCACAGTAAGTGATACCCGCACCCCAACATTGGTCCCTGGGGAAGTCACGTGACCAGTCATGCAACGCGTCGGGTGGAGCCTTTGACATCAGTTCCGGTGTTTTTTTAACAGAAGTACGGTGAGGAGGCCTGTGTGTCACTACTCCCATTGCTTTTTACTGCGTTTTTTTATCTTTACTTGATGTAAGCAGTTTTTTTTACTAAATAAATTTACTTTTCATTTGACAATATTGCACTATGGCTGTTCTTTGTTTCCTTTGAGCGCCATTTATACAACAAGTGCCATTCCTTGGAGCGACCTCTTTCCTCTATATGTGGAAATACCCAAGATGTTTTGATGCCAAGTTTTGGACATAGTTCTTCATCTTCGCCTGGAACTTGGATGCTTTTACAGATTCATCAGCAGAATTCCTTATCTGACTATCTCATGAGCCTTGTTTGACCCTTGGGTCATTGTTGGAGGTGAGCAGCCAATTCATAAATTTAACAGTCAATGTTTGGATAGATGTTTTATCTGTTTTTTCTTCCAACAAGTTATCCCTATTAGATTTTAGCCTTTATATGAACTAACTCTTACCATTGGGCTTTAGCTGGAGTTTATTCATATATTTTTATTTATTTGTATGTTTGGATACTCATCATATTCATTCTTTGAGTACATTACTTTCTGGCATAATTTTTAATAAGTGCACCATTCCCATCTTTTTCTTTCCCCCGTCGGTCAGTCACCAGCCCCGCACTTACCCCATATAGGCCACGGGCAGTGCTTCCTCCAGGCGGTTTCACCCTGCATCTCCTCCTCCTCAGCTTCAAGGTGGCTTTCCCTGCATCTCCTCCTTCACGGTGGCCAATACTAGCACTTCTCCTGTGGGCCAATGGAGTCTCAGGACATTGGCCTGGAGGAGAATCTGGAAGACAATAGCGAATATTATTTCGCTATTGTCACACAACTGGGTGGGCTCAGGGCGCAGTGCTCTGCCCCCCGAGCCCACCCTTTTTTGAAGCCATTTAGGGGTCGGGCACATGGATTAGGGGTGCGGCGCCCTTGCACCCTGTATGGACAGGCCACCACTGATTATACATATGATATATATATATATATCAAAATAGTAAAAAAAAGTTGTTGAAATACAGTGCTATCCTGTGCATTCTGTATTATTTGCATTTTTATCACTAGCGGTGTTATCAGCCCTGCCAAGTTTACCTCTGTGTACTACAGAACACCTCTGCCTTATGCTGTGGAGATGAGATGAGTGCTCTGTAGCAATAATACACTCTCTGGCCTAGGGTGATAACACTGTTCCTTCATGGATACAGTGTGTTAAGTGAGTGTGGTCACCCTAGGACCCTAAGAAATGTTAACATAACATTTCCCCAAAGTCAGAGAAAGTAACAGATAGTAATTAGAAAATTAAACATACATAGTTTGCATAGATATCGGTATGGTTCCATTCCAGCCCATCATCAAGAACGGTTACAACACTGCCTTTTCCAGTTATTCCCTTTCTCCAGACTGGTATGACATGTAAATCCAGCTTTGGCAACTTTGGGTTGACTCTTGTGTCTCTCTGTGAACATAAGAACAAGAATTACAAATGGGGTATCTCACTTCACAGTGTATACACAAAATCCTCTATGAATGGGAAACTGTTAAAGTGTTTAAGAGGTTATAAAGACAATTTGTTTTTATTATACTCTGTGCCTCTGGAGTCTCCTGCCAGTGCTCTCCTCTTCTCCAAGTGCCCCCATAGCAAGCTGGCTACTATGGGGGCACTCATGTGGTTGTACCTTTGAGCCAAGCTGTGTGCGCCCACAGACACACACAGTGCGGCTTGAACCCACACCCTGCTCCCTCCACACAGGATTTGATTGGCAACAGCAGGAGCCAATTACTCCCGCTGCTGCCTCTGTGTCTTGTGAGAAGAGGAAGAGATAGTGCTGTGCCTCTGCAGACAGACATAGCACTGGATCGAGAAAGGTAATTGTTTGGGGGGGGAGCAATACAAATGCTCAGGGAACTATGCAGGGAATGCATTTAAGATATTAAAATTTAATTAAGGTAAAAAAATGAATTTGAACCACTTTAAACTATTCGTTTTAATATTACACACTGAAGACTACTGCTGCATGGGTTAAACCCACAATCTCCTCTTCGGCACCAGCTTCGTCCACAGTCCTTGCCCAACTGCAGAACACTTCAAACATGCAGGGCAAGTGTCCAATAAAGCAGGATCTCAAAAACTGCTATAATCAAGACATGTAGTGATGGTTGCTACATAGATTGATCTTGTAGGACCTTGTGTTAACCTGCATTGCGTTAAGCCAGCCCATTCATTTAAATAGGCTGCCTAATGCATTAGAATATACTAAAATTTTGCATGTGCCACTTCTGGTAGTGTATCACACCACAGCACATGTCAGTATGTTGCTGTGTTGCAATGCAATTCGGCAGCAGGGTGCATCCTGCCCTGAAATACTCCATGCAGACATCGCTGAAGTGCATGTATAAAGACAGAAGGAAAGGAGGTTGATTTACTAAAAGATTTGAGAATGTTCAGCTAATAAATTGTGTGAATATCCACTTTAGTTATCCAATTATGAGGCGATTGTGATACTGTAAGTAAACAAGTATTTCACTTGACTGAACAATTGAAGTAAATTTTCACACAATTTATTGTGTAAACATTTTCAAATCCTTTAGTAAATCAGCCGCTCTGCAAAGAGGCAAGCAGCACTGAGAGGTATCAAAGATTGAAAACAAGGTGAAAACGTAATCTATACATAAATAAAGGTAAGTGTTTATGATGCTCTTTTGAGGATTTACTGAAACAAAATCTGGTGCAGCTGTCCATAGTAACCAATCAGCTTCCAGATTTTATTGTCAAAGCTTATATTGAACACGCGGCAGTTAGAAGCTGATTGGTTACTATGCACAGCTGCACCAGATTCTGTGTGCTAACATCTTAATAACCCCCTACTGTGTTTTAGCAAACTTTATTGTCATTCACATTCAGGTAGCGTTTACATCAGGGGTGTTGCTAGGAAGATTGTGACCCGGGGGGTATACCACCATAATGCAGCGTACTATGCTTGCACACATAGCACAGTCCTTGTATCCACAAAATATGCTTTAAGCATTGTGCCACAGATGATAGTCTCACAGACATATATAAATCTCAGCACAATCATAAAAACAAATGAAGCCCTTCCATTAGTTATTAGGACTGATAAAGAAACAGGTCCATCCAGTTCAGTTTGTGTTTGTTTCTGTGTGTGTGTGTTTGACATTTGCTTTTCTGTGCACAGAATATGAAAAGAGAGCCAACTCATTTTCTGAGCATACCTTAAACAAGAATTACATTTAAATAGTTGTAACACAACCAGTAACTGTTAAGACCATTAATGTTTTGGTCAGGAATATATATTGTACAATACAGCATACAGAATGCAGGAGCTAGGAGTGTGTATTTCATATTTCATAGTTCAGGAGTATGTAATGCGCAGAATGCTGGTGACAGTAACACAAAATGCACAAAGGGGATAAGGGTATGTACCGCGCAAATTGTAGGGGTCAGAAGTGCATGTTGCACAAAGTTTAGGGGTTTGGAGTACATAACGCACAAAGTACAGGAATCACGATTAAGTAACGCACAGAGAACAGGGATCGAGAGTAAGTATTGCATAGTGTGTAATATTTAAGGCCGCGTACACACGAGGAGACATGTCCGCTGAAACTGGCCCGCAGACCAGTTTCAGCGGACATGTTCGACCGTGTGTACGGCCTAGCGGACAATTTTCCAGCGGACAATGCTTAGAAACTTGTCCGCTGGAAACCTGTCCGTCGGACATGTCCGATGGTTAGTACGCCCAACCATCAGACTGAAATCCCGCGCATGCGTCGAATTGATTCGACCCATGCGTGGAAGCATTGAACTTCCTTGTTTGAGCACGTCGGTGTCTTCTACATCACCGCGTTCTCTGTCCGCAGGGATTTTGGTCTGATGGTATGTACACACATCAGACCAAACAATCCCTTCAGACATGTCCGATGAAAACAGTCCGTCGGACCTGTCTCATCGGACATGTCTCCTCGTGTGTGCACGGCCTAAGAATACGTAATGCACAAAGTACAAGGGACAGAAGTCAGTGTTGCACAAATTGCAGTGGTCAAAAATAAGTAACACATAAGGTGTAGGGATCAAGAGTAAGTAACACAACTGAGTCAGAAAATACTGTAAGAAATGCACCATGCACAGGGGTCAGACACATTTCTTCCCCAAGCCAAAATGATTCCCAATACAAATACAATACAATAAAACTGTCCCCAGCATAAATTCCTCTCTTTATTAATGAAATGAACTCCCCTTGGTGCTGCTTTGCATCTGTTGGGAAATGCTCAGGATCCAGATACTGTAACTTCCCACATGTATTTTGTTTATTGTACTTCAGTAGCTGCGAGCTTCAGTACCTGCCTGCCAGCCCACCCACCACCTGTCAGGCCTTTAGCACAGAGCTAAGGAGGAATTACAGAGAACTTCCCTCAACTCTGTTCTACAGGCCTGACAGGCAGTGGGAGTGCTGGCAGATGGGCACTTAATCCAGCAGCTGTTGAAGCTAGGGCCACATTTCCAAACTACCATTCACACCCCCTTCCCAAAAATCAGCTTGAGCTGTAATGAATCACAGCACAGTGATTGGACACAAGAGGTGGGATTTATGATTTCTCCAATCACAAGCAGGGGCAGGGATTGTGCTCCTCCAGGCATTCCTAGCCAGAGCAAGTACTGTCAGTAAGTAAAGCAGTGATATGGTGGACTTTTTTGGAGTTATCAGATTGACCCGGGGGTAGCTGTGTCAGTTTATTTCCGGGACGCTGTATTGTCCAATAATGAAGGTGCCCAGGACAGACCTTTAAAATGCGGGACTGTCCCGGGCAATCTGGGACACGTGGTCACCCTAGTTGAAGCACACAAATGAAAGAAAATAAATGCAGGAGGTTGTGGCAGACCCAAGGCACTCACCAAAATCTCCAGATCATGTACCCTGGGTGGCCAGTGCTAATGTCCACCATGGTTTATATCTACATTAACCGCTTCAATATCGCACTATTGTAATAGGACAGCGGCAGGAACCCTTTGTCCCTCTGGTCCGCTGTCATATGACATCTTTTTTTCCCAAGCCTCTAGGGGGCGCGCTTGCGCCCCCGCCGTGTTACTCTGCACCCGTGCGTGTGCCCATGATTGCCTGTGAACACGGCAGGGCTGTGAATCTGTGGGTGTAAACACACAGATCCATGTCCTGTCAAAGGAGAGGAGACCTATGTGTGTTTCCAGTACAGAGGAACACACATCGGTCTCCTCCCCTTGTGAGTCCCCTCCCCCTACAGTTAGAATCACTCAATAGGGAACATAGTGTTAACCCCTTCCCTGCCAGTCACATTTATACAGTATGAAATGCATTTTTATAGCATGGATCGCTGTATAAATGTGAATGGTCCCAAAATAGTGTCAAAAGTGTCCGATGTGTCCGCCACAATGTCGCAGTCATGATAAAAATCGCATGCCTCACATGCCTGAAGAAGGGGCCTCTGAAACGTTGCACTCTCTTTGTGTTGTGATTATGCAATAAAACATCAGTTTGGACACTATTTATGTTGTTCCATGATGGGCTGGCAAATATTTCTACAATAAAAATCGCAGATCGCCGCCATTACTAGTAAAAAAAAAAACATAAATCTATCCCCTATTTTGTAGATATAACTTTTGTGCAAACCAATCAATATACGCTTATTGTGATTTTTTTTACCAAAAATATGTAGAAAAATACGTATCGGCCTAAACTGTGGAAATTTTTTTTTTTTATATACTGTTTGGGATATTTATTATAGCAAAAGGTAAAAAATATTGTGTTTTTTTCAAAATTGTCGCTATTTGTTTGTTTATAGTGCAAAAAATAAAAACCGCAGAGGTGATCAAATGCCACCAAAAGAAATCTCTATTTGTGGGGGAAAAAAATTATAAAAATTCAAATGGATACAGTGTAGCACGACCGCGCAATTGTCATTCAAAATGTAACAGCGCTGAAAGCTGAAAATTGGTCTGGGCAGGAAGGGGGTGAAAATGCCCTGTATGGAAGTGGTTAAAAAACATCATCATTCCAAAGTAAATACTTACCAACCTGACTGACCCCCACCCTTCCATTTAGTGTTATGCACCGTTCATTACCTTAGAAAGAATAAACCATCCCTTAACTGAGCAAAGACATAAACAGTTTCTAATGCATTGTGTGGTTGGATAATGTGTTTTGCCTGGCAGGTCTGCACCTGTGTGTGGGACTAGATCTTTAAATCCCAAATCCAATTAAAATTATGTTGGCTTTGTTCATACAACTGTGTTGCGGGAATGCATACTTTAATGTACATGCCAATGGATGTGAAGTAGCGCACAGCATAGCACACACATTGTACTAATGTGTGCATTGAGGTGTTCCGCCAACCCATTCATCTCTCAGAAATACATGCATTAATGTGTGCATTGAGGTGTTCCGTCAACCCATTCATCTCTCAGAAATACATGCATTAATGTGTGCATTGAGGTGTTCCGTCAACCCATTCATCACATTAACACGCAGAAATACACGCATTAATGTGTGTAAATTAATGCAAAGCACCAAAGAAGGAAAGTGCAAACCTATACTTTCAGTAGGCTAAAGAAAATAAGTTATTCCCAAGTAAAAGTAAGTCGCTAAAGTATTCTGAATTTCCTCAGGCATCATGTATGGTAAGTGAAATGTTTGGACACATTTATTAATAGTTGGCAGGAATGCAGCTATTACTAAGTTTACTCTTCACAATCAGCTGATGTATTCCAAAATCAGCAGACTAATGCCTTGTACACACGATCGGAATATCCGATGGAAAAAGTCAGACGGTGTGTAGCCCCATCTGAGTTTTTTTCATCGAAAAATCTGATGAATTCCATCAGAGTTTAGATATAGAACATGTTCTATTTTTCTCCGATGGAATTCCATCGGAATTTCAATGTGATTTGGTCAGGCAAAAGCTTGACCGTCTGTACGTGGCATAAGTGCGTTAAGTATTGGTGCAATAGCTGTTTTATGGCTCTGATGTAGTCTTATAGCATTTAACTAAGTACGGAAGATTATGGGAAGTCTGCTCAATGGAACATTTGTACATTTGGGTAATTTTCTATTTATTAATTGACTAGTTTTAAACCAGTATGAAATATTCACATATACAGTACTTTAAAAAACTGATACCATTTAAATACCAAGATGCATGTACCTGTTTTTTAAATATACACTCTTCTATTTTTTTTATTTTTTTAACTGATCATACATTTTTTAAAGCATTAGCGGAGCAAGATATTTGTAGGCAATACATTTATTGCAATATTTACAAAATTAAAGAGGAGGTTCACCCTAAATATAGTCTTTCTCATGTGATCCAGCATACTGGCGTCGGCGCCAGTATGCTGTTTTTTTTTTTTTTTTAAATCCCCCACTTACTGTGTAATCTTTATTTTTTATTTCTTTCCCCCGTGGTGGATGGCACCTGTATAGCGCATCACGGCTTCCGAAAATACCCGAATTAGGTATTTCCGGCGCAATGCGGCGCCTGCGCACAGACCTAGAAGCTGACTGCGCAGGCGTCGTATTTCTCTGAGTCCTACGGCTATGGCGCGTCACGCCCTCCGAAAAAAGCTGAAATAGGACTCGGAGGCGCTGCATTGCACCGGAAAAACCCGAGTCCAAAATCGGCTATTTTCGGAAGCCATGATGGGCTATACAGGCGCCTTCCACCGCGGGGGAAAGAAATAAAGAATAAAGTTTACACAGTAAGTGGATCACATGGGAAAGACTATATTTAGGGTGAACCTCCGGAGGCTTTAAGGGTTTTTGTTAATTAATCAGTGACACAGCCAATCACACTATGCAGGGAATTCATACACCTGTGTAAGCTACAACTCACGCTTATACAGGATTTTCTTTCACTACCATTAGTTGAATACATTAGTTGGGAGTAAAAGGAAGGTAAGTCAATGCTTCTAATGCCGCGTACACACGATCATTTTTTGTGACGAAAAAAACAAAGTTTTCTGTGAAGTAAAAAACGACGTTTTTGAAGCGTCACTTTTCAAAGACGATGTTGCATACACACCATCGTTTTTTCACAAAAAGCAAGGTTACGTTCACCACTCTTTTCCTTTGAAGCTCGCTTCATAACTAGCTTCTGGGCATGCGCGGGTTGAAAAACGTTGTTTTAAAGACGTTTTTGCTACACACGGTGACTTTTTGTGAAACAAAAAACGACGTTTTGAAAAACGACACAAAAAATTCAAGCATGTTGGAATTTTTTTTGGGTCGTTTTTTTTAAGACAAAAAACGACGTTTTGCCCACACACGATCAATTTAAATGACGTTTTAAAAAACGACGTTTTTTTTTCATCGCAAAAAACGACCGTGTGTACGCGGCATTAGGAGAGCTAGGTTAACATTAACTTGTCCCCGTATTTACTTAGGTGAATGTTATTATGGAATGAAATGGCTTCAAAACAGCACCTACCAAATACCACTGATTTTTCCACAAAGGATCATTGAAAAGGTCTTCTGAGTCTGTATTCATCACATAGCCTCGTTTAGTCCTTTGCTTGAGATACTGCTGTTCTGCCCATGAGACCTAAAATTGACATAAAATGCATCATGTTATTCATGAGGATATACACTTTACAACAACTGAACATTTCCCAACTGTTTTCATGAAGGTAGTGCTAGAAAAGCCATCTTGATGTTGGTGACAACTTGCCAGCAACAGGATAGCGAACAGACCACTTAGCTCTACCTATAGAGTCATTCCCTCACTAGCTGTGTTATAGGCCAGCGGGAAATAACTTCATTAGGAGCTGTGGTTTTGTTACCTGTGTGATTCTGCTGCTGCTACATAGTAAATTTACCTACATTCTATTACCAAATGTATTGGGACACCTGCCTTTACACTCACATGAACTTTAATGGCATCCCAGTCTTAGTTCATAGGGTTGAATATTGAGTTGCCCCACCCTTTGCAGCGATAACACCTTCAACTCTTCTGGGAAGGCTGACCTACGCTTCAATCCGGTAGAAAACCTTTAGGATGAATTGGAGCAGAGACTGTGAGCCAGGCCTTCTTGTCCAACATCAGTGCCTGTTCTCACGAACGCGCTTCTGAAAGAATGGTCAAACATTCCCATAAACATACACCTAAACCTTGTGGGCAGCCTTCCCAGAAGAGTTGAAGCTGTTATAGCTGCAAAGGGTGGGCCAATTTAATATTGAACCCTAAACACGATCTGACTTTTTGACAACAATTGTCTGACGGACGTATTTTATCGGACAATCCGACCGTGTGTATGCTTCATCAGACAATTGTTTTCATTTTTTCATGGGACAAATGTTCACTGTGAATGCTCTCAAACTTTTCGGCAACAAATGTCCGATGGAGGATAATCCGATCGTGTGTACACAAGACGGCTGTAAATTAAAGTTGGCTGAAAATGTCCTGCTGTGTGTATGCATACCAAGTTCACGGCCACCCCCCATTCAGACCTAAAACCCATGGAAAAGTCAGATGGAAGTCCGATCGTGTGTATAAGACTTAAGACTGGCATGGCAATACATTTCATGTGCGTGTAAAGGCAGGTGTCCCAATACTTCGGTAATATAGTGTATATGTGAACTGTTCCGATACCAAGCATTTCCCGAGTACTTGTACTCGGGGGGAAATGCTCCGATGCTTCACCCGATACTTGTACAGTCAGGTATCAGGTGGTGGGGGGAGTTACAAGTCTTCTCTGTGTTGTCTTCTCCCCCCCGTGATGTCTTTTCCCCCGTGCTGTCTTGTTCCCCCGTGATGTCTTCTCCCCCGTGCCGTCTTGTTTCCCCCGTGATGTCTTCTCCCCGTGCTGTCTTGTTCCCCCCGTGATGTCTTCTCCCCGTCCGTGCCGCTCTCCCCCCGTGATGTCTTCTCCCCCTCTGTGCCGCTCTCCCCTGTGATGTCTTCTCCCCGTCCCTGCCGCTCTCCCCCCGTGATGTCTTCTCCCCGTCCCTGCCGCTCTCCCCCCGTGATGTCTTCTCCCCGTCCATGCCGCTCTCCCCCGTGATGTCTTCTCCCCCTCTGTGCCGCTCTCCCCCGTGATGTCTTCTCCCCCCCGTGCCGCCCCCCGTGATGTGTTCTCCCTGTTCGTGCCGCTCCCCCTCCGTGCCGCTCTCCCCGTGATGTCTTCTGCCCATCCGTGCCGCTCTCCCTCGTGATGTCTTCTCCCCGTCCATGCCGCTCTCCCTCCGTGATGTCTTCTCCCCGTCCATGCCGCTACCCCTCCGTGATGCTCTCCCCCGTGATGTCTTCTCCCCGTCCGTGCCGCTCTCCCCCTGTGATGTCTTCTCCCCCTCCATGCCGCTCCCCCTCCATGCCGTCTTCTCCCCATCCATGCCACTCCCCCTCCGTGCCGCTCTCCCCCTTCAATCTGTCAGGATGAAGAGCGGAGGTAGACCCGGCTTCTACCTTTTCCGAATGGACAGAGTCAGTGATCACTGACTCTGTCCATTCACATAACTGAGCATCGTAACCTGTGATTACGATGCTTCAGTTTATGAATGGAGAGAAGCTTCTCTCCATTCATTTCAGCTAAAGCTGCAGAGAAAAGGGCCGGGGAATCTGTGTCCCTAATACCTTTCTCTGTCTTAAAGGGGAGATGTCAGAGGTCTGTTAAGACCCCTGATATCTCACCAAAGCCCACCAACAGGGCTAATTAAAAAAAAAATGCATTAAATAATTAAAAAAATAAAATGTAAATAATAATAATAATAATAATAAAAAAAAACACACAATCCACTACCTCCCCCCCCCCCCCCAATAAAAATAAATAAATAAATAAATAAAAATTACTGTAAAAAAATTGTAAAAAATAAAAATTGTGTAAAAAAAAATACTGTCACATGACATTAAAAAAGTATCGGTATTCGGTATCGGTGATCACTTGAAAAGAGTATCGTTACTTGTACTCGGTCTCAAAAAAGTGGTATCGGGACAACCCTAGTATTTAGGCACCCACCTATCTGGTGACCTTAAATTTCACTACTACAGTTACAGTAGGCAGTACACTTTTGTCAACAACCTTCCACCCAGCCTATGACTGGATAATAAAGAAGAAGAAGCTGTACACTGACAAGTTCACCATTCTACACGGTCATGGACATAGTAAGCAGAGGGCACTTGTACAGGAACAGATATATGACCCCCTCATCCAATTAAAACTGAACATAACATTTATTTGCTGTGTATAGATAGATAAAGGTAAATAACAGATGCCCTGAAACTTCATATGTAATTAGACATACATTAAACATCGATCCACTTTTTGCCCAAATGGGGAAAAAAAAAAATCTGAATTTAAGAAGGTGCTTGCTGTTCAGTAACAGTTATATTACATATCAGGAGCAAGGCTAGGGCCTCTCATTTATCACTGGCCTAGAGGGCCCTAATGCCTGAGGGGGCTCTAATGCAGCTGCACGTTCTGCTAGCTGCTCCTGTAAGTATTTTTTTTTAGGTTTGCTAATGTACCCCTGTGACACAGAGTCTGCAAAAAGTGGGCTAGTGCCGGATATCTGCTGGCAGGGCAGCTGGCTCCACCTTTCAGTGCATGGCTAAGAGCCAAAGAAATGCATGCTGTCCCCAGCCTATCGCTCCAGCGAGTACTAGAGGAGAAGAGCCATGTGCACGGTTCTCTGCTGCCAGCAAAACCAAGAGCTGATTGATCGGTGGTCATGTGATCTGCCAGCTCTCAGTCTTTAATAGAAATGTGCACAAAGAAAAAATGTGTTTGGTTTAGTTTAGTTTTGATTTGTTATTTACATAAATTAGTTTAATTCAATTTTTTTATTTTTTTTTTTCATTTCGTTTATTTGAATTTGAATCTATTCAAATCTTTCGAAATTTCCATTTAATTTTGAATCTAATTCCCTTTGAATTTTACTCAAATTGTATTCAAATTCCATTCGAAATTGAATTAATTGTATTTGAGTTTTGTAGAATAGTTATATTCTTTCTATTTCATACTATTCTATTGTGTTTTCTATTCTATTGTTTCTTTTCTATTCTATTCTTTTCTATTCAAATTTATTTTATTTGAAATTCAAATTTCGGAAAACTGTTATATTCTTTATTATATTCTATTCTTTTCTAGTCTATTATTTTATTTTCAATTCTATTCTATTCAAATTTAAATTTATTCTATTTGAAATTCGAAGTTCGGAAGATGGTTTTATTCTTTTCTTTTTATTCTATTCTATTTTATAGTCTTTTCTCTTCTATTTGATTATTTTATTTTATTTTCTATTTTACTCTGTTCTTTTATTTTCTATTCAATTTTTTTTGTTTTACTTTATTCTTTTATTTCCTATTCTATCCCTTTTTTCAATTTTTTCTATTATTTTTTTGTATTCTATTCTTTTCTATCCTATTATATTCTTTTCTATGTTATTCCTTTATTTTCTATTCTATTTTATGCTCTTTGGAAATTCAGATTAGATTTGAAAACAATTTGAGTTTGATTCTTAAACTATTTGAATTTGAATGTCAGCTGAAAATGTGATTTGTTATTTCATATCCACTTAAATTCGTTACTATTAAAGAATGAATAAATTGTCTGAGTTTTAATTCAGAACCAAACGAACCGCACATGTCTACAGTTTGCGCAGAATAGCTGCAGTGTCACAGAGATGCTGTGACATAGAGGGGAGTATGTATGTTGTTTTACTAACTTCAACATTTTCCTTTAAACCTTATTGATGAAGGTGAGAATTACAAATAATAACCACACTGCTGCTAGTCAACATTCAAAACACTGTTAATATTGCTGAGAAATTACCCGGTTATCATCATACAACCGCTTTGTAATGTGTGGGGCACTTCTCCGTGATCTCCTGGGATGATCCCTATGTTTGAATAAAAAATGGTATGGAAGCGATCCAATCTGTAAAAATAAAGATGGTGTAATTAGATATAGGGAAAGCATAGTACTTGGAGCACATACAGTATATAGCAAAGCAGTCCTTTCCCTGTAAAGTGTGAGCGTCATCCAAGAATAAATGCTTCACTTCCTGTGTGCACACATACAATATTTCAGCTCATGCTTATTTAATTACTGTGACCATATATATATATATTATAGTCTGTGCAGTAATTAAGCTGAAAACCCACATAATGCCTTGTGAAGGTGGGTAAAACACAATAAGGTATAGCAGATTGGCTTCTTTATGTAACCTCTGTCTTTGTATGTGAGTGCGGTTTTATTGTATTATTAGCCACAGGCAGGGAACTCTCATAAATTATAGAGTATGTTATCTCTACACAGAGTCATACCACCCTCGTATTTACATAAAACCAATTACTCATTCCTAGTAACGTTCCTGTGATGTCATGGTTTCATGGAAAATGTATATTTCTACACAAAAGATGTTTGCCATTATTTTCTCTTTGACTCATGCAACGTCGGAAAAAAACAAACTGTACAAACTGCCACTGCACTTGTCTGGTGCTGGTGGTAGATCACGCTGCAACTAGCACAACATTTTTTTTTTTTCAATCAAGTCATTTTTATTTTCATTTTCAAATTTACAAAAAAAAACTTCAAAACACACAAATCATTCCCACAAATCAACCCCATCCAAAAAAAAAAAAAAAATGCAGTTGCATTTTCAGTTTTGCGTTAAACCTTTTATCACATCGAGTTAAATTTAATAACTACATTTTTCCTACATAAGATTAACAATATAAAGCCAACTATTATATTGAATTTAATTAAGTTACTCCCCCCTAGCAACATATATATGTATACAGTTTTCCTCCACCATGAATCTATCTAACTGCTAACTTTCCTCAGCATCATTGGTATGTTCAACTATTTGCTTGGATAAGTTGGAGACTAACCACCATGACCAAATCTTCAAAAATGTATTAGAGCTTTTCCTATGTTTATATGCCAATTCCTCCCGTTTTGGATTAAGATTAATTTATTCGGACCATTAAGCTATTGTTGGCAGAGAATTTGATATCCATTTTTTGTAGTATACGTTTTAAACATAACATAGATCTTTACCACATCACATACATCTCAGTCGGGAGAACGTCTTTCATTTTATTTTTGAGTCGGACTGAATCTGCGTAGAAAATAGGGTATTTAAAGTATCAAATACACAATCTCAGTAGCGATGCAATTTGGGGCATCATCACAACATATGTATAAGTGTACCTGTATCATTAGTGCACCTTGGGCAATTTGATGTAGTTGCTTTACCCCAGGAATGTAGCTTTAAGGGAGTGTAATGGGATCCATGAATAATGAATAACTGGGTCAAACAGCACAACATTTAAAACTAAACTCCACTGTCATTTATGGAGAGCCAGCAGGCAGGCTTTTGATTGCAAAAGAGACATGACTGCAATAAAATACACCTTTCTTTTGGAATTTGCATTTGTTGGACTTTCAACTATGAACCTTCATTGAATAACCAAAAAAGACTATTTTAAAATGCATTTATTTAAAAGCACTGCACTTACATTTAAAAAAACACCTACCGGCCTGCTCTCAGCGTTCCCCCCAATGCACAACTCAGCTTACGACAGCCAGCCCAATCTCTGTGTGCCGATATGACTAGCTCCTGTGCGTGTGCAGAAGTGAGCCAGCCAATGAAGGTGAACAAAGACCAGCACACAGAAGAAGATGCCGTTGGAGGGACCATTGGAGGAAAGGTGGATATTCATCCCTTTAGTTCTGCTTTAAACTTGTTTACACATGCTAGTGGCCGTGGAAAATTTGCTATATTTTAGCAAACATTTGGAAGTGTTACTTGTTGTCGTTGTTTGTGTACCTAAAAACACAAGTCTTGAATTCCTCCTGAAAAATAGCTGTGGACTTCCTGGTATGTGAGGGCACCTAAGCACTTCTGTGCCTACAAGCCCATAGCTGTATATCTTCAGTGTGTAACCTAAGGTCCTGCTGCTCCTGACTTTTAGATTCAGGGGCTCTAAAGGGAGATTTGGTGATGTCACCACTTTGCTGCTAATGGCCCCTGCTGGAGGCTCAAACGCTTACCTCCCAACATTTTGAGATGGGAATGAGGGACACCTACCAGCAAACGTATGTAGCCATGGGAAACGCCCCCTGCCACACCCCCTTAAAGGATAATTAACCCACAAAAAAGGTTAATTAAATCCACAAGGGCTTTTTTTTACCACTACTATTCCTTTATATTGGCTTTTAAAATGTACTAATGCAGCAATTTAGAATTTGGAAGAAAGGTTTAGAACTGGGAAACACTTTTTGAAAGATAAAAATTGAATTTATATAAAATTATATAGATCAGACCAAAATGAGGGACACATGATGGGGAAAGTGGGACAGATTGACTTTGCTCCAAATCAGGGACAGTCCCTCGAAATCAGGGACAGTTGGGGGCTATGCTAACATGAGGAAGAAATGTATGAAAATAGCTGCCTCTGCATTGAGATACATTGCAGAACATGGCATGGTAAGTCAAAAATAGGAAAAATATGCTTAAGCAACAGGGAGACCACAAGCAACACCGTTGTCTAGGTCTTCACCGTCCACTTGATGTTTTTTTGGGCACAGCTTCCAGAGTTCAGATTCTTATTAAAGCTAAAAAATCTAACCTACTTAACCTAACAAATGTACAAATGTGTTTAATAAAACCAAATATTGATTTGATTTGGATTTCTCTTCTGTTTGCTCACTTTGCATTTTGTAAATTGATAACAATAAACAATTAAAATATACGTTTTTGAAAATATTCTTACACGTTTTCCCAGTGGTGTATGTTCTTATTAGTTGCCATGGATTACCACACTTTGCCCTTCTATCTATTGAATAAGGCTGACGGTATCACCCATGTGCTACAGAAAGGGCTACTTTTTAAGGGCTGTAATTTAAAGTACATTTTTTTTATTTATTTTACAATTACATCACTTGAAGCAATTGTTGAAGAGTGGTTTTAGCAACTACATAATATATACTAAAGGGTCATCTTTTGTTGGACAGTGTTAGGTCAAGTGATACAATGGCTTTTTGGATAGGGACGAATTAGTGCAGAGTCTGTGGACCTATCAGCAAAGTCAGATAAACATCCTATGTCTTTCAGTAGCAGTACATACAACACTCAGTGTGTGTGCTCACAATAGAAAGCAAACAGAGACAAGAACTGCTGCAGAGGCAGCACAAAGAGAAAGGAGGAGGTATGTATGTTCATGAAAGCGTCATAATGGAAAAGCAAAGCAATAACTCAGCCTTGACCCTAAAATCAGGATGTAGAATATTTAACAAGCCTGCTCTATAATCATGGATAGAAAATCATTTAACCACTTGCTTACTGGGCACATACACCCCCCTCCTGCCCAGGTGAAATTTCAGCTTCCGGCACTGCGTCGCTTTAACTGACAATTGCGCGGTCGTGCGACGTGGCTCCCAAACAAAATTTACGTCCTTTTTTCCCCACAAGTAGAGCTTTCTTTTGGTGGTATTTGATTGCCTGTGCGGTTTTTATTTTTTGCGCTATAAACAAAAAAGTGCTACAATTTTGAAGAAAAATACAATATTTTTTACTTGTTGTTATAATAAATATCCCAATTAAAAAAAAAAACACATTTTTTTTCTCAGTTTAGGGCGATACGTATTCTTCTACATATTTTTGGTAAAAAAAAAATAATAAGCAATAAGCGACTGGTTTGCGCAAAAGTTATAGCGCTTACAAAATAGGGGAGATAATTATTATTTTTTATTTTTTATTATTTTACTAGAAATGGCGGCGATCTGCGATTTTTATTGGTACTGCGACGTTATGGTGGACACATCGGACACTTTTGACACATTTTTGGCGCCATTCACATTTATACTGCGATCAGTGCTATAAATATGCACTAATTACAGTATAAATGTGGCATTGAAGGGGTTAACACTAGGGGGTGAGGAAGGGGTTAAATGTGTATCCTAGGTGTGTTCTAACTGTGGGGGGAGGGGGGGTGACTGGGGGGGTGACCGATCTGTGTCCCTATGTAGGAAGGAACACAGATCGGGCTCCTCCTCTCCAGAGACAGGACGCTGTCTCTGTGTAAAACGGCAATGAGAGATGATCTATGAGATCATCTCTCATTCACTCACAGATCGCATCGCAAACGGCCACTCTGATTGGCCGTTCGCCGCGATCTGTGATTGGCTGTGTCCAAGGGACACGGACAACACAGGGCTTCCCCGCAGCGCGCTCTACAGCGCGCGCTGGGAACGCCCAAAGGAGATGCCGTCAAAAGACAGCATGTTGGATATTCAGACCCGCGCTGTTGCCATCATTCGACGGTAGCGCGGGTCTGAAGTGGTTAAAGTTGCTGTAAAGGCAGACTATTTTTCCCTTTTGCATTCTCTGCTTTAAGGTAAAAACCCTTCTGCATGCATCTCCCCTGCGTATCCCCCCTAATTACATACTTGAACCCAATCTCGATCTGGCAATGTGTACGAGAGCAGAGGCTCTCTTGGCTCTCTCCCTCCTCATTGGCTCAGACACAGCAGTTGGAGTGTTGGCCCCTGTTGTTGTCAATCACAGCCAGTAAGGAGGGAGTGGGGGACAAGCCCTGCACTGTGTGTAAATGGACACACAGAGCAGGGCTCAGAAGTGAGCATGCATGAGTGCCCCGTATTGGCTTGCTATGGGGCCACGCAGGGAGGGAGAAGCTAGGAGCGCTGACACAGGGACCTAAGAAAAGCAGGATTAGGGCTGCTCTCTGGAAAAGCATTGTACAGAGCAGGTAAGTATGACATGTTTGTTATTTTAATAAACAAAAAACACAAGACTTTACAATCACTTTAATTATTTTTTGTATTTCCCCTGATTGGAAGATCAAAGTAGAATTCTAGGTTTCATGTCACTTTAAATTGTTCATCTGGTCCAATCTGGCCCATATTTTCAGTAATAAACAATGTGGCTGCTATATCTGCTGTAATATGTAACATATATTTTATGATATTTGCCCAATAGTCTTGTTCTGGTGGCATCTCAGAATCTCAGGATTTTCCATGTACATTGGTACCTGTACACATAAATACACTTGGATTTGCACATTCCCGTATACAGGCGCTTACTGTCATTGATTTGTACAGGCCACTATACACAATTCCTGTGATTTCCAGGCACATAAGTAAGGCCGTTTTATTATGGTGTACGGCAGGGATATGCAATTAGCCAACCTCCAGCTGTTGCAGAACTACAAGTCCCATGAGGCATAGCAAGACTCTGAAAGCCACATGCATGACACCCAGAGGCAGAGGCATGGTGGGACTTGAAGTTTTGCAACAGCTGGAGGTCCGCTAATTGCATATACCTGTTTTGTTTTGTTTTGTGTTCCTGGTGTAGCCTTGCTCAGCTATGACACATTAGGAACAAAAGTTGCCACACAATAATTTTTGTTATTTAAATCTCTGTATTTATTTATTTTTTTGGTATGAAGGCATTATATAAGTAAGCTTATTTTGACAAGATGGTGCTGTTTTCTATACTTGCAACAAGACTGTGGCCATTTGAGCCAAGGAGGGGGAGAAGGGGAACATGCCCCAGATGCAGTGTCTATAAGAGGCAGGAGGGGGAGGGGTGCAACATCTCCAACATCACATTAACATTAGAGACTGTCAGAAGGAGCAGGGGCCTCAATACTTGCTGGAGAAAGGATTCTGCTCTCTTCTCCTCAAACGGAAGCCTACTTGGATGGAAGAGAGCTGCTGCCTGCAGAAAACACACCTCTGTCTCCGCATGGCACCCCTAGGGAGCGAGGGTAAACTGTGCCTCTTTGTGTCTCTCTTTGTCTTGTGATATATCACATGGGAGACAGGAAGAAGGAGAAGTTGCTTTAATTCCTGGTCGGAACCACACTGAGGAGGCATGTACTGAGTGAGTATGTAGAGAGTCTGTGGACAACTCATCCCTAGACTTTGCCTCTCCTCAGAACCCCTCAAAGGCCCCTTAGCCTCCTCCCTACCTTAGAGCCCTTCAGCCTTCTTCCTGCTTCAGAACCCCCTAGACTCCTTTAGTTCCATGCACCACACAAAACCTACCTCCCAGCACCCTACCTTCCTTCATCCCATAGGTGCCAAAGCAGTCTTCTTGAGAGTGACACCAGTGGTGTTTTTCCCCACTGCCACATAATTTTTCCTCTTAGCAACACAATTGCATTTTCACCTTTCCAGTGACACTACAGAGGAGAAACATTTTTCTTTCTAGTGTCTCCAGAGATGCAGAAACACATTTTCTTTCCAGTGACACCACTGACACAGGGCCATTTTCCTTCTAATGATACCACTGACGCTGCCCTGTACTATCAATGCGGACTGATGGATTTTTTCATCAGTTGTCCGATGAAGCCTGATGATCAGTCGTGCCTACACACTATCAGCAATCGTGTCAGAACGTGGTGATGTAAAACACAACGACGTGCTGAGAAAAATGAAGTTCAATGCTAGTATGCGTCGACTTGATTCTGAGCATGCCGGATGGACGTACGACGATGGGCAAGTTCTAGTTTTTTAACCAATGGATAAAAAACCGATGGGGTCCTTGTCTAATGAAAACGGCCATCAGACCGTTTTCATCAGACAAACCGATTGTGTACGCGGCACACTACTGTTAGTCGTGAACTGATATTAAACTCTTCAGTTCACTACGGTGTACTACAACCATTGGCATGCTACGGCCTACGCCAACAACATATACACTTTTACGTGCTGCTATAAGCCCCTTTTCCTCCTTCAGCCAGGTAAGGGGGGCAGTATGCAGTCTTCCCCGTGGGCACTGGATATCCTTGTCCTGGCCTTGCACATAGCGGTAGTGCACTCCTTTATTAACCACTTGAGGCCCCGCATATGCTCAATTGACGGCAGCTTTGGGGATCTGAATTTCCAAGCTGCCTTCAATTGACGGCATCGTTTTTCCGGCCACTGGGGGGCGCGCGCGCGCACCCGGCACGTCCCCGAGATGCCGATGCGCGTGCCTGGCAGTCGCGATGTCCGCCAGGTACCCGCTGATCGGCAGTTTTAGAGCAGGGACGTGAAGCTCTGTGTGTAAACACAGAGCTCCACGTCCTGTCAGGGAGAGGTGACAGATGCTGTTTCTCTTGTACATAGGGAGACAGCATCGGTCACCTCCCCCAGTCACCCCCCTCCCCCCACACAGTTAGAACACCCCCAGGACTCACATTTAACCCCTTCCTCACCCCCTAGTGTTAACCCCTTCACTGCCAGTCACATTTATACAGTAATTAGTGCGTTTTTATAGCACTGATCGCTGTATAAATGTGAATGGTCCCAAAAATGTGTCAAAAGTGTCCGATGTGTCCGTCGCAATATCGCAGTCCTGACAAAATTCGCAGATCGCCGTATTACTAGTAAAAAAAAAAAAAAAAAAAATTGTCAGAATTCTATCCCTTATTTCCTAGCCACTATAATCTTTGCGCAAACCAATTACTATATGCTTATTGCGATTGTTTTTTTTACCAAAAATATGTAGAATACATATCGGCCTAAACTGAGAAAAAAAATATATTTTTTAAAAAAAATTGGATTTTTATTATAGCAAAAAGTAAAAAATATTCTGTGTTTTTTTTCAAAATTGCCGCTCTTTTTTGTTTATAGCGCAAAAAAAAAAACCCCGCAGAGGCGATAAAATACCACCAAAAGAAAGCTCTATTTGTGGGGAAAAAAAGGACGTCAATTTTGTTTGTAAGGCACGTCGCACGACCGCGCAATTTTAATTTAAAGCGACGCAGTGCTGAAAGCTGAAATTTCGCCTGGGCAGGAAGAGGGTGAATGTGCCCAGTAAGCAAGTGGTTAATTCTCATTACAGCAATTTCTCACTTAATTTTATACTCCCAACTATCTTACTCGTATTGGACCCCTAAGTATGCCTTTACTCTCCCTATATGTGCTGGCAATTGGCACTTGCCCTCAGCCCCTGTACCACTATATTACCCTAATATATGTACCTACACATTAATTGGCTGTAAACCAGCAATTAACTTTTTAACCAACCTACCCGAAATAATCATTTCCACTAATCATGGGCTTTGTGGGTGTTCCTCTGCAGGTGACTGCCCCTCCGTTGCTCCTGGCGGATGCTCTTTGTGTGGCTCCTTGTAGGTTCCCTGGGGCAGGCCCCTCCGCCGCTTTGGATGGGCGGGGCAGTCAGGCCCCTCCGGACCTCACAGCGGCTTTTTATGTTATCCATTTCCTGATTCAGTGGTAACTATATCAGTATACCATTTTATTGTTTTATATGATGTTATGTACTTACTTTGAATTCATACCTTAATATTATTATTTTCTAGAAACATTTTTGCCCCCTGAAGAGACCGGATTGGTCGAAACGCGTCGGGGCTCAACGATACAAAACTGTATATGTATTTTCTATGCACACTGTATTCAGGAATGTTGACCTTTATTTTATTTCATATATACAAATGTTCCAACTTGTTCTAACTCATGTGGTTACCGGGGATTTTGGCAATAAATACTGCTTTATATAACCTATACATACTTCTATATTCTTTATATTGCTGCCTAAAAGCCCATTTGGGGAACCCTTCTTTGTCTTTTTTGTAATTTCGGGGCGAGCAGCTTAACTATGTTCTCAATATGTGTCCTCTCTCTTTCGCATTAACACTTGGGGGCTAAAACCCCCTTTTCTCCCCTGACATATTGAGATTGACATTAACTGTGTGTTTTTCCATGTTCAGCTTCAACCCCTGCATACCCAACCCATGACTCACATTTCTGGTGCATCTTACATCAGCTTGGTGTTGAGGTCTTCAGAAGGCTTATTATTTTTCCTTCTGTGTTTTGGGGGACTGTACCCCTAACCCCCCCTCTTTTGCTCGCTTCGGAAGTAACTGCAAGACCCCCTGCATACCCAACCCATGACTCACATTTCTGGTGCATCATACATCAGCTTGGTGTTGAGGTTTTCAGAAGGTTTATCATTATTATTTTTCCTTCTGTCTTTTTTGGGGGGACAGTACCCCTAATCCCCCCTCTTTTGCTCGCTTCGGAAGTAATTGCAGGACAGACTTCTGTATTCTAGCATGTTCAAATACTCCTACCGAATATTTGTCCTAATTAAATCATATCCAACAAGCTTGGGGTTTATAGCCATGGTACTAACACGCTATTTATGTCTATACATTATCTATATATTATGCCTGTATAAAATACCCCCTTCCCCTTTTTTTGAAGTTCAGTATATGGATGTCAACTGTCACATATGGTCTTTATAATGTATTATGGCCGCTTGTTCTTTCCGGCGGGGAATGGCCAAACCCCCCCCACCCTCATGGGGGATGGGACCGGGCCCTCGGTTACTTCCCGGCTGGGGGAGGGGGGACAGTTCCTGTCCCCCTTCCCATTGCTCGTGGGGTGCTGGAGCCAGTCCCCAGACGCCCCATTGAGCTTTTCCCAGCTGGTGGTGTTCCTTGGATCCTCCCCGTTCAAGCCGCGGCGCAGCGCGCAAGCACGCTCCTGGGCGTGCGTGCAGCGTTTTGACGCCGCGTTGCTATGTCGGGGATGACGACATTGTCGGGGCTGGTTTAGCCCTCCAGGAACGCCGAGGAAGCCACACGTGGGCTGCCATTTCGGCGGCCATAAGCCTCCCCATGGCTCAATGGAGGGAGGCAGTCCACCTGCATGTGATCATCTGATCACCACACCCACTAAGGGGCATATATAGGGAGCAGCTCATCAGGGAACCATCACAAGGTTCCATGTAGGCCAGATTGGATGCTAATGCATCTCTGTCCCTATTTTCTGGCATTGTGTCCATTCCTAGAATGCATAACTGCTGTCTGGGTTCCATAATCACTTTATCCAACCTCTACCCTTGATTTTATCAGGTAAATATCTCACTCATTCATGCTTTTTAAGATCCTTTCACTCTTCACCACACTCACTCACACCATCCCCCATCTTATTGAGGGACTAATCATCCACCTTCCTATTTTTTATTTCACTCTCACCATATTGTTTTTCACTTCAACTTTCACTCTTATTTCACACACTTATTTCACCATTGGTCTGTCTTATTTTGACAATCGCCCATCTTATTAGTTTACACTCACTATCTCATTCACTTGTATTCACTGATTCTCATTACAGCAATTTCTCACTTAATTTTATACTCCCAACTATCTTACTCGTATTGGACCCCTAAGTATGCCTTTACTCTCCCTATATGTGCTGGCAATTGGCACTTGCCCTCAGCCCCTGTACCACTATATTACCCTAATATATGTACCTACACATTAATTGGCTGTAAACCAGCAATTAACTTTTTAACCAACCTACCCGAAATAATCATTTCCACTAATCATGGGCTTTGTGGGTGTTCCTCTGCAGGTGACTGCCCCTCCGTTGCTCCTGGCGGATGCTCTTTGTGTGGCTCCTTGTAGGTTCCCTGGGGCAGGCCCCTCCGCCGCTTTGGATGGGCGGGGGCAGTCAGGCCCCTCCGGACCTCACAGCGGCTTTTTATGTTATCCATTTCCTGATTCAGTGGTAACTATATCAGTATACCATTTTATTGTTTTATATGATGTTATGTACTTACTTTGAATTCATACCTTAATATTATTATTTTCTAGAAACATTTTTGCCCCCTGAAGAGACCGGATTGGTCGAAACGCGTCGGGGCTCAACGATACAAAACTGTATATGTATTTTCTATGCACACTGTATTCAGGAATGTTGACCTTTATTTTATTTCATATATACAAATGTTCCAACTTGTTCTAACTCATGTGGTTACCGGGGATTTTGGCAACAAATACTGCTTTATATAACCTATACATACTTCTATATTCTTTATATTGCTGCCTAAAAGCCCATTTGGGGAACCCTTCTTTGTCTTTTTTGTAATTTCGGGGCGAGCAGCTTAACTATGTTCTCAATATGTGTCCTCTCTCTTTCGCATTAACACTTGGGGGCTAAAACCCCCCTTTCTCCCCTGACATATTGAGATTGACATTAACTGTGTGTTTTTCCATGTTCAGCTTCAACCCCTGCATACCCAACCCATGACTCACATTTCTGGTGCATCTTACATCAGCTTGGTGTTGAGGTCTTCAGAAGGCTTATTATTTTTCCTTCTGTGTTTTGGGGGACTGTACCCCTAATCCCCCCTCTTTTGCTCGCTTCGGAAGTAACTGCAAGACCCCCTGCATACCCAACCCATGACTCACATTTCTGGTGCATCATACATCAGCTTGGTGTTGAGGTTTTCAGAAGGTTTATCATTATTATTTTTCCTTCTGTCTTTTTTTGGGGGGACAGTACCCCTAATCCCCCCTCTTTTGCTCGCTTCGGAAGTAATTGCAGGACAGACTTCTGTATTCTAGCATGTTCAAATACTCCTACCGAATATTTGTCCTAATTAAATCATATCCAACAAGCTTGGGGTTTATAGCCATGGTACTAACACGCTATTTATGTCTATACATTATCTATATATTATGCCTGTATAAAATACCCCCTTCCCCTTTTTTTGAAGTTCAGTATATGGATGTCAACTGTCACATATGGTCTTTATAATGTATTATGGCCGCTTGTTCTTTCCGGCGGGGAATGGCCAAACCCCCCCCACCCTCATGGGGGATGGGACCGGGCCCTCGGTTACTTCCCGGCTGGGGGAGGGGGGACAGTTCCTGTCCCCCTTCCCATTGCTCGTGGGGTGCTGGAGCCAGTCCCCAGACGCCCCATTGAGCTTTTCCCAGCTGGTGGTGTTCCTTGGATCCTCCCCGTTCAAGCCGCGGCGCAGCGCGCAAGCACGCTCCTGGGCGTGCGTGCAGCGTTTTGACGCCGCGTTGCTATGTCGGGGATGACGACATTGTCGGGGCTGGTTTAGCCCTCCAGGAACACCGAGGAAGCCACACGTGGGCTGCCATTTCGGCGGCCATAAGCCTCCCCATGGCTCAATGGAGGGAGGCAGTCCACCTGCATGTGATCATCTGATCACCACACCCCACTAAGGGGCATATATAGGGAGCAGCTCATCAGGGAACCATCACAAGGTTCCATGTAGGCCAGATTGGATGCTAATGCATCTCTGTCCCTATTTTCTGGCATTGTGTCCATTCCTAGAATGCATAACTGCTGTCTGGGTTCCATAATCACTTTATCCAACCTCTACCCTTGATTTTATCAGGTAAATATCTCACTCATTCATGCTTTTTAAGATCCTTTCACTCTTCACCACACTCACTCACACCATCCCCCATCTTATTGAGGGACTAATCATCCACCTTCCTATTTTTTATTTCACTCTCACCATATTGTTTTTCACTTCAACTTTCACTCTTATTTCACACACTTATTTCACCATTGGTCTGTCTTATTTTGACAATCGCCCATCTTATTAGTTTACACTCACTATCTCATTCACTTGTATTCACTGATTCTCATTACAGCAATTTCTCACTTAATTTTATACTCCCAACTATCTTACTCGTATTGGACCCCTAAGTATGCCTTTACTCTCCCTATATGTGCTGGCAATTGGCACTTGCCCTCAGCCCCTGTACCACTATATTACCCTAATATATGTACCTACACATTAATTGGCTGTAAACCAGCAATTAACTTTTTAACCAACCTACCCGAAATAATCATTTCCACTAATCATGGGCTTTGTGGGTGTTCCTCTGCAGGTGACTGCCCCTCCGTTGCTCCTGGCGGATGCTCTTTGTGTGGCTCCTTGTAGGTTCCCTGGGGCAGGCCCCTCCGCCGCTTTGGATGGGCGGGGGCAGTCAGGCCCCTCCGGACCTCACAGCGGCTTTTTATGTTATCCATTTCCTGATTCAGTGGTAACTATATCAGTATACCATTTTATTGTTTTATATGATGTTATGTACTTACTTTGAATTCATACCTTAATATTATTATTTTCTAGAAACATTTTTGCCCCCTGAAGAGACCGGATTGGTCGAAACGCGTCGGGGCTCAACGATACAAAACTGTATATGTATTTTCTATGCACACTGTATTCAGGAATGTTGACCTTTATTTTATTTCATATATACAAATGTTCCAACTTGTTCTAACTCATGTGGTTACCGGGGATTTTGGCAATAAATACTGCTTTATATAACCTATACATACTTCTATATTCTTTATATTGCTGCCTAAAAGCCCATTTGGGGAACCCTTCTTTGTCTTTTTTGTAATTTCGGGGCGAGCAGCTTAACTATGTTCTCAATATGTGTCCTCTCTCTTTCGCATTAACACTTGGGGGCTAAAACCCCCCTTTCTCCCCTGACATATTGAGATTGACATTAACTGTGTGTTTTTCCATGTTCAGCTTCAACCCCTGCATACCCAACCCATGACTCACATTTCTGGTGCATCTTACATCAGCTTGGTGTTGAGGTCTTCAGAAGGCTTATTATTTTTCCTTCTGTGTTTTGGGGGGACTGTACCCCTAATCCCCCCTCTTTTGCTCGCTTCGGAAGTAACTGCAAGACCCCCTGCATACCCAACCCATGACTCACATTTCTGGTGCATCATACATCAGCTTGGTGTTGAGGTTTTCAGAAGGTTTATCATTATTATTTTTCCTTCTGTCTTTTTTGGGGGGACAGTACCCCTAATCCCCCCTCTTTTGCTCGCTTCGGAAGTAATTGCAGGACAGACTTCTGTATTCTAGCATGTTCAAATACTCCTACCGAATATTTGTCCTAATTAAATCATATCCAACAAGCTTGGGGTTTATAGCCATGGTACTAACACGCTATTTATGTCTATACATTATCTATATATTATGCCTGTATAAAATACCCCCTTCCCCTTTTTTTGAAGTTCAGTATATGGATGTCAACTGTCACATATGGTCTTTATAATGTATTATGGCCGCTTGTTCTTTCCGGCGGGGAATGGCCAAACCCCCCCACCCTCATGGGGGATGGGACCGGGCCCTCGGTTACTTCCCGGCTGGGGGAGGGGGGACAGTTCCTGTCCCCCTTCCCATTGCTCGTGGGGTGCTGGAGCCAGTCCCCAGACGCCCCATTGAGCTTTTCCCAGCTGGTGGTGTTCCTTGGATCCTCCCCGTTCAAGCCGCGGCGCAGCGCGCAAGCACGCTCCTGGGCGTGCGTGCAGCGTTTTGACGCCGCGTTGCTATGTCGGGGATGACGACATTGTCGGGGCTGGTTTAGCCCTCCAGGAACGCCGAGGAAGCCACACGTGGGCTGCCATTTCGGCGGCCATAAGCCTCCCCATGGCTCAATGGAGGGAGGCAGTCCACCTGCATGTGATCATCTGATCACCACACCCACTAAGGGGCATATATAGGGAGCAGCTCATCAGGGAACCATCACAAGGTTCCATGTAGGCCAGATTGGATGCTAATGCATCTCTGTCCCTATTTTCTGGCATTGTGTCCATTCCTAGAATGCATAACTGCTGTCTGGGTTCCATAATCACTTTATCCAACCTCTACCCTTGATTTTATCAGGTAAATATCTCACTCATTCATGCTTTTTAAGATCCTTTCACTCTTCACCACACTCACTCACACCATCCCCCATCTTATTGAGGGACTAATCATCCACCTTCCTATTTTTTATTTCACTCTCACCATATTGTTTTTCACTTCAACTTTCACTCTTATTTCACACACTTATTTCACCATTGGTCTGTCTTATTTTGACAATCGCCCATCTTATTAGTTTACACTCACTATCTCATTCACTTGTATTCACTGATTCTCATTACAGCAATTTCTCACTTAATTTTATACTCCCAACTATCTTACTCGTATTGGACCCCTAAGTATGCCTTTACTCTCCCTATATGTGCTGGCAATTGGCACTTGCCCTCAGCCCCTGTACCACTATATTACCCTAATATATGTACCTACACATTAATTGGCTGTAAACCAGCAATTAACTTTTTAACCAACCTACCCGAAATAATCATTTCCACTAATCATGGGCTTTGTGGGTGTTCCTCTGCAGGTGACTGCCCCTCCGTTGCTCCTGGCGGATGCTCTTTGTGTGGCTCCTTGTAGGTTCCCTGGGGCAGGCCCCTCCGCCGCTTTGGATGGGCGGGGGCAGTCAGGCCCCTCCGGACCTCACAGCGGCTTTTTATGTTATCCATTTCCTGATTCAGTGGTAACTATATCAGTATACCATTTTATTGTTTTATATGATGTTATGTACTTACTTTGAATTCATACCTTAATATTATTATTTTCTAGAAACATTTTTGCCCCCTGAAGAGACCGGATTGGTCGAAACGCGTCGGGGCTCAACGATACAAAACTGTATATGTATTTTCTATGCACACTGTATTCAGGAATGTTGACCTTTATTTTATTTCATATATACAAATGTTCCAACTTGTTCTAACTCATGTGGTTACCGGGGATTTTGGCAATAAATACTGCTTTATATAACCTATACATACTTCTATATTCTTTATATTGCTGCCTAAAAGCCCATTTGGGGAACCCTTCTTTGTCTTTTTTGTAATTTCGGGGCGAGCAGCTTAACTATGTTCTCAATATGTGTCCTCTCTCTTTCGCAATTCAGTATGTTATTACCTGGCTTACCAACAAAAGTGCTTATTGGAACTTAAATAACCACATTAATGTAAGAAAATAGGCCTCAGAAAAACCGTTCTATAAAACAAACTTGAAAATACATATTTATTTTGTTTTTGCTCTAAACATTTTGTTAATGCATGCAAAGACAAACACTTCATGTCTTACTCAAATATGAAGAGCACATAACCGCAAACTAAGTTTCATTAGAAATGTTTTCAAAGGCAGCCAAAAGAGCACCTGAGCCCTAAGCTGAACTTGGAAAATATCAATTAAAGCAGTATTAAACTCAAAACCCAAAATTTGATATATTGCAGCTTACCGATTATTAGTTGTAATGGCTGCATTTGTTTCCTTTTCTAGGCTTTCCCCTCTGTTTTCAAATGGTAATCTGGCCGGTAACAAGCCTCATGCACACGATCGGATTTTCTGACAGGAATTGCGTGATGGCAGGCTGTTTTCGGAAAATTCGACCGTTTGTATGCTCCATTGGACAATTGTTGTTGGATTTTCCGCCAACAAATGTTGGATAGCATGCTTTAAAATTTTAAATTGTATCTTTCCTTCATGGGCCCTACTATGGAATAAACTTTACCATCAGCCATGACAGTACCACTACCTGCAGTATAATAGAAGCTGATTGGATCTTCTATACTTGCACATCACGCCTGTCTAGACTGTCTAGAATTTTATATTAATATCAGTGGAGGTGCACTTGGGTGATCAAAATGTACATCAATTATAATCATTGTTATTGGTGGCAATTTTTTTTATTGTTTCACGTTTATTGTTGAACTTTGGACTCTCAATAACTTGCCACTTACATTGTAGAATAGTTAGAAACACCCATGGATGAATATCAGTATTTTAAATAAATGTAAAGCATGCCATAAGTGTAAACCTGCAATAGATAAAAATAAAATGGTATACATGGAAAGCGTTAAGAAAATACACAAATGTAATTTCCCATTTATGATTTCTTTATTTTAAGTAATGCATCTGCAAATGTAGAATAAAAGTTCACCTGTCATAAGAGAAATATGTCTTTTGTCATTAATAACCTTTCCAATTATAGGCCACGATGTTGAGTCACTGACCTGAAACAAGAATAAAGACAAGGAATCCTGGTTTTGATCTGACTTTCATTGACAATGTTCATGTTCCAAGGGTATACCAGTATTGAATCCAGGGACTGCCAGTTCACAAACAGTAATCAATGGCAGCCTACATATTTCTCTCATGACAAGGGTTTTCCCGGCAGTAAAAAGTCTGCCGGGAAAACCGAGAACCTGCTCGGTAGCTTGTGTATGCTCTACCGCAGGCTTTCCCCCCAAAAAAACTGCCGGCTTAAAAACCGCCGGGATTCAAAAAAGAAAACATGCTCTAATTTTTCCCGCCGGGAATCCGGGCGGTTTTCCTGTCAGGAAGACTGCTATGGAGCGTACACACGGTCGGTTTTCCCGGCCAAAAGTTGTCATGGCAGTTTTCCCGATGGGAAAACCGGTCGTGTGTATGAGGCATTAGGCAAACATGTCCTTTGCCTGCACAGTACCAGGTATTTTCTTCACTCCCAGTAGCTTAATGGAGAACAGAAGAGTGAAGAAAGGTAAGTATTGCATTAGGCTTGGTTCACACTTATGCAGTTTGTTTTTGACGCGTTTTTCACACCTTTTTTATGCCTTTTACATTTTAATGCTCTTTTGTTGGCAAATTTATTGTTGGGTGTAATAAAAAACACAAATCGCAGCACAATCGCTGCAAAAACGCTTTTCTGTAGCTTCTCCATTAAAGTCTTTTGAACCAAAAATGTACCGTTTTGATTTAAAAAAAAAGTCCCTGACCCTGAAAATAAGTATGGATGTGAACATGTCTCATAGGAAACCATGTTAAATGGACTGTAGTGTGTTTCTGCAAAAAGCAATAAAAATCACATAGGTGTGAACTGAGCCTTAAAGCAAAAATTGTGCTTTATTATGAATGAACAAAGCAGAGATTTGTTTGAGAGCTCCAATCAAAGGAATTCCTAAAACTGAAGACTGATCCTCTGTTTGACCTTTGCCACTTAGGCTACTTTCACAGGCGTTTTGGCGCTAAAAATAATGCCTGAAATCCACCTCCCATGCCACCCCAGTGTGAAAGCCCGAGTGCTTTCACACTGGGCGGTGTGCTTGCAGGACGGGAAAAAAAGTCCCACAAGCAGCATCATTGGGGGTTTGGGAGCTGTGTATACAGCACTCCTAAACCGCCCCTGCCCATTGGAATGCATGGGCAGCGCTTCCGAAGCACCTGAAAAGCGATCTGGCAGCGCTGCAACATGGGCAGTTTTAACACTTTCTTCGGCTGCTAGAGGGAGTTAAAAGTGCCCGGCTAGCGACCGATAAGTGACACTAAAATTATGGTAAGCCACCGCTAAAACGGCGTGGCCCCAGTGTGAAAGAAGCCTTACAGAGAGTTAATTGTTGATTTTTATTAGACATTCACCCTTGGTCAGTGACGGAGGGTCTGCCATGTTCTCCCACTTTCTTTCATTCCAACTCTCTAAGGCTACTTTTACACTGGGCCTTTTTTCAGATGTTTTAACTCTAAAAATAACGACTGTAAAGTGCCTGAAAGCCACCTCTCATGCCACCCCAGTGTGAAAGCCCATGTGCTAATGCGGCACGGCCCCAGTGTTAAAGTAGCCCAAATATCTATGTTGCTTTTTGAAGCCTATGAAAGTGGACATATTTTGACATAACATTTTATCTCACTAGCTCAGATGGATAAATTAAGAATAATATATACAAATTGTTAACTCTTTTGGGGAACGTGCTGATCAAGACTCCTTTTAGCATTGGTCATACACATGTGTAAGGGCCTAGGCCTTTGGTCACATGATCTCTACTGAAGGGGAGCAGCCAATCTGAGCTCTGATCCTCCACTTCAACAGATATCACATGACTAAAGCAGGCCATACACGGGTCGAATTCCATAAGAATTTTTTTATGAAAACCGTAGCTTAAGCCCTGTACACACGATCGCTTTGTCCGTTGAAAACAGACTGATGGACTGTTTTCATCGGACTAAACGATCGTGTGTGGGCCCCATCGTTTTTTTTCCATCAATGAAAAAAAAATAGAACATGTTTTAAATGTTTCCTATGGATAAAAAAACGATAGAAAAAAAACATTGTCTGTGTGGAAGTCCATCGGTCAAGAATCCACGCGTTGCTCATAATCAAGTCGACGCATGCTCGGAAGCATTGAACTTCATTTTTTTCAGCACGTCGTAGTGTTTTACGTTACTGCGTTTTGGCACGGTCGGATTTTTGACTGATGGTGTGTAGGCAAGACTGATGAAAGTCAGCTTTATTGGATATCTGATGAAAAAAATCCATTGGATTAGATTCCATCAGATATCCGATCGCGTGTATGAGGCTTAAGGGTTTTATTTTGAATTTCGCACCATTAGTGGGCTGCAGCAACAGCCGATTTTCGTGCGGCCATCAAATTTGAGTGATCGGGCATGTTGGATTTTTTTTGAAAAACTAACAAATTTCTAATCAGTGATTGGAGAATCGTGCGAGAAATATAATCAAAAAAGAAATGTGCTTGAGCTGTGATTCCTGGCCACTAAAATTATTTTCTGTAGCAACATGAGGTGAAATTGAAGGCCTGGTTGGTCGAATTTTGAAATCAATGGTGGCACCATTGGATCACAAAACGCACCAAATTTCAGATTTTCCCAAAAAAAAAAAAGCGTTCGGAATTTGAATCATGTTGGGCCAGCTTAAGTGCCTGTGCATTCAGACAAGTACAGAAGGGGATCTGGACCTTTTTTTTTATAAACGGAAGTACAAGCTGAGGTTTATCAGTAAGTCTCAGCAATACAGTATGTTTTTTAAAGTATGTATGACTATCTGTTAAAGTGACCCTTTTCAAATCTTTTAAAATCGGGTTCTTTTTATTTGGCAGAAAATGATAACATTAAGGTTTATGTCCAGATTGTCCAGGATAGAGTGGAGAAGTATAAATACCCCTCTCAAGTATTTACTGCTATCTTGGACTTTTTTAAGGAGATTCTGACGAGATTCTTGGCAAGATTCTCTTGCCGGCGGAGTGTACACACAGGCCATTAAAAGAACCGCCATTCTTTTGAATGGCACGAACGCAGTGACATCATGCGCTTGTCACATTCGATGCCGTCGCCGCCATCTTGCTTCACCCTACCTATGCCTTGGAAGCTACCGCGCATGCTTTAAAGTCATTTCAATCATGCGCGGGTTTCCATGGAGAGGTAAGTATACACTCGCTCGGGTTGCTCGGCAGGAAAACACTGCCGAGAATCTCGTCTAGATTCTGAGCAGTTTTCTTGCCGAGAACCCTCAAAGCCTCGTACACACGCACGGTTTACTCTGCCAGCAGTTTTCTTGCTGGTTCTTGCCGAGAAAACGTGCGTGTGTACGAGGCTTGACACTTATTTCCTGTCACGCTGACATTTCACCAGACAGATTGTCAGGGGATCTCTCCAAACGCAAAACAGACAGAATAAAACTTTTCCTTAGTAGAGTAGGGGGAAGGCTAGAACGCCTGTAGGGTTAGGGTTTGAGTTAGGGTTCAGGTTAGGGTTAGGGGTTAGGGTCAGGGTTAGGGTTAGGGTTTTCCATTGAAGAATATGGCTAGGACTCAGGAATTGGAACAGGGACCTCCCCCAGAGGTCAAAGGTCAGAAGGCGGGTTCCCGGAGGTCAAAGGTCACAGGGCATGGCTGACCCACCCCCGCCAAAGTGTACCGCCTACCCCAACTAAGTCAGGGAATGAACAAGTCGCGGTAAGCGTCTTGTGCAGTGAACCTGTTGTCAGTAGGACAGAAAGTGAGAATAAATCTATCCCCAGAGCCCAAATATATGTATAAAGGTTTTGGCTTAAGATACACTTTGATATATAAGCTGTGAAACCCAGCAAAAAAACTATATTATCTAATTAGTGAATTGCTGTATGGTTCTCCTTCCTACACAATAGCAGAACTTTTCATCATCTTCAGAAAACATTTAGTACTTTTTTGTGTTGCAGCTCAACACTTCCTGCTTCATAGTTTAGGCTAGTATGACATAGAGTCCCCCCATATACTGGGAATTCCACCTCACACAACTGCCTGTGTTTTACTGAGGGACGCTGATCTCTGCCAGCTGTTTCGGAAAAACAGGCAGAGACCCACAGCATGTCTGACCATACATGGAGGATCCTGCAGATGTGCTCACATGACACAGGTCTTTAGAAATTCCCAGATACCCAAAACTAGCAGCATGTGTGTTCAGGCACGGGGGTCTCACGTGCATGTGTAGACATGCATTAGGTTTCAGCTACGTCCAAAATACCATTGGAATATATAAAAGATGGTGATGTGGAAGAAGGACATTGGGAGAAATCCCCCTTTAGGCTATACACAGCTCAAAATTTGGCTTATTCAGCCGCTCAGGAAAAGTGGAATTAGTCAGTCAAACAATGACTGCTATCTGTCAGATGTCTTATCCTATTGGATGCAACCATTGCTTGAGTATTGAGGCATCTGCGGGTGCTTCAGCTGTCCACATCCGATATCCAGCAGCACAGATTCCTTCATCCACACAGGTTCAAACAAATAAAATCTAAGCATGTAAGGCTTGCTTTGCAATAACTGATGTGTACTTTTTTATTATGTTATGGTAACAATTATGTATGTATGCTTTCCTCACAGTAAAGTATTGCATGTATGTATTATACATTTTCACAAATTCACAAAGTGGGTGAGGACCCTGTTGCCTGTAATAATATTTCAGCTATCATTTGTGCAGTGCAGAAGATCTAAGTAAAATCTTTATTCATCGCTATTTTCAACATTGCATTTCCTTCATTGATCCAGTAGACCAGGGGTCTCCAAACATTCTAAATAAAGGGCCGGTTTATTGTCCTTCAGACTCTTGGAGGGCCGGACTTTGGCCAGTGGGGGTGGAAATTTTCCTGGCGTCAGTGGGACTAAACATCTGGTATTAGGGGGAGGAATAGTGCCCCATCGTTGGTATCATAGGGAGGAATAACGCTCCACTGTCGGTGTCAGATGGCAGAATAGTGTCTCATATCAGTGGGAGGGTTAGTGCCCCAAGGGCCGGATAAAGGCAAGCAAAGGGCCGCATCCGGCCCTTGAGCCACAGTTCGGAGACCACTGCAGTAGACTAAACGTTAAGGGCCAGATTCTCAAAAGAGATACGCCGGCGTTTCGTAGGAAACACTGTCGTATCTCTGTTTTTTTTACTGGGTATCTATGCGTGTGATTCCTAGAATCACTTACGCATAGATACAGTGAAGATCCGACATGTGTAAAACAATTACACTGTCGGATCGTAGATATAATGACATCGCTGGCCGCTAGGTGGCTTTTACGATGATTTCTCATTTGCCTAATCCGACGATTCCCGAACGTTTTTACGCCGCCCCGTCGTCGTTTACGTTGTTTCCGTACGCGTAAGGTTACCCCTGCTATATGAGGGGTAACCTTACGAAGTTCCGTCGTTGCCATGTTAAGTATGGCGTCGGGTCAGCGTCGTCTTTTTCCGTCGGTTACGTTGTTTTACTAAGTCGTTCGCGAATAGGGATTTACGTAAACGACGCTCACGTCGGTTTCATTCACTTTTTCCGACGTGAGCTGGAGCATGCGCACTGGGCTATTTTTGAGGCCGGCACATGCGCAGTTCGATCGACGTGGGGGCGCGCTTAATTTAAATACAAGCCGCCCCCTTTGAATTACGT
This sequence comes from Rana kukunoris, assembly GCA_029574335.1. NCBI lineage: Eukaryota > Metazoa > Chordata > Amphibia > Anura > Ranidae > Rana > Rana kukunoris. The sequence goes on from CM056049.1 coordinate 131,402,778, forward strand.
GGGGATACGCAGAGCCATTTACACTACGCCGACGCAACTTACGGAGCAAGTGCTTTGGGAATACGGCACTTGCTCTGTTAAATTGCGGCGGCGTAGTGTAAATGGCTTACGCTACGCCAGCGGCAATTCTACGGGAATCTGGCCCTATATATATATATATGCATATGCATATACATTTAGTCATACCTGACTCTAGGAAATTCTTTCGGACAGCTTTCTGGGCATCCATAGAATTTGTTATTAGGAAGGTTCCCAGGTCTTTCCTCAACCCTCCTTATTTGCTTGAGCCTGGCACGCAGGATGTAGTAACACGCATGGGCGTCCGCTCATAGGGTTAAGGGGGGGCGAGTGACCCCCCCTGGAATCGGCAAAGGTCTGCAATGCTCGCATCTGTAGCTGTGCTGACTCTCTCTGTGTTTGTGCGAGTCGGCTCCACAGCTGTTGCAGGATCAGTGTCACAGAGCTTACAGAGCTCTTTACTGCCACCTCTGGCCACTTCCTGTATGTGCACCCTCGTGTTTGCTTTGCTGCCTGTAATGTATTTTCAAATGGACATGTGAAAACAGGACATGGGAGAAGGAAGACCACTGTGACCTTACAAGGGGGGGCTGTGAGTACAAGTGAAGGGAGGAGCCTGTTTGTTTTCAGGGGGGGCTGACATATATACAGATGAGGGGGGCAGCTGAGTGCATACAGGTATGATCAGTGAAGGGGGGGGTGCCAGATATAGGAAAGATCATATCATCTGTCCTGTCCTGTATACAGGTATATACACCCATCTTCCTTCCTGTATTCCTCCATCATCACTGACTGCAGATATACATCATCTGTCCTGTATATAGAGCTTCCTCTATATACCAATACCATCCACCCCTTCTATATACATATATTGTACATTTGATCAGCACAGTGAGGCTGCATATCATGGGCACATGCCTGCGCTTTATGGGATAGTGACTAAGCCCCTTCATGACATTGTCAAAGAAGCAGAGCATAGGTGACCGTAAATTTATGCCCCCCCTGGAAAAAGTTCAGCGGACGCCCATGGTAACACGTGTACACAGCCAATTTATACACGTATACTAGGGCCAGTTTAAACAGTTTTGCCAATTAACCCACCAGTAGGTCTTTGCATTGTGGATGGAAATGCATGCAAACACCAGGAAAACATACAAACTACATGCAGTAATTGTCCTGGCTGATATTAGAACCATAAAACCCCAGTTCTGCCAAACATTTTCTAACCCCTAACCCTCTGCGCCATGTAATTTTGTTTTGAAAAGTCTTCCACCTTGTTTTTTAACATGTTTATATCATATTATTTTTTGAAGGATACATTTTAATGATTTTTACAAATCACTAAAGCACTGCCTGCATGGCATGCCAAGGCCTGTAAGCTATTGCTGTCACAGATGTGCTACACAGTTCAGTGGCTGAGAAAAGCTAGATCAAGGATAAAAAAACACAGCCATGTTGAATATGTAAAATATATGCTCCAGATACTGGCTTTGAAGATTAGTCCTAATGACAATGACATGTGTCTATCTGAGAGGGCTGCCATAAGCTGAGCTCACACACTGCCTTCCCAACAAGACACACAATTACAATAAGCAATACAAGGGTGTAATACCACCTGTTTGATTTATCAGGATCTCTAAATAGAAACTGATTTACTATAGTTCTGCTGGATGATTCATGTCAGCCAAACAGCACCAGTGTTTAAACTAATGTAATTGAGTCCTTCGAATAATGGTGATCTTCATGATGAAGATGAAGTCATCACTATGTAAATGGCAGAATTACTCATCCACCTATATACACAATCAATAGCAATGGAATAAAAATAAAATAGGTAGGTGGTGGCTTCAATGTAAACCGGGATGTACAGGTAAAGAATAGGTGATCTGCATAGGGTTGTTTAATGAAATAAGAAACAAGCAGGGTTATTGCCCTTAGCAACTGATAAGACTTATTGTTCCACTTATGTCTCCTAAAGCCAACATGCACATTGGTTATTATGAACAACACTCACCTAATTAATTTTTAAAGATCAGCCACAGTTATTAGCAAAAATTAATAGAATCTAGTTCGCTCATTCATTTTTAGCATATCGATATCTTATCAATTGTCAATGTAATACATTCCTACTGTGTTTTCTATATTGCAGAGGGGAATTTACTATATTGGACCAAGCAGAATTTGGAGTAACTGTGCATGGCAACCAATCCGATTCTCCCTTTCATTTCCAAAGCTTAACCGAACAAGCTGGAGATAGAAGCTGATTGGCTGTCATGTACAACTGCTCCAGATTCTGTCTACTCCAGTTTTGCTAGATTTTCACACTTGTCTTATTTATTCAATTTGACCAAATATGTACAATATAGGTGTGTGTGTCTTGGTCAGCATTGATGTTGCATTTTTATACTCATTTCATTACTAATAAAACATTTTTGGTTTCATTAAAATGAATAGATCTAGATAATGCACACACATCTTTTAAAAAGCTGCCACACACAACGCTGATTTGTTTAAGCTTAACTCACAGAGCCTATTTGTGTGAAAAGAAAAAGTCAGTCAAATTATATTTAAAGTTATGACATCATGCGGAAAGTATTGAGCTGTAAGTAAGCATAATAACTGAATTGAATAATTATATTACATTGAAATAGTCCTTAATGTTCACAGTTAGATCTACAAGTTCATAATGCAAAGTCTTTCTATGGCTTACCTGCCCACCGTAGTCATAGCCCAGTTCATCGGCTAATGCCAGTGCTTCCTCTGGACCTCCAGGGATCTCTGCAGCCCATTCATTCACATATCGCCTTTCTACAGCAGCCACGAATCCTAGGCAGCATGAGAAGACAGACACTAAAGCAATGTACGTGTAGGGCCAGCATCCTCCTTCCATTTCAATATGTATCTGTACAATGTCCACGCTGTTCAAACAGTACCTGATGGCTGTAAAAATATATATTACAAATAGAAAAAAAAAAGAACAGGAGATCAGCTTTTGCCTTGTTGCTATGTGAACAGATAGATGTCAGGAGAAGGCTTTTCGTCTGTGGCTGGAAAAAAAACAAGAACCTTTCCTCCACAGTCAATGGAAATTAGTATTTACACGTCAAAACTACGTCAAGCACTCTTGCAACGTCTTAAATCTATACGGCATTCCCAAGGGAGGAGAGATGCTAAAATAGGATGCTGGGATTCACGCAGCTTCATTGCCCACTGAAAGGGATCAGTTTGTGTAATTGGACAGGAGACGCCCACTCTGACGGAAAGAAAAAGCAATATCATGCTCAAACAAGCTACACATCAGCTGCTTGCACAGCAGAGTGTCAATAGAATGGTACATTGCTACAGTAAACAGCGCGTTGCTTTCCTACAAGTGGCTGCGTACCCTCTTGTCACTTGGTAATATAATAATTCTACATCTCTATAAAACCAATCTGCTGTGGTGTGCTGTTAATTTCCTTTTTTTATTATTTATATATATATATATATATATATATATATATATATATATATATATATATATATATATATAGTATTTCGGTAAAGTATACCCTTGGTAATCAATAAGTAGACAGTAGGGGTTATTTACAAAAGGCAAATCCACTTTGCACTACAAGTGCAAACAACAAGTCCAAAGTGCACTTGAAAGTGCACTTGGAAGTGCAGTCGTTGTAAATCTGAGGGGTAGATCTGAAATGAGGGGAAGCTCTGCTGATTTTATTATCCAATCATGTGCAAGCTAAAATGCTGCTTTTTATTTTCCTTGCATGTCCCCCTCAGATCTTCCAAGTACACTTTCAGTGCAAATTCAAGTGCACTTTGCACTTGTAGTTTTCACTTGTAGTGCAAAGTGGATTTGCCTTTCGTAAATTACCCCCAATGTATCTTAAATGTATGCAACTTCTTTTTATAATGGAATTTCTTTGTCTATTGTAAATTTTAAGTTCTGTTTTATATATATATATGAAAACCTTAATAAAACAAAATTGAAACCAAACATGTATACAGCAATTTAAAGTGTATTTTCACCATTGCAGTCGTATTTGTGAAAACCGCACTATGGGGTTGATATACTAAAGGCAAATCCACTCTGTACTACAAATGCACTTGGGAGTGCAGTGGATGTAGATCTGAGGGGAAGCTCTGAAATGAGGGGAAGCTCAGCTGATTTTATCATCCAATCATGTGCAAGCAAAAATTTGTTTTTTATTTTCCTTACATGTCCCCCTCCGATCTACAGCGACTGCACTTGAAAGTGCACTTTCAAGTGCACTTACAGTGCACTTGTAGTGCAAAGTGAATTTGCCTTTTGTATTATCCCCTATATGTTTTTTTTTTTTTGCATTCCTGTTCACACATTATGCCTATTTTTGTATTATTTGTACACATAGGACTCAATAGGCAGCTTGTTTTGTTCAGGTTAGCTTGTAATGCTCAATTAGGGACAGATTTTAAGGATAGGTTTGTTTCAAAGTGCATTCGGATACAATATACCACCCAAGCCTTGACATTTTTAACCCTTTTTAAAATAGGTAGTGTAGTTTACAACTAATAATGAAGATCCACCAGCACAGTACAGACAGGGATAATTATGGCATATATATATATATATACAGTGCGGAAAATAAGTATTTGAACACCCTGCTATTTTGCAAGTTCTCCCACTTGGAAATCATGGAGGGGTCTGAAATTGTCATCGTAGGTGCATGTCCACTGTGAGAGACATAATCAAAAAAAAAATGCCAGAAATCACAATGTATGATTTTTTTAACTATTTATTTGTATGATACAGCTGCAAAGAAGTATTTGAACACCTGAGAAAATCAATGTTAATATTTGGTACAGTAGCCTTTGTTTGCAATTACAGAGGTCAAACGTTTCTTGTAGTTTTTCACCAGGTTTGCACACACTGGAGGAGGGATTTTGGCCCACTCCTCCACACAGATCTTCTCTAGATCAGTCAGGTTTCTGGGCTGTCGCTGAGAAACACAGAGTTTGAGCTCCCTCCACAGATTCTCTATTGGGTTTAGGTCTGGAGACTGGCTAGGCCACGCCAGAACCTTGATATGCTTCTTACAGAGCCACTCCTTGGTTATCCTGGCTGTGTGCTTCGGATCATTGTCATGTTGGAAGACCCGGCCTCGACCCATCTTCAAAGCTCTAACTGAGGGAAGGAGGTTGTTGCCCAAAATCTCGCAATACATGGCCCCGGTCATCCTCTCCTTAATACAGTGCAGTCGCCCTGTCCCATGTGCAGAAAAACACCCCCAAAGCATGATGCTACCACCCCCATGCTTCACAGTAGGGATGGTGTTCTTGGGATAGTACTCATCATTCTTCTTCCTCCAAACACGGTTAGTGGAATTATGACCAAAAAGTTCTATTTTGGTCTCATCTGACCACATGACTTTCTCCCATGACTCCTCTGGATCATCCAAATGGTCATTGGCAAACTTAAGACGGGCCTTGACATGTGCTGGTTTAAGCAGGGGAACCTTCTGTGACATGCATGATTTCAAACCATGACGTCTTAGTGTATTACCAACAGTAACCTTGGAAACGGTGGTCCCAGCTCTTTTCAGGTCATTGACCAGCTCCTCCCGTGTAGTCCTGGGCTGATTTCTCACCTTTCTTAGGATCATTGAGACCCCACGAGGTGAGATTTTGCATGGAGCCCCAGTCCGAGGGAGATTGACAGTCATGTTTAGCTTCTTCCATTTTCTAATAATTGCTCCAACAGTGGACCTTTTTTCACCAAGCTGCTTGGCAATTTCCCCATAGCCCTTTCCAGCCTTGTGGAGGTGTACAATTTTGTCTCTAGTGTCTTTGGACAACTCTTTGGTCTTGGCCATGTTAGTAGTTGGATTCTTACTGATTGTATGGGGTGGACAGGTGTCTTTATGCAGCTAATGACCTCAAACAGGTGCATCTAATTTAGGATAATAAATGGAGTGGAGGTGGACATTTTAAAGGCAGACTAACAGGTCTTTGAGAGTCAGAATTCTAGCTGATAGACAGGTGTTCAAATACTTCTTTGCAGCTGTATCATACAAATAAATAGTTAAAAAATCATACATTGTGATTTCTGGAATTTTTTTTTTTTTATTATGTCTCTCACAGTGGACATGCACCTACGATGACAATTTCAGACCCCTCCATGATTTCCAAGTGGGAGAACTTGCAAAATAGCAGGGTGTTCAAATACTTATTTTCCGCACTGTATATATATATATATATATATATATATATATATATATATACATTCTAGCTCCCTCCTTAACATTATGAAGAAGGGGAAAGCTGGGTAGGAGTCTTCATCAAGTAAAAACATAAGCAGCAATTTTTTAATTTTTTTTTGCAACTTTATACTGAACAGGAACATGTAACAGATATAAAGAAGGTGTTGCCCCAATTTGACTACCAACGTTTCAGGTGTATATCACACATGTCTCTTTGCCTCTGGCTGTTCTACATGTAATTATGTGGTTTTATTGAAATTGACTCTTTTTTTTAAAAGAATACGTTTCAAACTTTTTTTTTACATATAGATGTGCAAGGAAACAACTTGATATAAAACTTGATATAAAAAAAGCATAACAAATACATGATAATAAAAAAAAAAAAACCTTGTTTTTTGTGTAGTGTGTAATTTAATTCAGCCGTATTTACTCACTACATATACACGTTTTGCTTCCTGCATTGCAGTGGGGTTAACTTACTAAATGAATAAGGACAGTTCGCTAAACAAAGTGAATGTTTTCTGAGTTCAGGACATTTAATGGAGGGAAGGGTTAACAGAGGCTACGCCAAAGCATTGCCCTATAACGCTATCCCTAATGTCGTCTGATGCCCACTTGGACCTCCATTGGTGAGTTGCGCTGGTTTTCCTAATACTCCAAAACAATAGGTTTATTGGTAGCTGTGCTAAAACAATGTTTCTTGATATCGTAACTATGAGATTGTATCTCTTTTTAGATGTTATTGGTTTACTCCTCCTAAAGAAGCGACAACTATCGTAACTATAAGATTGTATCTCTTTTTATATGTTATTGGTTTACTCCTCCTAAAGAAGCGACAACTATCGTAACTATAAGATTGTATCTCTTTTTAGATGTTATTGGTTTACTCCTCCTGAAGAAGCGACACAGGTCGCAAAATTTGTAGAGGACTGCGTCTGTACTAACATCTTTGTGTTCCCATCCACCAGTTGGGTTCCATGTTTTTAAAGTGTTTATTCAACACAACTACATACAACAATTCTACCATTGTCTTTTTGTTTTTGTATTTTATGTATTTTTCTTAATAAACGTATAACTTTTATCTTAACCTGTTTCAATTTCTGGGTACCGAGATAGTCTTTAAACACTATTGGCGTTATAGGGCAATACCTTGGAGTAGCCCCTGTTAACCCTTCCCTTCTCTCCATTGTCCAAATATAGTATGGTGGGACCCACCGATACACTTTAAAATATCCATAGTGAGGGCAATACCTCTTTAACTTCAGGACATTTAAGATGAAGCTGTACTGCATTTAATCAACCAAACATGTGCTAGCAAAAACTCTTTTTTTTTTAATCTTCCATTACACATGATTGGGTATTCAAAGTAAACACAGTTTTACTTTACATTTACATTTTTTTTTACTATCCCCACTTTGCAAACTACACCTTGTTTAATGAACAGTTTCTACTCCCCTGGCTGTATTTTACTGCTTATTCTCACTATACTAGTCTGATACTGAAGCTGTGTATCTACAATTTGCACATATATAAAATAACCTGAATGAAGAAACGTGTAAAAGATTTTAAGTGACATACAAGATTATTTTAAAATGACCCTGTTGCTAGACCCTCTAAAAAAACAAACAACAGGCACCCTGTAAGGGAAGATGAATACTAACTATTTGGCCAGTGGGCACCGATTCTGATTTTGGTCTCTTGCAGAGCTACAGCCAACACTGTCATCCATCCAACATATGTATGAAGAGAGAACCGCCGCTCCAGACAGGTGCTCTTCAGTGGTGGGTGAGGTTCAAAACCCAAATGGGTGCAGGCAATGCGCAATGCAATGTAGAAAGGAGAAGATGGACAGCCGCACTCGTTTTATTTCAATTAAAGTAAAACTACAACAGCAACAAAAAAGCAGCTCATGCTATGACTAAGCATCGGTTGTCAATGTGAAACGCGTCAGCTCTGTTACCCCACTGTTTGCTTTTTTGTTGCTGTTGTAGTTTTACTTTAATTGGAATAAAAGGCACTATTTTTTACATTTTTTCATCTTATTGGAGTGCGGCTGTCCATCTTCTCCTTTCTACATTGCATCCAACATATGTAGGTGCGATACATCCTCCTCTGCATGCAGTTATTACAACTGCTACGTTGCTACAAGACACAGGAGTGATGCAGCAGCTGGCAGATGAAACCACAGCACATTATACTCTGCTTTTAATAAACCTGTCTAATATTTGATTCTGCATTTGCAAACTAAGGCCATGTTATCTTAATAGTTATTTAAATGTACAATCACCTTCCTCTTTTAAGGTCTTTACAAAGGGGACCCCGACCCAATGATACTCACCTTGCTGGTGCCAACTTTCCCCCTTGCCATTTCTCCCTCCAGTGGTGCAGTCGGCTCTGACAGACCTTAGCACTGTTGCAAAAGAGAAGGTCACATGCCTCCCCACAAATCTGCCATTAGAAATCATGTGGCCCTGTATAGCTGATCTGGCAGGGCCCCCTTCCGCCTTAGTCAACTAAAGAAGAAGAAAGATGAATCCACTGGGACAGACAGCAGGAGCTGGAACTTTAATTGAATTGTCAGGACATGTGGCTGCTGGACTACTCTGCCTGCACTTAAAGGTGTTGAAAACGTCTGGTGGGACCCAGGGAACTTTACATTTTAATTCCGGGAAACATTGTCCGAAGGTTTGCCTGTTCTCATATATAATTAGAAAGTTCACTCTCTGCCCCTGGGCCCCCCTGCAGAACTGATGGAGCCAGGCCTGGTACAGGAGGGTTAGTTCTACCCCTTATCAGTGGCTCTGCTCCCCCATACTTAGAAGCATCCGATATTGTTGCCTGTTGTGACAAAAAAAGATGTGGAGACAAGGTATTGGGGTAGGGGGTTGCCCTTTGCAGAGAAGCTGTCACTTTGCCTTAAACAGGCATGCAGACAGTCAGGGGAATTTGATCGCATCCCAATGACATTTTTGTGGTAGAAGTTTCCTTAAGGACCCACTGTGCCTAACTGAGGCAAGCATTTCAGGTAAGCAATTATAGTAGATCCTACTTCTGCCATTTTAAGAACCTTGTTTCCTTATGGTAGTGACAATTTCTCAAAGTTTAGGAAACTGACTGTAATTAGGACCAGTAGTCCAATACTCAGAGTGGGGCCTAGGTGTGCTCGGTAACAGTCATGTATGTGCTGTATCCCCCACCCCAGTTGGCTGTCATATGAGAGATTCCCTTTCTGAAAGACAGATGGAAACAAATGGGGGGGGGGCATGGATACAGGTAATGTCATCACCCAAAAGGGCAGAGTTGGATGTAGAGAGACTAGTTCCCCATCAGGTCCACCTTGCTGCTGATTGACAGTGCACAGCAGTGGGTGGATTGATAGTTGCAATTAAGTCCAATAGTGGCTTTAGAATCAACCCATTGATGTGCACTGTCAATCAACAGTAAGGCGGACCTGATGGGAAACTAGTCTCTCAAATGCCGACAGGTTCTGCTAACCCTTAGGGTCCTTTCACACGGAGCGGACCGTTTTTTGGTCCGCTCCGTGTGCCCGTCAGCTCAGCGGGGGGGTCTCCGCTCAGCTGTCGGCGGACGGGGCGGTCCCCGCACACTGTGCAGGGACCGCCCCGTCTCTCCTCCGCTCTCCCCTATGGGGAGTCGGATGGAAACGGACCGTCTGTCCGTTTGCATCCGATCCGTTTGGCCGGACGGAAGAAAAATAGGACATTCTTCCGTCCGCAAAAACGGATGCGGATCTAGCGGACGTTAGCGGATGCATCATCCGCTTACGGATCCGCTCCCATAGGGGTTCATTACAAGTCCGTTAATGGACTTGTAATGAACGGACAGGCGGAGCGGACATGTGAAAGGGCCCTTAATATAAAACCCCTCAGCCACCCACCTCTAAGTGTGATGAGTGCAGTAGCTAGGGAGTGAGCGCATTGAGGAAGGAGCATAGGCATGCACAGGGGGTGTGCCAGAGCGCACCCTTATCACTACATGCAGTGCCAATTCTCTGCCTTGTTGCCCCCCATCCCCGCAATGGCTTCCCTCCTACCATTCCCCCCCCCCCCCAGATGCTGCATCAGGATGTTTCAGGATGGAGATTGGGGGAAGGGGCTAGCAAATATGGAATTTACCGGCCCATTCCTTTTCTAAATGAACACACCAACACACTCACTCACTGTGTTCATTAATTCCCCAGACATTCTCTTCAAGCAAAGAAAATAATTTCCTTTTGTAGTCAACATTTAAAAATATGAGAGATCAAGCACATAAAATTGTGAAAGTAAAATTAAAAATGAGTTTAAGAAAATAAATAAGTCAATGTGTATGCTTAGTAAAAGTAAGCTAGCCTTCCCCTTTAATGCATTGACACTCCTAGGGGGTACAGTGACTGCTGTGAGTCATTTCAGCACCGCGGCTCTGGACAGCAGCTAAATGCTGTACGGAAGGAATAGGCACAGTGCTCTGCTCATGTGGAAATGTGATTCATTTGCAGTGAAGCACCCCACAGAAGGGTGATACACATTTCACAGGCAACAAATCCTACGTAAAAGAAGCTAATAAAATGTGTGTAGGCTGCTCATCTCCGATGGGCTTGGGGCAAATGAAAGATTACAGGATGAGAGACGCCGGAGAGTAAATATTATTGGTCATTAGGCCATCCGACTACAGACGCGCTTGCATTAACACTTTCTGGAATGGGGGAAATGAGAAGAATAAAATAATTTATTTTTCTATAGGCTTCCTCAGTTATAGCAGTTATTTACACATCGGTGCTTGTTGACTGCAGCCGGATGTTAAAGCTGTGACAATGTCGGTGTGTGTAACGCATTTAAGCTATGTTTATTTAGAAAGTGTATTCACAAGCCCTCTCTATTACTGGTCATTCAGTGACACAAATTCAAATAAGCTTACGCTCTCCATCACACTCATTTACTTGTTCCTAGTCTGGTTTTATACAGTGGATATACAGTGCCTTGAAAAAAGTATTCAAAACCCTTGAAATTGTCCACATTTTGTCATGTTACAATTAAAAACATAAATGTATTTTAATGGAAATTTATGTGATAGACCAACATAAAGTGGCACATAATTGTGAAGTGGAAGGAAAATGATAAATGTTTTATCAATTTTTTTTTAACAAAATATCTGAAAAGTGTGGTGTGCATTTGTATTCTGCCCCCCCCCCCTTTACGCTGATACCCCTAACTAAAAATCTAGGGGAACCAATTGCCTTCAGAAGTCACCTAATTAGTAAATAGAGTCCACCTGTATGTAATTTAATCTCAGTATAAATACAGCTGTTGTGTGAATGGTAGAAAACATTAGTGAACAAACAGCATCATTTAGGCCAGTGGTCTCCAAGCTGCGGCCCTGGGGCCAAATGTGGCAGTTTGCTTGCCTTTATCTGGCCCCTGGGGAACTTTTCCTTCCACTAATACATGCCACTATTCCTCCCTCTGATCAGCGCTGTATCCTGGCCTAGGCCAACAATGCCCAGGCCTAGGGCAGCACTTTGCAGGGGGGCAGCACGAAAAGAGTCCCCGTCGGCTTGCGTTACACTGTTAGTGTAGCGGCAGTCTTATGGGGCGGACTGGGCTCCGAGGCAAATTAGACTAGAGCCCCCATAATGCGGCCGCACTGCTTCTGGTATGCAGGCGGCTAACATTCTGCAACTGTGGGGGGGTGCATTCTGCTGCACCATTGGCATGGTAATATCTTCTTAGTCCTCTCCATAAAATTATCAGAAATTTGTGCTTAAAGTAGAACTATAGGCAACACTTTATTTTTCATTTTGGATAGAGTAAGGGAGTGTTATAGCCCCTGTCAGTTTATTTTTTACCATCCCTGTCCCATTGCAGAGATTTCCCTTCACTCCCTGCCCCATAGCCAAACAGGAGGTGAGAGGAAATCTATGCAAATGAAGGACATCTATTGCCCCCCACCCGGCCCTCAGAACTAGTGCCCCGGCTCAAATCTTTTAGGGTGGGTCTTAAACAGAATGGGGTGTGGCCTTGTCGGGAAGGGGTGTGTCATATTTAGTTTAGTCAGGTCTAGGGCAGCACAAAACCTAAATACACCACTGCCTCTGATACCAATGATGGGGCATTATTTCTTCCATTGATGCCAACAATGTGGCACTATTAATCCCGCTGAAACCAATGATGGTGCACTATTCCTTCCTCTGACACCAATGATGGGGAACTATTCAGCCCACTGACACCAGCAATAGGGTATTATTTCACCCCCTAATACCAAAGATGCATTGTTTACTCCCACTGATGCCAGGATAATTTTTGACTCCTGATGACCAGAGTTTGGCCCTCCTAAAGTCTGGAGTATATAAAACTGGCCCTTTGTTTAGAAAGTTTGGAGACCCCTGATCTAGGCCAAGGAACACACCAGCCTGGTCAGGGATACATGTGTGGAGAAGTTTAAAGCAGGGTTAGATAATAATAAAAAAAAAAAAACATCTGAAGCTTTGAACATCTCAGGGAGCACTGTTCAAGCCATCATCCGAAAATGGAAAGAGTATGGCACAACTGCAATCCTACCAAGACATGGCCGTCCACCTAAACTGACAGGCCGGGCAAGGAGAGCATTAATCAGAGAAGCAGCCAAGAGGCCCATGATAACTCTGGAATAGATGCAGAGATCCAGAGCTCAGGCAGGCAAATCTGTCCACAAGATAACTATAAGTCATGCACACCACAAATCTGGCCTTTATGGAAGAGTGGCAAGAAGAAAGCATTGTTTAAAGAAAGCCATAAGAAGTCCCATTTGCAGTTTGCAAGAGGCCACATGGGGATACAGCAAACATGTGGAAGAAGGTGCTCTGGTGAGATGAAACCAAACTTGAACTTTATGGTTTAAAAACAAACTCTATGTGTGGCAGAAAACTAGCACTGTACATTTCCCTCAACACACCATCCCCACCGTGAAACATGGTGGTGGCAGCATCATGTGGTGGGGATGCTTTTCTTCAGCAAGGACAGGAAAGCAGGTCAGAGGTGATGGGAAGATGGATGGAGCCAAATACAGGGCAATCTTAGAAGAAATCCTGTTAGAATCTGCAAAAGACTTGAGAATGAGACAGAGGTTCACCTTCCAGCAGGACAACAACCCTAAACATACAGCCAGAGCTACAGTGGAATGGTTTCGATCAAAGCATATATATGTGTTAGAATGGCCCAGTCAAAGTCCAGACCTAAATCCAATTAAGAATTAGTGGCAAGACTTAAAACATGCTGTTGACAGACACTCTCCATCCAATTTAACAAAGCTTGAGCTAATTTGCAAAGAAGAATAGGCAAACATTTCCCTCTGTAGAAGTGCAAAGCTGGTAGAGACATCCCCAAAAAGACCTGTAGCTGTAATTGCAGAGAAAGGTGGTTCTACAAAGTATTGACTAGAGGGGGCTGAATACAAATGCATGCCAGACTTTTCACATATTTATTTGTAAAAATATTGAAAACCATTTGTAGTTTTTCTTCCACTTCACAATTATGTGCCACTTTGTGTTGATATAGTACATAAAATCCCAATAAAGTACATTTAGGTTTTTGGTTGTAACATGACAAAATGTGGAAAATGTCAAGGGGTGTGAATACTTTTTCAAGCATTTTATATATTTCATCCTGCAAAACTTATGAGTCATCCCTAATTGAATTAAGCACTTCAGACTATCATGAGATTTTTAGGCTCGGTTTACATGAGAATTGGATATGTTTTGAACCACATATGGAGCCAGTTTACATACAATATCTGCGGACTGTCCGCAATGCATTTTTCAAGAGTCTGGTAAGATTTTAGGTACGGTTCAGGAGAGATTTCCGGTGTCACAAATTCAAACCTGAATCACTCCTGAACCTGAATAAAACCGCACTGGACTGAAAAGGTGCTCAGACGTATAGGCCCAGATTCACGTAGATCGGCGCATTATCATTCCGGCGTAGCGCACCACTTTTCCGTTAGACTTGCGCAATCTAGCCGCGTAATCCGGCGATTCACGTAGCTTTTACGCAAGAGATTGCGCAAGCGTAAGGTTTTTTTCTGAGGCGTAAGGAGGAGTAATACAAATTGGGAGGGACGTGGGCGTGTTACATTGAAATGAGCCGTGACCCCATGCAAATGAAGGGCCGGCCGACTCGCGCATGCGCGCATGAAGGAAACCATGTCAGCTCCGTTGTGCGCATGCTCACAACTCGGGAGCGGCGCAATCAGTGAAATTGGAAATGGACTAGGGCAATGTTGTGAATTACGCAGACAGCATAAATAGACACACACAAACGCCCTTCCATTGCAAAAGTACATCCCTTTGTGTCCCTTCCCATTGAATCAAGTGCTTTTGCTCTGTTGTTCGTTAGAGTGTGTTTTGTAGTTGTCAGATTAGTGTTCTGTGTGATATAGTGCTTGTTGGTAGTTTTGTGAAAGTGTGTTTTGATAAGTGTTTTTTGACTGTTTGTTTGATTGATAGATTTCTGAGCGTTTGTTTTCTTGCTTTATTTTTTCATCTGATTTTTTTGTGTCTGTTTCTTGCTGAGTGCTAGTGTGATTTTTGGCTGTTCTTTTTCTCTTTGTGTGTGTTCTTGTCTGATTGGTTGTGCTTGTATTTGTGACAGATTTTTGGTGACTGCTAGTGAGTTTGTTTGGAAGTATGACTGAGAGAAAAAGAAAGCTCAATTTTACTGTGGGGGAAAAAAGAATTCTTGCCCGGGCCATTACCGACTATGGGCGTTTTCTCCACGGCCCGCAGAGTGCCACCACCACCCCGGCCAGGAGGAGGGAGATATTGGATATGATCACGGAGCAGGTCAATTCATCGGGGGAGGGGGAGACACGGACCCGCTCTGGGATTGAAAAGAAAATAAATGACCTCCGGCGTGAGGTAAAAAAAAAACTGGCCGCAATAAATGCCCATGCCAGGGGCACAGGAGGGGGCCCACCATGCCGGGTTAGATTTACAGCGACGGAGCGTGTGGTGGCCCTGACCTTTCACCGGCATGAAGTGGAGGGCCTGCCAGGCTTTGACACAAGTCCGGTCCCCGCGGTGCCAGGTAAGGTTTTTATTTCTCTCAGGTGTGTAGCATGTGTGGGGGAGGGGGTGAAAGGGAATATGTGGCAAGTGTGTGGATCCTCCAACCTGTGAATGGTTTGTGTCATCCACAGATGTGCAGGAGGGTGCAGGGCCATCTGGCCTGACCGCTCCAATGCCAGGACAGCAGCCTAATGAGGCCCCCCCAACAAGGCCAGAGTCCGCGGAGGAGGAACAAGGGGAGGAGGAGGATCATGCGGAGGACGATCATGAGGAGGAGGATAATCATGAGGAGGAGGAGTCCATGGCAGGCACTGGACAATTGGTTTCTGCGGACTCTTCCCCTCTGGCTGCAAGAAGCCTGCCCTCCCTAAGGGTGAGCCCCCCCCCCTCCTCCCCCAACATGGCTCCCCTCACAAGGGCCTCCCCTTCTCCCCGGCCACAACCATCAGCTGGAGCCAGGAGGTCATCCCAGAGCACCAGGGGGGCGCCCAATCTCCTGCCCGCCTGTCTGAGAAGGAACCTGGCCACCCAGACCCGCCTTCTGAGACAGCTCTGCCAGACTATGGGGCGGGTGGATCAGAGCCTGTCCTCCATTAACGATAGCCTGGGTAACCTGGACTCCCACTCCCGGGCCTCCACAACCTGCCTAAATGACCTGCAAACTACAGCAGCAGGCGTTGGGCAGGATGTGAGGGCCCTTACCCAGGCTATCCAGGGCAACACGGCAACACTTGGTGCTGCCCTGGACAGAATAGCCGTGGCCTTGGAGGGCAGGCCGCCAGGTGGGCAGATCTCAGGGGCTGCTCCTCCTTCCCCGGCTTTTCCCCTCCCCCATGCGTCTCCCCTGAGGGTCCGGGGCCGTGGCCGGGGGCGCCCCAGGCGTGGCTCAGGCAGAGGGCATTAATTTTTTTTCCCCCTTTTGTTTGTTTTGAAAGCATTTTTATTTTTGTTCTCTGCTTATTTATTTTTTTCGATGCATTTTTTGTTTCTATGCATTTTTTTTTTCCCTGACATTTTTGGCATATTTTGGGTTGTGAATGATGTTTGAATGTGGGGGTGACATTCCTGCTGGAAAAGGGGTGTCATCCTCAATTTTGGTGGAGAAGGGTTCCCCAGGACCAGGGAGAAGTGATCTCCAGGTCCGTGTGAATGGTGTATGAATGTACAGTGACATAATTGGAGCCTTGACGTGGCGTTACTGCTCACCAGTCTAGCATGGTGGACTGGTGCCAATCCAATTTGATGAGGATGTGGGGTGTGTGTGCTAGGGACCATAGTGGTGTGCATGCATGCATTCTCATTGTGCCATGATTCATGTGTGTGTTTAACGTGCAAAGATGCCCAATATGAGCTGTCTCCTGACTGCTCTTCCCTCAGAAGACGGGGTATCCTCGGTTAGGGGTTGATTGTCTGGTTGGGGGGTTAGGTCATCACGTTCCTCTATCTGCAGGCCCTTCCTCACTGCGAGATTGTGCAGCATGCAACATGCAACGATGATATGGCACACGAAGTTTGGGGAATACAACAGTGTACCCCCAGACTTATCCAGGCATCGGAAACGTGACTTCAGGAGGCCAAAGGTGCGCTCCACCACTGCACGGGTTTTGATGTGTGCTTCATTGTATCGTTCCTCTCCTGGGGTTTGGGGGTTCCGGATAGGAGTCATGAGATGGGGTCCCAGGGCATATGCAGAGTCACCTGTAAAGGAAAAGACAGGAGAATGTTAGTCATGCATGTGCCACTTCTGTTGTGCATCACGGGAGGGGATAGTCATGCCTGACTCCCATGTCACTCACCAACCAGCCAGGTGTTCCCATACACGTTCTGTTCGAATTCCGTTCGGATGTGGCATTGATTGTAGATGTAGCTGTCATGGGTGGATCCGGGGTGTTTGGCACGAACGTGCCATATGAGGCCTTGGGCATCGACTATCACCTGTACGTTGATGGAGTGCCAATTCTTCCGATTGCGGTACATGTGCTCGGTCTCATGGGGGGGCTGGAGTGCCACATGTGTGCAATCTATGGCCCCGATGGTGCGTGGGAATCTGGCAATTCGGTAGAAATCTGCCATTGCCTTCAGCCGCAGCTCCTCAGTGGTGGGTTTTATAATTTGGTTGGCCAAGCGTGTGAGGATTGCAGGGACAACCTGGTGCACACATCTGCTCATGGAGGATTGTGACATCCCAGCCACCACTCCACTTGTACGCTGAAAAGAGCCACTGGCAAGGAAATGGAGTGTTGCCAGGACCTTGACCAGTGGCTGCACTGCATGTGAGCGTTGTGTTGGGCTGGTGATGTCCTCCTGCAAGGTTGTGGTTAATTCCAGGATGGCATGAGGGGGGAATCTGAAGATGCGAAAGACCTCTGAATCATTCATGCCAAACAGGTGTATGCGGGTGCGGTATACCCTCTCCCGTGCCATCCTCCGTGCCCTCCTCCTTCTTTGGTCATCTATATTCACTAGTGCAGCTATGAGCGACGATGCCCCTAGCATGTTGGCAGTCAAATTGTAGTGCAACACGTGTGTGTGGTCTGCTCCTCAGTAACGGTGTTGCTTTCTGTGAGATGTAGACGTTTTTTCAAAAGTTAGACCAGCTTTTAGGTGCTCTAACTTTAGACAGGACATTTTGCACTTGCGCACATCGCGTAGCCTGCGCAGCAACTGCGTTTTTTTGTGGATCCCCGTAAGTCCCTCATTAGCATATTTGACTAGCAAATCAATGGTGTGTCTAGCGCAGTTTTGCGCGAAGGGAAGCGCATGTCTAACTCAATTACGCCGGACAAAAAAACGTAGATTTCTGGTGTATATTGTTTTGTGAATCGCGTCCAACTATACGCACGCGCACATTTAGACTTACGCACGCGCAACAGCAGTTGCGCACGCGTAATCGCTCTGTGAATCTGGGCCATAGTAACCAAGCCTTAAGGTGTCATAAAATTACACAAGTACAGTATATATAATATATAATATAGTGTAATAAAAAAACTTAAAATGACACTAAACTCTTTAAAAATATATTCTATTCAAGGGTAACAAGAACCTTCACTAATTAGAAGACTGAGTTTGATAATAAACTTGGAAGTGTTTACAACCAGGACAGGACCTCTGCAAACAGAGCGGATTCCCTTTATGGGAAATTAACCAGTAATCTAATCAAAGTTATTGAGAGAAGATCAACTACTGCAAACAGCATATAACATAAACCATAGTATATCGGTGCACACCTGTATAGCAATAAAAAACTTTTTATATAAGAAAAGATTAATTATAGTACATACATCCAATGTACAAACAGGTATTATCATCAAAGGGACCAACAAAAGCACATATATTGTGGTTTATATAATTATTAATAGAGATACCTCCAGATTGCAGTCCAGTTGCAGGGGCCCCTAAGAATGGTGCATCAACTGTTTTTGTTTTGGAGACCTAAAGACAAGATCTGCGGTTATAAGTAGAGCCTTAAACTATTGTCCAGCTAGCCTGGAATGCTTCTCACCAACAGGAACGGTGGTGTGGCACTGGAACAATGGCACTGGAACTCAGAGTCAGCCCATCAACTCTGCCATTTTTGTACCTCCCTAGTACAGTAGCTTCTAATCTGACATGCAAACAGACCCCTAAGTGCCCATCGGATGCAGTGGCAGCTGGTGAAGTTTTAATATGGGGGGACGCCAGACCCGTCCTTCCTTTTTGGTCCCTCCCACTTCTCATAAGCCCCACCCCTTGTAGAATCCACCCACTAAGTCCCCTGTGTATTCCACTTGCTTCCACCCATATTGTCAGGATTATACAGCCCCAGAATCACAGGACAGGAGTATAATTACAGCCCCAGAATCACAGGACAGGAGTATACAGCCCCAGCATCACAGGACAGAGTATACAGCTCATCCTCACAGATCAGTGTATACAGCTCAGCCTCACAGATCAGGGTATATACAGTGGGGATCGAAGGTTTGGGCACCCCAGGTAAAAATGTGTACTAATGTGCATAACGAAGCCAAGGAACGATGGAAAAATCTCCAAAAGGCATCAAATTACAGATTAGACATTCTTATAATATGTCAAAAAAAGTTAGATTTTATTTCCATCATTTACACTTTCAAAATTACGGAAAACAAAAAAATGGCGTCTGCAAAAGTTTGGGCACCCTGCAGAGTTAATATCTTGTACTGCCCCCTTTGGCAAGTATCACAGCTTGTAAACACTTTTTGTAGCCAGCCAAGAGTCTTTCAATTCTTGTTTGAGGTATCTTTGCCCATTCTTCCTTACAAAAATCTTCCAGTTCTTTGAGATTTCTGGGCTGTCTGTCACGCACTGCTCTTTTAAGGTCTATCCATAGATTTTCAATTATGTTGAGGTCAGGAGATTGTGAAGGCCATGGCAAAACCTTCAGTTTACGCCTCTTGATGTAATCCCCTGTGGATTTTGAGGTGTGTTTAGGATCATTATCCATTTGTAGACGCCATCCTCTCTTTAATTCAGCTTTTTCACAGATGGCATCAAGTTACCATCCAAAATTTGCTGAAATGTTATTGAATCCATTTTTCCTTCTATTCGTGAAATTTTCCCTGTGCCACTGGCTGCAGTACAACCCTAAAGCATGATTGATCCACCCCCATGCTAAACAGTTGGACAGAGGTTCTTTTCATTAAATTCTGTGCCCTTTTTTTTTCCTCATAGGCCCACAGAACTTGTTTCCAAAATGCATCAGGCTTGTCTATATGTTCCTTTGCAAAGTTCAACGCTGATCTTTGTGGTGAGGACGTAGAAGAGGTTTTCTTCTGATGACTGTTCCATGAAGACCATATTTGTACAAGTATCTCTTTATAGTGGAATAGTGTACCACAACTCCAGTGTCTGCCAGATCTTTCTGGAGGGATCGTGCAGTCAAACGTGGGTTTTGAATTGCTTTTCTCACAATCCTGCGAGCTGTTCTGTCTGATATTTTTCTTGGTCTTACAGATCTTGCTTTAACTTCCACTGTTCTTGATGACTGCCATTTCTTAATTACATTCCGAACAGAGGATATTGACATCTGAAAATGCTTTGCTATCTTCTTATAGCCTTCTCCAGCCTAGTGTCAACTATTTTCAGTTTTAGTTTTCTAGACAACTGCTTAGAAGAACCCATGGTGCTGATTGTTGGGGCAAGGTAAGATGAGTCTGGGCATTTAAAACCTTTGAGATTGACATCACCTGGTCTTCCCAGACGATGATTGAGAACAATCCATGACACTGGCAGGTCTCAGCTTTGCAAAGGGGGCAGTGCATGCTATAAATTCTGCAGGGTGCCCAAACTTTTGCAGATGCCATTTTTTTGTTTTCTGTCATTTTGAAAGTGTAAATGATGGAAATAAAACCTAACTTTTTTGGACATATTATAACAATGTCTAATCTGTAATTTGATGCCTTTTGGAGATTTTTCCATCTTTCCTTGGCTTCGTTATGCACATTAATACAAATTTTTACCTGGGATGCCCAAACTTTCGATCCCCACTGTAGCTCAGCATTACAGAGGTGGAGGGGAGGACAGGGCGGGAGAAGCCAGGTGGAGGGTAGGACAGGGTGAGAGAAGCCAGGTGGAGGGGAGTACAGGATGGGAGAAACCATGTGGAGGGGAGGACAGGACGGGAGAAGCTAGGTGGAGGACAGGACAGGACGGGAGAAGCCAGGTAGAGGGGAGGACAGGACGGCAGAAGCCGGGTGGAGGGGAGGACAGGAAGGGAGAAGCCAGGTGAAAGGAAGGACAGGGCGGGAGAAGCCAGGTGGAGGGGAGGACAGGGCGGGAGAAGCCAGGTGGAGGGGAGGACAGGGCGGGAGAAGCCAGGTGGAGGGAAGGACAGGGCGGGAGAAGCCAGGTGGAGAGGAGGTAAGTTCTTACCTTGGAGGATAATAATAGAATCTCTGGCTCCCTCTATCATACAGCCTCATGGTCTCTCTTCTCCCCTCTTCCTCCTCCTGCTCGGCATGCTGGGGCTTGCAGTCCTCTCAAGGATTCATCCTGGGGCCTTCTGGTATCCTAGACTACATGTCCCATAATGCTCTGTTTCTAGTTTCCCAGCCATTGGCTCTGAATGTAGCCAATAGGAGCATGCATTGGCAGATGAATTCTCTGCTCGAGGAGGAGAAGGAGGGGTGGAAATCCCCTGCAGCTGCGGCTCTGTCTGTGTCTCTACACAGAGTCTGTTAGTTTCAGCGCCGCTGCCATGTACTGATGGGAGGTCGGCATCATCACAGCCTGCTTGCTAGTTTTTCGGGGGGGGGGGCAATTGACCCATTGGATCCACCCCTGGTTCCTCAACACCTGCACACAAAACACATCAAACCATGTCTTTTTGGAGCTGTCGTTGTGCACAGGGGCACAGTCATGTTGGAACAAAAAAGGACCTTTCTCAAACTATTTCAAAAAGATTAAAAGTGTACAATTGTCTGAAATACTGTATCTTTTTATGTTGTAGCAACATGGGGTCCCCGGGCAATAGGAGATTATCGGCCTCCGGGCAATAGATTATGGGGACACGCAGTATATAGACATGTGCATTTTGTTTCGTTCCGAATTCGAATTCGGACAAATTTTTCATTATTCAGAAATTCGTATGCATCCGAATTTCCCAATTACAATATTAACGTAAATTACAATATTTCGACAAATTCGAAAAAAACGCGAACGAAATTCGAATTCGAATCGAATTCGAAAACAAATTCAAATCAAATTTGAAAACAAATTCAAATAGAATTTGAAAAAATAGAAATCGATTTTCTAAAAACTACAATAAAATAGAATAAAAAACAATAAAGCAATAGAATAAAAAATAATAGAATAGAAGTTAATAGAATGTAATAAAATAGAACGTGACAGTCTTCCGAAATTCGAATAGTATAAATTTGAATTCTAGAATAGATTGGAAAATAATTCAAATTTATGGAAACTAAAATATAAAAGAATAGAAAAACAATACAACAGAATAGAATGAATTATAATATATATTATATTTTATTCTATTCTCTTGTTTTTATTTTCTATTCCATTCTAATCTTTTCTATTCAAATTTGAATAAATTTTATACGAAATTCGAATTTCTTATTGAATGAAATCGAATTTGAATAGAAAAGATTATAAAAGATTATAAAATATTAGAATTTTTTACCAAATTCCTAAAAAGTCGATCAAATTTTAAAATTTTTACTAGATTAGAAACAATCTACTGCTTTCGAAAAAAATTCTACCGCATTTGAAAAAAATCTACTAAATTAGAAAAAACTACCACATTCGATTTTTATTTACATATAGCCATTTTCCAAAATTCGAATTTCATATAGAATGAAATCGAATTGGAATAGAAATGATTAGAATAGAATAGAAAATAATAGAAAACTTAATAAACTAGAAAAACAATAGAACAGAATAGAAGCAATTATAATATATATTATATTTTATTCTATTCACTTGTTTTTCTTTTCTATTCCATTCTAATCTTTTCTTTTCGAATTTGAATTCATTTTATAGGAAATTCAAATTTTTTTATTGATTGAAATCGAATTTGAATAGAGAAGATTATAAAAGATTAGTTTCATATTAGAATTTGAAAAAAAATTGACCGAATTCTGAAAAAGTCGATCAAATTTTAAAAATTTTATTAGATTAGAAAAAATCTACTGCATTTGAAAAAATTCTGCTGCATTTGAAAAAAATCTAGTAAATTAGAAAAAACTACCACATTCATTTTTTTTTTACATATAACCATTTTCCAAAATTCGAATTTCATACAGAATGGAATCGAATTGGAATAGAATAGAAAATAATAGAGAATTCCAAAATTATCTTCCAAAATTCGAATTTCGTATAGAATGAATTTGAATTTAAATACAAAAGAATTCATTCAAAATCATTCAATACAAAATTACAATTTCGTAAAATGGTTATATATATATAAATATAAATACCCTAACCCTATTTTTTTATATATATATATATATATATATATATATAAAACATTTTCCGAAATTCAAATTATGTATAGAATGAATTTGAATAGAAATATATTTTATTGTTTTTCTAGTTTATTATTTTCTATTTCTATTCTAATCTTTTAACCCGAACCCTAATATTTATATATATATATATATATAACCATTTTCTGATGTATAGAATGATTTTGAATTAGAATAGAAAAGATTAGAATAGATTAGAATAGAAAAGAAGAAACTAGAAAAACAATAGAACAGAACAGAATAGAATATAACATATATTGTATCTTATTATGTTCTATTGTTTTTCTAGTCTATTCTTTTCTATTCAAATTCAGGTTCATTAGAATTTCAGAAAATGGTTTTATATATATATATATATATATATATATATATAATGCTGTTCTATTTTTCTATTCTATTCTTTTCTATTCTTTTCTATTTTATTGTAATCTTTTCTATTCAAATGTGAATTCATTTTATACGAAATTCGAATTTCCGAAGATCATAGAAAAAATATAATATAATATATATATATATAGATATATATATATATATATATATAGAAAACCTCTTCTGAAATTCAAATTTCATATAGAGTAAAATCGAATTTGAATAGAAATGATTAGAATAGAAAAGAATAGCATAGAAATAGAAAATAGAAAAGAATAGCATAGAATAGCATAGAAAAACAATAGAACAGAATAGAATAAAATATAATATATTATTCTATTCTATACGTAATTAGAATTTCATAATTAGAATTTCTGAAAATGGTTATATATATAAATATATAAAAATATAAATAAATAGAATAAAATCGAATTCTAATAGAATAGACTAGAATAGAAAAAAAAACCAATAGAACAGAATAGAAAAAAATGTTTATATATATATATATATATATATATATATATATATATATATATATATATATATATATATATATATATATATAAACCATCTTCCGAAATCCGAATTTGGTACAGAATAAATTTGAATAGAGAAGATTAGAATATATTATATTTTTTTTCTATTCTGTTGTATTGTTTTTCTATGCTTTTCTTTTCTGTTATTTTCTATTCTATTCTAATCTTTTCTATTGGAATTCAATTTCATTCTATACGAAATTCAAATTTCAGAAGATGTTATATATAAATATATATATATATCTATATATAGAGATATATAAAAAAAAATTCTGCTCTGTGCTATTGTTTTTCTATACTATTCTTTTCTAGTATTTTCGATTCTATTTTAATCTTTTCAATTCAATTTCATTCAATACGAATTTCGAATTTCAGGAAATGTTTATATATAATTTCGTTTAAATGTGGTAGCATTATTTCGAATTTAATAATTTTTTTCGAATTCGGTAGATTTGTTTTCGAATGCGTTAGAATTATTTTGAATGCGGTAGAGTTTTTTCGAATGCGGTAGAATTTTTTTCCAATACGAAATGAATCCCGAAAACGAATGTAATGAATGCAACGAACTTAACTAAACAAATTTAATTAAATAACGCATCAAAAGAAACAAAACAAATGTTTTCATCCTGCACATGTCTAACAGTATACACACACAGATACAGTATACATACGCATTTTACACACACAGACACACAGTATACGCACACAATATACACACACAGTACTGTATACATACACACAGAATACACACGCACACACTAAAAAGGTACTGGAGAGGCGAGGCAGCTATAATCTTGGGATCTTTTTAAAAACACTGGGCCAGATCCACAGAGCCAGTATGCCGGTGTATCTCCTGATACGCCGGCGTACTTTCAAATTACCCGCGTCGTATCATTAGTTTGAATCCTCAAACCATGATATGATGGCTTTGGGCTTCAATCCGACAGGCTTACGTCTTCGTACGCCTTCGGATCTACGCTGCAATCTTTTTGCGCCTGCTGGGTGGAGTTCGCGTCATTTTCCGCGTCGGGTATGCAAATTAGCTTTTTACGGCGTTCCACAAAATTACGATCAGCCGTCGCATTCTCTAACGTCGTCGCTAGTGGGCTTTTTCCGGCGTAAAGTTAAAGCTGCTATTATCCGGTCTATAGTTAGATGTGCCATGTTAAGTATGGCCATCGTTCCCACGTCGAATTTTCAATTTATTTATTTTTTGCGTAAGTCGTCCGTGAATAGGAATGTACGGAAATTACGCTACTAAAAAAAAAAATGATGTTACGACGTAATTTCGCGCAATGCATGGCGGGAAATTTCTGAACGGAGCATGCGCAGTTCGATCGCCGAGGGGACACGCCTAATTTAAATGATTCACGCGTAGTTTTAATTCTGCCGTGAGAAATACACTACGCCGCCGTACCTTACGGGCCAAAATCTTCCTGGATTCGACTTAGAGCCAGGTAAAATACGGCGTTGTAGTGTATCTCTGATACACTGCGCCAGGGCAATTCTCTGTGGATCTGGTCCACTGATTTTTACATACTGTCCCTGGTTTAACTGAGGCTGGCAACCCTGATGGGACCCCCCTAGTGGAATGGGGATGTGCCCGAGTGCCCGAATGGTCAGTCCGCTCCTGTGCGATGGTCAGATGTCTAAACATTTTGGCCATATTGTGTATACTTTAGGTTAAAAAGCAGAGTTTAAATTTTCAGCCTTGTGCAACAAACATCCTTGTAATTTTAGACTGATTCATACTTTATGTATGTCATAATCAGTAATAATGGCACCGAGGCCATGTTTGTGATCTCATCAATGACCTACATCAACTGGCTAAAGTACTCTAGAAGTCTGCTCTTGTTTTCTTTTTGGCACATGAATTGGAAACTCAGCGTCAGCTAATGTGCTGACATCTGAAAATACAACTAAATGGGGTCAAATTATAAGCAACTTCTCTAAGATGAGTTTGCCATTCAAATACATAAAAGTGCCCTTGTAGCAAAACCTGGAAATGAATATGGATTTAATGATGGCTTATATTGCCATTTGCCTACACTGTGTTCAAACAGGAAGCAGTTAGAGAAAAAAACCTTTGCCTTTTCATTCGTAGCAACCAATCTGCCATTGTTTGCTCAGTGTGCTATGGGCCATTACACTGACAGCCATGGAAAGTGCTTACTACAGGGTATCATGCAATAATGAAGGGTAAACAAAGCAAGATGAAGTCAACAAGTAGAATATATGGTAATTTCAATAAAAAAAGAGATATGTATTGAAAAATATATACAGTATTTACCTTTGTGATAAAGTTTGGAGTCATCTTGGGTTCACGGTGAATCTGAAGCCTTGTACACACGCCCGTGTGTATGATTTCTCGTCGAGAAAACTGTTGTGATTCTCGACGAGAAAAAAAGAGAACCTGCTCTCTATTTTCTCATCGGGAGTCTCAATTTTCTCATTGTGATTCTCGTCGGGCTGGTTTACGACAAGAAAAACGTGTGTGTGTATGCTTATCCGAGTCTTAAAAACCCACGCATGGTCAGAATCAAGTAGGAGAAGGGAGCGCACCTTCGGTAAAACTATCATTCGTAATGGAGATAGCACATTCGTCATGCTGTAACAGACCAAAAAGCGGGAATTGTCTCTCACCAAACTTTTACTAACATGCGGTAACACGAGATTAGCAAAAGCAGCCCCAAGGGTGGCGATAGTGGAATTGAACTTCCCCTTTATAGTGCCGTTGTACGTGTTGTACGTCACCACGTTTGAGAACGACAAGATTTTGTCAAGGAAAGCTAGACAAGAATCCCGTCAAGCTTGACAAGAATCCCGTCAAGCTTGACAAGAATTCCGTCGAGAAAAACAACGTTTGTTTTTACAGCGGGATTTTCGGCCGTGTGTACGAGACTTTACAGTTTCACAATTAGGCAAAAAATTCTAAACCCATAATGCACTGACAAAATCCTTGTCCATGGTCAGATGGGTCCCTGAGAGACAATATTCTGAAATAAGGTACAAGCTGACCCAGTTACTATAAAAGAGTGGGCAGCCATATTGTTAGTGTGTGTTGGAGCTTGTTAGGGTTGACACATCTGCGTAGGAATATATACTGTGCTAGATGGTTATATACTGTGCATGGCAGTGTGGTGAGGTTCATATGCAGACCTAACTGTCATTTGTTTCTGTATTAGCAGCAAGTGAGCCTGCTTGGTAGGGGGTCTTTTTTGTTTCATATCATTTCTAAAAAGAATCTGCCAAACATAGTGGGTTTTTGTTTTGGGTGGTTAATCTTAGGGAAAAAAATAGAAGAGAAAGAATAAATATACAGGTGATACTTGAAAAATTTGAATATCGTGCAAAAGTTCATTTATTTCACTAATGCAACTTAAAAGGTGAAACTAATATATGAGATAGACTCATTACATGCACAACAAGATAGTACAAGTAGTGATTTGTCATAATTGTGATGATTATGGCTTACAGCTCATGAAGACCCCAAAATTCACAATCTCCGAAAATTAGAATATTACATGCAATCAATAAAACAAGGATTGTACATAGAACAATATATCGGACCTCTGAAAAGTAGAAGCATGCATATGTACTCAGTACTTGGTTTGGGCCCCTTTTGCAGCAATCAATGCGGCTTGGCATGGAAGCGATCAGCCCTGCTGAGGTGTTTTGGAAGACCAGGATGCTTTAATAGCAGCCTTCAGCCCTTCTGCATTGTTCGGTCTCATGTCTCCCATCTTTCTCTTGACAATGCCCCATAGATTCTCTATGGGGTTCATGTCAGGCGAGTTTGGTGGCCAATCAAGCACAGTAATCCCATGGTCAATGAACTAGGTTTTGGTGCTTTTGGCAGTGTGGAAGTTAGCATCCCCATAGAGCTTGTCTGTGGAAGGAAGCATGAAGTGTTCCAAAGTCTTCGGTAGACGGCTGCATTGATCCCAGACTTAATGAAGCACAGTGGACCAACACCAGCAATGACATGGCTCCCCAAATCAACAAAGACTGTGGAAACTTTACACTGGACTTCAAGCATCTTGCAGTGTTTGCCTCTCCATTCTTCCTCCATACTCAGGGTCCTTGGTATCCAAATGAGATGCAAAATTTGCTCTCATCAGAAAAGAGGACTTTGGACCACTGAGCACCAGATCAGGTCTGTTTTTCTTTAGCCCAAGTAAGACGCATTTGATGTTGTTTGTTGTTCAGGAGTGGCTTGACAAGAGAAATACGACATTTGACGCCCATGTCCAGAATCCATCTGTGTGTGGTGGCTCTTGATGTACTGACTCCTTGTGAAAGTCCCCAACACTTTTCCTGACAATCCTCTCCAGGTTGCGGTCATCCCTGCTGCTAGTGCACCTTTTTCTTCCACACTTTTTCCTTCCACATAACTTTCTATTAATGTGCTTTGATACGGCACTTTGGGAACATCCAACTTCTTTTGAAATTAATTTTGAGGCTTTCCCTCCTTATGGAAGGTGTTAATGATGGTTTTCTGCACAACTGTCAGGTCAGCAATCTTTCCCACGATTGTGATTCCTACTGAACCAGACTGAGAGACATTTTAAAGGCTCAGAAACCCTTTGCAGGTGTTATGGCCTAGAATATTGCACCCTTTCACAATACTCAAATTTTGAATTTGGAGTTTTCATGAACTGTAAGCCATAATCATCACAATTATGACAAATCATGGCTTGAAATATCTTGCTTTGCATATAATTAGTCTTTCTAATATATTAGTTCCACCTTTTAAGTTGCAGTAGTGAAATAAATGAACTTTTGCACAATATTCAGATTTTTCGAGTATCACTTGTATACTGCTCAAAAAAATTAAAGAAACACCTTTGAATCAGAACTCCTGGGATATTTATCTGGTCAGTTAAGTAGCAAAGGGAGAGGTGTGTATACAGAGGGGGTTGTTAATCAGTTTCAGCTGCTTTGCTGTTAATTGAAATTAACAACAGGTGCACTAGATGGGCAACAATGAGACGATCTCCAAAACAGGAATGTTTTTTCAGGTGGAGGTGTCTGACATTTTCTTTCCCTACTCATCTTTTCTGACTGTTTTTCACTAGTTTTCCCTACTGGTAGCACAAGGTGATACCTGGACCCTATAAAGTTTGCAGAGGAAGTCCAACTTCTCCAGGATGGCACATCAATACGTGTCATTGCCAGAAGGTTTGCCGTGTCACCCAGCACAGTCTCAAGAGCATGGAGGAGATTCCAGGAGACAGGCAGTTACTCTAGGAGAGCTGGGCAGAGCCATAGAAGGCCCTTAACACATCAGCAGGACCGGGTATCTGCTCCTTTGTGCAAGGAGGAACAGGATGAGCACTGCCAGAGCCCTACAAAATTACCTCCAGCAGGCCACTGGTGTGAATGTCTCTGACCAAACAATAAGAAACAGACTTCATGGGGGCCGACGTCCTCAAGTGTGCTCTGTGCTTACTGCCGGACACTGTGGAGCTCGATTGGCATTTTCCATTGAACACCAGAATTGGCAGGTCAGCCACTGGTGCCCCATGCTTTTCACAGATGATAGCAAGTTCACCCTGAGCATATGTGACAGATGTGAAAGGGTCTGGAGAAGCCGTGGTGTCAGGGTTGAGTTCACCTGCTGGTGGCACTGGGGTTCACTTTGCAGATGGCTGCAGTTACAGTGTCCACAAGCAGGTGTCTTCCAGAAGCCGCAGGTTCTAATCAGCCCCACCTGGCTCCAGCTGCCTGGTGGATATTTAAGGCTGCTTTTCCCTTCCCCCAGGGCATCACTATCCTGTCTGATTGCCTCCTTGCTACCAGCTTGTGCCTGATTACCTTTCAGTGTCCTGATTCATCCTGCACCCCTCTGCCTTGTTCCATGCCCTAGTAACCAGTCGTGTCCCCTTCCTTGCATCCCTATTGCCTTTGTCCCTTATGTTGTAGATATTGTATATAGATAGCAGTTAGGTTCATTAGTTATTCTTGTTCTTGTTTGCTGGAGTGTTTTATGTTTTCACTGGTTGCTGTGTATGTTTATTGATGTGTGTTCACTGTAAATAAATATCACTTTAATGATAAATACTTTGTTTGGTCTCAGTTCCCTTGTGTAGCTACGTGTCTGGTGGTCTTAGCTGCTGATCCTGACACCTGAACTTTATGCTGCCTGTAACATCGTTCAGCATGCCCGGTTTGGTGGTGGGTCAGTGATGGTCTGGGGAGGCATATCCATGGAGGGATGCACAGACCTCTACAGATATACACAATGGCACCCTGACTGCCATTAGGTATCGGGATGAAATCCTTGGACCCACTGTCAGACCCTACGCTGGTGCAGTGGGTTCCTCCTTGGTGCACGACAATGTCCGGCCTCATGTGGCGAGAGCATGCAGCCAGTTCCTGGAGGATGAAGATATTGACCTGACCTAAATCCAAAAGAACACCTCTGGGACATTATGTTTTGGTCCATTCGGTGCTGCCAGGTTGCACCTCAGTCTGTTTAGGAGCTCAGTAATGCTCTGGTCCAGATATGGGAGGAAATACCCCAGGACACCATCCGTCGTCTCATTAGGAGCATGCCCTGATGTTGTCAGGCATGCTTACAAGTACTTGGGGGACATACAAACTACTGAGGACCATATTGAATTGTTGCAATGAAATTTCAGCAAAATGGACTAGCTTGCTGCATAATTTTTTCCCTTTGATTTTCGGGGTGTCTTTGAATTCAGCCTTCTGTAGGTGGATAATTTTTATTTCCATCAAACAATGTCACATCCTTTCATTCCTAACACATTACCCAGTCTATATCAGTATAGATATCCAACATGAGCTTTTTGCTTGTTGAGATCTGATATGTTTTCCTTAAATGTTTTTGAGCAGTGTATTATATATATATATATATATATATATATATATATATACAGTGGGGCAAATAATTATTCGATCCACTGCAGATTGTGTAAGTTTGCCCACTTACAAAGAAATGATGGGCCAGATTCAGGTACATTGGCGCATATTTTGACCGGAGTAGCGCACCTCCTTTATGTTAGACCGGCGCAATGTAGAGGCGCAATCACCGTATCCTTGTAGTATTTGCGCAGAAATTTGCACCGGTGCAAAGTAATTCCCGAGGCGTAAGGCGGAGTAATTCAAATTGGGAAGGATGTGGGCGTGTTACATTGAAATGAGCTGTGACCCCATGCAAATGAAGGGCCGGCCGGATCGCGCATGCGCACATGAAGCAGACCATGGTCAACACCTCTGTGCGCATGCTCACAACTCGGGAACGGCGCAATCAGTGAAATTGGAAGTAGACCCGGGCAACTTAGTGAGCTACGCAGAGAGCTTAAATAGACAGACACAAACGCCCTTCCTTTGCAAAAGTACATCCCTTTGTATCCCTTCCTAGACAGCAAGGTGCTTTTGTTCTGTTGTTTATTAGCATTTGTTTGTTTGTGACGTGTCTTTGAGATATTTGGTGACTGTTTTGCAGAGTGATTTTTGTCTTTTCTGTGTTTTCTTTGTTTTTTTTTTAATTATATTTTTGCTGGGCATTTTTATTTTTTGCTGGGCATTTTTTTATTTATTTTTTTTATATTTTTGGTTCTGTTTGTGAATGATTTTGGAATGTGGGGGTGACATTCCTGCCGGAAAAGGAGTGTCACCTTTATTTGTGGTGGAGAAGTGATCCCCAGGACCAGGGAGAAGTGATCCCCAGGTCCGTGTGAATGGTGTATGAATGTACAGTGACATAATTGGAGCCGTGGCGTTGCTGCTCACAAGTCCTGCATGGTGGGCTTGTGCCAATCCAATTTGATGAGAATGTGATGTGTCTGTGCTAGGGACCACAGTGGTGTGCATGCATGCATTCTCATTGTGCCATGATTAATGTGTGTGTTTAAAGTGCAAAGATGCCTAATGTGAGCTGTCTCCTGGCTGCTCGTCCCTCAGAAGACGGGGTAGCCTCCGTTAGGGGAGGGATTGTCTGGTTCGGGGGTCAGGTCATCACGTATGTCAATCTTTCTCACTGCGAAGTTGTGCAGCATGCAACATGCACCGATAATCTGGCATACAAAGTTTGGGGAATACAACAGGGTAACATGGGGGGTTCCGGATAGGAGTCATGAGATTGGGTCCCAGTGCATATGCAGAGTCACCCTGAAGGGATAAGACAGGAGGATGTTAGTAGTGCATGTGCCCCTTGTGATTTCAGCATCATGGGGGGGACAGTCATGCCTGCCACCCATGTCACTCACCAACCAGCCAGCTGTCCCCATACATGTTCTGTTCGAAATCTGTGGGGACGGGGCTAGGATTGTATATGTAGCTGTCATGGGTGTCATGGGTGGTGTCATGTGTTGGGCTGGTGATGTCCTCCTGCAGGGTTGTGGTTAATTCCATGATGGCATGAGGGGTGAATCTGAAGATGCGAGACACCTCAGAATCACTCATGCCAAAGATGTCTATGCGTGTGTGATATATCAAGTGAAGAGTAAGGGGCTTGTATCAGATAAGAATATTGCATTAGATTAGATTATTATATCCATCAAGGTTTTAAAGGGCTATTGAAATATAGTGAGACCGTGTTTGTAATTTGTATGTACGTTATGTACGTTATGTATTGATGTATATATGTATGTATATTTTTTTGTAATGTTTATAAAAGCAAATAAAAAGTTTTTGGGGAAAAAAAATCCTCTCCCGTGCCCTCCTCCGTGCCCTCCTCCGTGCCCTCCTCCTTCTTTGCTCATCTAAAGTCAGTAGTATAGCATGGATGCCCCTGGCATGTTGGCATACAGTTTGTTGTCCTGCAAGTGTGACTGCTCAGCTCGTCCCTAACAGTGTTGCTTTAGCTGACATGTAGACGGATTGTCTAATTTTATACCACCTTTTATATCATGGGTCTTCAAACTACGGCCCTCCAGCTGTTCAGGAACTGCAATTCCCATCATGCCTAGTCATGTCTGTGAATGTCAGAGTCTTACAATGCCTCATGGGATGTGTAGTTCTACAACACCTGGAGGGCCGTAGTTTGAGGATCCCTGTTTTATATGGACTAATTTTAGACAGGACGTGCAGCTGTTGCGCACAGCGCGTAGCCTTCGCTGCATCCAACTTACTTTTGTGGATACCCGTAACTCCCTCATTTGCATATTTGACTAGCAAATCAATGGTTGTGTCTAGCGCAGTTTTGCATGCACGGATGCGCCGGTCTATCGAAATTACGCCGGTCGAAAAAAATTAGATTTCATGCGTATATCGTTTTGGGGATGCGGCGCATCGATACGCATGCGCAGATTTAGACTTACGCCGCACATCTCCTGTAACGCCGGCATAATGGCACTCTGAATCTGGCCCGAAGCGTCTATAATTTGTATCATAGGTGCATTTTAAAACTGAGATAAAAACAGAAAATCAACCAAAAATGATACAAATTGAGTTGCAGTTCAGAGAGTAAAATAATTATTTGATCCCCAAGCAAAACATGACTTAGTACTTGGTGAAGAAAACCTTGTTGGCAAGCACAGAGGTAAGAAGTTTTTTGTAGTTTGTTTGCACACATCTCAGAAGGGATGTTGGTCCACTCTTTTTTACCGATCTTCTCTAAATCCTTGAGGTTTCTTGGCAACTCAAAGCTTCAGCCGTCTCCATAAATTTTCTATAGTATTAAGGTCTGGAGATTCCATGACTTTAACGTTTTTCTTCTTGAACCACTCCTTTGTTGCCTTGGCAGTATGTTTTGGGTCATTGTCATGCTGTAAGACCCATCAATGACCTCATCACCTGACATTAAAGTTCTCATCCAAGATTTTACAATACATGACCTCATCATTGGCCTCTCAATAAGGCTAAGTCAGTCTGTACCTTTAGCAGAGAAACAGTGACAAATCACGATGATTCCACCTCCGTGCTTGACTGCAGGAATAATGGTCTTAGGGTCATAGTCAGCATTTTTCTTTCTCCAAACATGGCGAGTCCCCCTCCTCAAGAAGGCACATGCACTGACATGCCAATGAACATCTAAAAGATTCAGAGAAGGATTGGGAGAAAGTGCTGTGGTCAAGTGAGGCTAAAATGTAGCTCTTTGGCATTAACTCAATATAGTTGTATAAAACATACTATTTATCTTTCAAAAAAGGTTTCCCAGTGCTAAATCTTTTATGCGATTTTTCAATTTGCTGCATTTGTAAATTTCAAAAGCCAGTGTAAAGTAATAATAGTGGTAAAAAAAAAGCACTTGTTCATTTAGCTAATCTATTTTCGTTTAATTATCCTTTAAGGGGGAATGTAAAAAATGTTATACTTGCCATTTGTACATGTGCCTCATGACAGTCCCTGGTTTCATATGCCTCTTCTGTGATAATAGTTTGTGTATTCACCCCACAAAAGTAACAAATTCTTTACTGAAATCAACAATGCAACTATCAGTCCCTCCCCTCACGCCAGGGTACTAGGTGTAATCCTAGACCCTGACTTGTTATTTCAGCCTTAAGTCCAATCATTATCAAAAGTTTTTTTAGAATTCACCTCCGTAACATCTCTAAAATGTGCCCCTTTTTAACAATTGAAACCACCATGCTCCTCATTCACTCCCTTGTTATCTCTTGCCTTGACTATTGCACCTCCCTTCTCATTGGCCTGCCTCTCCATAGGCTATCCCCTCTTCAGTCTATCATGAATGCTGCTGCCAGACTTATTGCCCTTACTAACCGCTCAATGTCTACCAACCCTCTCCTGCAATCCCTACGCTGGCTCCCAATCACCCAGAGAATTAAATTAAAAAAACTAACCACAGCATACAAAGCCATTCACAACTTTACTCCGAGCTACATCACCAGTCGTGTCTCCAAATATCACCCAAACCGTCCTCTCCGCTCTTCTCAAGACCTCCTACTCTCAAGCTCTCTCATCTCCTCCTCCCATGCTCGTCTCCAGGATTTCTTCAGAGCTTTTTCCATCCTCTGGAACTTGCTACCTCAACCTGTCCGGCTATCCCCTACTCTTCCAAAAAATATATAAAACATTGCGCCAAAAAATAATAGTGATAGTGAAAGCTCCTAACACAACAATAAGACAAACATTGTAACAGTGTAGCGCTGAGTGTAAGAAGAGATGAGCCCACTCTATAGCATGAAAATGCTAAATTGTAAAATATGAGAACCAATGGTGATGTGTGCAAAACACTGTACATATACAAATGTGTGTGTGTACACAACATAAATTCATAAACACTGCTGATTATAGTGGTAAACAACACAAAAAAAGTAAGTAAGTGTAAATGACCAAGAGTGACATAAAAAAACACTGCAATTAAGAAATTAATCAAATAATCACTGAATGAAATATATAAACAGAGTCCAAAGTGAATTCCGTGACATCCGTCACTGTGAAATCATCAATAAGAGTCCAAGTTAAATATCACAGATTGGTGTGAAGAAATAATGAATAACTTCAAATGATCTATATAAGCAGGAGTAGTGTGCTGTTCAGGAACGTCACCAGGGAGTGCATTCACCTTTGGGCTGGGGGG
The DNA here is from genome assembly GCA_029574335.1 of Rana kukunoris. Classification (NCBI taxonomy): domain Eukaryota; kingdom Metazoa; phylum Chordata; class Amphibia; order Anura; family Ranidae; genus Rana; species Rana kukunoris. The sequence continues at coordinate 131,438,483 of CM056049.1, forward strand.
AGAAATACATACTCTTACCCGCCAATATGGACCCAACTCACCCTACAGTGTTGGATCGCTTGCGCTTATGTCCAAATCAAGGACTTGAGGGAACCAGATCTGCAGATCATCTCCTCTCTCATCCACGACACCTCCTCCAGGATTGGTAACTCAGGGACCTGATTTGGCGAGGTAAAATATCCAGACCAAAAAAACTTTCCCAGATGTCAAACATATGAAAAAGAAAGGGAAATCCTAACTATAGGACTCTTGCTGCCAGTGACCACCATGAGACCTTTCCAGATCATCAGTGCAGAGGATACAATCATACCAAAGTTTAACACTTGATAGTACAGCTGCCTCTTGATCATCCACCGAACATCGTACAAAAAGTCCACCTACTCTTGCTACCTTCAGGCGATCCCTGAAAACTCATCTCTTCAGGGAAGCCTATCATGTCTCCAACTAAACTTTTACCACTTCCATCAGGTCTTTCCCCACAGTTACAACCGTTTGTACCACATGCCCCACCCAATGAGATTGTAAGCTCTTTTGAGCAGGGCCCTCTTAGTCATCTTGTATTTTATTGTATTACGACTGTATTGTCTTTCTTTTAAACTGTAAAGTGATATGTAAACTGCTGGCGCTATATAAATCCTGTATAATAATAATAATAATTATTGACTGTGAATCAAACCCAGAAAGATTATGGCTCAGGGGGTTTAGTACACGCCCCACACTATAAAAGGCCATCTGCAGGTCGGCCTTGTGTAGTGTGTTGCGGTGGTTAAAATAGAGAAGAGAGAGAGAGAGAGAGAGTGTGTCATTTTTAGTAGGGAGATAGAGCAGGCAGGCAGGCAGGCAGGCAGGCTAGCCAGTTAAAGTTACAGTGTGTAGAGGATATATATGCATCCCAGGTGTTGTATCTATATTTATAGCTAGATCAGCTCTTCCTAATTTACTGGCAGGCAGGTGATTGTGCTAGCTGCAGTATTCTCATGTGGTGTATTGCCTGTGTCCTCTGCAGTGTGCAGCATAAAGCTACATGGTGTGTGTACTGCCTTTGTCCTCTGTAGTTTGCACCTAAAGCTACTTGGTGTGTACTGCCCGTGTCCTCTGCAGTTTGCACCTAAAGCTACGTAGTGTGTGTACTGCCTTTGTCCTCTAATGTTTGCACCTAAAGCTACTTGGTGTGTACTGCCCGTGTCCTCTGCAGATTGCACCTAAAGCTACGTAGTGTGTACTGCCCGTGTCCTCTGCAGTGTGCACCTTAAGCTACGTGGTGTGTGTACTGCCTGTGTCCTCTGCAGTGTGCACCTAAAGCTACTTGGTGTGTGTACTGCCTGTGTCCTCTGCAGTGTGCACCTAAAGAAACGTGGTGTGTGTACTGTCTGTGTCTGTGCTATTTTTCTCAATGATTTTCATCCATATTGCATTGACCAGACATTACATTAAAGCTGCAAGCAGTTTTAAATTACTTTTTTCTTATAGTAATCTCATTTTGTGCAGGGACAGTTCTAAACACATGAAAGAAACAGTTGCGAACATGGTGATGACCGAGCTGATGTACTTTCAATCAGAATACCCCTAGAGGTGGTAACAGAGAATGCAAAGATAATAGAGTGTCAGATGAAGGCTCGGGAGTAGCTGGAGCTGTGTAAGTATATTGCAGCCTAAAGTTAGCTGGGGATTACCATATGAAATGGCAGAGACAAGGTGACAGCAGTCAGGAAAAAGCCAGTGTTAGATAGATGCATGTACAGGATCACCAGACAGTTGCAAAGTCAGTCAGGCCAAGGCAAGGAAAATGAGCAGCAAAGATACAAAATTAGCAGGTAGAAGCATAGCTGAGGATGCAAGACAGTAGAGAGGTCAATATCTAGAGACGTAAGTCTGACAGAAGCCAGTAAGGTAATGGAAAAGACAGGAATGCAAGTTTTAGGCCACAAGTAACAGCTGAGGACCGCTCAGAAACATTCTTAAGCCATTTTGGGGCCAGCACCAGTACAGCTTATTCAAGCCTAGTGTACCCAAATTAATCACCAGAACAGTGTTTGCTGTGCTGTCTCTTAAAAGGCATAGTGCTCTGGAAACCCTTTGTCCCTTTTATATATATGATTTTGGCCCATTCTTCCACACAAAGTTTTTAAATCTTGAAGGCTCAGTGGGCCTCTTCTATGAACTCTGATCTTTAGTTCTTTCCATAGATGTTCTACTGGATTAAAGTCAGGTGATTGGCTGGGCCATTCTAGCAGCTTTATTTTCTTTCTTTGAAACCAATTGAGAATTTCCTTGGTTTTGTGTTTGGGATCATTGTCTTTCTGAAATGGCCAGACTTGTTTCATCTTCATCATTCTGGTAGATGGCAGCAGATTTTTATCAAGAACGTTGTGGAACATTTTTCCATTCAGCCTTCCACTAAGGATATGAGGTTTGCCAGTACCGTATGCTGAAAAACAGCCCCACACCATTATGTTCCCATCTCCAAACTTCACTGTTAGTATGGTGTTTTTAGGGTGATGTGCAGTACCATTTGACCTCCAAACATGGTGTGTATTGTGACCTCCAAATAAAATGTTGGTCTCATCTGACCAGACTATATTCTCCCAGTATTTCACAGGCTTGTCTAAATGTTGTGCAGCAAACGTTAAACAAGCTTTAATATGCTTTTTCTTAAGCAATGGAGTCTTGCATGGTGAGCATGCTTACAGACCATGGCAGTTGAGTGCATTACTTGTTGGTTTTTTTAAAACAATTGCACCTGCTAATTGCAGGTCTTTCTGAAGCTCTACACAAGTGGTCCGTTGCACCTCCCTTTCTTCATGTGTTCAATACTTTTTTTCCTGTGTCATTTAATTTAATTATACATAACTTAATTTCTGAACTTATTTGTTTTGGTTTCTTTGTATGCATGGATTGCCTGGGTTGTTGCCAACATGTGAAAATTTCATGTCAATAGCACCTTTAGAATAATATTTACCTAGAAAAATTATGACGTGTTCAAAACGTATTTTACCCACTATGTATGTGTGTATATTTATATATATATATATATATATATATATATATATATATATATATATATATACATACATATATATACACACTGCTCAAAAAAATTAAAGGAACACTTTGAAAACATATCAGATCTCAACAGGCAAAATCCCATGCTGCATATCTATACTGATATGGACTGGGTAATGTGTTAGGAATGAAAGGATGGCACATCTTTTGATGGAAATGAAAATGATCCACCTACAGAGGGCTAAATTCAAAGACACCCCGAAAATCAAAGTGAATTTTTTTTGCAGGAAGCTAGTCCATTTTACTAAAATTTCATTGCAATAACTCAAAATGGTCCTCCAAGTAGTTTGTATGACAACATCAGGGCATGCTCCTAATGAGACGATGGATGGTGTCCTGAGGTATTTCCTTCCAGATCTGGACCAGAGCATTACTGAGCTCCTGAACAGACTGAGGTTCAACCAGGTGACACTGGATGGACCGAAACATAATGTCCCAGAGGTGTTCTTTTGGATTTAGGGCAGGTCAGGTGAGAGTGGGGTCCATTCAATGGTATCAATTACTTTATCCTCCAGGAACTGGCTGCATGCTCTTGCCACATGAGACCGGGCATTGTTGTGCACCAGGAGCAACCCAGGACCCACCTGCACCAGCGTAGGGTCTGACAATGGGTCCAAGTATTTTATCCCGATACCTAATGGCAGTCAGGGTGTCATCGTGTAGCCTGTAGAGATCTGTGCGTCCCTCGATGGATATGCCTCCCCAGACCATCACTGACCCACCACCATGCTGAACAAAGTTACAGGCAGCAAAAAGTTCTCCGTGGCTTTTCCAGAACCTTTCAGGTCTGTCACATATGCTCAGGGTGAACCTGCTCTCATCTGTGAAAAGCATGGGGCACCAGTGGGGGACCTGCCAATTCTGGTGTTCAATGGAAAATGCCAATCGAGCTCCACAGTGTCCGGCAGTGAGCACAGAGCACACTAGAGGATGTCGGGCCCTCAGGCCACCCCCCATGAAGTCTGTTTCTGATTGTTTGGTCAGAGATATTCACACCAGTGGCCTGCTGGAGGTCATTTTGTAGGGCTTTGGCAGTGCTCATCCTGTTCCTCCTTGCACAAAGGCAGATACTGGTCCTGCTGATGGGTTAAGGATCTTTCACGGCTCTGTCCAGCTCTCCTAAAGTAACTGCCCGTCTCCTGGAATCTCCTCCATGCTCTTGAAACCTTCTGGCAATGACACGTATTGATGTGCCATCCTGGAGTAGTTGGACTGCACGTGCAACCTTTATAGAGTCCAAGTATCGCCTTGTGCTACCAGTAGTGACAAAAATGTCAGACACCTCCACCTGAAAAAACATTCCTGTTTTGGAGGTCGTCTAATTGTTGCCCATCTAGTGCACCTGTTGTTAATTTCAATTAACAGCAAAGCAGCTGAAACAGATTAACAACCCCCTCTGTATACATACCCCCTGCTACTTAACTGACCAGATCAATATCCCAGGAGTTCTGATTCAAAAGTGTTCTTTTTTTTGAGCAGTATATATATATATATATATATATATATATATATATATATATATATATATATATATATATATATATATACACACACACACACACACAATATTTATTATCATATAAAAAAATAAAATAGACCCAAATCTATACAAGTTTATGGTCCCTGCTTTATTTTATTGAAAACATGCAGGAATAAAATCAACTGACCTAAACATACTTTAGTATGAAAAGCAACACAAATGGTCAGTAAGTACTAGCCTGGTAAACTATTTAGCATAGGTATTTACAGGGCAAAGTGCATAGTGCAGTAAACCATAACTACCAAACAGTAACCATCATTCATTATTCTAACAACTCTTTGTGCTGTTTTATTAAATAATTCAGAAAATTACTTGCTACGCTGTAAATGCCACAAATTCAAAAAGACTTAATACAAGTACAGTGATTTATTTTCTAATGTATAACCATATAGTGTGATAAAACTGGGAAAATATTATTACCCCCCAATATCAATAAATACATGAAATCAATAAAGAATAGAAGCATAATATTCATGGTCTGTTTCTTGTGCTCTATTATTTTGTAGCTGAACAAAAAAAGATAATGGCTGCTGTCAGGTTCATGTTTGAACTGCAGTTAATATAAACAGCATTTACACTGTTCAATTCAAGGAGAAGACCTAATCCATGTACAAAAAAGCTCTTCCGTTGAACCTTTCTCTAAACAAATAACTGCTTTGTGCATCAGAACATAAATTGGATGACAAATTATAAGTGGACAGAGTGATTAATATTAGATGCAAGCTAAATTATATATATATATTGCATACAGTATCTCACAAAAGTGAGTACACCCCCTCACATTTTCGTAAATATCTTATTTTATCTTTTCATGTGACAACACTGAAGAAATTACAACTTGCTACAATGTAAAGTAGTGAGTGTACATCTTGTATAACAGTGTAAATTTGCTGTCCCCTCAAAATAACCCAACACATAGCCATTAATGTCTGAAAATGTCCAAATTGGACCCAATTAGCCATTTTACTTCCCTAGTGTTATGTGACTCATTAGTGTTACAATGTCTCAGGTGTGAATGGGGAGCAGGTGTGTTAAATTTGGTGTTATCGCTCTCACTCTCTCATACTGATCACTGGAAGTTCAACATGGCACCTCATGGCAAAGAACTCTCTGAGGATTTGAAAAAAGAACTGTTGCTCTACATAAAGATGGCCTAAGCTGTAAGAAGATTTCCAAGACCCTGAAACTTGAAAAAAGAATTGTTGCTCGTACATGAATGCCAACATGTACTGTGACATACAGAAGCAGAGCATGATCCCATTCCTTCGGAGACTGGGCCGCATGGCAGTAGTCCAACATGATAACGACCCCAAACACACCTCCAAGACGACCACTGCCTTGCTAAAGAAGCTGGGGGTTAGGGTGATGGACTGGTCAAGCATGTCTCCAGACCTAAACCATATTGAGCATCTGTGGGGCATCCTTAAAATGGAAGGTGGAGGAGCGCAAGGTCTCTAACTTCCGATAGCTCTGTGATGTCATCATGGATGAGTGGAAGAGGACTCCAGTGGCAACCTGTAAAGCTCTGGTGAACTCCATGGCCAAGAGGCTTAAGGCAGTGCTGGAAAATAATGGCACTTTGGGCCCAATTTGGACATTTTCACTTAGAGGCGTATTTACTTTTGTTGCCAGCGGTTTAGACATTAATGGCTGTGTGTTGAGTTATTTTGAGGGGACAGCAAATTTACACTATTATACAAGCTGTACACTCAATACTTTACATTGTAGCAAAGTGTCATTTCTTCAGTGTTGTCACATAAAAATATTTAATAAAATATTAACAAAAATGTGAAGCGTGTACTCACTTTTGTGAGATACTATATATATATATATATGTACACAGCGTGCAAAAAAAGTATTAAACATGTCATTATTTTGCTAGGTAAATATTTTTCTACAGGTGCTATTGACATGACATTTTTAAGGTGACAACCCATGCAATCCATACATACAAAGAAATCAAAATAAGTTCTGAAATAAAGTTATGTGTAATACAATGGAATGACACAGGGAAAATGTATTGTCTAAATGTTGTGCAGCAAACTTTAAACAAGCTTTAACATGCTTTTTCTTCAGCAATGGACTCTTGCGTGGTGAGCGTGCATACAGGCCATGAAGGTTAAGTGCATTACTTATTATTTTCTTTGAAGCAATTGTACCTGCTAATTGCAGGTCTTTCAGAAGCTTTCCACAAGTGGTCCATGGGTCTTGGACAACTTGTTTGATAATTATCTCCTCTGTCAGAAATCTTGTGAGGAGCACCTTGTTGTGGCTGGTTTATTGTAAAATGATGTTCTTTCTACTTCCAGATTATGGCCCCAACAGTGCTCACTGCAACATTCAGAGGTTTTGAAATCCTTCTGTAACCAATGCCATCAGTCTTGAAAGAGCTCTTTGCTTTTACCCATCATGAGATGTTTCTTGTGTGACGCCTTGGTAATGAGACACCTTTTTAAAGGCCATCAGTTGAGACTGAACCAGCTGATATCAATTTATTTATTAATATTTTTACCTAAAAAAATGTTGACTAATTTCACTCTCTGTATTTCATGACTAGCGCAGGTCTTTTTATTGTGCAAGTGTGATTATTTTATACTAATATTTCTAATAAGTCTTTTTGACAAAAGGGATACTAAGATCTAGCAATCATACTTTATCATTATGCATATTTGACTGTTAGTGTATCAGTTGTAAGCTATAATTTGTGTACATTTAGCGCTACCCTTGACTCATCTCTTCTAAAGGATCAGGACGACACTGGGTGGAAATAAACGCCTTGAGGCAATTTAGTTTGCATTTGCATCGCTATACAAGTTATTCACTCACTCACTCACCCCTTAAGAAGCCACTTGGTAATTTAGGTTCTCTGTTCTGCACCTCAACTTCAAAAACAATCTCGGCCCCTCTGACACACCTGGTTGAGTGAAAGTTATATGTGCGACTCCTGGGACTTTTAGCTCTCGTCTATCATCATCTGGAGTGTGGGCACTCTCCTTCTTGGCCATCACTCACAGCAGGCACTACAGTTCCATGTAGCCTGAGTGGCTCACATAGAGTCCGCTAAACAGTATCCTGTAATCACTATGCCAATGTAACTCAGAATAGAGTTCTGTACCACTAGTCTGGGATTAACTCATGGATCAGAAAAGTCAGCAAAAAACTGCATATAGGCATTAACTGCAATGTGCATAATAATACTATACCTAGTCTACCCTAGGGGAATGGCTAGGATATGGTGCAATGTCCTCTGAGAGGTACCTCTTAAGTTAAGCAATAGGTGAAGATCTCTGTGAAACAGCTGCAAAAGGACAGTTTTTAGTCCTAACTCTTCATCCTGATAAAGTTGGGGCCCAGTTCCACCATTGGTGCATTTGAAAATAGTCCCAGACAAGCCTGCAGACAGCAATAAAACTACTAGATGGCTGTATAGTCAGTTCATAAAGTGCTCAGTCTCTCTAGCAGAAGATAGTAAATACGCAGAGCAGCCTACCATCTGGAAACACAGTGATTGGTCTAATCTCTGCTCTATACCCAGGTAGTTCTGGCTGTGTGGACATCTTGACTTAGTGGTGCACACTGGATAGCAATGTACACTCTGATCTCCCTTGTGGCAAGGGGGAGCTGTTTTTCTGTACAGAATGAGAAAATGCAATTGTTTCCCTTCCTCCTTGCAATTTTTCTCTGGGAAAAGTGTTAAAAAGATCTTGATAACTGTAAAATCTATCTTTTCTGGACTACTGTTCCCACAGTACAGTGCTGCCTGACTAATTATTCTTCTTTATTTCCATTGTGTTAATTGAAAAAAATTAAATATTAACACTTCTATTTCTAAAGCATTCTAAATTCACAGCATTTTTTCACACCTGTGTAGCACTACCCCCTAAGGAGCTGCTGGTTTGTTTTGGATGGCACGTTACCTCTGTATCTCCGCCGTCTAGGGTACTGGATAGCTTTCATTACCCAACGGGGGGAAATAGTAAAAAATCAGTGGAAGGTGAAGAAATGGAAGACAGCAAATTCAGGTGTAGCTGGAAATGGAAACAGTCCTGCTTCCAACAACAACAACGTTACTTTGCCACTCTAGCCAGAGTGGGTATAGTGTATCTGGACAGACCTCTCTCACCAGCCTGGCAGTCAGAGTGTCACTCGGATGAATAGGATTAAGTCACTGCCACAGACCCTCCTGAAGTTTGGAGACAATTACGGTCCGAAATCCTTCTTGACTGGATTCAGCACCCGGTTCTCCTTCAAATAGCTCTAGTTAAATCAGAAACTGACAGGCGACCATTGTCCTGTCTCTCAGAACAAAAGTGTCCTCCGATTAATGGACAGGCCTCTCCTGAAACACCAGCCTCGTACTCGGTATCTCCCGGGCAGGTTCCTCACCAGTTAGCTTCCTCCAATTTGATTGACAGCCCAGGACCATTTAGCAAATTAGGGACCCAGTCGATCCACTGAATCCACAAGCTAGATGAATGTGCTCCAGACCAACGTGGTCCTGGAGCCAGGAACACTGCGACACACACACGCAAACCCCACGGCCAGGAGGGCCACACACGGGATGACTGTCCAGCTCAGGGTCAGGAGCACAGCGACCCCGAACTAATAGTGTCTGCCCTTTAAATACCCCTCCCCAGCATGCACAGTGAGGTGGCCAAACCTCCTGATAGGCTGCTGGGAGGAAATATTCAACTGCACTTGACCCTACTGCTGCTACCTGTCGGCCTGGGGCAGAACTCGCTCCCCAGACAACGACAATAAGCACATACAGCACAGCCAAAGCTGGAGCAAAGGCCAGCAAATTTAACAAAATAACAGGTTCAGAGCCAACTACCTCTCTGAACTCCCCCTAAATTTACAATAGCACTGGCTCTGAAATGTAGCCAGGCGCTACACCTGTCTAAAACTTTTGCACAGTGAATTTATTCACTCTTGAGAAAAGGAGAATAAGGGGGGATATGATCAACATGTACAAATATATAAGAGGTCCATATAGTGAACTTGGTGTTGAGTTATTCACTTTACGGTCAACACTGAGGACAAGGGGGCACTCTTTACGTCTGGAGGAAAAGAGATTTCACCTCCAAATACGGAAAGGTTTCCTCACAGTAAGAGCTGTGAAAATGTGGAACAGACTCCCTCCAGGCGTGGTTCTGGCCAGCTCAGTAGATTGCTTTAAGAAAGGCCTGGATTCTTTCCTAAATGCACATAATATAACTGAATACTAAGATGTGTAGGTAAGTTGATCCAGGATAAATCCGATTGCCTCTCGGGGGATCAGGAAGGAATTTTTTTCCCCTGCTGTAGCAAATTAGATCATCGCTCTGCTGGGGTTTTTTGCCTTCCTCTGGATCAACTGTGGGTATGGAGTTGGGTATATGTGATGTACTGTGTTTTTTTATTTTGTTTGTTTATTTTTTTATGGTTGAACTGGATGGACTTTTTTCAACCTGACTAACTATGTACTGTAACTGTGTAACTATATGTACAAATTGCCATACCTAAACCTCAGCTTTAATATGACATTTGTTTAAATAAAATATCTAGGTATATTATTATTTTCTAACCCAATCCCATAGACCCCTAAACCAGTACAGTTTTGTTAACCCACAAGTTTAAGTGAACATGCCATAACCAGACATATGGGGCCAGATTCTCATATATTTTCGGCGGCGTAGCGTAAGCCATTTACACTACGCTGCCGCTGCGTACTAGAGCAAGTGCTTTATTCTCAAAGCACTTGCTCCGTAGTTTTCGCCGGCGTCTCGTAAATCGCCAAGCGTAAACCCGCGCAATTCAAATGGGGCGGCTTGTATTTAAATTAAGCTCGCCCCCGCGTCGAACGAACTGCGCATGCGCCGGCCGGGGAAAAAGCCCAGTGCGCATGCTCCAGCTCACGTCGGGAAGCGTCGTTGAAACCGACGTCAAAACGACGTGAGCGTCATTTACGCAAGTCCCTATTTGCGAACGAGTTAGTAAAACGACGTAAGCGACGGAAAAAGCCGACGCTGACCCGACACCATACTTAACATGGCGTCCGACGGCACCCGACGGCATCCGACGGAACTTCGTAAGGTTACTCCACATAGAAGCTGGGGTAACCTTACGAGTCCGTAAACGACGTACGCGGCGACGGGGTGGCGTAAAAGCGTTTGGGAATCGCCGTACTAGCCTCATTTGCATATGCAAATGAAAAAACAACGTGAAGGCCACCTAGTGGCCGGAGTTGTCATTACACCTACGATCCGAAAGTGTAATGCTTTTACACTTGTCGGATGTAGAAGTGTATCTATGCAAAAGTGATGCTGAGCATCACTCGCATAGATACGAGGACAAAAAAAAGGCGATACGACGGGGTATCTGAGATACTCCGTCGTAACGCCTCTGAGAATCTGGCCCATGATCTATATATTTAGAAAGGGAAAAACACAAGCTAAAATGAATCTATGAACTTGTCTACAATGGAAAGCTTGGCAATTTCACCTTTCTTGTGAAATCAAATCTTCTGTCGAGAAATAAAGCTAGTGAAAGATTTGACCTTTGCAAGATTGCTTCATTCAAGCCGTATAAATAGAACAGGTACATGTGATCATCATCAGTAAAACAGTGTTTGATGTGTAGATTCAACCACAGGACTGATCAACATTTACATGTTCCTGCTAAAACTTTGTAATTCAAATAAAGACAAAGGGAATATAAATATTTGGCTATGCTAGAATTGGATGTTATTTGCATTGTTTGATCATGAATATGATCATGTTTCATAAAATGCTGCACTTTTATATTATTGCATTATGTAAAAGAAACACATCACATTTAGTTCACATGTAAATTGTATACATTATATATTGCTTTCCACAGACACATGACAAAAAGATTTTAACACTGCTAAAATGCAAGCAATCAAAAAAGACAATTATTCTAATGATATGTATTTTGTGATGCCTCTTTTCACCAAAATGCATATTCACATAACATTACACAATTTCAAAGGATAAAGTGGAGTAGTTCCCAATGTATTGCAGAGAATTACCCCCCCCCCCCCAAAAATGTTTTTATATATATATATATATATATATATATATATATATATATATATATATATATATAAAACTGGTTCTGATTCAACTCATTCTTCTTCTTCAAAATAATATAGATCAATGACAAAAACATGCCATGTACCTGCAGTGTTGATCGAAAATTACAAGTATTTATTGAAACACTATACATAATGACATATGTAGGGTGATTTACTAAAACTGGTGCACTGGGGCACATCAATTGTCCAAAAAGCATGTCTTTCAATTTACCAATAAGTATTGACATATATGCATGATATAGCTGCAGATCCAACAAGGGAGACAATTAAATGTATATATGCAAAACTCTACATTTAGGACTAGGCAAGTGCTGTGTCAGATCCCCCATCCGGACAAACCCCCATAGTAGTTGGCACATAAGGCACATACTTTATACATAATCTTTTATCTTGTGTGTCAATCTGGGATTTTTTTATTTTATTTTTTTATTTTATTTTTTATTTAAAATTGTTATTATTTTTAACAAAAAGCATTCCAATATAGATGAATACAATTAATTGGTATTGCTTATCATATTGCATAGAACAGATAATAAAAATTGAGGAATGAATAACCAGAAGTAATAATCACTTTAACCACTTAAGCCCCGCACCATTTTGCTGATCAATGACCGGGTCACTTTTTGCGATTCGGCACTGCATCGCTTTAACTGATAATTGCGTGGTCGTGTGACATGGCTCACAAACAAAATTGGTGTTCTTTTTTTCCCACAAATAGAGCTTTCTTTTGGTGGTATTTGATCACCTCTGCGGTTTTTATTTTTTGCTCTATAAACAAAAGTAGAGTGACAATTTTAAAAGAAATTCAATATTTTTTACATTTTCCCTATAATAAATATCACCCAAACATATATATATTTATATATATATATATATATATATATATATATATATATATATATATATATATATATATATATATATATATATATATTTATATATATATATATATATATATATATATATATATAAAGAAAAAAGTTCAAGGTTTGCAGCACTTAAAAGTCGTTTTATTTTCCAAATATTCTTGCAAGTGCGTTTGGGGCTATCATGCTACCACCCTTCTTCAGATCAACAAAGTCAGAACATATCTAACAATTTCATCAAAGTCAAGTGATTTTAAACACTTCACACATTACATCACATATGGAATCAATTACATGGTTAATTGCTTACTAATCAAATTCCTACATGGAAATTTCAATAATTTCACACCATAGATACAAAAAAGGGTTAATCCAGCTGGCCACAACCTCAAAATTCTACAGGAGCTATCCCAGTGTCAGTCTGAAAAAAATATATAATATATATCATACAAAAGACATTTAAAAAAATATATATATATGTATGAAAAATCAAAAGAAATATATTGAAAAAAATTATTATTAAAGACAAAAGGAAAAAAGGGAAAAAAAATACTAAAAATATATCAATCAAAAATTATAAAAATAAATCCAAATCTGTGTTTAATCCATTAGGGGTGATAGTATTAAGGAAATGTATCCAATGTACTTCACGCCTCCTCAAGGTAAGTTCACGGTCACCACCTCTCCTGTTTCTTTCAATGCCTTCTAATACCATATATTTTAATTGTGAGACAGAGTGTACTTTTTCTACAAAATGACGAGCAAGTGGTAGCTGTGTTAGTTAATCTCTGATTGAATACTTATGTAATACTTATATAAAAATCCTCAGTTTTGCCCGATACGTAGTCTTCTACATATTTTTGGTAAAAAAAAATCGTAATAATTGTTTATTGATTGGTTTGCACAAAAGTTATAGGCCCAGATTCACATACAATTAGATTTGTGTAGAGTATCAGAAATACAATACGCCGCCGTATTTTACCTGGCTCTACATAGAATCCCGGTAGATTTTGACCAGTAAACTACGGCGGCGTAGTGTATTTCTCCCGGCGCAAGCCATCTACGCGATTAGGGGGCGTGAAGCATTTAAAATAGGCGCGTTCCCGTGGCGATCGAACTGCGCATGCTCCGTTTAGAAATTTCCCGCCGTGCATTGCACGAATTCATGTCGTTACGTCATTCGTTGTTTGAGTAGCGTCGTTTACGGACATTCCTATTCCCGAATGAGTTACGTAAAAAAAAATAAAAATTCAATTTGACGCGGCAACGACGGCCATACTTAACATGGGCTACGCACCGTTAGACCAGCAAATAGCTGGTCTAACAGTACGTAGCAAAAAAATGATGTAAGCGATTGCGAAGACCACTCGTGTCTTCGTGGATCGCCGTAAAAAGTCATTTGCATATCCCGACGCTGAAAACAAGGCGGACTCCTCCCAGCGGCCGCAAAAATATTGCAGCGTAGATCCGAAGGCTTACGAAGACGTAAGCCTCTCGGATCGAAGCCCGAAGCCGTCGTATCATGGTTTGAGGATTCAAACTAGTGATACGGCGCGCAAAATTTGAAATGACTCCTGTCTAACACCAGTTAGACCGGCGTCATTGCTCTGTGAATCTGGGATATAGTGTCTACAAAATAGGGGATAGTTTTATGGCATTTTTATTATTTTTTTTACTAGTAATGGCGGTGATCATTTTTATCGTGATTGCAACATTATGGCGGACACATCAGACACTTGACACATTTTTGGGACCATTGTCATTTTTACAGCGATCAGTGCTATAAAAATGCACTGATTACTGTGAAAATAACACTGGCAGTGAAGGGGTTAACCACGATGTGGCATTCTAGGCGTTAAGTGTGCCCTAGTGAGTGTTTCTTACTGTAGGGGGGATGGGTTGTGTGTGACAAGACAGCCATAACCGCTTCCGACTACAGGAAGCGGTGATCACTGTCATTGTCACTAGGCAGAGCACGGTGATGCTTGTATACATCACAATGGCACTTCCTTAAAGGGGACGTATATATATATATATATATATATATATATATATGTCCTTCTGCCCAGGAGTGCCATTGTGTCGACGTATATATGCGTGTAGCGGTCGGGAAGCAGTTAAACTTAAAGGCCCAGATTCACAGAGCAATTACGCCTGTCTAACTAGTGTTAGACAAGAGTAATTTCAAATTTTGCGCGCCGTATCACTAGTTTGAATCCTCAAACCATGATACGGCGGCTTCGGGCTTCGATCCGAGAGGCTTACGTCTTCGTAAGCCTTCGGATCTACGCTGCGATATTTTTGCGGCCGCTGGGAGGAGTCCGCGTCGTTTTCAGCGTCGGGATATGCAAATGACTTTTTACGGCGATCCACGAAGATACGAGTGGTCTTCGCAATCGCTTACGTCATTTTTTTGCTACGTACTGTTAGACCAGCTATGTGCGTAGCCCATGTTAAGTATGGCCGTCGTTCCCGCGTCGAATTAAATATTTTTTTTTTTTTTACGTAACTCGTTTGGGAATACTGAGATCACGTGACACCCGCACAAGCCGGAGGCTATCAGATCCAGCGATAGTGGTACTACTATCGTTCCGCTCCGTCTCCGCTGTATATTTTATTTTTATTTTAATTTTATTGCCTATTTTTTATTTCATGCTGAACTTTTAGCATATTCAGCCCTACTTAGTTTGGACTGTTTATTGTTCATTTATCGATTTTTAATAAATACCCCCTGCTTTGGCATTGACCTATTTCACCATGGGAGGCTATTTTTTTCTCTCTTTCACCTAAACTTCCCCCACTCCATCTATGGAGCACTGAATCCGGACCATCTGGAACAGAGGATAACAGGAAGAGGGTACTATATTGAGAGATCGTGGCCACGAATATAGCAGGATTCTACACTATATGCCTATATATAGCCACCCTAAGGTAAGGGGACTACAACACTCCTTAAGGATTGAATAGATTCTATACATCACTGCAAGGAGGACTCCGATTACATCTCACCCAGTCCATTCCTGTAATATTTCACATAGACTGTCAATTAGTGTCTCACCTGACACTCAGCGCCACCTGATTGGTTAATCAAAAGGTCACATATTGACACACAGATGCATCAGACATAAGGCACTGTTTGTTTGACCATTATACACCACGCACGTTGTGGACTTGATTCTGTCAGTTTATTAGTGCTCTTTATGGTCCACTACCAGTTTGTTCATATATGGTGTTTGCACATTGTATGATTTATTTTCAGTGTTTTATTATTTAGTGTTTGCACATTTTCATTTTCTGAAGCGCTTATCACTATTTCATTGTTATATACATTTTTCACCAGTGTTTTGTGGGCACTCCAGATTGAGCCGCTACAGACCAGTTCATGTGACTTCAATTCACCTCTGCTTACTCCCAGTAGCGCATCAGTCCTTCCTTTATATATTTTCGTTTGGGAATAGGAATGTCCGTAAACGACGCTACTCAAACAACGAATGACATAACGACGTGATTTCGTGCAATGCACGGCGGGAAATTTCTGAACGGAGCATGCGCAGTTCGATCGCCGCGGGAACGCACCTATTTTAAATGCTTCACGCCCCCTACTCGCGTAGATGGCTTGCGCCGGGAGAAATACACTACGCGGCCGTCGTTTACTGGACAAAATCTACCGGGATTCCACGTAGAGCCAGGTAAAATACGGCGGCGTAGTGTATTTCTGATACTCTACGCGAATCTAATTGTATGTGAATCTGGGCCAAAATGTTTATTATTTTTTGACATAATACATTCCAATATAGATGAATACGATTGATTGGTATTGCTTAATTGCTTATCATATTTCATAGAACAGATAATAACAAAAATTGAGGAATGAATAACCAGAAATAATAATAACTTTAAGGTACAATATGTGAAGTTTGATATTGTGCTATCAAAGGGGATCATACTGTAGGCGGGAGCTGGTCATCAAATACTCACATTTTTAGGAATAAAAAGAACAAGAGGGGTCTATAAGAAATTCAATATCTTGGTGTATCATATATCGTAACTGGAGGCTCTTGGGTTGTTTATCCAAACTTGCCTTTTTTTTTTTTAAATAGTAATAGAAATTTTTTGAAATGCTAACATCAATTCTTATTGGGCCTGAGTGTTTATGACAATTTAGGAGCTTCTGTGCATTTCCACATGTTGGCAATGGTAAGTCAAGGTGCTATTAGGATATGTGATACTATTGTTCTATAGTAATGTGGGTATATATCTAGATTTAATCCTAATAATGCTGTTGCTGATGTCAGTTTTGTCAATGTCAATCTGGGATTCAATAGAGGCCACTGATGGGGAAAAGATATACAATCAAAAAGGCATTTAGCACAGTGGGGATAATTAGAACATCATTTATCTCTGGTATCCATGTTATATCCAGTGTAGACATACAGGCCACCAAGGATGACCAGCCATATCCTGATGAAGCTGTGCATGGTGAAACGCGTTGAGGCAGGGGCATGGTTTGTCTGACGTCATATTTCCGGTTAACCAGGCTCGGGTGGTGGAATGCACGCCTGGCCGGTATATCGTTGGCGGGGAAGGATGGTGACACGGAGGGAGAAATTACACTGCTGAACCTTGCTAGTGTTGGATTGGGCACAATGAAATGTGAGTGGACATTGTTATACTTTCTGTGACCAAATCATTTTATTAAACGGTTGCACTATGATCTTGCTGTCTGTGGTTTACTTTTACATACGAGGATCTGTGAAGGAAGATATCAGATACTGATTTCACCTGTTTTCTAAGTCTAGGGCCGAGTTCACACGATCGAACATGTCCGCTGAAACTGGTCCGCAGACCAGTTTCAGGGGACATATCCGATTGTGTGTACGGCCTAGCGGACAGGTTTCCAGCTGACAAAAGTTTTAAAACATGCTTTAAAACATGTCCATGGAAACCTGTCTGTCGGACATGTCCGCTGGTTAGTACGCCTAACCAGCGGACCAAAATCCCCTGCATGCGTCGAATGGGTTCGACGCATGCGTAGGAGCATTTTACTTCCCGGTTTGCAGACGTCGCGGCATCAATGTCACCGCCACGTCACCGCGCTTTCTGTCTGCGGGGATTTTGGTTTGATCGTGTGTACACACCATCAGACCAAAAGATCCCCGGAGACATGTCCGATGAAAACTGTCCACGAACCGTTTTCATCGGACATGTCTCCTCGTGTGTACGCGGCCTAAGGCTCCAAATACGCGTTACTAGACTTACCAAGTTTGGGTCTAAGGCCACGTACACACGAGCAGACAGATTTGTTCAAATCGGTCGGGCCGACCGATTTGAACAAATCTGTCTGCTGGGGACATATTGGTTTGATCGTGTACACACGATCAAACCAAAATGCCCGCCGCCAGACGGCGCGGTGACGTGGCGGTGACGTTGATGCCGCCACGTCACCGCACCAGGAAGTAAAACACTTCCGCGCATGCGTCGAAACCATTCGGCGCGTGTGCGAGAAGACATGTCTGCTGGTTAGCGTACTAACCAGCAGACATGTCAGGCGGACGGATTCCCAGCCGACAGATTTCAAAGCATGCTTTAAAATCTGTCGGGTGGCCAAATCCGTCGGCTCGCCCGTACACATGGTCGAATCTGTCTGCTGGGACGGTCGGGCCGACCGTTTCCAGCAGATAGATTTGATTGTGTGTACGCGGCCTAAGGATCTTTGAGTCCTTATTGCACAAGGGGAAGGAGTGCACGGAGGAGCACTGAGTGGAGACAGGCTGTCTCTTTTGCATGAAGAGTGCTGAGCACGGTGGACAGACACTCTGTATTTGGACTTTGGCTATGTATTATTTTTGCACTTTAATCAAAGGATTTAATATAACACTTTTTGGGGTTTATTTTATTACCACAGTTATTTGTGCACGTCTTTAAGGCTGGGTTCACACCTATGCGAATTGAGTGCGGCTTAAACCGCATCTAATACGCAGAACATTTCTAAATACATTGGCCCAGATTCAGAGAGAATTAGATTATCGTAGAGTATCAGAAATACACTACGCCGCCGTTTTTTACCTGGCTCTACGTGGAATCCAGGTAGATTTTGTCCAGTAAACGACGGCGGCGTAGTGTATTTCTCCCGTCGCAATCCATCTGCGCGAGTAGGGGGCGTGAAGCATTTAAAATAGGCGCGTTCCCGCGGCGATCAAACCGCGCATGCTCCGTTCCCAAATTTCCCGCCGTGCATTGCGCGAAATCACATCGTTACGTCGTAGTAGCGTCGTTTACGTACATTCCTATTCCCGAACGAGTTACGTTAAAAAAAAATATATAATTTCAATTCGACGCGGGAACGACGGCCATACTTTACATGGGTTACGCACTGTTAGACCAGCAAAAAGCTCCTCTAACATTACGTAGCCAAAAAATGACGTAGGCGATTGCGAGGGACACTCGTACCTTCGTGGATCGCCGTAAAAACGAATTTGCATACCCCGACGGTGAAAACGACGCGGACTCCACCCAGCGGCCGCAAAAATATCGCAACGTAGATCCGAAGGCTTACGAGGACGTAAGCCTCTCGGATCGAAGCCCGAAGCCGCCGTATCATGGTTTGAGGATTCAAACTAGTGATAGGGCGCGCGAAATTTGAAATTACTCCTGTCTAACACCAGTTAGACAGGCGTAATCGCTCTATGAATCTGGGCCATTGTTTTCAATGAGGCTGGTTCACATATGTGCGATGCATTCGCACTGCGCATTGCAGTAAAAACGTATGCGGATTTTATGCCTTGTGGTGCGGCTCAGGTGCGAATTCAGTCCCATTATCTTCTATGGGTTCGCAGATGTGTTCAGTTCTCTTCAGGAATTTCTCTCATTCAGCTCAATACATTTCTCCCCCACTCTCCTCTCACTCGGAACTTCTCCCAGGTCTCCAAATCCGCAGCTAAAACACAATGGATCTGCTGAACACTTCTCTTATCTATCTGCAGAGATTACAGAGCTGAAATTCACACCACACTAGTGTGAACCCAGCCTTAAAGGACCATTTATAATCCATAATTTCACATGTTTAGTTGGATTGTGTAAACATTATTTATTAGCACCCAGCGCTTTTTTGTGTTATTTTTTTATATACATACAATGACATCATCCTAAAATTGCCTCAACAGTCAGTGTGCCTTATGCCACATACGCACGATCTGAAATTCCGAAAAGAAAACCGTGGATTTTTTTCCGACAGAATGTTGGCTCACACTTGTGTTGCATACACACGGTCCGAACCGAAGTTCAATGCTTCCGAGCATGTGTCGACTTGATTCCAATTATGCATGTTTTTTTGTGTGTCTGAATTGCATACAGACAATCGGAATTTCCGACAAGAACTTTTCTCATTGGAAAAATTGAGAACCAGCTGTCAAATTTTTGCCGTTGGAATTTCTGACCAAAAGCTCACATCAAACTTTTTTTGTCCGAAATTCCGACCGTGTGTATGCAGCATTAGTCTCAATAACAATATAGCATCATATATTTATCCATCCCTTCTCTATTCAATGCCAAAGGGAGTCCATTTGCATATATAAGGCTGCCCATAGACATGAGATTAAAAATATTGCAACACTGCTAAAAATGCAAATGATTTGAATAAAACGATTCCCTAAAAAATTATTAATCATTTATTTCATATGTGTTTTATGATGTCACTTTTCACCAAAATGCACATGTACATAATATTGTAATTCTGAAAAAAGTGGTAAACTTATTTATTTTTCTTTACCTTTTTGTTATCTATGAAACAAGGAGACTCAACCTCCCCATTCGTGGGCATTGCACACAATTGCTGGAGGGTCGCATGACATAAAATTTAATTTTTGCCGTATAACATAACATTGTGGGCGCAGCATGTAAACAGCAGTGAGCAGCTCCTTAAATCCACTAGTTTTTATCATCTTTTTTGTTTGCTTACCAACATATACGACCAATACAAAAACCAGACAAACATCTCAAATGTTCTACATTGTTGTCAGTCACAGCTCCAGTAGGTCACTGTAAAGGTACATCAAATTATAGGTAGTACCATTACAGAATTGCATTTGTTTCAATTTAAACATTCTATCAGGATCTTATTTTATCCTGAACATTTCATATCATCCATTACACATATGGTACTATACATTGCCATGGTTTTACCAATAAGAGTGTCATTAGGCCACCCAACACTCCCAGTTAAGGTTTTCCCCCAAGATCTCACAGTTTCGCTGCCTGAGCTCCTCGAAAAGCATTGGTGATGTAGCCTTCCCAGGAGGCATTAGCGAGGCCAATACTAAGTCACCATTGCCTAGGGAGAGGCAGGTGTACAGGAAGGAAAGCTATTGTAAGTTTACAAGTGTATAGTGTTTTAGATGGTGGTGTTACTTTAGGGGCCAGCCTATCCAAGGTTGGCACCTTTCAGGTAGTAAGGTCTCACTTCTGGCAAAGCCAGAGAATCTGTAATTTTTTTACCCACTTAGGGCTATGTGATATTTCTGTATATTTTTATTTGGAGGGGGGAGGGGGGTGTTGGCATATATTCATTATCTGATGTGCAGCCCTGTGTAATATGTTCATGTTTAATAAAGGAACACAGTTATTAGGAAATGGCTGTAGATTTTAGCCTTTAGAACTCCTGCTTTTTATAGCTCCAAGTCGGCAGAAACGAAATTACCAGAGCACAATTATCCAATTTTCTGAGAGTAAGCAAAAGTATGTAAGGGTATAATCACTGAGCCAGTAATCATAGACTGTATGTGAGCCATGTCAGCCACACACTCATTAGGTGAAGGGTCTTTGTCTCCGATTAATTACTGAATTTGAATATGAAACATTCATACAATAAATTTTTAGATGTGGTACTATCTCATCAAGTCATGTAAATGCCTTTGTAAAAAAAAAAGGGAGATTTGACCCAGTACTTAATTATAAGTTTCTCCGCACAGTGCTACAAATAATACTTCACCCAAAGCCTAAAACTTTGGCACACACTGCTAATCAGCTTTTTACCAAAAAGTATCATGTATATTATATTGTGAACCCATGTATGTCACAAGCAATGGAAGGGATTTATGTTAGGTTTTTGCCCTCTGATTTGCCCCAGTGAAGACAACAACTAATGTTGTAAGATGAACAGATCAGGCAGTGGAGCTTAAAATGTGAGCCTACTCACTATGTACACAGTAACATGGTACACTGTCCTTATACCAAAAAAAATCTTAATTACTTTACCACAAGCAACAGTCTAACCGGGGTCAGGTGTGTAATGTACAGGTCAGTAGACATTACTTGAAAGATTCCCACAAAGAGTGCCCACTCATGATAAAATTCAATGTGCAAAGCCTCCACCACCGGTAACACTAGCAGCTCAACTCACTCAGTGGACACCTGACTTAACAGGTGGGTCAAATACTCCTTCCCATAAAGGGTCAATATACATTGATTCTACGTCAATCAGTGTGCACACCATCAGCGGTTGTATAAAGCATTGGTCAGATGATCCCACTCTCCTCATTATAATCTACCAAACTCCAAATTGACAGATATATGCAAATTAAAGGAGATATATAATGCTCTCTGTATGGAACAGCTTTATTAAAAAGTTAAAATTGCACTTACAGACATACCACTATCATCCAGTGCCTGGTATATAATCATTTCACAGTGTAAATACAATGATGGCCATGGGTGACGTCACGTGATTCCTTCCGTTCTGTACGCTTTATGTCCTGTGGGCAGGACTTCACCAGCGGAAGCAAAATCACGTTGCACACCCATCTATTTATATTATTTATCAGAGCGCCAATCAGATGTTTCGCTCATAGTGGCTCAAGCTCAGTCTTCCACTTCCAGCACAGCTAGAGGAAACGCTTCCTTTGCATAAGTGTCACCATGAGAACATCTCACTCTCCTAGCTTAACCAGAAAGCATTATTAGGCTTGCATTAAAAACACACAAAGCACTCTGTAGAAAGAAAAAAATTGAAAAACATAAAACTACGATCCTGTGACATTGCAGCAATCAGTTATATATACACAAAAAGTAAAAAACTATATAATTAAAATCATCTGTGGCCATCATGTTATTTGTACATTACAACAACATATAATACATATAAATTATAAAATCAATTAAGAACATATAAAACCAACAATCGGGTATAAAACAGTCTAGATCGAATTCTACATTTAAACCTGATGGCACACATAATCTAGTTTCATAAATCTAGAAAAGATTATCTACGATCCACAGTATATATAAAACATTTTTTTTTATTTTTTGCGCCGGTGACACATAATATATATTTACATTTTTTCTTTTACTTGTCAGTAAAGCACAGCACGGGCGGCATAAATGGAGGTCTTTTCATTCCTGGTAAACAGGAGATTAGACCTGGGGGATTTATTTGAAAATTTTGATGACACAACAGCGGTGAATTTAGAACAAGAATTTAAACAGTTAAAAAACGCAATGGACAAACAAGTGAGGGTATGGTGGGAGTGGGACATAATAACACTGGAAAAATATAGAAAAGATAAAATAACACCACGGAGACTGAGGTGGGATGTGGGACCAAATGATGGGTTAACAGAGGAAGGACTCACCAAGGAATGGTACAGTTTCTTCAATGGATGTGAGAATAAACTATTAGGCCGCGTACACACGAGGGGATATGTCCGCTGAAAACGGTCCGATGGACCGTTTCAGCAGACATCTCCGCTCGTGTGTATGGGCTAGCGGACAGATTTGTCCACCCGACAGATTTCAAAGCAAGCTTTGAAATCTATCCGGTGGGAATCTGTCCGCCCGACATGTCTGCTGGTTAGTACACTTACCAGCAGACATGTCGGCTCCCACCGCCGCCGCGCCGCTGTCGAATGGATTCGGCGCATGCGCGGAAGTGTTTTACTTCCTGGTGCGGTGACGTAGCGGTGACGCGGCGGCGTCAACGTCACCGCCGCGTCATCGCCACGTCACCGTGCCGTCCGGCGGCGGGGAAATTGATCCGATGGTGTGTACACGCCATCGGATCAAACTCCCGATCGGACATATCCGATGGAAATGGTCCGCGGACCGTTTTCATCGGATATATCCGATCGTGTGTATGGGGCCTTAGACATCATTATTGATAGAAGAAGAATTAAACTAAGTAAAATAGAAAGTACTATCAATAGTTTAAAAGAAAGTATGATACCACACATAGAAACCAATGATAACAATATTAGAGCTAAAAAACTACAGGACGTCCTGGTCAAATTAGACAATGAGGTTAAAAATAAGAAGGTTAAAAAATACCAGAGAGATAAAAAGGACTACATAACAGGAAAGATATACAACTGTCAGGAGAAAGAGGTATTGACTAATTCAAAACTTCATTAAATGAAGGCATAACTAGAACCTTCAAAACCCCCGGAGCAAGAAATCATGAAGGGCCCTCTGACCCAAGCCTGGGTCCTCTTTCTCCAAGCCCAGGACACTTCCCTCTATGCCCGGGGCTCTTCCCACTGATCCCTGGGCCCTTTACAGAGTTCCCCCTTACATTAGAGTTCACAGAGTTCCCCCTACATCAGAGTTCACAGAGTTCCCCATACATCTGAGTTCACAGAGATCCCCCTACATTAGAGTCCCCCCTTACATCAGAGACCCCTTATATCAGAATTCTCATTTACACCCGTCTGCAGAGTGAATATACTAAGATGCAGGGTGTTACCAGTTTATTATATTTAATATTTAATATTTTAAAAATATGATGTGGGTAAATGAGTTAGTGATAATTAGTTTGAATAGAAATTAAAGAGAAGGTCATCACCTTCTTTTGAATAGGACACTAAACTATGCATGGCCATAGCCGGGGCAAACTGTCCCTTCCTGAACAGATCAAACAAATATTCCCAGCATATCAAACACCCTTTGAAATGGATAAAGTCTCAAGTCTCAACTACAGTATTTAACTCTCTTCTTTGCATTTGAATATTACGACAGGTAAATAACAGAGTATCTCCCATAAGAGCCGGTTCACACACAGGCGGCACTACTTTGGGGACTACTCGGCAAGGCCATCGGAAGGCGACTTCAGAGGCAACTTGCAAAATGACTTCTGTATTGAGAGTAGTAAGTCGCCCCGAGTCGCCCCCAAAGTCGTACAGGAACCTCTTTCTAAGTCGGAGCGACTTGCGTCGCTCCTATTTGAACGGTTTCATTGACTACTGCGGACCGCGACTTGTCAGGCGGCTGAGTCACCTAACAGGTCGCCCCTGTGTGAACCGGCTCTAACACACACACACACCTAACATTCCTGCAAGTCAAAAGGAGCTGTTAAATGAATTAGGTTCTCAAACCAAAGCCTGACATATATTTACATCTAGCTAAGTTAACCCCTTACTAACAACAATATTGCATACACACTAATCTTATTTCTTATTCTAAACTATATATACATATAGATATACAAATATTCCCAGTTGCTAATGGAGATTACTCATAAACTACTCATAAGGCAACAAGGGGTTCACTGATGTAGGAGGGAAGTGAGGACACTCATATAAGAGGGGACCTTCATATTAGTGTCCCCTCTTACCTTAGAGTCTCCACTCCCCATTACATCAATGACCCTCCCACAGAGTGACTGACTGACTGCCCCACAGGCTCTGTGTAGCCTGGAGCTGTAACACACTGACCTGCTGTAATTGCCTGCATGCTTAGTCTTTTGGTCCTTCTGTCTTCCTGCGCACCTTTTTTGCAGCCTCTTTCAAATTTTCAGGATAGGCGCCAAGTGCCACAACATCATCGTGCACCTGACCAGTCCCTACCTTTTTAAGCTGAGCCCAGTAATAAACTGGGCCTGAGCTTGGGCAGGGAGGTGGTCCACTGGTTAGGTACACGTCATGGGGCTTGGGGAATTTCATGCACATTTAAAAGTGAGTGCAATGATTGGGAGCAGGGGGCTCAGGGACAAGCAGCTGAGCTGGAGACAAGTAATCAGCTGAGCAGATTGGGACAAGTGGAGAACTAATGGGCACCTTTCTACTGTTTATGGGCAGCAGAAAAGTGCCCTTTTTTACAAACCGTCTGTAATAATGAGAGTTGGCCACACTGCTTGGGGCCCTCCATGGTGGCAGGCACACAAGAGTGAATAGTAAACCCCCCTCGGCTGCCTTCTAGGAGATACACAGGTCCTAGAAGATAGCAGGACCATTCAGAAATGCGCAGATAGTAACAATAAAAACAAGTTTGTACTATGAATCACAATAATAGCAAAGTAGAACATGTTTGCTATTTAAAAAAATAAATAAATAAAGACCCTTTACTAACATTTTAATGAGCTGCCCTAAACATGACATGGAGCAGGAACGTTCAAAAGGCATGTATTCGGTCACACCCCCATGGTGTGAATAGAGCCTTATAATAGAAACAACAGATACAAATACATATATGCACAGACAGCCTTATTGATGAACTTGTATATGTGATAACCAGGAAAATAAAATGTACCTATGTGACCCAGGCAAATAGTTATCACAGGTTCTCAATCTAAAGTGATCGATGTAGAAATGATTGGTTTAACAAAAGTGTTTCCCAAACAAGATGTTCTGAACTTTATAAGACTTTCTTTTAATAACCTTGATTATTCCATGGAAGGATAATTAAGGAAAATGACTCATGAATCTAGCATCAAGCCATAGTGACTAGTATCAAGTTAATTCCTCTCTTGTCATGTATAAATGGAATGAGCTTACCTGTGTGTGTCCATGCATAAACAGCAACCTCGTTAGTAATCCTCATTTCACTTCCCTTAGTGAAATGTATCCGCTTACTGTCACATGTAAATTGACATGTCCATTCCATTCCTCTATGCAAGACTTGCATATTGATTTTAATTTTTTTTTCTCTTGAGACAAGTGCTTTCCCTATTATTGAATTACTTATCTTTAGCTCATTTAACATTCTGAATTGTTATGAGGGAGTCCCAACAAATGACTAATTGTCATTAGCGTGCTTCTGTCTAATCAACTGATCAAATTATTGCTACTTTGAATTTTGATTTAAATTTATGAATAGCAAGACCATTTGGCCTATGCTAGTTTAAAAATTGTGGGCCAGATTCACAGAGCCATTACGCCGGCGTTCTAGGAGATGTGCGGCGTAAGTCTAAATTTGCGTATCGATGCGCCGCATCCCCAAAACGATATTCGCATGAAATCTACTTTTTTTCGACCGGTGTAATTTCGATAGACCGGCGTATCCGTCCGCGCAAAACTGCGCTAGACACACCATTAATTTGCTATTCAAATATGCAAATGAGGGAGTTATGGGGATCCACAAAAGTAAGTTGGTGCAGCGCAGGCTACGCGCTGTGCGCAACAGCTGCACGTCCTGTCTAAAATTAGACCATAGAAAAGGTGGTATAAAATTAGACAATCCGTCTACATGTCAGCTAAAGCAACACTGTTAGTGAGGAGCTGAGCAGTCACACTTGCTGCACAACAAACTGTATGCCAACATGCCAGTGGCATCCATGCTCATAGCTATACTAATGACATTAAATGAGCAAAGAAGGAAGAGGGCACGGAGGAGGGCACGGAGGAGAGCACGGGAGAGGATTTTTTTTTTCCAAAAACCTTTTATTTGCTTTTATAAACATTTAAAAAAAAATATACATACATATATACATCAATACATAACATACATACAAATTACAAACACAGTCTCACTATCTTTCAATAGCCCTTTAAAACCTTGATGGATATAATAATCTAATCTAATACAAGCCCGTTACTCTTCACTTGATATATCACACACGCATAGACATCTATGGCATGAGTGATTCTGAGGTGTCTCGCATCTTCAGATTCACCCCTCATGCCATCCTGGAATTAACCACAACCCTGCAGGAGGACATCACCAGCCCAACACATGACACCACCCATGACAGCTACATATACAATCCTAGCCCCATCCCCACAGATTTCGAACAGAACATGTATGGGGACAGCTGGCTGGTTGGTGAGTGACATGGGTGGCAGGCATGACTGTCCCCCCCATGATGCTGAAATCACAAGGGGCACATACACTACTAACATCCTCCTGTCTTATCCCTTCAGGGTGACTCTGCATATGCACTGGGACCCCATCTCATGACTCCTATCCGGAACCCCCCATGGTACCCTGTTGTATTCCCCAAACTTTGTATGCCAGATCATCGGTGCATGTTGCATAGTGCACAACTTCACAGTGAGAAAGGGCCTGGAGATTGACATACCTGATGACCTGATCCCCGAACCAGACAATCCCCCCCTAACCGAGGCTACCCCATCTTCTGAGGGAAGAGCAGCCAGGAGCCAGCTCACATTAGGCATCTTTGCACGTTAAACACACACATTAATCATGGCACAATGAGAATGCATGCATGCACACCACTGTGGTCCCTAGCACAGACACATCACATTCTCATCACATTGGATTGGCACCAGCCCACCATGCAGGACTTGTGAGCAGCAACGCCATGCCACGGCTCCAATTATGTCACTGTACATTCATACACCATTCACACGGACCTGGGGATCACTTCTCCACCACAAATGAGGGTGACACCCCTTTTCCGGCAGGAATGTCACTCCCACATTCCAAAATCATTCACAAACAGAACCAAAAAAAAATGCCCAGAAAAAAAAAAATGCCCAGCAAAAATATAATTAAAAAAAAAACACAACAAAGAAAACACAGAAAAGACAAAAATCACTCTGCAAAACAGTCACCAAAGACTCTCAAAGACACGTCACAAACAAACAAACGCTAATAAACAACAGAACAAATGCACCTTGCTGTATAGGAAGGGATACAAAGGGATGTACTTTTGCAAAGGAAGTGCGTTTGTGTCTGTCTATTTAAGCACTCTTCTGCGCAAATACTACAAGGATACGGTGATTGCGCCTCTACATTGCGCCGGTCTAACGTAAAGGAGGTGCGCTACGCCGGTCAAAATATGCGCCAATGTACGTGAATATGGCCCTGTATGTTTCAACACAGAGAATTGGGAGATCTCTGAGAAGATCGCTGGGAGATCTTTGAGAGGATCGCTGGGAGATCTCTGAGAAAATCGCTGGGAGATCTCTGTACATTGCTTTGGATTTCCTGCCGTGCGGGCACGAGCGGCCGCCGCAGGCTCTGTGACCATGCCTGCGGGACCCGCGGACACGATGTCCGCTGGTGTTCCGTGATCGTGTCACGGAGCTGCAGAATGGGGAAATACCTATGTAAACAAGGCATTTCCCTGTTCTGCCTAGTGACAGGACAGTGATCTACTGCTCCCTGTCATCAGGAGCAGTGATCACTGTCGTGTCACTTGTAGCCCAGCCCCCCTACAGTTAGAATCACTCCCTAGGACACACTTAACCCCTTCATCGCCCCCTAGTGTTTAACTCCTTCCCTGTCAGTGTCATTTACACAGTAATCAGTGCATTTTTATAGCACTGATCACTGTATAAATGACAATAGTCCCAAAATAGTGTCAAATGTGTCCGTCATAATGTCGCAGTCACGATAAAAATTGCTGATTGCCGCCATTACTAATAAAAAATAAAAATTATAACAAAAATGCCATAAAACTATCCCTTATTTTGTAAACACTATGGCCTGGATTCACGTAGCACTTACGGCGATGTATCTACAGATACGCCGCGTAAGTACAAATGTGCGCCGGCGTATCTATGCGCCGGACCCACAAACTAAGTTACATCGAAAAATAGGCTTCTTCCAACCGACGTAACTTTCCTACGCCGGCGTATCTTGGGCGCATATTTACGCTGGATGCATATGGAAGTTTCGATTCAGATATGCAAATGAGGGAGATACGCCGATTCACGAACGTAGATGCGCCCAGCGCATGTTTTAAGCAATTTGCGTAAGGGTTACGTCCGGTGTAAAGTTATTCCTCATATAGGAGGCTCTACCCATGCAAAGGTATGGACCAGGGAACGGACGCCGTCGAATTTTACGTTGTAGGCAGTGTTTCGACGTATCTTAGGCAGTTATTTTGACGTGACTGTGAGCATGCGCACTGGGATGCGTCCAAGATACGACGCATGCACTGTTCGTTTTTTGAAGCTCAGCCCATCATTTGCATGGGGTCACGCTTCATGTTAATATATCACGCCCTCTTCCACCTACTTTGACTTACGTCGGCTTACGCCGACAACTATACGCTACGCCGGTGCGTAGTTGGGCGCATTTTCTTTGTGAATTTCATACTTGCCTCTCAACATTGTGCCGGCGTAGCGTAAGGGTCCTTTCAAAAATGAATCCCCGCTCAGCTGTCGGCGGACAGGGCGGTCCCCGCACACTGTGCAGGGACCGCCCTGTCTCTCCTCCGCTCTCCCCTATGGGGAATTGGATGAATACGGACCGTGTGTCCGTATTCATCCGATCCGATCCTTCAGACGGAAGAAAAATAGGGTTTTCTTCTCTCCGAAAAACCGGATCCAGACGGACGCGGATCCCATAGGGGCCCATTACAAGTCCGTTTACGGACTTGTAAAAACGGACGAACGGAGGCGGACGTCTGAAAGGGGCCTAAAGAAGATACGCTATGTGTCTGAAAGGGGCCTAAAGAAGATACGCTATGTGTCGAGATACGTGAATCTAGCCCTATAACTTTTGCAGAAACAAATTAATATACGCTTATTGTGATTTTTTTAACCAAAAATATGTAGAAGAAGAATACATATCAGCCTTTACTGAGAAAGAAATTATTTTTTTTATATATTTTTTGGGAAATATTTATTATAGCAAAAAGTAAAAAATATTGCATTTTTTTTCTAAATTGATGCTCTTTTTTTGTTTGTAGTGCAAAAAATAAAAACCGCAGAGGTGATCAAATGCCACCAAAAGAAAACTCTATTTGTGGGAAAAAAAAAGGACATCAGTTTTGTTTGGGTATCATGTTGCACAACTGCTCAATTGTCAGTTAAAATGACGCAGTGCCGAATCGCAAAAGTGCTCTGGTCAGGAAGGAAGGTCAAATTCTTCCAGGACTGAAGTGGTTAAAGAGGATTATCTAGCCTCCCACTGCACTAACCACTGGGAATCTTATCAGAGACCCTCCTCGGGTGGTACCGCACACCTTACTAACTATTCAAAATGTACACTGGCAGTTCATCTAACTGCTGGAGAAATTGTGGCAGTATAGGCTAATGCCGCATAAACACGCTCGGAATTTCCGACAACAAATGTTTGATGAGAGCTTTTGGATGGAAATTTCGACCGTGTGTATGCTCGATCGGACTTTTTCTGTCGGAATTTCCGACAACAAAAATTCTGAGAGCTGGTTCTCAAATTTTCCGACAACAGAATCCGTTCTCGTAAATTCCGAGCGTGTGGAGACAATTCCGACGCACAAAATTCTATGGATGCTCTGAATCAAGTATGAGACGGAAGCGCTCGGTCTGGTAAAAGTAGCGTTCATAATGGAGATAGCACATTCGTCACGCTGTAACAGACTGAAAAGCACGAGGCTGAAATCGAATTGTCTCTCACCAAACTTCTACTAACACTGGTATTGAACTTCCCTTTTCAAGTGACCACGTTCTTGGCGATCGGAATTTCCGACAACATTTGTGCAACCGTGTGTATGCAAGAAAAGTCTGTACGCAGCATTAGGCTCCCTTAACCACATCCTGTGTTTTTTTAAATCCACAACCTCCTTCTGGAAACAAATCTTTGTGCTGATCTCCTCAATCTCCGGAGTGTCTGCCACTCCAAGCCCCACACTAGCCCTGCTCCATCTAGGCATAGAAAAATACCCTTGTGAGTCTCGATGTCCAATCATTCACTTACTTTTCACAGCCAAATTAAATGTAATCAGACTGTGGAAATCCTCCAATACCCCCTCCATCTTAATTACAATTGCTGACTTAAACACTCAATGTGATATGGAAAAATAGGTTGCTAGGAAAACTCTGCAAATGTGAATAAGGCATTACTGTTCTTACAGTTAGTACAGGTAAGGATACATACAGGAGGCATGTATATCCTTATAGATCAGCACTATGGCAGTAGTTTAGAAAGGATGAGAGTGGGTTTACATCCACTTTAACCTATGCCCTCCTTCCGCTTCCCCATTCCTCCCCTTCCTTCCTCCCTCCCTTGGTTTCTACCACTTCCCATATTGCCCTTTTAACATTTGTGATCACTTTTTTATGTAATGTGCGGTTTAATTACAATAAAACCTTGAATTTTTTTTTGACCTGCACTATTGGGGTTGCGTTCTCTTTTTTCTCTTCCCCACATGTTGGTTGGAGCCTTCCGTCACTGCTCTGTGTTACCCTCCCAGGGGTTTCGCCTTAGTCCGCCCCTCTTTCCCATCCATTTGCGTGTAGACACTACTTTGGACATCACTCCAGGACGTCGTGCACCAAGGGCCCTCCACTGAAGACCTACTCTACATGTTCAACCAGTTCGAGGAAGCCGTGCAGATTGTGCCCCGAGGATTTTCCATGCCTGATTGATCTGCTGTTGTTGAACAGACAGATCCACATCTTCCGGTAAGCGTATTTATTTCTAACAGAACTAGTGAATATTTCTGCTTGCCTTGAGGATCCACATGGTCAATCCACCATTCTTCTGGTTCACCAGTTTTTGATGGACTTTTCATTGTACATTTTTTGTTGTATTTCATCCATTCACTATTTCACTTGACACACTGTGAATTTTATAATTTTTTTGTATAGAAGACTCACGTCTATTGCACTTAGCGCTACATAAAGACAGGTATTTGCATCCACTTCCGGCCACACAGTCTGCAGGTAGACTGCGGGCAGAACGTCAGTTCCCCCCCCCCCCCCCCATTGTGTTCTGGGAACATTTGGCTCCCAGAGCACAGCGGGAGCCAGTCAGACGCGCGCAGCGCGACTCACGCATGCGGCGTAGGGAACTAGGCAGTGAAGCCGAAGCGCTTCATTTCCTGGTTCCCTCACCGAGGATGGCGGGGGAGCAGCAGAGTGAAGAGTGATCGGTCGTCCTCTGCTGCGGACGGCACTGGACTCCAGGACAGGTAAGTGTGCTGATATTAAATGTCAGCTGCTGCAGTATTTGTAGCTGCTGGCTTTTAATATTTGTTTTTCAGCGGACGTCCGCTTTAAGTATAACAACACATTGATAGCTTTGAAATGAGATTATGTTTATACCTTGAGTACTTATTAAACATTTTTGCATTGTTAAATATGAAGAATTGAATAAAGATAATGAAATAAATGTCCATCTGGTAGAAAAGAAAATTGAGGATATAAGTCTAGGTGGCAGCCTTGCAGATCTAAGAAACAAATTTGTCTTTTGTAGCCAAATATCTCAGGAAGCACTCACAGGTTTAGGAGATTGCACCTTGTCAGGAAAAAGATAAAACCTGAACTGCTGTATGTGGGACTACTTAGCTCCAGTTTTTCACCCCAAAAGATCCACATAAGGGATTCTCTGCCTGAAAAGAGCCTTTATCGAAGGTAAGAGAATGCGCAACATAAGAAGAGGCTGAACCTGTATGGACAACCACCACAAACTCTACACACTTGTAGTTCATTTTGATTGCAAACCACTATGACTGTTTTTTAGATGCACAGAATATTCCCAGAGATGTTAGCTTTTAACTGTGATTGGCTTGACCTGAAAAAAAAAATCTGCAATTTTTATTTTAAAGAATATGCCAGCCCAACATTTCATATTTCTGATATGTGCTTGATATACTATGTACTTGTATGAAAAAGCATCCTGATCTCTTTGTATTGCATCCTTTGTGTGAAATCCCTGGTGCTCCTGCCAGTGTCTCTGCTTTCCTATTAAAGGCTGACCACACTAGGCCTTTCATCTCTGTTTTAACCACTTAAGACCCGGACAATTATGCCCCTTTTTGCGATTCGGCACTGCGTTGCTTTAACTGACAATCGTGTGACGTGGCTCCCAAACAAAATCGGTGTCCTTTTTTTCCCACAAATAGAGCTTTCTTTTGGTGGTATTCGATCACCTCTGTGGTTTTTATCTTTTGCTCTATAAACAAAAATAGAGTGACAATTTTGAAAAAAAATATATTTTTTACTTTTGCTTTTGGTAAAAAAAAAATTGCAATAGGCGTTTATCGATTTGTTTGCACAAAATTTATAGCGTTTACAAAATAGAGGAAAGTTTTATTGCATTTTTTTTATTAATTTCTATTTTTACTACTAATGGCGGCGACCAGTGATTTTTTTCCGTGACTGCGACATTATTGTGGACACATCGGACAACTTTGACACATTTTTGGGATCATTGTCATTTTCATAGCCAAAAGTGCTATAAAAAGCTGGGCACTTAAAGAGAATGTACAGGTACGTGCTTGTGCCCAGCCGTGCCATTCTGCCGACGTATATCCTCGGTAGGGGGTCCTTAAGTGGTTAAACAGGGTTGTCTTACAAGGGAAGAGTTTATATATTCTTTAACCACTTAAGGACCCCTTCACGCCGATATACGTTGGCAGAATGGCACAGCTGGGCACATCAATGTACCTGTACGTTGCCCTTCAAGCCCAGCCGTGGGGTCGCGGGCGCATGCCTGCGACCCGGTCCGAAGCACCATGGCCGTGACCGCGGGACCCGTGGACCCGATCGCCGCTGGAGTCCCATGATCGGTCCCCAGAGCTGAAGAACGTGGAGAGCCGTGTGTAAACGCGGCTTCCCCGTTCTTCACTGTGGCGGCGTCATCGATCGTGTGTTCCCTTTTATAGGGATACTCAATCGATGATGTCACACCTACAGCCACACCCCCTACAGTTGTAAACACACATTAGGTCACACATAACCCCTTCAGCACCCCCTTGTGGTTAACTCCCAAACTGCACTGTCATTTTCACAATAAACAATGCATTTTAAATGCATTTTTTGATGTGAAAATGACAATGGTCCCAAAAATTTGTCAAAATTGTCCGAAGTGTCCGCCATAATGTCGCAGTCACGAAAAAAATCTCTGATCCCTGCCATTAGTAGTAAAAAATTTTTTTTATAAAAATGCAATAAAACTATCCCCTATTTTGTAAACGCTATACATTTTGCACAAACAAACGATACATGCTTATTGTGTTTTTTTTAACAAAAATAGGTAGAAGAATATGTATCGGCCTAAACTGAGGAAAAAAAATATTTTTTTATTTATTTTTGAGGATTTTAGTAAAAAATATTGCATTCTTTTCAAAATTGTCGCTCTATTTTTGTTTATAGCGCAAAAAATAAAAACCGCAGAGGTGATCAAATACTACCAAAAGAAAGCTCTTTTTGTGGTAAAAAAGGACGCCAATTTTGTTTGGGAGCCATGTCGCACGCCCGCGCAATTGTCTGTTAAAGCGACGCAGTGCCGAATCGCAAAACCTGGCCGGGTCCTTTAGCTGCCTAAAGGTACGGGTCTTAAGTGGTTAATTGTGTGTCATGTCATAATTGTAAAATATATTTAATGCCCCCTAAGTTCTCAGGGAAATTTTCTTTCCTGAAATATACCTGCAAGTTACCTTATTTATAATGCTAATTAAATGAAATATTTGTTATCTTTGTAAATATTTGTGTTTACACAGAATCTGTCATATGAGAGACAAGATCACAATGTCTTCAGGTGACTGTACAAATTCAGAAGTTACTTCATGCCTTGTTAAAGTAGTAATAAACTGACTTTTTAAAAATTTGCTGACCCTATCGGTCTCTTCTGTCACAATGCTTCCCCCTGTCTATCAGCTGTAATGTATGTGCAGCTCAGCTTACATTTACAGCACCCAATGTGTGCACATGCGCAGGAGTGATGTCACCGTGGCCCGGCCAATTTAAGCAGCCAAACAGCTGGAAACCAGGAAGGAAGACCAGGTGAAGATGGAAGTGTCCAGGTCCTCTAGGACTGATAGCAAAGAACAAGTAGAAGCACACCGCTCCAGGCAGAATCAGGTGCAAGGTAGATCACAGGTGCAGACCTCGGCTCACCACCGTGGAAGATGAATAAAACAAGAAATTGGTCGCACACTGGAACTCTAACTTATCTTGATGTCATCTTTTTTGTCAAAAGGGTCAGACAAATACAGGCAATGGTAGACGCGTTTCACAAGTGAAGAAGCAAGCTATTGCTTGTGAAACGCGCCTACCATTGCCTGTATTTGTTGGATCCTTTTGACAAAAGGTGACATCAAGATAAGTTGGAGTTCCAGTGTGCGACCAATTTCTTGTTTTATTCCTTTAGGACTGATGACAGAACAGCGCTGGAGGGCATAGTATGTCAGATAAGACTGTTATCATGTGCTAATATGTGGTAAATGCTAGCACATTAGGGCATAACACACCTGGGGACCCATGTAAATAAAAAATAAAAACTTTAAGTCCACCCTAACACTAAAATCCCTGCATCTACAGACATCCACAATCTAATACTAACCTATCTAGCACTATAAAGAAGCAATCATTAGACATACCTTTTTTGAAGCTGATCTGGTTCGGTCTCCAGCGGCAGAAGCTCTGCAGAGGACACAGCCGACAACAGCTGTAAAATGAATGGTGAGTGACATCACCCATAGACTTACTATGAGGGTTCTGTTGTCACCCGCCTCCACGGTGAAGCCGCAGCTAACAGCTCAGCCTGTGATCAAGGTTGGATTGCATGCAGATAAGGTATGTATACTGATTTCTTCTTTACAGGGTTATGCCCTGTACACACGATCGGATTTCCTGTCGGAATAAACTCTGACGGGTTTATCCAACGGAATTCCGCTCAAGCTGTCTTGCATATACACGAACACACCAAATTCCAACCGTCAAAAACGCGGTGACGTACAACACTACGACAAGCCTAGAATAATGAAGTTCAATGCTTCCGAGCATGCGTTGAATTGTTTTTGAGCATGCATGTTTTTTTCTCAGTCGGAATTCCATACAGACGAACAGAATTTCCGATAAAAAAAAAAATTCTGTCGGAAAAAAAAGAGAACGTCAGAACTTCCAAAGGAAAAAGTCAGATGGGGCATACACATGGTCGGAATATACGATGAGAACATTTCTTCTGACTTATTCCTTTGGAAATTCCGACCATGTGTACGCGGCATTAGATAGGTTAGTGTTAGATTGTGGATGTCTGTAGATGCAGGGATTTTAGTGTAAGGGGAGACTTCTACTTTAATACCACTTTAACAGTGGAAATGTCTCCACAATATCCAGTGCATTGTACGTGTCATGTTCTGTTGCTTTTTTATGCTCTTTCAGGTAGGGGGATGCTTCATTTTGCAGGGCAGCAATTATAAATTATAAATAAGTTGACAAACTCGCTTAATGAAGTCAAAGGGATTCTGCCGCAACTGCATGCCAAGCATTTGCAGTGTGGTAGTCATAGGTGTGCCCAACCTATTGCATTAGGGTGTGCACCCAAAAGCTCAAACACACATGCCTTTCTGACATAGTGGTGCACCAAAATGAAAATTGGCCTAAACTGACCAAAATGTACATTATTTCTAAAAAAATATATATATTTTTATAAATAATTGTATTGTATTCAACGTTTTAATTAATATAATTAATTTTAATGAATATGAATTTATTGTGGACATTATTGGCCCCTTTTGTAGCAGTGTTAAAAATCCTGCTGCATTTTTGGTGCATATTTGGTCAGAAAAAAAACCGTATCAAAAACACATCTCCTTATTCAAATACATTAAAAATATAATATATAAAATAAAAATAAAAAACCCAGAAGTGACTAAATACCACCAAAAGAAAGCTCTATTTGTGGGGAAAAAAGAACAAAAATTTCATATGGGTACAATGTTGTATAACTGAGTAATTGTCATTCAAAATGTGAGAGCACCGAAAGCTGAAAATTGGTCTGGTTAGGAAGGGGGTTTAAGTGCCCAGTCGTCAAGTGGATTTAAATAAACCGATGCAAAACCTTAAAATCATATTTTCTATTATGTTTATTTTAGGACTCCTATCTAAATCTTACCATAATACTTATAAAAAAGGTCATTATTAATGTTATAAACACCCCAGCTAATGATAACATGTTGACAGGAAAAATTGATAGCACACCAATTATGTGAGCCGTTCCAGCCTGCTAAATAAAAGAAGCTAATTAGATTTGATCAGTATGACTTCAGCACTCAGCTTCCTGGAATTTTCTATAGTAACAGGACTGCACAGATCATGAACAAGGGAATAAATAACAAGCTACGTTTTTACTGAAATAGCTAAGATGCCAAATTATAAATTACTTAAATATTCCTTATGTCCAACATGTGTGTTCCTGCTTTAATAGCCATGTGTGTTTGTTTTATTTAATTGAATTACGCTTTAATTATATTAAATGTACATATGACAGCAGAAGACATTATTAGAGCAGTGTCAAGCTCATAAAGGCAGAGATAAAGTAAACAGATGGCATGCTATATACAGATTACCAGAATGTTTGCGCTTTATTCTTCATCAGATGAATATGAACCACAGCAATTAGATCAAACAGTTAAAAGTCAGTTCAGCCTCTTTGGAATGTAAAAATAGGAATATCAGCTTAGCTTTTTTGTTGTATGCCTTGGGAGCCACAAATCCAAAAGTTGCTGGTATACAAATGTATTTTTTGTTTAAAAAAGTTTTATTTGGAAATTCAAGATAATAAACATAGGGACATATTAATTACAAGTACATGACCATCATTTACAGCATACATAGATACATGAACAGAACACAAATATAGAGATACATGGTACATAAAGAGGATTGGCATGTTGTAAGAAGGCGGAGTTTAAACCAGCTAAGAGGCACCCACAGTAGACAATATGGAGTTCAGAGAATGGTGAAAAAAGTGATACGGTTTAAGATGGTAGGCGCCAGTAAGACCATTTATTTTCAAATATATGAACGGAGTCATGTAAAGTATGGTAAATCTATTCTGATAGCCTAATTGTCTCCATTCTAGCTAATAGTGTTGCTCACGAATATTCGCATTGCGAATATTCGCTACGAATATTGCATATTCGAGTATTCGCGAATAACTCGAATATCGCGGCGAATATTCGCTATTTCGAATATTCGTATTTTTTTCGCAATCAATTTCGCAATCAATTTCGCATTTGCATTAGCGAAATTTCGCAATTTTTTTTATTTTATTTTTTTATAAAATATAGCGAATATTCGTAAATATCGAATATTCGTGATATTTTATCCAAAAAAAAAATAGCGAAATTTCGCATTAGTGAAATTTCGGAATTTTTTTTTTTTATTATAAAATATAGCGAATATTCGTAAATATTGGCGAAATTTCGCAATTTTTTTTTTTATAAAATATCACGAATATTCGATATTAACGAATATTCGCGAATATTCTTCGAAATCGAATATGGCGTATTCCGCTCATCACTACTAGCTAACACCTGAGGCCAGGGGAGGCTATCAGACCTCCAATTAAGGGAAATCATCCATTGGATGTAGCTGCATAGGGAGTGAAATAGACTCAGACATAATCACAGTATGAAATCATAAAAAAAAAGAACATCACAAATGTTTAATGCCGGCGTGAGCTACGCCTGGCGGACCCTGCCCTCCAAGGCCACGGCGATCCTGTTCAGGCCCAGAGTGAGGGCTGCCGTGTTGGCCTGGAAAGCAATGGTGTTGTCCTGGACAGCCTGGGTCAGGGCAGTCACCTCAAGGGCCACGCCTGTTGTGGCGGCCTGCAGCTCACAAAAGCAGTTTATTAGAGCTACTGAGTTAGTGGCCACGTCGCAGACAGACTCCTTGATGGAGGACAGGCTCTCCTCCATCTGGGCCAAAGTCCGGCTGACCTGACCCAGATGTTGTGTCTGACGAGCTTGGTCCTTCTGCAGATTTGCAGGCAGAAACTCGGCCACCCCCCTGGTCTTCTGGGTGGCCTTCCTGCCTGCAGTTGAGGCTTGTGACCTGGGAGGAGGGGAGCCCACTGGGGGAGAAGTGGGAGGGACTTCCCATGATGGTGGCCTGACTGCTGTCAGGCACAAGGGACTCCTCATCCCAACATAACAACAATTGGCTGGCAAGCTTGATCGTCTCCTCATGAACCTCCCCCCCTCATCCTCCTCCCCCTGAACCTCCTAATGAGGGGAGTTGTGGCCACTCCCCTGCCCAGGGGACTTCGGCCTTTCTTGGGGCTCCTCAGCAGCCTGTTGTCCTGGGGGTGGTGCAGCCTGGCCTGATGGCCCAGCAACCTCCTGGCCATCTGTGGAGGATACAAAACATTCACAGGTTGGAGGATCCAAACATTTGGCACATATTCCCTTCCCCCACCCACACACAACGGCGGATCCAGGGGGGGGGGGGGCAACGGGGAAATTGCCCCCCCTGAGACAATCATGTCACACTCCCTTGGTTTAAAAAAAAAAAAAAAAAATTTTTTTTTTTTCTATCTGACTTTTTTCAAACTGCATTGCTGTGCGTGTACAGGGCTCGGTACAAGGGGTGGGAGGTGTCCAGGGCGGAGTGTGAGAGGGGCGGATTTATCTCCCTCCTTCTGCTCACTTACTGAGCATATAATACCAGAGCCGTTTGCATAGCCACGGCCGCCCGATCTGCTCCCTCCCCCTGCATCCTTATTGGCAGGCAGGGAAGAGAGCACTAGAAAGGACTCCAGGAGGGGGGGGGGCAATCAAGCCGTCCATTATCTAATCCTCAGTACTAACCATGAAGAAACACACTGATACCTCCTGTCCGTCCGTAGGACAGCAGAGTCAGTCTGTAAATTCTGAGGCTGGCTGCAGCTCTGCATGTCTGTCTGTGTAAACAGCCCAGCAAAGACATCCACCCTCCTCCCTCACTGACTGACGAGAGATGAGAGCAATACAGCTCCTCCCACCTCTGCTCCTCCAGTGACATCCCGCCCCGCCCACACTATCCCCAGCATGG
This sequence comes from Rana kukunoris, assembly GCA_029574335.1. Lineage (NCBI taxonomy): Eukaryota > Metazoa > Chordata > Amphibia > Anura > Ranidae > Rana > Rana kukunoris. Next base: position 131,478,971 of record CM056049.1, read on the forward strand.
CGTGCAGCTGTATCTAGAAAGAAGGGGAAGTGTTTGTGGGCGGGAAATATGAATACAGTAGCTGCAGATTCCTCTGTGTGCCAAAGATGACCTGATATTTTAGCCTGCAAATGTGGGTGAGTGTACACTGTGATCATTGTTCTTATCTCCATCCCTCTGCCTTCTCTCCTCCATATGTCTCCATCCCCTCCCCCTCATGTTCTTTCAAGACGTTCTATGTTTACTTTCACTTTCAGTAAGGCTGTTAATAATGGGGGTTAATAATGCATTTGCAGACACCAGTGTCGGGGGTTAATGCCTTTGTTGACACCAGTGCCGGGGGTTAATAATGCATTTGCAGACACCAGTGTCGGGGGTTAATGCCTTTGCTGACACCAGTGCCGGGGGTTAATGTGTTTGCAGACACCAGTGCTGGGGCTTAATGCCTTTGCTGACACCAGTGCTGGGGGTTAATGATATGTTTGCTGACACCAGTGCTGGAGGTTAATGCCTTTGCTGACACCAGTGCTGGGGGTTAATGCCTTTGCTGACACCAGTGTCGGGGGTTAATGCCTTTGTTGACACCAGTGCTGGGGGTTAATAATGCATTTGCTGACACCAGTGCCGGGGGTTAATGTGTTTGCAGACACCAGTGCTGGGGCTTAATGCCTTTGCTGACACCAGTGCTGGGGGTTAATAATGCATTTGCTGACACCAGTGCCGGGGGTTAATGTGTTTGCAGACACCAGTGCTGGGGCTTAATGCCTTTGCTGACACCAGTGCTGGGGGTTAATAATGCATTTGCTGACACCAGTGCCGGGGGTTAATGTGTTTGCAGACACCAGTGCTGGGGCTTAATGCCTTTGCTGACACCAGTGCTGGGGGTTAATGATATGTTTGCTGACACCAGTGCTGGAGGTTAATGCCTTTGCTGACACCAGTGCTGGGGGTTAATGCCTTTGCTGACACCAGTGCTGGAGGTTAATGATGTGTTTGCTGACACCAGTGCTGGGGGTTAATGATATGTTTGCTGACACCAATGCTGGGGGTTAATGCGTTTGCTGACACCAATGCTGGGGGTTAATGCGTTTGCTGACACCAATGCTGGGGGTAACTTAATGTTTGCTCACACCAGTGCTGGGGGTTAATGTGTTTACTAATACCAGTGCTGGGGGTTAATGTGTTTACTAATACCAGTGCTGGGGGTTAATATTGTGTTTTCTGACACCAATGCTGGGGGTTAATGCATTTGCTGACACCAATGCTGGAGGTTAATGCGTTTAATGACACCAATGCCGGGGACTAATGATGCGTCTGCTGGGGTTAATAATGAGTTTTCTGACAACAGTGCTGGGGGTTAATAATGCATCTGCTGGGGGTTAATGCGTTTTTGCAAGTGCAACCATAGCAACCCTGGTAGTTCTCCCACTGATTTGGACCCTTATATTTTCCTGGTGTGCTGGTGACATACCTCCTTGTTTTCTGCCACCCTAGGGGGCCCAATACAGTAAGAAGGGGGCTCACAGCAACACATGCTGCCACCACCTGGCTGCAACCCCCCTGTCCTCCCCTTCCGCCTGGCTGCAATCCCTCTGTCCTCCCCTTCCGCCTGGCTGCAGCCCCTCTGTCCTCCCCTTCACCTGGCCGCAACCCCCTGTCCTCCCCACCACCTGGCTGCCAAGCAGGAGGGGGGAAGAGAGAAGAAAAGTGACCATAAGGCTGTAGGGTGGAGGAAGCCAGTGATTCCATTATTATCATCCAAAGTAAGAACTTATCTCCCCTTCACCTGGCTGCAACCCCCCTGTCCTCCCTTCCACCTGGCTGCAACCCCTCTGTCCTCCCTTCCACCTGGCTGCAACCCCTCTGTCCTCCCTTCCACCTGGCTGCAACCCCTCTGTCCTCCCTTCCACCTGGCTGCAACCCCTATGTCCTCCCCACCACCTGGCTGCAACCCCCCTGTCCTCCCCACCACCTGGCTGCAACCCCCCTGTCCTCCCCACCACCTGGCTGCAACCCCCCTGTCCTCCCCACCACCTGGCTGCAACCCCCCTGTCCTCCCCAGCACCTGGCTGCAACCCCCCTGTCCTCCCCATCACCTGGCTGCAACTCCCCTTCCACCTGGCTGCAACCCCCCCTGTCCTCCCCTTCCACCTGGCTGCAACCCCTCCGTCCTCCCCTTCCACCTGGCTGCAACCCCCCCGTCCTCCCCTTCCACCTGGCTGCAACCCCCCCGTCCTCCCCTTCCACCTGGCTGCAACCCCCCCGTCCTCCCCTTCCACCTGGCTGCAACCCCCCCGTCCTCCCCTTCCACCTGGCTGCAACCCCCCCGTCCCCCCCTTCCACCTGGCTGCAACCCCCCCGTCCTCCCCTTCCACCTGGCTGCAACCCCCCGTCCTCCCCTTCCACCTGGCTGCAACCAGCTTTTTCTTTCCTCCACCTGGCTGCAACCCCCCTTCCAACTGGCTGCTCCCACACAGTAATAATTGAAATGATGTGCTTCGATCATCCTGACACCATATTAACCACTGTCCCGTGATGATTGAAGCTCCAACACCAGCCATTGCCCCTACAAATTGCCTGCAGAAATTTTGGCAGTGCCCCTCCCGAGATTAGACTCTGGATCCGCCCCTGCCCACACATGCTACTCACCAGATGGAAATCCAAAAAAAATACCTGTCCTCACAGGAACATCAGATTCGTAGCCAGGCAGGCCCACCATTTGCTGGCTGTGGAAGCACCGGACCACCGCTAGTTCCTCTTCAGTCCACCTTAGGTTGCAAGGTGGACCTCCTCCAGTGCCCCTGACATGGGCTGCTTGCTTGGCCAGCTTCTCCCAGACCAGGCTCCGAAGATCGTTTATCTTCTTCTGTATCCCACTGGGGGTCCTCCCCCCCCCCCTCCGCATTGATCCGATCAGTTATCTTCTGAATGATCTCCCTCTTCTTGGCCGGGGTGACCTCCCGGCTATCAGGGCCATGCAGAAATTGCCCAAATTGGGTGATCGCCCTGGCCAGCAAGTGCTTCTCTTGCACCGAGAAGTTAAATTTTTTTCTTTTAGGTGCCATCTCCCAACACAGCACTCAGCAACAGACACAAAATTCAAACACAACAAACAAACACAAAAACACACAGAACAGACAGCCAAAAAGACACAGAACAGACACACACAAAAATCAGACAGAAAAAAAAAGAAAAACACAAGCAGACAGCTAATACAAATTCAAACAAAAAACAAACAAAAAAACAGACACAAAAAACACTCCGAAAATACACACAGATTCTACAACCTCCTACTACAATAAATCTTTAATATAACACTACACTCACCAACAAACAGCCACAGACAACAGAGCAAAAGCAACTTGCTTTGGGAAGGGAAACACAGGGATGTACTTTTGCAATTGAAGGGCGTTTGTCTGGGGCTATTTAAGCACAGGGCGATTCTCAAACTAAGTATGCTTGGCCTTTTTCCTATCTCACTGATTGCGCTGAGCCAAGTTCTGCACATGCCCAGTGAGGGGCAGATTCTTGCACGCATGCGCAGTACGACCAGCCCGGGGTCACGGCTAATTTGAATGGAGCACGCCCACTTACTTCCCACTTGCAATAACCCCGTCTTACGCCTCGGGATTTACGTTGCGCCGGAGCAAATTTGGGCGCAAATGCGCTGTGGATACGGCACTTACGTCAAAAAATTAAGGCGACCTAACTTAAATTAGATACGTTTGGAGTAACTTAATTTGCTCCACTCTACCTGAATCTGGCCCTTAATTCCTTGAGAAGTGATGGGATAGATATGATAGGATCAGTGAGGGAAAACTAGAGCGTCATCTGCATATAAGCTAAGTTTAAAGTCTTTATCTCCTTTTAAGTATCCCTTAATATCAATACTATTTCTAATTTTTTTATACTTACTTGGCAGGGGAGACACCATGATCATGAAGGTGGTTCGCCCAGGGCGAGGCTCGGCCATTGCACTCTGGCTGTGCTGATCGTGATGTCTTCCCTGCCGCTTCTCTGCCTTTTGGCTGAGATCAAGTGTAGTATCTGTTCTTATCAGTCTTCAGAGGAGAGCTGAGGCTCCTCCTACATGGGGAGGGTGGATGCAATCCAATGATGTCATTGCACCTGGAAGGGTGGTTTCAGCAGTGACTACGCCATGCTGCCCGACAGATACTTGGGGCCGGCCCATGGTCAAGTCTGAGTCATCTGGAAGGGTGCGCCTGGTGAGGATGGGTGCTGCACTGGTCTGGTCTTTTTGCCGAGTTCTAGTCTGGCCTTCTGGCTGGCTGGTGTAAGTGCTACCTCTGTCAGTGATCCGGTTGGAGGAGCTGGATCTCCCCTGTGATGGGTTCGGGTAGGACCATACAAATCCACTGGGTTGATGGAGGGTCTGGAGGGGCTAGTATTGGCGGATGCTGCTACCTGAGCGGCAGTTCTCCCTAAGAAAACCTTGAAGGGCTCTCTATCTGGCAGGGGTGGAGGACTGCACTGGCCGGTCGGGGGGTTGGATTTGGAACGAAAAGCCTATGGTGCATATGCCCCTGGAGTGGCAGTCCGGGGGTACCGGAAAGATCACTGTGAGTGATGGTCACATTGATTTGACAGGTACCACGGTCACTGCACCAGACCACGCTTTTTTTAGCACCTGCCTCCTGGGCCGGGCCTTTTGGCTAGGACCGGAGGAATTTTTTATTCCTGGCCGGAGGGCCTGGTCATTGTGCAACACAATGACCATTTCTTTCACTCTCCTCTCCACTATCCCTTTCCCCCACTTTATTTTATTTATGCCTATGTTTGTCACGTTTTTGTCCTTTTTTTGTTTGTGCTCGTTTTGTTCACTGTGTGACAAGTAGTGTGCCGGTCCTCGGGCCAGCCCTGAACGTCTTGGGAGTGGGTGGGCATTGCCTTCTGGCTTAGTTCGCCTGCTCTCATGGGGTCTCCTTTCAGGGGAGCCCCACCTAGTACTGGGAGGGTTCTGTTTCGGCAGTCCCTCCTCTTCACAGGAGGACCACTTGACGTTGCACCCGTCTGCACGTTTTTGTGACCACTCTTTATGTGTGTGCACATTTTTTCTGCACCGAGTGAAGTTTTTGGGTGTATTCACACGCCATAAGCTTTTCAAAAAAAAAAACTATTTATAATTTTTTGGGCCAAGGGTTCGATAGCTAAAGCAGCTGGTATACAAATTTAAACCAGCACCCATAGTTGGGAACCTGGCCACACACCAGCCCACCTTCATTGTCTTACTGTTGAAATATCACTGTGACTGGCTAGCCTATTGGCAGGCTATCAATTACAATGCCATTTAAAGCGGATCTCCACCCTAAAATGGAGTCACGCTGATCGGAACCCTCCCCCCTCCGGTGTCACATTTGACACCTTTCAGGGGGGAGGGGGGTGCAGATACCTGTCTAAAGACAGGTATTTGCACCCACTTCTGGCCACAGCAGAGTCAGGCAAAAGAGGGGTTTTCCTAGCTTCCCGTCGCCCCCCGTTGTGTGCTGGGAACTCTCGGCTCCCAGCACACAGCGGGAGCCAATCGGAGGGCACAGCGCCACTCGCGCATGTGCCGTAGGGAACCAGGCATTGAAGCCGGAGCGCTTCACTTCCTGGTTCCCTCACCGTGGATGGAGGGGGGAGCAGCAGAGACGAGCGAACGCTCGTCTCTCTGCTGCAGACGGCGCTGGACTCCAGGACAGGTAAGTGTCCTAATATTAAAAGTCAGCAGCTGCAGTATTTGTAGCTGCTGGCTTTTAATATTTTGTTTTAATGGGCCATCTGCTTTAAGTACCCAGATTGGCCTGATTACATACCACATCAGAACAAAAGAATGTCACCAGCACACCAAAGATCTCTGAAATGGGTCTCAAGCTTTAATCAGCGATCACATTGTTACAGCTTTTGAGCCACGCAGGCCCGCATTCATCAGCCTTGGGCCGCATACACAAGATCAAATCTATCTGCTGGAAACGGTCGGCCAGATTCGATCGTGTGTACGGACGAGCAGACGGATTTGGCCAGCCGACAGATTTTAAAGCATGCTTTAAAATCTGTCGGCTGGGAATTCGTCCGCCCGATATGTCTGATGGTTAGTACGCTAACTAGCAGACATATCTTCTCACACATGCGTCAAATGGATTCGACGCATGCGCGGAAGTAATTTACTTCCTGTTGCGGTGACGTTGCGGCGTCAACGTCACGCACACGTCACCGCGCTGTCTGCTGGCGGGGATTTTGGTTTGATCATGTGTACAGCGATTAAACCAAAACGGCCAGCAGACAGATTTGTTCAAATCGGTCGGTCCCACCAATTTGAACAAATCTATTTGCTCGTTTGTACGGGGCCTTAAAGAATGTGATCACATGCCTGATGAAGGTGTCCTGCATGGCTCATAAAATTTGGAATCTGCTGCAACGATGTGATTGCTGATTAAAGCTTAGGAGCAATTTAGGAGATCCTTGGCGTGCTGCAAACATTCTTTTGCTCTGACTTGACACGGTTTCAGCCGGTGGTTGCTTCAGCACCTACATATAGGCACAGCCATTTCTACAGGAACCTGTGCATGGGGAATAGTGCGTTGGATGATTACATACCATGGACACCTAACTTTCAGATAAGTTCAACTACTGTCTAGTACAGTGGTTCACAGCCACCAAGTTGTAGCCATGACTTCCCTTCTCTCACACTGCCCACAGTGCCTCCTGCTCCTATAGTGCCACCAAACCTCCTATAGTAGCCTAAAGTGTCCCCCCCCCCCCCCCAGGAAAATCTTAGGCTTCATAGTGCCATCCAATCTCCCACAGTGCAGCCAAATGTTCCACAGTTTCCCCCAGACTGTTGCAGAGCTTCCAGTCTTTAAAGGAGTTGTAAAGGAAAAAAAATGTTGCCTAAAATTAATGTCTGCAAGGTAGACAGAATAGTGTAATGATTATGTTAAAAAAAGAGTAAATACCTATTAAATTCCTCCATCTATATCACCTCTAGTTTCTGTTGCCTCATTCACTTCCTGGTTGGCGGCGCTCGTTCATGTAAGAACTACATTTCCCAGTATAAATTGCGGCACGCCCAGTAATTCACACCTCCTTGAAGTCTCTAACACGTAGAGAGCATCCTGCCGCACAGATGTAGTTCCCAGGAGGGGGCAAGCACGTCACTGACCACTGCAGTAAATCCTCCCTTAACGGTGGTGAGTAACAATCAGACAAGCAGAAAGTGAACAGAACAGAGAAGAAATAGAGCAACAAACAATGAGGAAGTGAAAAGAGGAATGTCTGCAGGTAATGGATGCTCATTATGAAAAAAAAAAATTCCTTTACAACCCCTTTAATTGTGCCAGTGTCCCACAGTGCCCCCAAACCTCCCACATTGTTCCATAGCTCCCTCCAGAAACCTCATCCCTTATAGAGCCACGAAGTCTGCTGCAGAGTCCCCTAACGCCTGCCTCATCTGCCTCCTCTGGCTGCATCTGGGTATTTAAGGAGGCCTGCTCCCTGCCAATCAAGGTTGGGGATTGGTCAAGGCTTCTCAAAATACCTCAGGCAGGTCCACTCATCTTTTCCGCCTCTCTTTCTAGCACCTTCGAGAAAGAAGAGGGAGGTGACAGTGATGCTACCTGTGAGTCACTCAGCTCTGCCCTGAGTCACTCCCAGCCCAAAATGAAAACAAACAGCCACCAGCTAGGCCTGCCTAAATTTTCCTAATCTCCTAGAAAAATCCTCACTCCATTACCTACCTAACTAGAGGTACTACATTAGACAATCTTGACATGGAGTGGCAGAACGGGGAGATGCCTATGTAAACATGACAGGACCATTGGAATAGATTTATGCCATTAGCAGAACCAATCTGGTGTTCCCAAAGCGTTTTTTGACTGCCCTCTACAAAGGGGTCAAACAACTCTGTAGAGTGGCCATCTTCATACTAAGCACTTGTGGTGGAAGATCTAGAAGTTTTATCTCAGAACATTGCGGTCTGTGTTGGGATTTATCCACTTGTGGACTTTATGATGGCTAACCACTTCCAAGAATGGAAAGGGTTAAAACATGCCTGACAGACAATCAATGTTAAACATCATGCTTGATTACGAACCTCAATCTAACCCTAAACCTTGGCAGGCTGACTCAGGCATATCGGGGCCGATGCTGGGGGAGGCCAAATGGTTTGTAAGTGACAGATGTCGCATGGGCATCCACCCAATGGAAGCAATGACAGACCACTGGTTGAACCCGTAAGGGTCAGTAATTTAAAGAAGCCGCCAACGAACTGGGCAGAGGACTCCAAACTGCCGGCTGGTACAGCTGTAGTCGGGTGGCGCCGAATGTAACATCACCAACATGGAACCATGTCGTACCGACTCACCACAACGAGGCAAGGGATGAAACGCAGATGCAGTAGTAGAGCAGCTGGAATGCTGTCAGCAGGCTGTAGTCATGGCAACGCATTTCGGGCATGGCCCTTTATCTAACCATGTGACTTGGACAGCCTGAAAAGTTCTAGTTAGCTGCTGTCCGGTAGAGAGGGAAAGGGTTAACTCTGCTCTCCCTGCCCTGGGCATGCAAATCAGGAGGGACCTATGCTCAGAGAGTTCCAGCCATGTGGGAGCAAGAACATGCTGAGAGCTGCCATTTAATCTGATCCTCCTGCACACCACAGACTGGAGAGGCTCTGCTTGTCCATGCTCTGCTTCAGCTATATTCTCTTGCATCTGTCCTTCCTGGAGATTGCCTACCTGAGGTGCCTGTCAACATGCCTGAGGCTGCTAAGACCTGTAGTCCTACAACACTCAGCCTGCTGCATGGAGGAAAAGACACAGACAGCCAGCAAGGTGTGAGAAAATGCCTCAGCCATGAATCCAGCCAGTTCCTACAAACCTGTGTCTTTGAGTCTTTCACAAGTTGGGGGATTGCTGGGACTTGCAGTCCTCCCAGAAGATGTCAGCAATGCACTCTTTACTAAGCAGGTATGCCAGGGCAGACACAAGCTTGTAATTAGGGATTATGGATTTTGGGAAAATACTGCACTTATTGTTGAACTGTTATCTTGTTTTTAACTTTGTCCATGTCTGGTCTGAAGTTGCATAAAGGGGTGCATGTAGGGTGACCACATTTCCAAACTACTATTCAGGGACACCCCCCTTCCCAAAAATCAGCTTGTGCTGTAACGAATCACAACACAGTGATTGGACACAAGAGGTGGGATTTATGATTTCTCCAATCACAAGCAGGGGGCGCGATTGTGCTCCTCCAGACATTCCCGGCCAGGACAAGTACTGGCAGGGAATGAAGTGGTGATGTGGAGGCCTTTTTTGGGGGTATCAGATTGGCCTGGGGGGTGGCTGTGTGATTTTCATTCCGGGACACTGTATTGTCCTGGAATGAAGGTGCCAGGGACAGACCTGCAAAATGCGGGACTGTCCCGGGCAATCCGGGACACGTGGTCACCCTAGGTGCATGGTGGTAATTATATATTAAAAAACAGGGCTGTGGAACAGACATGGGTTGTAGTGGTGACAAGTCATTGCCAGAGGCAGCAAGCACAAGAGGAAAATGATAGGACAACCAGACAGCAGGAGAAAGGTACAGGTAGGGGTGATGGGTCTCATGCACAGTGAAGGAAGCGGTCAATGCCCCAGCACCCTAGAGACATAACTATATGGTAGAGAAGTGTTAATTATGCTCATGCATTGGGTCTGCGCTGGTTCTCGACAGAACGCGCCCTGTCACTATTAGATGGATGGCAGAGTCTAGCTGAACTGGCGAAACAGGACACTGCAATGTGGTGTCTGCTTCAAATTGTCACATCCTGAGCAGGTGTAAATATCTAGGGACCGGGAGGCACTTGTATATAACTTCAGGTTATGATACAGAGAAACCGAGGCTTGCTTCTAAGTTGGGGTATTGCCATAATGTTGATGCCACATGAACGCGGCCCCGTCTGGTCCCAGCATTAGCTCAGGACCAGATGGGGTCCCATGCATTGGGACCGTCTGGTCCCATGCATTGGGTTGGCCCCGCCCACAAAGGCATCATGTAGCCCTTTCACAGCAGGTGCAACCTACATGGTCCCCATGCTCTGCAAGCTTGTTAAAACAATTTGATTCTAATTTCTTACTTCCCTCTTGCAAGCCACCTTGCTACGTACAGTTCGTTGTAGGAAGACTGGGGAAATTCTAGAAAACACATCAGCCCAGAAGAAATTGGAGATTTCCTCCTGAATCTCTTAGCCCTATGATTTGCTGGGTAAATAATGTACACCTAACATTCCTTGAACAGTGGATAATGTGCATTCTGGGTAAAAAGGAATTTGGCTAATTGTGGCTGTTTCAGCTACAATTAGGATTTATCTGGCCAGCAGTCATGCGGTTGCTGGCAGAGGACTAGCTGCAATAAATATGGTCTGAATAATAGGACCCTCAACTGTGTGATAATAATACACGGCAGGCAGACTTTGAAGGGTTAAAAGTAAATAGAAAGCATTTGCTTGATTAGCCCTAACCTATGCACTTGCTTAGCGCCTTGTTATTATAGAAATGTCTTAATAATCCTATGTGCTTCATTATAAATGTGAAATGACGTTAATCCTTGGACAGTGTAGGTAGTGACAGAAATGTCCTTGCTATGTTTTTTTCATGGATGACTCATCTTGTATCTATGGCAGCACTATCAGTATAAGAAATGAAGGAGGGAATGTGATATTTTTATCTTGGTCAATTGAATAAGGTTGAGTATTAAACATTTCTGCTGCTTGCAATTGACGTTATATGTCCTTCTTAAAAAAATACAATAATGTGAAAATGCAATGTGTTTTTTAGAATGATGATCCCCTATAAATTAGCTTATTTTTCTCATGAGCAATGTGGGATTTAAAGCGTAGCTAAACCAACAAACTGAATTGCACATATTGCAGCTTACCAGCCCTTAGATATGACATCTGCATTTGTTTTCATTTTACAGGCCCTCCTCTCTTTATTTTCACCTAGTGATGCTGCAAAAAAGGGAACTGTATCAATGGGATCAGCAAGGTTTGCCACACAGACTGGGCCTTATAACATGTCTGCCTTTGTTCATCTCCATTATATGGTTGATTAATGAGACTAGTAGTGTACACGAAAAAATGTAAGGTTCTTCATGCTTTTCAGCTTACAGGAAGTGACAAGGACACTACATTCTGGCAAGTCATTAACCCATTGCACAAGGCATGTACATATAACATGTTTGTTATAAAAAATAAATAAATAAATATAAAATATTCTCAAAAAGAGAGTGATTGCTATCCTATAAGTACCATTTATGAAGTTGTGCCTAATCAGTACCTTGAACAATTTACCTTTTACCTTAAAGCGGAGTTCCACCCTTAAAACCACTTTGTTTCATCCCATCCAGCATACTGGCGTCAGCGCCAGTATGCTGTTTTTTTTTTTTTTTTTTTAATGCATGTACTTACTTCATAATAAATCATTTAATTTCGTGCGCACCGCGGTATGTCGCCGCTATAAGGCGTCACGCCTTCCGGAAACAGCCGATTAGCGTTCGGCTCTTCTCGGCGCCTGCGCACAGACCCAGGAGCTGACTGCGCAGGCACCGTAAATAGCCGGTCCTAGTTCGGGGTTTTTCGGAGGGCGTGACGCGGCTATATACGGCGCCTGCGCAGTCAGCTTCTGGGTCTGTGCGCAGGCGCCGAGAAGAGCCGAACGCTAATCGGCTGTTTCCGGAAGGCGTGACGCCTTATAGCGGCGACATACCGCGGTGCGCATGAAATTAAATGATTTATTATAAAGTAAGTACATGCATTAAAAAAATAAAAAAACAGCATACCGGCGCTGACGCCAGTATGCTGGATGGGATGAAACAAAGTGGTTTTAAGGGTGGAACTCCGCTTTAAATTCCTCCTGAAAAATACAGTACAATTTTGGCATGTGAGTCTGCCCAACCACAGTGTGGTATATCTGCAATGAGAGCTATTCTCAGATTGAATTTGGAGTCAGATTTATTGATTTCACATTTTTTTGCTGGACAGGAACCATTATCTGAAGAGCAGCGCTGCATGCATCTCCATGCTACTGATTTCTCCATTCTGTGGAACTGTGTTTCTCCCCTGCAGCTTTAATATTAACCCACCAATTATCAGATCATTATTCATCAGGGGGACAGCTCTGGTATGAGCAAGCAAAGTCCTGCGTCCAAGGCTGTCTTTAAGACAGGGCAAAAGGGGAAGCTGCCCTGGGCCCCATTATTGTTGTGGGGCCCAAAGAAGCTGCCTCATACTTGCCAAATATGCCAGTTTAAATTCCATTGTCCCTTGAAGTTTTACTCCTGTGTCCCGATATCTTAATGTGAAGTTCTGCTACTAAAGCTGCCCAGCTCTGTGCTATTGCCATGAAACGATAACTCATCTGCAGACCCTGTGTTTACATGTAAATAACCTGCATTGTTATGAAAAAAAGTGGCAGCATTAATATGTAAATTGTGGCGGACTGGCTGCATTACATAGTTACATAGTAGACAAGGTTGAAAAAAGACACATCAAGTCTAACCTATGTGTGTAATTTTATGTTAGTATTACATTTTAAATCCCTGTATTTTGTGGTCATTCAGATTCTTATCTAATAGTTTTTTGAAATTATCTATGCTCCCTGCTGAAAAACAACTGCCTTAGCGCTCTTACAGTAAAGAACCATCTACGCAATTTAAGGTTAAACCGCTTCTCTTCTCATTTTAGTAAATGATTGTGTGTCTTTATTAAATTCCGTTTTGCGCAAAAAGTTTTGTCCCTATTGTGGGGTCACCAGACCGGTCCGATGAAAATGGTCCGGCGGACCGTTTTCATCGGACCATGCTGAAGTGGTCTGATGTGCGTACACACAATCGGACCAAAAATCCGATCGTGTCAGAACGCAGTGACGTAGAACACAAAGGCGTGCTGAAAAAACGAAGTTCAATGCTTCCAAGCATGCGTCGACTTGATTCTGAGCATGCGCAGGTTTTTGGTCCGATGCTTTTGTGTACTAACCATCTTTTTGTTCCGACGGACAGGTGTCCGTCGGACAGATTTTAAAGCAAGTTTTAGAACTTTGGTCCGACGGACAACGGTCCGATGGGCCGTACACACCATCGAATTGGTCCAATTAAACTGGTCTTAAGACCAGTTTCATCGGGCCGGTCTGATCGTGTCTACACGGCCTCAAGCGTCTTTTTTTCCGAGAGAACAAGTTCAGTGCACGTAACCTTTCCTCATAACTAATGTCCTTTAGTCCCTTTATTAGTTTTGTTGCCCTTCTCTGGACAGTTCCAGCACATCCTTGCTGAGGACTGGTGCCCAGAACTGGATGACATACTCCAGGTGTAGCCGGACCAGAGTCTTGTAGTGTGGGAGAATTATCGTTTTATTTCTGGAGTTAATCCCCCTTTTAATGCATGCCAATAGTCTGCTCTTTTAGCAGCAGATTGGCATTGCATGTCATTTCTGAATCATCTACTAGGACCCCCAGGTCCTTTTTCATCCTAGATTCCCCCAGAGGTTCTCCCCCCAGTGAGTAGATTGAATTCATATTTTTGCCACCTAAATGCATTATTTTACCCTTATCTACAATAAACCTCATTTGCCATGTAGTTGCCCACCTCATTAATTTGTTTAGATCTTCTTGCGAGGTTTCCACATCCTGCAGAGAAGTTATGCTTAGCTTAGTATTGTCCGCAAATCCAGAGATTAAGCTGTTTATCCCATACTCTTGTAGCACTACCCCTGAAGGAGCTGCTGGTTTGTTTTGGGCCTACACTCTGGCTATCAACCCCTGAAACTGGCTCGAACCCTCCCTTGGCACAACTGGTTATGAGTATGAATTGTGGACCCCACCAACTGCTAGGGAACACAATATTCTATCACACCATAATAGAAAATAGATTGTTACCTTGTGTTGCACTGGACCACAGAATGACAGATAGACCGCACAAAGATTTGCACTTAACCAAAGGGGACTTTACTTGGTAAACATAAAAGTAAAGAACAAAGGTAAACAGGTAATAGACTACTTACATGGCCCTGCAAGAGTCAAAACGAATAGTAACAAATAAATGCAGGTTGAATTATGATAATTATAGTGACCTGTGTAAGTGCACAGCCAAGGAATTCCTTCAGTAAGATACTCACTATGAAGCACCTCTTAGCCAGGCCTCACCCAGCTCCCACTGATAACAATGCTGTACAATATAATATAATCAAATACTTGTCTAAAAGAGTATATATGGGTATCAACAACTCGCTTTGCCTAATGCTGCGTACACACGATCGATTTGTCTGTGGAAAACGGTCTGATGGACCGTTTTCATCAGACCAAACCAATCGTGTGTGGGCCCCATCGGTTATTTATCCATCAGTAAAAAAAAATGGAACTTGTTTTAAAATTATCTCATGGATACCTAACCGATAGAAAAAAAAAAAACGGAAATGACAGTCTCCGGTTCTCATACAGGTCACTGTTGCACTGGGACACTGTCCAGCCACTCCGTCAGGGATCCTCTCTGCATCTCTGAGACTCAGGCCTAGGCTTCCAAAGGGGCGCCTCACACGGGGACCTCCTTGGTTGAAGAGGCGTCCAGAGAGAACGCCAAAGATGTCCTTTCCCTTAAATTCCTTCCCCCAGCAGGCCGTGGGTGCAAAGCATTGTGGGATTGCACAGTTGCTCTCTGGGTTTTGTAGTTTTTTAATTAACCAGGGCAATGGAGTCTTTCTCTCCTTGTACTTTGTTTCCCAACATTCCTTGTGGCACCAATGTAAAACCTAAATAGAAGGTGGCTATCCAGTAATTGGCCACAGGAAGGAGCTGAGTTGCTTCTATATCTGTAAACGTTAGTCTTTTAACCATATAGAAAGTGATGCCCTGCTACACTCCCATCCATTCAAATAGCAGCAGCAGTAATATGTAAATAGTGGTGGACCAGCTGCATTCATGTATGAATAGAGGGGGTATTCATATGTACATCATGCCCCCCCACCATCACTTCTGCTGAATTCTGCCCACTGGGTAGGTAAAGAGACATACTTGAAAGTCCTGCCTACAACTGTGGTCATTAAGCCTAACATCAGCCTGTTCTGCAAAATAAGCAAATTGGAGGTGGAACCCTTTTTCCAAATAACATGGTGCCAGAGCACCCTGAATTTTGGTGCATGTGAATACATACATCTCAGCAGATGCAGAAGGGTGTCATTAACAATTAATGGCACTGCAGTGTATCTGCTAAAGGGCAGCATGTTTCTGTGGTGTCCGTAAAGTGATTTTACATGCGTTCCCAACACACACAAATATGAACACAGGCTAAATGTCTCAGTTAAATTGGGGTCAGTGTCAATCTTCTCATTACATTGGGGTTGGTGTACAATCCTTTCATCCACACTAGTGACCAGACTAGGTCCCCCTTACATTGGTGGTCAGTGTAAATCCCTCCTTACATTGGTTGTTACTGTGAATGCTAATATTACATTAGTGGTCAGTGTAAATCCCCATTACATTAGCGGTCAATGTAAATCCACATTACATTGGTGACCAGCGTAGAAACGCCTATTTATATTAGATAATTAGGGAAAAAATCCAAACTTGCATTTGTGATCTGTTTCAAATCCTCACTTATATTGGTGGTCCATGTAGAAGCCCCCTTTAAATTGGTGAGGAGTTTAAATCCCCCCTTACATTGGTGGCCAGTGTAGAAATCCCCCTGTATTAGTTGTTGATTTAAAATCCCCTATTACATTGGTGATCAGTGTACATTTCCCTTTACATTGGTGTTAAGTGCAGAATTGCCCTTACACTGATGGTCAGTGTAAATCCCCTTTACATTTGGTGGTCAGTGTTACATAGTTACATAGTTACATAGTTTCATAGTTAGTCAGGTTGAAAAAAGACACAAGTCCATCCAGTTCAACCATAAAAAAATAAAAATAAATAAACAAAACAAAACACAGTACATCCCATACACCCAACTCCATACCCACAGTTGATCCAGAGGAAGGCAAAAAACCCCAGCAGAGCGATGATCCAATTTGCTACCGGAGGGGAAAAAATTCCTTCCTGATCCCCTGGGAGGCAATCGGATTTACCCCGGATCAACTTTACCTACAAAACTTAGTACTCAGTTATATTATGTGCATTTAGGAAAGAATCCAGGCCCTTCTTAAAGCACTCTACTGAGCTGGCCAGAACCACCTCTGGAGGGAGTCTGTTCCACATTTTCACAGCTCTTACTGTGAAGAAACCTTTCCGTATTTGGAGGTGAAATCTCTTTTCCTCCAGACGTAAAGAGTGCCCCTTTGTCCTCAGCGTTGACCTTAAAGTGAATAGCTCAACACCAAGTTCACTATATAAACCTCTTATATATTTGTACATGTTGATTATATCCCCCCTTATTCTCCTCTTCTCAAGAGTGAATAAATTCAGTTTTTCTAATCTTTCCTCATAGCTGAGCTCCTCCATGCCTCTTATCAATTTAGTTGCCCTTCTCTGCACTTTCTCCAGTTCTCCGATATCCTTTTTGAGAACTGGTGCCCAAAACTGGACTGCATATTCCAGATGAGGTCTTACTAATGATGTGTACAGGGGCAAAATTATATCTCTCTCTCTGGAGTCCATACCTCTCCTAATACAAGAAAGGACTTTGCTCGCTTTGGAAACCGCAGCTTGGCATTGCATGCCATTATTGAGCTTATGATCAACTAAAACCCCCAGATCCTTCTCCACTACAGATCCCCCCAGTTGAACTCCCCCTAGCATGTATGATGCATGCATATTCTTAGCCCCCAAGTGCATAACTTTACATTTATCAACATTAAACCTCATCTGCCACATAGTCGCCCAATTAGACAGAGCATTGAGGTCGGCTTGTAAATTGGAGACATCCTGCAAGGACGTTATTCCACTGCATAGCTTGGTATCATCTGCAAAGACAGAAATGTTACTTTGAATCTCAGACCCAATATCATTTATAGATATATTGAAAAGTAAGGGACCCAACACTGAACCTTGGGGTACACCGCTGATAACCTTGGACCATTCAGAGTAAGAATCATTAACCACAACTCTCTGAATCCTGTCTTTCAGACAGTTTTCTATCCATTTACAAAACTGATATATCTAATCCTGTAGACCTTACCTTACACATGAGCCGTGTGTGGGGAACTGTATCGAACGCTTTTGCAAAATCCAAGTATACCACGTCCACTGCCACGCCTCTGTCCAGGGTTTTACTAACCTCTTCATAAAAGGAAATCAGGTTTGTCTGACAACTTCTGTCTTTCATGAATCCATGCTGTCTGCTGCTTAAATAGTTTGTTTCCAGCAAGAACTCATCCATGTGGTCTTTTATTAAACATTCCAGTATCTTCCCAACTATAGAAGTTAAACTAACAGGTCTATAGTTACTTGGTAAAGACTTTGTTCCCTTTTTAAATATAGGCACCACATTGGCTCTACGCCAATCCAGTGGTACTATTCCTGTCATTAATGAGTCCCTAAATATTAGATACAGTGGCTTTGAAATTTCAGAGCTCAATTCTTTTAGGATCCGTGGGTGGATGCCATCTGGTCCAGGTGCTCTATCCACCTTTATTCTGTCTAAATATTTCTGGACCATATCACTTTTGAGCCATTGTGGATTTGGGGCCACTCCCACCCCCATTATGGAGCCCCATTATGAGCTCCCCCATACTCCTTTGTATACACAGAGCTGAAGAAAGCATTTAATAAATTTGCCTTCTCTATGTCCTCAGTCACCCACTCTAGATTATTTTGTTAAGGGCCTACATGCTCAGACTTGACCTTTTTACTATTAATATATTTAAAGAATTTTTTGGGGTTTGTCCTACTATCGTTTGCAATCTGTCGTTCATTTAGAATTTTTGCATCCTTGATTTCCTTTTTACATATTCTATTATATTCTTTGTACCATTTAAACGACACTAGTGTTCCTTCATTTTTATATTTTTTAAAAGCTATTTTCTTATTGTTTATAGCTTTTTTAACTTTGACCGTGAGCCACATAGGTTTTATCTTTAGCCTTTTAAACTTATTGCCCATGGGAATATACTTTGCAGTGAGGTTCCAAATAGTATTTTTGAAGAATTCCCATTTCTGTTCTGTGTTCATCTGTGCCAATATTCCCTCCCAGTCCAAGCCCTGGAGAGCAGTCCTCATGCTTTGAAAATTTGCTCTCTTGAAATTAAGGGCCAGATTCAGGTAGATGGGAGCATCTTTGCTCTGGAGTAACGCTTCTCATTTACGTTACTCTGCCGAAATTTTAGGAGCAAGTGCTGTTATTCATGAAGCACTTGCTCCTAAAGTTGCAGCAGCGCATCGCAAATGAGCCGGCGGAATTCAAATTGGGCGGGTACGGGGCGTGTATTATTTAAACTAAGCGCGATCCTGCGGCGAACGTACTGCGCATGCGTCGAGTGTCAATACATCCCAGTGCGCATGCTCCAAATTCTGTCAGTGAACGTCAATGACGTCACATCCCCATTCATGAACGTTTTACGCAAACGACGCAAATTTTTTTTTTCCCGACACGATGACGACGGCTATACTTAACATAGGATACTCCACTAGGGGGCTGCTTTATCTTTACGTCGCGTATCGCTTACGGAAACGTCGGAAAAGTCACTGCGTCGCGCCCGAAAACGATCGTGAATTTCCGGGGGGCGTTCCAGCATTAATCAGCGGGAACGCCCCCGGCGCCATTTTTAAATTAAATTTGTGATACGATGGCGGAATTCAATTGTGCCGATCGCATCGGAACACCAACCCGGCGTTTCTTGTTTTCTGGTTACAGAAAACAGAAACGCCGGCTTAAAGTGATAGTTAGGCTGGAGTATCACAGATACTCCAGCCTAACTCTACCTGAATCTGGCCCTAAGTGTTTTTATCTTTCCTGTATGTATTTCTTGCTTAAAGTTAATATTAAATGAAATCATGTTATGATCACTGCTACCCAGGTGTTCCTTTATCTGAACATTAGTAATAAGCTCTGCATGGTTTGAGATTACCAAGTCCAACAGAGCATCATTCCTAGTTGGGGCCTCAATAAACTGGACCATAAAATTGTCCTGCAATAGGTTTTTACATTTTTGTCCTTTAACTGGCCCAGAAATTCCATTATTCAAGTGAATTTCTGGGTAGTTAAAATCCCCCATTATTATCACCGTCCCAGCCCTTGCAGCCATTTCCATCTGTGCAAGGAGCCGAGTCTCCACCTCCTCATTAACATTGGGTGGTCTATAACAAACTCCAATGATTAACTTTGAACTACGCACATCTGTATGCAGTTCCACCCATAATGCTTCAACTTCATCACACTCTCCATCAACCAGGTCCTCTTTCACACTTGCTTTGAGGTCACTTCTCACATAGAAACAGACGCCTCCACCTTTCCTTTTTACCCTGTCTTTCCGAAAGAGAGCATAGCCAGGAATATTAATAGCCCAGTCATGTGAGGATTGAAGCCACGTTTCAGCAATACAGATTACATCATAGCTCTCCTCATGCACCAGAGATTCCAACTCACCTGTTTTGCTTGAAAGGCTTCTGGCATTGGTGAACAAAGACTTAAATGTATTGTTACATTTTTCGCTGGTGTTTTTCATATAATTTTTAGTAGTGCAAATGGCACTATAATTTCCAATGGCTGTTTGCAACATGGGAACTTTCTTGTCACCTACCATAACCCCACTTCCATCTATCCACATTCCACTCTCCATTAATGTCTGACCCCTAACTGACCTGTGTGCCGATGTAATTCTAGTTCACCCTCCCCCTCAAGTCTAGTTTAAATACTCCTCCAGCATTCCCCTAAACCTCTCCCCCAGCACAGCAGACCCCCTTCCATTCAAGTGCAAACCATCTTTAGCATATAGGTTGCACCCCAATGAAAAGTCATCCCAGTGCTCTAGAAACCCAAATCCCTCCTTCCTACACCAGGTCTTTAGCCATGTATTCAGCTCTCTAATCTCCCCCTGCCTTTCCTGTGTTGCGCATGCCACAGGCAATATTTCAGAAAATATCACCTTGGAGGTCCTTCCCTTTATCTTGCAGCCTAGTTCTTTAAATTGATTCTTAAGGAGCCTCCACCTTCCATGTATACTGTCATTGGTTCCAACATGGACCAAGACATCTGGGTCATGCCCAGCCCCTCCCAGTAATTTATCCACCCGGTCCACCACATGCCGAACCCTGGCACCAGGGAGACAGCAAACCATTCAGTTGAGGCGATCCTGGTGACAAATCAGTCCTTCTGATTATAGAATCCCCTATTACCACCAACTGTCTAGGCCTACCTGCACTCCCCTCACCACTTCTACTAGATGGGTTGCTCTCCCGGCTGTTAGGGGTAGCAGTAACATCTAGTTCTGCCACCTCTGTGTTAGCCACCTCCACATCTTCACCCAACTTGGCAAATTTGTTTTGATGCACAAACACAGGATTGGCCTTCCTTGTCTGCAGGCCCCTTCCACTCCCTCTAACTACATTAACCCATCTTCCTATCTGATAATCCTGACTTGCCCCTCCACCCTCGACATTAACCCTACTGACCACCTGCTCAGCAAGCAGAGGACCCCTTTCAAGGTTGTCCTTTCTGCCCAGTGTTGCAACTTGCTCCTCCAGATCTCTAATGCAAGCTTCCAGAAAGGCAACCTGCTCACATCTGTCACAGCAGTATCCATCCTAGAGCTGTTGCACCAATTTTGCATACATGTGACACACTGTGCACTGAGCAAAACCTTCAACCCTGCTAGCACACATTTCCCAGTTACAATATAATTACTTGTAGGAAGTTTAAGATGTTACTTACAGTTTAGAAGACTCTTGTCTTAACTCCTGTTTTCAACTCCTGTTTTTTAACTCTTCCCACTTGTGTTTAAAAATCACACTTCTGTTCACAATAAAACACTCCCCTTGATTAGCAGAGGAAAAAAAATAACCTGTTAACCTGATCACAATTAAACACTCCCCTTAGCAGAGAGAAATAAAAACCTGTTTCAAAAGTGTCAGAGAAAAGAGAGAAACAAATGACACTTGCAAGCAGAAACAGTTAAAAGCAAACTCCTGTTTTTTAACTCTTCCCACTTGTGTTTAAAAATCACACTTCTGTTTAGAAAATCACATGTAAGCCAGCACCATCAACTGGGAGTGTAAATCCCTCCTAACATTGGTGATCAGTGTAAATCTCCAAAACATTGGTGGTCGGTGTAGAAGTGCCACCTTACATTGGTGGTCAGTACAAATCTCCCTGACAATGGTTGTCAGTGTAAATTCCCCCTTACAGTGGTTGGTGTAAATGCTCCTATTACATTGGTGCCAGTGTAGAAATCGCTCTTTATATTGGTTGGTGGCATAGAATCCCCATCACATGGTGGTCAGTGCAAATTCCCCCTCACATTGGTGGTCAGTGTAAATCCCCCCTCACACTGGGGGTAATTGTAAATTCCCCATTACATTGGTTGTCAGTGTAGAATTTCCCACTATATACTTCCCAAAGATTTTCAGCTTTGCTCTACATGATTCAGAATTTGCCACAGTGTACTGCCTCCTAACTAATCCCATCATCCCACCATTGCTACTGATCCCATCAACCCCTCAGCATTGCCACTGATCACCCCCCTCCCTCATAATTGCCACTGATCCCAGGAGCCCTACGATCCTTAGGAGTTTCCTGTCTATTGATGGGTCCCCTTACCCTCTCAGTCCATGGTATGCAGGCAGCGGGGAGATGATGTGTTATAAATGTAGCACTACCCCCGAAGGAGCCGCTGGTTAGATATGGAATCTACTCTTAATAATCTATTCACCCCCTTAAAATGGCTCAAAACCCGCCCTTGGCACACCAGGCAAGACTGCAAATATATTGGGAGTCCCACGTATAGCTACGAGATCCCAATAACATGCAGTTAGTATCTCTAGGAAGATGTAATATTATTGTTGCCCTTTCTGTTGTATGCAGGTTTCTGGAGCAAACACACCTCACGATAAAATGCAGTTGAATCAAAAAGAGCTTTACTTGTTATATATATATATATATATATATATATATATATATATTAATGAAAGAAACAAGCAATGAGTTATACACACAGTTTGTCTATGTATCTGTCTCCACAAAGAGCCCTTTGTGAGAGTCAGCAAACAGCAAAAGACCTATGCTCGCAAGCTCCCCTATTGGGTGACCTTTTAAAGTGCAGCTGCTGACAGATCTCAGTTAGGCCTAGCCTGCTAGAGTCCAGAAATCCTTCAGAGGCAAAGGGCCAGATTCACGAACACTTGCGCTGGAGTATTTGGATATGCGCCGCGTAACTGTGATGATGCGCCGTCGTTTCTATGTGCCCGTACCCACCAAACTAGATGCGCCCAATAACGGGTCATTTGCGACCGGCGGAACGTTCCGACGCCAGAGTATCGTCAGCGCTTATTTTCGCTGGGCGCTCAGTCGCGCCCATTGATTTCCCCTGCAAATATGCAAATGAGGGAGATTTCCCAATTCGCGAACGGATTAGCACCATACGCTGGCTACATGCGCCGCGCGTATCTGGTCCGTCCGGCGCAAAGTTATTTCTACAAAAGGCTGCTTTATCTTTACTCCAGACGGTCACAGGTCAGCAGGAGAGCAGCTACAGCAGCGTTACCGACGATAGGAGCTTGCTGAACAACAACACTTGCAAGGACAACACCTCTGTGTGCCAACATGCCAGGGGCAATTGTGGTCCTAGAACTACTGATGGGTCCCCTGGAACCAAGAAGGCGGCCACGTGAGAGGATATACCGCACTTGTATGAACCTCTTTGGCATGGGGGATGAGGAGGTGTATCGCCTCTTCAGATTCAGCCCAGATGCAATACTTGAACTAACCACAACCCTGCAGGATGACATCACCAGCCCAACACACCGCTCACAAGCAGTGCAGCCACTGGTGAAGGTACTGGCAACACTTAATTTCCTTGCAAGTGGAACATTCCAGCGTACAAGTGGAGTGGTGGCTGGGATGTCACAGACCTCTGTGAGCAGATGTGTGCACCAGGTTGTCCCTGCAATCCTCAGACGCATGTCCAACCAGTTCATCAGACCCACCACTGAGGAGCTGCGGCAGAAGGCAATGACAGATTTCTACAACATTGCCAGATTCCCTCGCACTGTGGGGGCCATTGATTGCACACATGTGGCCCTACAGCCCCCCAGTGCCACAGAGCACATATACCGCAATTGGAAGCATTGGCATTCCATCAACGTACAGGTGATAGCTGATGCCCAACGCCTCATATGGCACGTCCGTGCCAAACACCCCGGGTCCAGCCATGACAGCTTCATATACAATCAGAGCCCCATCCCAGCAGAATTTAACCAGAACATGTATGGGGACAGCTGGCTGGTTGGTGAGTGACAAGGGAGTCAGGCATGACTATCCCCTCCCGTGATGCACAACAGAAGTCGCACATGCATGACTAACATTCTCCTGTCTTTTCCCTTCCAGGTGACTCTGCATATGCACTGGGACCCCATCTAATGACTCCTTTCCGGAACCCCCAAACCAGAGGAGAGAGAAATTACAATGAAGCACACATCAAAACCCGTGCAGTGGTGGAGCAAACATTCGGGCTCCTGAAGTCCCGTTTCCGATGCCTGGATAAGTCTGGGGGGACCCTATTGTATTCCCCTACCTTTGTGTGTCAGATCATCGGTGCATGTTGCATACTACATAACTTTGCTATGAAAAAAAGCCTGCAGATTGACATACGTGATGACCTGACCCCCGACCCACACAGTCCCCACCTGCCAGAGGACACCCAGTCTGCTGATGGAAGAGCAGTCAGGAGGGTCCTCGCCGTAGGCATCTTTGGACACTAAACCAAAACATTAATAACACAGACAGTGCACGCATGTACACCACTGATGTCCCTAGATCACACACACCACAGGCACATCACATTGGATTAGCCCAAGTCCAGCATGTAGGAGTTGGGAGCAGTAACGCCGCGTCAAGGCCCCAATGATGTCACTGTCCATTCACACACCTTTCACACGTCATTCATACAGCCGTGGGGTTAACTTCACCACCACGGCCGAGGGTGACACCCCTTACTTTCAGGAGTGCCACCCCCTCACATTCACACACCATTCACACTGTCCCCTGCACTCCTGACCGTGTGCAGTACAAAAAGAAATTAAAAATATCATATCCTGATAAATAAAATAAACAAAATCTCATAACCTGAGAAAAAGAAAAAAAAAAATCATGACCTGAGTATGTCCAAACCAAAAATATAAAACAAGAAAAAAAAAAAGGCCTCATCGGGGATGCCGGGGGCTTCTTCTGGGGGCCCCTCTCTGGCTCCTCAGCTGCCTGGATGGAGTGGGTGGGGGTGGGGGGGCATCTGGAGGTGGCTGATCCCCAGGTGGGCCACTCCTGGCAGGTGTGGCCTGCATGCCCTCCAAGGCCCTGGCTATCCGTCCAAGGTAGGAGTTCGTCTGGGCCTGCATCCGGAGCTGACGGGTGACCTGATAATGCTGGGCCCGCCGACTCAGCCTCCCCTGGTCCCGGATGGCAGCAGTGTTGGCCTGGACGGCTGCAGTAAGGTGCCGAATATCCCCCTGCACCTCCCCCAAAGTGGTGACCACTGCAGCGCAGTTGCAGCTTACATCCTGCACTGCGTTGCTGAGGTTGGCAACGGAGCCCAGGCTGTCAGACACTTTCTGTAAGTGCCCAACTATGGCCCCCATCTGTTCCGTCTGCCTGGCGTGATCCCTCGCCAACTGGTCCTGGACACCATTAGACACCCCCCTGGTCTTCTGGGTCGCCTTCCTGGGGCCAGAAGATGGTTGTCCTCGGGGGGAAGGAGTCGCCCTTGAGGGGCTTCCAAGGATGGGGGAGGGGACGACAGACGGCCCAGGAGAAGGGGAGGAGACAGACAAAACTAAGGTAAAGTCCTGCTCTGCCACAGCAGGATCCTCTACAACCACCTCGGCAGGTGTGGTGTGGCCACTCTCCTCCTCCACAACCTCTTCACCACCCAGTGGCTCGGGCACACGATGGCGTGGGGGGGATGGGGTGGAATGCACGCTGACAGATGATGGCCCAGCTCCGTCATCTGTGGATGACACAAAGCAGACACATGTTGGTGGTCCCACACACTTGGCACATGTACCCTCCCCCCCCCCAAATGCAAAACAACAAATAGGGGATTATAAAACACTTACCTGTCCTTGTGCCTTCCTCCACGGAGTCATAGCCTGCGACCCCCTCCACCTGCTCCCTCTCCAGGCAGCGTGCGACCACCTCCTCCTCTGCGGTCAGGGTGACAGGACATGGGGGACCACCACCTGTGCCCCTCTCATACCTCCTGATGGAGGCCACCTTGTCCCTCACCTTGCGCCGCAGATCATTAATTTTTTTTTGTATGTCCCCAGCAGTCCGGGTGGAGTAGCCCAAGACATTGACCCTGGCAGCAATGGACTCCAGGATGCCCTGCTTCCTCTCCCGGCTGGTCTTCCGGCTTTTTTTGCCATGGAGAAAAGCATTATCCGTCTCCATTGCCGAAATGATGAGCGAGACCTCCTGGGCATTAAAATTCAGGTTCCTCCTCTCTCTGGGGGTAGCGGGAGCAGCCATCACCAAACAAAAGTATCTTCCCTGGGGTGGGGGGAAGCGGAAATACTTTTGCGCCGGAATGGCGTTTCCGCCAGCGCTTTTAAGCGCCCAGCGGAACGCATTGCGCTGACGTTTCCCAGGAAGTGGTGCCGACGGAAGTTGTGAGCATGCGCACAAGGGGGCGAGTGGAGCCGCACTCACTGCGCATGCTCCGTGGATGATGCGCTGAACGTAAGCCTCTGCGCTGGGCTCCGCCCATCATTTACATATGATCACACCCACTTCCACTTGCGTCGGGTTACGCCAGCGCATTATCGTTACTCTGGTGCAAGTTTACGCGCAACTGCTATGTGAATTACAGGACTTGCGCTGAAAGGGTCTTCAGAGTAACGTAAATGAGAAGCGTTACTCCAGAGGAAAGATACTCTCATCTACCTGAATCTGGCCCAAAGTCTAATTGTAGGCTCTTTGGTGCACTTTCAAGAATATTTGTAATCCATAGGGGTATTGAACTCAGTCTAAGGGGTGGTCAACACAGGCGGGATGTACCGATCCTCCGGTCAGCATCAGTCAGTAAAGCCAGCGTGACTTTCTGATGCTCCTCAGTAAAACAACAAACCAGTGTGTACTTGCTAAGATGTGAGGGCACTGCAGATAGCGGGAGTATTAAGTGTGGAAACTTGGGCAAGTGCCCTCTTGCCCGAACAGGGCTAGTCTGCCTGCGCCTCTCGTAAAGTTAAGATGCTTCGTAGCACCCTGCAACACCAGGCCTCCGATATCCTGTCTTCAGCAGCTCCGGTCAGCAATCGTGGGATGGACACCCTTGGGCTTGTTCCTTGCCGATGGATATAGGCCCAGGCTTCAGGCCTAACAACTGGGCTGTGACGCTCTCCACAGCTCCGCAGAGTCCTATCCCGCCCTTCCTTTAAGTAACCTCCTCCATAAGTCTGTGCGGAGGTGTCATGTGCCCAGCAGAGGGCAAGGCATTTTGGGAAGTGTAGTCTTTCTCTACAAATTGTCAAAGGAGTCCGTGTCTCCTAATTCTTCCAATCCCACAATGCACTGTTCCAACAGATATAAAACTATGCACGGCATAACTTGAACGATGACGGGGATTCAGTTCTGCATCGCTATTAATAATAGTCCATGATGGCAGGACCCCGCTACATAACCTTTAGTACCCAATCAGTGAGCAGTAATAACGTGCACTAACCTCTTTTAACCAATCATTGAGCGGTAAGGATATGCAGTAACAACTAGCAACCAATCACTGAGCAGTAATAATGTGCAGTAACCTCTTCTTCCTTTTTAAGGCGGTGGCCAGGGGAAGCTGACAAGATTACAAGTCTTCTCTTCCCCCTCTTACTGCCAGTGTTGCATTTAAATGGTTGAAGCCTACTTTAAATACAGTTGAGCTCCAAAGTTTGCATACCCTGGCAGAAATTGAGAAATTTGGCATTAATATTAAAATTATGACTGATCATGCCAAAAAACTGTCTTTTATTTAAGGATAGTGATCACATGAAGCCATTTATCATCACATCGTTTTTTGGATGCTTTTTAAATCATGATAACAGAAATCACCCAAATGGCCCTGATAAAAAAATTACTTACCTTGGAATGTTTGGCCTTGGTACAGACACAGAAGGTGGCACACACAGGTTAAAATGGCAATTAAAGGTTAATTTCTCACATTTGTGGCTTTTTAAATCAAATTGGTGTCTGTGTATAAATAGTCAATGAGTTTATTAGATCTCACTTGGATGCAGGCTAGACACTGAGCCTTGAGGAGGTAGAAAAGAACAGTCAAAAGACCTGCGTAACAAAATAATGGAACTTTATAAAGCTGGAAAAGGATATAAAAAATACCCAAAAGCCTTGAATATGCGAGTCAGTAATGTTTATTCCCTTATTAAGAAGTGCAAAATTCAGGGTTCCTGATACCAAGCCAAGGTCAGGGAGACCAAGAAAGATTGCAGCCACAACTGGCAGAAGAATTGCCCAGGATACAAAGAAAACCCCACAGGTAACCTCATGACAAAATACAGGCTGCTCTTCAAAAAGACGGTGTGATTGTTTTTAAGGAGCACAATTCAACAATACTTGAACAAAAAAGAGCTGCATGGTACCATAAGGAAGCCTTTACTGGGCCAATGCTAATGCAAAAAAGCCCAATGATGAGGCATGTCAAGGTGTTGTTGGGCATATATAACCAGGCTTTTTTGTGGAACTTGTGCAGTGAAGGCTTCTTTCACGCAACTTGACCATGCAGCTCTTTTTTGTTCAAGTATCATCGTATTGTGCTCCTTAAAAACAACCACACCATCTTTTATCCAGAGCAGTCTGTATTTCTCCTGAGGTTATCTGTGGGTTTTTCTTTGTATCCCAAACAATTTCTGTGGCAGTTGTGACTGAAATCTTTCTTGATCTACCCGACCATGGCTTGGTATCAAATTTTCCACTTTTTATTAAATTATTGAACAGTACTGACTGGCATATTCAAGGCTTTGGATATATTTTTATATCCTTTTCCATCTTTGTAAAGTTTCATTACCTTGTTATGCAGGTCTTTTGACTGTTCTTTTCTACTTCTCCTTGGCTCAGTGTCTAGCCTGCTTAGTGCATCCATGTGAGAGATAACAAACTCATTGACTATTTATATACAGACACTAATTGTGATTTAAAAAGCCACACATGTTAGAAATTAACCTTTAAAGCTTGCAAGGTCAGGAAAATTACTGGGGACAAGCATCATCCAGTGACCCCTAAAGGGATAGCACTACAACACCAAGTCACCAACTACACAAACAAATAGCAACCATCCCAACATATAACTAGCCTTTGCAACAAGAAGCACATGGAAGGGCAACGTACTGTACATTAAAAACAAACAAATATTCCCAGCTCACTTACCAGCCACCCTGCACTTACCAGCCATCCTGCAGCAAAACCAAATTTACCCTGTCTTACAGTGCACATTAAAAACAAGGGCCCAGATTCACAGAGCAATTACGCCTGTCTAACTGGTGTTAGACAGGAGTAATTTCAAATTTCGCGCGCCGTGTCACTAGTTTGAATCCTCAAACCATGATACGGCGGCTTCGGGCTTCGATCCGAGAGGCTTACGTCTTCTTAAGCCTTCGGATCTACGCTGCAATATTTTTGCGGCCGCTGGGAGGAGTTCATGTCGTTTTCATGCGTCGGGATATGCAAATGAGTTTTTACGGCGATCCACGAAGATACGAGCTGTCTTCGCAATCGCTTTCGTCTATTTTTTTATACGTACTGTTAGACCAGCTTTTTGCTGGTCTAACGGTGCGTAGCCCATGTTAAGTATGGCCGTCGTTCCCGCGTCGAATTTAAATTTTTTTTTTTTTACGTAACTCGTTCGGGAATAGGAATCTCCGTAAACGACGCTACTCAAGAAAAAATGACGTAACGACGTGATTTCGCGCAATGCACGGCGGGAAATTTGCGAACGGAGCATGCGCAGTTCGATCGCCGTGGGAATGCGCCTATTTTAAATGATTCACGCCCCCTACTCGCGCAGATGGATTGCGACGGGAGAAATACACTACGCCGCCGTCGTTTACTGGACAAAATCTACCTGGATTCCACGTAGAGCCAGGTAAAAAACGGCGGCGTAGTGTATTTCTGATACTCTACGATAGTCTAATTCTATCTGAATCTGGCCCAAGGAGTTTTGTTGGACACATTTGCAAATATATCTGCAAGCTACAGTGGCCACGTCAAGGCACTCCAGTGTACTGCGGTCCTAACTCTATAATTTTGAGAGTCTCCCTAATTGGAGCACATAGCATTAGCTAGATTAAGGTGTGCCTCTGTCACAGTCAGGCTCAGAGACCAGTAGCTATAGCAGTAGAGGGACTACCATTGACCAGCAGGATAGGTATACAAGCAGGTCACCCTGGCAAATAAGGCAGGCTTATCTGAGGTGAGGAGTCTAAGTACTAACCAGTGTTCACCAGAGCTCTTGATGGTGGAGATGAGTTTATCTGTGTGTTAGTACCAGGTCAGTCTCCTCAGGATTGCCCCACCAGGAAATTAGAAATCCGGAGTCCAGTAGCGGATATAGCAGGTAAGGCTTTAACAGAAGTGTAGTCAGTAAACAAGCCAAAAGTCGGTTACAAGTAGTTGCAGATTGGGATCAAGCTGAAACACAGTCGAGGAACAAGCCAAGGGTCAGTAACAAGTGGTAGTAAAAATATGGATGGCAGCAGGAAAGACAAAAGCAAGATACTGGCTGGAGAGAGCACAATAATCTGGCAACAGGAAGTGCACAGACATGGCTTAAATCAGAAGCTCATGAGAGGAGCAAAGAGTTCAAGGTTCAGGAGAAACAATGTTCAAGGCAGGATCAATCAAGGAATTGTCCAGGGAACTGTACAGCAATCCAGGTGGCTCAGCAAAAAGAGACATCCCTCATATAGGTTCCAGGTTCAAATCCATGCCCTGACAGCCTGGAGGGAGCCCACCCTTCCTTAAAAAATGTTAAGCTATTTTTTTCCTTTAACCATGAGTTGAAGGAAAAAAAATGCTCAATCCCCCAATTAACACAGTCAGTGTTTATGGGGGAATCTCTCCTGCGAACTAACCGGAAAAAAAAACAATAGCCTTGTTGTAGTGGCATTGATCGATAGATTGACTTGAGTAAAGCCAGCCTGCCCATAGATCGCATGTGTCAAATACAAGGCCCACGGACTGAATTTCATGTGGCTTTTGCACCTCTCCTGAAGCAGGGGTAACCATCTCGTCTCTGCCTGCACCTTGTCCCAGCAGTCGCCAGCAGCGAGGACAGAGAGGAGGACAGAACTCCTGCCAGATCTCCTCCGCCAGAGCCTGCTCTTCTATTTACAGCCATGAAGAGACTTGTCTCTGCACATCCCCCTTCCCCCCTATCTTATCTCATCAGTTGGCAGCAGATTGAACAGACCGCTTCCTACAGGTCCTGCACCTCTCTGTTCAACTGCATTCTGTCTGAGCAGTCTCCAATAAAGTGGTGTGTGACCCTCCATTTCACACCTGCATGACCTGGTACAGGAGTGTGAGTGGGCTCTGTGCCGCTCTTCCCTTGTCCTTCACAGCTTAAGTCTTAAGTCATTACTAGAACCAGTAATAATTGAATGCAGAGGCAATTGTTTAATATGATAATACATATAGTCTTAGGCCATGTAAACACGAGGGAATATTTTCGCTGAACATGGTCCGACGGACCATTTCAGCCGAAAAATTTGCTCGTGTGTAGGGGCAAACGGGCCGTTTTGGCCGGATTCCTCCGGCGGAAAAATTTCAAAGCATGCTTTGGAATTTTTCCGCCGGATAGCTGCCCGTCAGATATGTCCGCTGGTTAGTACGGCAAACCAGCGGACATATCTGCCAGCACATGCGTCGTATCCTGTGAATGGATCCGACGCATGCGCACGGAAGTGTTTACTTCCTGGTGCGGTGACGTGGCGGCGTCAACGTCACCGCCGCGTCACCGCGCTGTCCGCCGGCGGGGAATTTGATCCGATGGTGTGTACAGCCATCGGATCAAAACATCCCGGCGTACATATACGCTGTAAACGGTCCGGGGACCGTTTACAGCGGATAAATCCCATCGTGTGTACAAGGCCTTCGACGCCTTTCACACTGGAGGAATATTTCAGGCACTTTAGCGCTAAAAATAGCGCCTGTAAGTGCCTGAAAAAAGCGTCAGCTGCTTTCACACTGAGGCGCAGTCCAGCTAGCAGCTTCTTTGCAGCGCTTTAGGAGCGCCCTTAGATCAATGAAATCAATAGGCAGCGCTGCTTTGCGGGTGCTTTTAATCCTTTTTCGGCCGCTAGTGGAGGGTTAAAAATGCCCCCGCTAACAGCCTGAAAAGTGCCGCAAAAACGACAGTAAAAGTGTGAAAGCAGCCTAACAGATACAACATGCCCTTTGAGGGCAACCATAATGCTGGTGCAGTCTGCGATGAGACTGAGTTTGACACCCCTGCCATAGATGGATTGGAATTTGGCCTTCTGAACCACCCAAATTTCAATCTATGGCCAGCTTTAGCTACACCCTCAGACCAGAGTTTTTTAAAACCAATTTTAAAAAAAATCTAGATATTTTGCTATACTTTCACAGGGATCACCACAATTTACAAAAGACTGGTGGATGGATCAGTTCCTTGATTGACATCTCCAGTCCACTTTGTACAGACTGAGGGGAGGGCTTTAAAAAGGGAGGGATATCACAGGACATGTGACATTCTCCATTTTAGTTCTTCCCTCAACCTGGTTGGCAGAGGGATTCGTTTTATAGGGAGATTTCATCTACAGTAAGCTAGATTCAGGTAGGGCGGCGTATTGGTAAGCGGGCGTAGCGTATCGAATATACGCTATGACACCGCAAGTTAGAGAGGCAAGTTCTGTATTCACAAAGCACTTGCTCCCTAAGTTACGGCGGCGTAGCGTAGATGGACAGGCGTAAGTCCGCCTAATTCAAAGTAGGTGGAAGGTGGGCGTGATACATGTAAATAAATCGCGACCCCACGTACTATAAATGACGCGCCGAACAAACGGCTAAAATACGACGGCATAGGAGACTTACGCGGGCGTATCTTGGCAAAATTTAAGCGGATCTGGTTTCCAGAATACGCTTAAATATACGACGGCGCGCATTCGGACTAACGACGGCGTATCTACTGATACGCCGTTGTAAGTCTTTCTGAATCTGGCTATATGTGTTTACACAGCTTACTGTTGATGAAATCCCCAAACTAAATAATTTCACTATGACCTGGTTTGGGGGTGGAGCTAAACTGGTGTCATTTGCACATGTTGGGGTTAGTCAACTCTCTAAATGATAGCTCCAAATTTCTTTGCATGGCAAGGTGTCCTCTACAAGGTGTAACCAGTGGATACAATACTCTACACTCAGTAGCACCTCGCAGAACATAGCAGTTAAAGTGATTGTATTGACAGCCAACATTGCGAGAAACAGACTGAGCTAAGCTTCCCTTTCTCAGACATGAGCGGCACGTAACTTGGTCTGTCTCATACAACACCGGCTGTCAATACATTCACTTGAGCTGCTATATTCTCATGCAATGCAGTAGCTCCAGCATTTCAGCACCCTCTTCCCCACTGGCAATGACTCCCAATGACTCAGTGGCCAAAAATACACTATTTATGACTTATATGTCAGTTGTATTCCTTATCATCCATGTGTATAAAAATGGTTAAGGCAGAACTGATTTTTTCAATGAATCACCTAAATACAGTATGTCACAGCCTTGAGGATTGATTATTACCAAGGGAATAGCTGTGCTGTACCTCTCATCACAAATGAATCCGTCAAATAGAGTACAAAGAACCAAGCAGTCTATACAGAACACACATTTCTACCTAAAGAGAAGGAAAGGTCAAGTGAAAATAAATTAATCTCAATTTATGTGACTGGTAAAATACTACATTTGTAAATTATATTATGTAAATGATGTAGTTTTATGGAGTGGTGATCTAGAATCTAGAATCACAATAGGGGGAGAGACAGGTGGGCAATCTGAATATTTATGGGGTTTCAGCCAATTTTTGGGGAGGTGTGCCCAGTAGGTGGTCGGAGAGCCTATAAATAGTCTAAGCTCTGGATAGACATGTGCACTGACGATTTTTTTTTTTTGTTGTTTTATTCCTTTTTCGTTTTAGTGTATTGGGTCATTCGTTCTGATCGAAATTCGGTATTTCGAATAAATTCATAGCTTCAAAAAAAATAGAATTACCGTATTTTTCGCACTATAAGACGCACATTTTCACCCCCAAAAACAGGATGAAATGTCCCTGCGTCTTATAGTATGAATACTGACCAGGCACTGACCCCCCCTTGCCACCGCCGCCGTGTCAAAATCCCTCTCTCCTTCTCTGTGAAGGAGAGATGACAGAAATGTGCGGCGCATCCTAGCAGGGGCATACCAAGAGGGAGCGGGGGGAGACGTTTTTCCCCGGGTGTCAAAACATGGGGGATGTCAGTAGCGGTGCTATGGGGGTGCGCTCTGCACCCAGGTCGGGTGTCACCCGCCAGAGGTGACACCATCCTGAAGGCAGTGAGAGCTTTTGCTGGTTTTTTTTTTCAGCTGAACCCCCCCGCCTTCCGGCGCCGTGGTCTAGTCCTGTCTGACTTCCTGCTCCTTTCCCTACAGCTGCTGCTGTAAACGATGTCCCCAGTCCTCATTTCTAGCTGGTTCCTGGGCACATCTGAGCCAGCCAGAGGGGATTATAATGGCAGTGTCCTCCACTGCCTGAGGTGAGCCCTTGATAAGGGTGGTGGGAGGTGTGAGCTGGTATGGTATCCATTGCTCATCACCTGAGCTAATGTGATAGAAGAGGCTTAAGGGGTGTTTGTGTCTGCCCTGCTACCCTGAGCTGATCTGAGAAGGGGGGGGGGGGTTCTGTGTCCACCACCACCACCAGATATAGTGTAGCTGAGCTGATTTGATAGGTGGGATGGTATTGCTGTGTGTCCACCACCCACCTATAGTAGTAGTATAATAAAAAAAAATAGTACACCATTTGGTTCAGAATATTTATTTTTCTTGTTTTCCTCCTCTAAAACCTAGGTGCGTCTTATGGTCAGGTGCGTCTTATAGAGCGAAAAATACGGTAGTTATGTTCCTTTCATTTAGATGTGGTATTCGTAAATTCCGACTTTCGAAAATTCGGACATTCTAAAATCCGAAAATTCTACAATCCGAAAATTCTAAACTCTGAAATAACTAACTAACTAATAATAATACATAACTATTAAATTATAGATATTGGAATTTCCTTTCAAATTTGGCTGTTTATGAATGTAATGAATACAAATGTATCCAAAGTTATAAATTATCCGAAATAACGAATGCTGCATCTTAATGAATGGAACGTAACAAATTAATAATAATAAAGAGTTTTTAATTATTATTAATTCTTTAAGTTCCATTTGTTTAGCTGCGGCATTCGGTATTAGTATTTTAATTCGTAACTTCATATTCGTTAAGCTCACTAACAGCCAAATTTGAAAGGAATTTCCAATACCTATAATTTAATAGTTAGAAATAGTTATTATTATTATTAATTTGTTATTATTTAGAATCTTCGAGTTTTTGAATTTTCGGATTTTCGTTCTTACTTTCAGATTTTCGTTCTTACTTTCGGATGTTAAACGGGTTTTCGTTAATTTGAATATTTGAAAATTAATGCATTTAGTTGAGAAACTAATTTGGAACAAAAAAAATGCACATGTCTAGTCCTGGAGCAGCATGGGAGAGTCCTGGGTCCAGTCCTGCAGGAGGTGTCCCTAGCCTGTGGGGGGCTTTGTCTGCCATATGTTCAACGAGGTCCCACCTTTGGCATGGAATGGCTTATTTAAAAGGATTTTGTCTAAGTACCTGGTCTGGAGGGCTCGCTGAAGAGTGCCCAGTGGAAGTTGGAAGGGGATGTCCACCTGTGGCACTGTGAGCCTTGTTTTCTCCCTCACTGCAGAGTGCCTGTTGGATATCTGAAGGAGGTAGCCAGCGATCCTGTGGCATTGTGCGTGCCAACCTAAACTCAGAGCCTTTTTGATTATGTGAAGTTTCTCCTTTCTTCAGGAGGCCCATGTAATTGCTCTGTTAGTGGTGGTCTTTACTAAAACTTGATTTCAGCGACCTCTCCTGCCCTTTGCACCATAACTGTTTAGCGAAGGAGAAGTGTCCTCTTGTTATCTAGTGTCCCTGGGGTTTCCCATGCCACCCTTCACCCTATCCAAATTTCTTCAGCAATAAAAAGCATAAAAAACATCCCATATTAATGAGCCAGAGAGAAATGCTGTTTGCTTGGCTGCCTCTATGCTCTGCACTAATTTGTAGGGTGAGAACCATCTAAGTAACCGCGGCTCTTTCAGGGGTAGCGCTACAGATGAAAAAATTACCTTGAAACACTGGTCTGGAGAAGGATCTTTTATTTTTCCATCAGGGAAGAGTGTAAGCTGTATTGAGCAGCAGCTGTCATAGAACATTGAGAGTAAAGCTGTTGATTGAAGATCCCAGGTGTGCATGTGCTTGAGAAAGTGAGTGCCAGAAGATGCTATCAGGACTGGAGCTGCTCATACAGAGTTCTCAATTAATTGGAGATTTCTCCCACTCTCAGCAAAAGGCTGCTACTAAAGGTTTCTTGACAAGAGACTGTCCTCCTGTTCATTCTAACCATGTAGTATTCTGCATCACTACCCCTCTCCTGTTCAGGTTTTCTGCAATAAATCTACAAAAGACATCCCCTAGACTGGGTCTGTGACTGTGTCGTCGGCTGGGGTGTCTCCACCCCTAGATTTCAGTTCTGCCCCCCAGACTGGTTGCCCGCCCCCCATGTGCATTGTGCCCACACCCGGGGAGCAAAGGCGTAACTAGAAGCTTCAGGGCCCCGGTGCAAGAAATCACAAATGATGCATGATTTTGATAGCTAAGGAGACAGTGAAGTCTCAGGGTCTACCAATTATCTTTGCATCTACCTAAGGGTGTCCTGGCCCTAACACTCTCTCCCACAGTTCTATTTAAGTGACAGTAAATCGTTTTGCGTTCAAAAAGTGTCTGGCGCCCACCTGTTCATTTTGCATTACACCCACCTTTTTACGTCTAGAGGAAAAGAGATTTTATTTTCATATACGGAAAGGTTTCTTCACAGTAAGAGCTGTGAAAATGTGGAATATACTCCCTGCAGAGGTGGTTCTGGCCAGCTCAATAGATTGCTTTAAGAAAGGTCTGGATTCTTTCCTAAATGTACATAATATAACTGGGTACTAACATTTATAGGTAAAGTTGATCCGGGGAAAATCTGATTGCCTCTCAGGGTATCAGGAAGGAATTTTTTCCCCTGCTGTAGCAAATTGGATCATGCTCTGCTGGAGTTTTTTGCCTTCCTCTGGATCAACTGTGGGTGTAGATTGGGTATATGGGATTGTTTGATATAATTTTATTTTTTTATGGTTGAACTTGATGGACTTGTGCCTTTTTTAACTTGACTAACTATGCAACTATGTAACCATGCCTGGTAACCCCCCCTTCACTGAAGAATGTCAGCTGTTTCTAACTCTGGAGGTCACCATTAGGCCTCGGGACTTATCTACATGTAAAAGATTAAAGTATATGCAAACTGGATTACATTTAGCTTACTTATTTCTTTTCAGAAATACTGTATATATATATATATATATATATATATATATATATATATATATATATATATATATATATATATATATATATATATATATACACAATGTTCTGCTTTTTAGTGCTGTACTAAAACCAGGTATTATTTTATTAAAAGCTAGAGATTTAAAAAAAACTCTTTAAATTACTCCTAAATTACATGAAATTATTTTAATACACAAGTTTTGCTATTTGTTTTTTGTATACTATTTTTTAGAATGAAAGTCTATATGTGTATTTTATCTTAAAATAAAAATGTATTTTAAGAACTGATCAGTGGCGGCTGTTTGCTGGTCGGTCTGGCACTTACCATTCACAGTGGCTCTCAGCTGTATGATTGGAAAGATAAATGTTCCAGTATCAGTGTAAGCGCCTGGAATATCATGTATAAACCATTTTATAACCTGCATTTTTGATAGGCCTAGATCATATTACTGAGTAGGCACATGCTTTGACAATAATCCCAGTATCATAAAAACTGAGACAGGATGATAATGATATTTAGACTTGGACTGGTATATTACAAGCTTTAATAAGATATGATAACACTGCAAATGCAGGTACCATCCATGATATCACAGGAAAACAAATAAAATAAACCTTAATATTTTAGAGAAGATAAATGCGGGTTGGCTGCAAAACTTGAATGGTTTATTAATAATAGTTAAACTGGTATATTCCTGCCAACACAGCACATGTGTTTTGGTTACTGAAAGCACAGCACAGCTCCCTTGTATTGAAAATATACTTCTTGGTCTGTTGGCATACCAAGTCACAAACTCTTCTCTCATTGCTCAGGACTGGGGTTGCAGTCTTTTTGCCAGGCCTACCCACTTGCCCTTGCCGTAACAGGGTTCCCGCTCTCCCTGTTAGATGTTTTATTTATTCTACAACACTAAAGGTACTGCCTCATGCACACTGGGTGTTTAGCTTATGTGCATAGGATTCTGGCATTTTTGTAATGACAGAAGGCGCAGGTGCACCATTCAGCCCTAATGCTGGCGGCCTGTAAAACGCTATGGGAGGCTGAAAGCTGCTGCGGCATTGGCAGGGCTGGACAGTGCACAGAGTGGTACTAACATTTTGACATAGCTCCCAACTGTCCCAGATTTTGAGGAACTGTCCCTGATTAGTCTCTCTGTCCCTCTTCCTACTCATGTGTCCCTCATGTATTAACTTATATACAGTATCTAGTTGTATATACAATTCACTATTTATCTTTCAAAAAGTGTTTACAGTGCTTAAAGGATCACTAAAGGAATTTTTTTTTTTTAGCTAAATAGCTTCCTTTACCTTAATGCAGTGCTGTTTTCATGTTCTCATTGTTCGTTTTTTGCTTTGAAGTAGCTGTAATACTTCTTTGATCTCCACACTTCCTGGTTGTCCTGGTTGAAAAAATTCATGGCAGATTTTCACTGTGGTCTAAGCTGTGTGTCTAAAACTCTTCAGAACCAATCAGATTCATTTTAAAAACAAAACACTGCCCTGGATTTGTTTGTTTTGTTCTGTGTGTCTCTCTCTACTTCACAGAAACATGAAATCATTTTAAAAACGAAAGTGAAACTAGAGGCACATTATATGATTGATTTTTATCTATTTGTAATCATTTTTAAAAGGAATCACTTAACTTTTATGTCTTTATACCCTGTAAACAGTCATTTCAGCAAAAAAAAAAAACATTTCGTTTAGTGACCCTTTAATCTTTCATCCAATTTCTAAATTGCTGCTTTTGTAAATGTCAAATGCCAGTATAAAGGAATAGTAATGGTAAAAAAAAAAATACTACATACTTTTGCTAAAAGGTGTCTTTATTCCCATCTCAAAAAGTTTGGAGGTATGATTTAGAGCAGCATGTACCCAGGAAAGAATGGCTAGAATGCAGACTTCTTGTGCTCTGGGCAATTGCCCCTGGGTGCATACTGCCATAAACATTAGCATCACTTGTTGCAGAACTTGGAACTGCTCATGGACTTGTACAGGCTTCAAGAAGTAAGGCTGGATGGTGCACCTGTACCTTTCACCCACTTGAAAACCTTGGCATCTCATGCACAGGGGCTAAATGCCCAGTATGCATGAGACCTATGACTTCTCCCATGGGAATAAAAGTATAAAGAAAAAGGTGGATTAGTGGGAAATCATTTGACTTTAGGTGATTATTAGAGCATAAGAAGCCAGTGGGTGACTCCGTTTGCAGGTAACCCTTCAAGGTCCATGAATACTTATCAACTTTCCTGCAGTAAAATACTTGAATTTTACTGGACTGAAGTGCATTTGAAGTAGAAATCAAATTCTATGTAGTGTGACAAGTTAGGGGTTGTTTAACTCAATGGTACTATATAACAGTTAGTCCGGTCCAATTCAACAACTCTTTTCAGAGCTTTTCTGCCCACTTCTATTTAAAACAGCAAAGAAAAGTTCAACAAAAGACATCAGTTGCCCATGCAGGGGCTTCCACCATCAAACCAAAAAAAAAAATAGTATTCACCCTTCTAGCTCTCTTTGCAGCTCTACTGCTCAAGGAATCATGGACTGTCTAACACAATGTCCAGTGCTCATGCACAAATGCTGTACTTCTATCAGCTTGTCTCTTTCCTTTTCCTGCAGCTCCCTGCTGCTCTTTCTCTTTCAGACTCAGGCCTCTGTCTGTTCTGTCCTAGAAAGCACAGTGCAGACATGCACCGGTCTTCTCCCTTACATACACACTGATTCTAACTGCTATGAACCCAACACATATATGCACCATTAATGTGCCTGTTCTCTGTGAATCCTGGCCTAGACTGCCATTTTACAGTGTCATGGCCTCATCCTGCCACAGTGGCTGTTTCACATCTATGTGCTTTTTTGCATGTTTGTTTAAAAGGGAAAATATAAGAGCATATTTACCATATCTCCCAACATTTTGAGATGGGAACGAGGGACACCTTTTAGCAAAAGTATGTAGGCATAGGGCACAACCTCATGCCACACTCTCTTAAAGGAGAATTATACAAAAAAAAGATTAGTTATACCCACAAGTGCTTTTTTTTACCCTACTATTCCTTCGTGTTGACTTTACAAATACAGCAATTTAGAAATTGGATGAAAGGTTTAGCACTGGGAAACACTTTTTAAAAACTAAATAGTGCATTTTATATACATCTATATAGATCAGACCAAAATGAGGGAGAAGTGAGGAGGAAAGAGGGACAGAGGGAAGCGAGGGGAAGGGTGGAGGAGCTGGGCCAACAGAGGGAGTAATTAGATACTCAGAAGAGGGGTGACTAGGACACGTTAGACGATGGGGGGGCTTTTCTAGAGAATTGTCCCCTCTCAAGTACTCAAATTGCTACAAAGTTCAGAGGTACATTCCAAGGGAATAAACAATAATTTTAAGAAAAGAGAAACAAAAAATACTTGATTTGCTGTGCTTTTGTCTGTAGTTTTTTAGGTTGGTGAGAGGGTCTCTTTAATGGATGTTTTTGTGTAGTTTCTTTATATTATTAAAATTATTATTATTAATTACTATTAGTATTGTTATTAACATTTTATGTCATTTACAATCATTATGAGCTGCTTTGTCGCTTGCTTGCTTGTTTAGAGCTGAGCATCATGTTATTATATAATTGGATTTAAGACAGACTTGCATGATTTTTTCTGCCCCAAATTAATTATTGTTAGTTGCTAAGGACCTGGCACAAATAATGCATGTTACTCATTAAACATTTTATTCCCTTGTACATTTTCTTCAGTCTGGCAGAGCCTCCTGTTACCATATTTTGTATAAGAAATGTCTTTCATTGTGTTGAGTCTATCATTAACCGAGTAGCTGCTAAATGAGTACATATGTAAACTGCCGGTTTTGTTTTTTTTAATTGGCAAATGCTATTCTTAAAACAGCACTCTAGAAAAACAAATAAATACACAGGCCCGAATTCACGTAGGGCGGCATATCTTTAGAGCGGCGTAGCATATATTTTTTATGCTACGCCGCCGCAACTTAGAGAGGCAAGTGCAGTATTCACAAAGCACTTGTGTCCTAAGTTACGGTGGCGTAGCGTAAATGGGCCGGCGTAAGCCCGCGTAATTCAAAGTAGGCAGGTAGGGGGCGTGTTGTATGCTAATGAAGCGTGACCCCATGTAGATGCATGGCCGAACGAACGGCGCATGCGCCGTCCG
Organism: Rana kukunoris; assembly: GCA_029574335.1. Taxonomy (NCBI): domain Eukaryota; kingdom Metazoa; phylum Chordata; class Amphibia; order Anura; family Ranidae; genus Rana; species Rana kukunoris. The sequence goes on from CM056049.1 coordinate 131,519,931, forward strand.
TGAACATATCCCTGTGCGCATGCTCAGAATTACGCCGGCTAGAATTCCTAAGATACGTCGAACACTGCATATGACGTGAGCGTAACTTACGCCCACGCACATTCACGTAAGCCTTACGTAAACGACGTAAAATTCGAAGGCTGTTCCGACGTCCATACCTTAACATGGGCTGCGCCTCATATAGCAGGGGTAACTTTACGCCGGACGTACGCCTTACATAAACGGCGTAGCTTACAGCGACGGGCGCATCTACGCTCGTGAATCGGCGTATCTTGCTCATTTGCATATTTTGAATGGGAACGCCGAATGCATCCAGCGTAACTATGCGCCCACGATACGCCAGCGTAGGCAAGTTACGTTGAACGGCTGAGCTATGTTTTTCTGCGTATCTTGCTTTGTGAATCGGCGTAAAGATGCGACGGCGCACATTTGAAATTACGGTGGCGTATCTGGAGATACGCCGGCGTAAAGCCTTTGTGGATCTGGGCCACAGTCTACTGTTCAGTCAGAGTTGTGATTTACATGCCTTTGCAATACTGCACAGCCAGTAAACTATACATATAGTTTAAACTAATATAACATTTAAGGAAATTCTGACACTGGCATAATGCAAGAACCTATAGGTTCTTATGCCGCGTACATACGATCATTTTTCAGCATGAAAAAAAAACAAATTTGTATTTCAGCATGTCCAAAAAACAACGTTTTTCCAACTTCATCATTTAAAAACGACGTTGCCCACACACCAACCTTTTTTAAAAAAAAATGATGAGCAAAGCGCGGTGACATACAACACGTACGACAACAAGGGGGAGTTCTTTTCGTCTTTGGGCTGCTTTAGCTGCTTTAGCTGATCCCTTGTTAGTAAAAGACGATTTGCGCTTTTCTGTCTGTTACAGCGTGATGAATGTTCTTACTCCATTATAAACGGTAGTTGTACCAAAACGAGCGCTCCCATCTCATAACTTGCTTCTGAGCATGAGCAGGTTTAAAATCTCGTTTTAGCCCACACACGATCATTTTTTACAACCCGAAAAACAACATCGTTTAAAACGACGTTAAATAATGCAGCATGTTCGAAAAAAAAAAATTGGCGTTTTTTAGAACCTGAAAAACGAGGTGAAGCCCACACACGAACATTTTAAATGACGTTTTTGAAAAACAAATTTTTTTTTATTTCGAAAAATGATCGTGTGTACGCGGCATTACACTTTCAACAGGCTCTGAAATAAAAAATGAACAAAGCAATTAAAATGAACATTTTTCCGAGTTCTTTCAATTTGTTGCAGGACCTCCCGATTCCAGTACCACCACGCTTTTAAGAAGACTTGAGAACCAAGTTTCTTCAATTTACTGTATATGGGCAGGTAAGCTTGCATAAAAACATACCATTTTAACTCTACCAAAAAGTAGAGGAGGCATGCGTTCTCCTGATCCTATCAAATATCATGAAACAACGCATGTAACTGGCACACTCAATTGGAGCACAAACCCTGGGTCACATTGGGACAATCCAATCAATGATAGACTCCCAACTGGCAGGACTCCCCAACCTGCCAGACCTTGCGTCAATTACTAAACATCCCGTAATCCCTGAAACACTTTGAACCCTATGTGCGATATTTGTTCTACATCACTGTCACCTACTCCTAGCCATGTGCTTCTTATGCCGCGTACACACGATCATTTTTTGTGATAAAAAAAAACGACGTTTTCTGTGAAGTAAAAAACGACGTCTTTGAAACGTCACTTTTCAAAGACGATGTTGCATACACACCATCGTTTTTTTCACAAAAAGCGAGGTTATGTTCACCACTCTTTTCCATTGAAGCTCGCTCCATAACTAGCTTCTGGGCATGCGCGGGTTGAAAAACGTCGTTTTAAACGACGTTTTTGCTACACGCGGTGACTTTTTGTGAAACAAAAAACGACGTTTTGAAAAACGACACAAAAAATTCAAGCATGTTGGAATTTTTTTTTGGTCGTTTTTTTAAGACAAAAAACGACGTTTTGCCCACACACGATCAATTTAAATGACGTTTTAAAAAACGACGTTTTTTTTCATCACAAAAAATCATCGTGTGTACGCGGCATTATTCTAAGATACAGGGAAGTAGGACCTACAATTCACCGCTCTTGCACAGCTGGGACTTTTCTACCTTATCAATTTCTAAAGCCCTGTACACACGGCCGTCAGGAAAAAAACGTTGGTTTTCCTGATGGGATTCCTGGCTAGCTTTGCTTGCCAAGCCATGCATACAGACGGCCATTCATTCCGCTCTTTTGAATGGCAAGAACGCGGTAATGTAATCAACTATGACGAGGATGCGCTCGTCACATTTGATGCCATCATCACATTCGCTGCCATCTTGTTACACCCCACACTATCGTTGTATGCTACCGCACATGCATCAAAGTCAGGTTCTCTATTTTCCTGTCAGGATTCCTGGCTGTTTTCCTGATGGGAAAACTGCTAGGGAGCATACACACAGCCGGGATTCTCGGACCAAATGCTCTCCTGGCAGTTTTACTGCCAGGAAAACCAGTCATGTGTACGAGGCTTCAGTCGGCATTCGCACCTTTCCTAAAATGGATTTATTCACAAATTTCTCACCCCAACAAGACCTCTTACAACTGGCCCAAATAAATAGCTTCTTACATGACCTTTCAGAGTTTTGCAAGAACATATGTACCCCCACATATTTTGAACAACTTTGCCGGGACAGGTGCCCCATAAGACACTCCCTATCGGTCTTCTACTCTTTCTTGACTGATAACAAGATACAGAACAAACTTCAGTTTCAAGCGATGGGAAGCAGACCTCGGACTGAAGTTCTCCCAAGCACAAAAAGATTGTGTAACTCCCTTCGAACATAAGGTATCTGTTGTCTGTAAATATTGAGAAAGTAACTACAAATTGTTCATCAGATGGTATAAGACCTCCAGCGTACTCCATCAAATGTTTTCACAGGTATCCAACTCTTGTTGGAGATGCTTGGAAGTAAAATGCACAATCTTACATTTTTTTGGGTGTGCCTCTGGAAAGAATGTTGGTGACTTATTTTCTGCATGTTAACCCTCTTTCTGTTAAGTGATACAAGAGATTTATACTTATACATCTCCATAATTCTGCAAAGGCCTGTATACCAGCTGTGACAGTGGTAGAACATATCCCCGTCAAGCCTTCCCTTCTTCTCCCATAAAAGAAATCACCCAATATTCCATGAGTAGGAATATCCCTGGAATCGCCGAATAATCCATACATGAGCCAAGGCTTAATGCTGAATGTAAACAGGACACCCTTTATTGAAAACACAGCACACTTTTATACAGGATTTGGAACATCCCGCCCCCAACAATTGCTTTCTTATTGGTCCTTTTTTCAGTTCCCCATCAGGTCCACCTTCCATGCAAATGAGGACTTGAAAATGTCTCAGCAGAGATTGGTCCCAAAGCTTGAATAGCCTGAATATGTGTGTTGAGACAGAAGCCCCCACGGGGTAATTACTACAATGAAGCAATCAGAACAACAATTAACACCTCTACACACTGGACAATAAAATGTCTCTCACAAGCCCGACTCCACTTATTTCACTAGTCGGAGCCAAGCATTGAAGGGTCATTGTCCTTGTGACCTAGTCAGGACAAATTAAGCCACTTCCAGTATCTCTTGCAATATGTACTCCAAAATGTCTCATCTTCTGCAATACATGAATTAGGACTTCACGTAGAAACACTTCAGTATTTCATGGTCCATGACATTACTCCACCTGGGAAATAGTTCAACATCCACAGTGGGACCCAAACGGGTCAGTCGAGGATGTTGGGCAAGTAGTCTTAAGGTTCCAGGACTGTCTGCCAGGATAACCCATCCGCCTTCCTGCTTTGAGGCCCTGGTCCATAATCGGACTGCAAGAGGCTCGCATTCAGTCCTCTCCAAAAGCCCCTGTCCCGGCTAGGCCTGTCACACATCTCCCCTTTTGGCAGGGGACTAACCCAGTAGGAGACACCAGATGGGTTGTCTCTGAATTTAGTCAGTAGTTTCAGTCCCCCAATGCCGGTATCCATACAGTACCCCAAATCACTTGCTCCAAACCGAGCATTACTCACCCCGCCATCCTCTGCCTCTCTCAGGGAACACGTCTGCCGCTGGGGAGAGGCCTGGACTAGCCCTTCTCCCTGGAGTCCTTTCAGCCGCTGGAGAGATGACAGGGTGGCTGGGCTCAGTCCATCATGCTGTTGGGGATCTGGGCCAACTGGCCACCATTTATGGGGTATACCAGTGGAGACTGAAGTCCCATCCACTGGTGTGAGGTGAAAATCCCCCAATGCTTGCAAAGCAAAGCCGACATCCTCCTGTTTCAGTCCTGTACCATTTTCTGGGGTTGTGCCAGTGGAGACTGAAGTCCCATCCACTACCCCAGGAACCCCTTCTTTTGTTAGGTGAAAGCAGAGGCCCGGGGCACTCTGCTCTGTTGCCAGCTCTTCCGCTGGGTTGCTGTGAGTGGAGACCACAGTCCCATCCACCGATATCCACTCAAGCTGTAGTGGGGTGCAGCCGCCAGTAGCATCCTGTCCTGCTGCCAGTGATTCAGCTGGGAGTAAGAGCTTTACCACCTCAGCTGGTTGCTGGGGAAGGGGGTCCCGGTGCTGGGCAGAGATGGCTGGCACTCTGCCCTGTTGCCAGCACTTCTGCTGGGGGTGCATAATCCATAACATCCTCTGAACAGTCCATACATTCAGTAATCTGTGGCTGGGGAGTGATCACCATCTTCTCACCCTGAGCCTCCAAAACTGCCACAGGGGTGGGGCAGAGGTCTTGAACCCTCTGTCCGGTGACCAGCGCTTCAGCTGGGGAAGTTCCGTGTAACTCCACAAATACTGCTCTTGGTGCTGGGCAGAGCACAGTGATCAAGGATTAAGTTAATCCTTGAAAATCCTCCCCCCCTTCTCCCCCCGGTGTTTGGCGACTATGCTTAATCTGCAATATTCTGCAGAAACCATTCGGGATCTGAGGCAATTTGCCGCAATTCTACCAGCCATCACCAAAAAAGCCCTAAGAACTGAGCGACTTTTGAGAATCGATCGATGATCGACTATCAAAAATCTCAGCCGTTTACCCCAGCCTAAGCATATATCATGTGCTTTGATTAACACAAGGTCGGCAGTAAAACACAGACTGGAAATCCATGATTTCATCCTACAATACGATTTAGACTGCCTCTTTATTACAGAGAGCTGGCTCACAGCCGACTGCAACACCATTCTAGGAGAACTGGTGCCAGAAAACTATCGTATTATAACTGAAAACAGAATAGGGCAAAGAGGAGGAGGACTGGCAGTGATCCATAAGACTTGTCTTGCGATCACTAAACCAGTCCTTCAAAACCCTCTTCCATTCATGGAAACCCTTACTCTGCAACTCCAAGCAAACTCCCAGGAGACCGTCCGGATTCTACTCTGCTATAGGCCATCTGGCCCAAAATCGCAGCTTCTACCATCATTGACAGACTTTATCTCCACCTATACCCTTAACAGCAAACATCTTTTGCTGCTCGGGGACTTCAACCTCTGGGCTAACTCCCCGCAAGACCTTATTGCCGACGCCTGCATCGATCACCTTGAAGGATTAGGGCTACAACAACTAGTATGTGGCCCCACACATGCTTCAGGTCACACACTCGATCTCATTTTCAGACAAGATCTGGAAATAGAAATCTTGGAAAATGAACCGTTGCCATGGACAGATCACCATGCAATTAAATTCATTATTTCCGATTTCCCTCCCTTAACTAAAACTTCTAATCCAGTGACAGCACACTGGACTAGATGTCAAAAGAAGCTCCATTCGGAACTCTTCAAAACCACGTTAAGGAAGAAAATAATTACAATTCAGCCGAACCAAACGGCTGAAGAAACACTGGATACCATAAATACAGCCCTATTACAGTCAGCCGACTTAATAGCGCCGAAACGCAAAACCCGCATGCGGAAAAATAACTCTAGCTGGTTCAACAACCAACTGGCGTTACTGAAGCAAGAGCGCAGAAGGGAGGAAGCCGCCTGGAAAAGAAGCTCTTCAGATGAGAACCTCAGCGTCTACAAAGCAACAACAAGAAAATACCACAAAGAAATCTTCAAAGCCAAGAAAAACTATTTTTCTAAGGCTATTAACAGCGCCCTTAATCGCCCACGCGAACTCTTCAAGCTGGTCACTCAGACCATGAATCCAGGATGTCTTGAAGCCCCCAATTCGGACTCACAAGAATTTTGCAATGAATTGTCGGATTACTTCATTAATAAAATCGAGAAGATCCGACAAAGCATTCGGCAAAGTAATTCTCCCCTCAAGCCTCCCTGTAATTATATACACAACACCTGCAGTAATTCATCACAACCAGGTAAGTTCACGCTGGAACCTATCTCTATCAAAGACACTAATAATATCATCGGTACTTTGCGTAACAGCACCGCGCCGAATGATATCATCCCCACTAAACTGCTGAAGGAATGCGCCGACATCCTGGCACCTTCTATCACGCAGCTTATCAACCAATCTTTCAGGGAGGGCATAGTGCCCTCCCAATTCAAGGAGGGTATAATTCGACCCATTTTGAAGAAACCCAACCTGGACCCCAAGGACCCACTCCACCGTCGTCCAATAACAGGCCTAAATGTACTCTCAAAGGTAATGGAAAAGTAGTGGTACAACAGCTGCAACAGCATCTAGATACCCACAAGCTACTTGACCCATTTCAATCGGGATTCCGTCCTGGACACGGGACGGAAACCGCATTGCTCAAAATATTGGACGACGCTCTCGAGGCCGCAGACGAAGGAGAATCTTGTCTTCTGGTTCTGTTGGACCTTAGTGCAGCCTTCGACACAGTAGACCACAAGCTCTTATTGACTCGGCTATCTGAAGTAGCCAGAGTCGCAGAAGGCGATTTATCTTGGTTCTCCTCTTTTTTGGAAAACCGTTCACAAATAGTGAAGCTGGGACCCTTCACTTCTGCGAAACGCACATTATCGTGCGGAGTCCCTCAAGGATCCCTTTGTCGCCGGTGTAATTCAACATCTATCTTCGCCCTCTTTTTGAGATTATTAGCAGCCAAAAACTGCTTTACCACTCATATGCAGACGACACGCAACTGTATTTCCGCATTTGCAAGAAAAAGGATCATCACCTCAATCTAGAGACATGCCTCTCTTTGATAGAGGACTGGATGACAAAGAGTTATCTTAAACTCAACGGAGCGAAAACAGAACTTCTCCTGTTTCACGCCAAGCGTAGGAATCAACCTGCAACAACCTGGACCCCCCCACCCATTCTGGGCAAAATCATCACCCCTAGCGACAAAGTCAAAAGTCTTGGGGTCATCTTTGACTCCTACATGACAATGGACACACAAATAGGGTCAGTAGTCAGCGGATCTCACCATCTGCTGCGCCTACTACGTAGGCTTACTCCTTTTATTCCCAAGGAAGACTTGGCGGTCGTGGTGGGAGCAATTGTAAACTCCAGATTGGACTATGCAAATGCCCTTTACCTCGGACTCCCCAAGTACCAAATCGCTCGTCTACAAGTCGTTCAAAATACGGCCGCCAGACTTGTGACTGGAAAAAAACCTTGGGAATCAATCTCACCTTCACTGAGAGCACTTCACTGGTTGCCAGTACAAGACAGGGTCACTTTTAAATTACTCTGTCTAACGCATAGATGTATCCATGGGAATGCTCCCCATTATCTATGCGAAAAAATAAAAGCTCATAACCCCAATCGCGTCCTGCGATCCACCAATCAAAATCTGCTACAGATACCGAAAGCCAACTACAAGTCCAAAGGAGAAAGGAGATTCGCGGTCCAAGGTCCCAGACTATGGAACGCTTTACCAACCAGTATTCGGTTGGAGGAGAATCATTTAGCGTTCAGGAGAAAGATCAAGACTCATCTCTTTTGATACCAAAGGAGACAGGAACAACAAGCGCCCGGAGGCGATTAAGTTCGCATGTGCTGCGCTATATAAGTTTTCATTCATTCATTCAGTGAAGTTTGGCCCTGATCCCAGCTCTTCTGCTGGAGGCCCATCAGGTTGTTTTTCCTCAGCAGAAAAATCTATTAAATCCCCTGTCTCTGCAACTGGTGTCTGGGGATAGGGGTTCACCATCTCCTGTCCATGGAACCCAGAAGATGCTATAGGTACTGAGTAGAGGTTAGCAGAGCTCTGTCCTGCGGTCAGAACTTCAGCTTTGGGAATGGCAATCTCCAGATTTTCCACTGCCGATTCACTGGCATACTGCTGGACAGGCACATTCCTCCATTCAAGATCGTCCCATGCAGAAACGGGATCATTAAGGTCAGTCGGCCCTTGCTGCATCCGCCATATAACCTCCTGGTCCATAGCTGCAGGGGCAGGTTGGAAAAGCACACTGTTACCCTGCCACATGGACGATTCTTCAGCCAGGACTTCAGCATTGTCCACTGGTATTTCCTGATAGTCCCAGGCAAAGGGAGCCCGGCCCTGGCGCTGAGCAGAGTCTAGCAGCTGTTTGTAGGCGATCTCCAGGTCCCATTGCCGAGCGGACAGAAATTCCAAATCTTCCTGTAGCCAGTGCGCTTCCGAGATATTCAATTTTTTTTCTCTGTGCTCCATTATGTCCTCCAAGCGCCACTCCCGATCATCCCCAAAGTCGGGATCACTGGACATCCTCCAATACAACAATCCCAGGCCATCATAGTCATAGCCTTCTGTGGGGCTGTCATCCGCTGACCATGGGCACTCTTGGGGTACATACCACCGGAGGGCTCTGTAGCTCTCATCCAGCTGCATCTCTGCCCGGATCAGCCTGTTTAATTCCGCTATCCACTCCTGCTTCGGTTGTTCCCCCCACAACGGCATTCGTATGTCATACGTCAGTATCTTGCATAGATGTAGGGCAGGACCTCTCCTTGGTGTTGCTGCTCGAGAGCTAGCGCTTCCTTCCAGAGTTGGCACCGAATCACATCCGCCCATCCCAGCAGGACCTCCTCTGATTCTGGTCCTGCGTGCTGTATCCGCATCTCTTGTAACCTTCTTCTGAATTCCTCTTCCATGGTTACTGGTATCTGCACCTCTCCTCGTCTTTCATTTGGTGCTGCTTCTTTAGGCGTTGTCACCGATCGTCGTATTTCTGCAATTCTCAGCTCATGTTGCCGCTCTCGTTCTTTCTCATCAAAAGCTTTAAAAGCGCTAAGCGGAATCTTCCTTGTGTCTGCTGTGCTGTACTCACTGTTTGGAGAATGTGCGGCTGCTTGTTGGACTGCTGCCAGTTTTAACTGTAGCTCTGCGTCTCTTATTTGTTTAGCCTCCTCCGCTAACAGGGTCATCACTTTCAGCACCACATCCGCCGTTGGGTTCGAACCGAACCATGCTAATTTCTCTCTTATTAGCTTGTTGGCTGGTGATTCCTCCTCCTGAATCACTGGTGTTTCCATCTCTTGTACTGCTGGCCTTGCTGCAACCAAGTTCTCCTGGTCTAGCTCCATTAATTCTGCTATGATGACACGCTCGGTTTTGTTGCTAGCAATCCTTCCACGAACTTCCAGTAGTTCTTTCAGTGTATTTCTTTTAAGCCGGGTGTACCAGTCTTCCATTCACTGTTCCCAGTGTCTGCTTGGAATCCTGGTGTAAAGGAAAGTAGAAGGGAAAATCCCGCTACGGTGGTAGAACATATCCCTGTCAAGCCTTCCCTTCTTCTCCCATAAAAGAAATAACCCAATATTCCATGAGTAGGAATATCCCTGGAATCGCTGAATAATCCATACATGAGTCAAGGCTTAATGCTGAATGTAAACAGGACACCCTTTATTGAAAACACAGCACACTTTTATACAGGATTTGGAACATCCCGTCCCCAACAACCGCTTTCTTATTGGTCCTTTTTTCAGTTCCCCATCAGGTCCACCTTCCATGCAAATGAGGACTTGAAAATGTCTCAGCAGAGATTGGTCCCAAAGCTTGAATAGCCTGAATATGTGTGTTGAGACAGAAGCCCCCAGGGGGTAATTACTACAATGAAGCAATCAGAACAACAATTAACACCTCTACACACTGGACAATAAAATGTCTCTCACAAGCCCGACTCCACTTATTTCACTAGTCGGAGCCAAGCATTGAAGGGTCATTGTCCTAGTGACCTAGTCAGGACAAATTAAGCCACTTCCAGTATCTCTTGCAATATGTACTCCAAAATGTCTCATCTTCTGCAATACATGAATTAGGATTTCACGTAGAAACACTTCAGTATTTCATGGTCCATGACACCAGCCAACAAAGCATGCCCCCCACTATTGAGCAGCGGCAGGCTAGAACCACGGAAATTTAACAGATGGAACAGCTCACTATGCAGGACAGTTTTTAAGGCAGGGCAATAGGGGAAGCTGTCCTGGGCCCCATCAATGTTGTGGGGCCCAAAGCAGCTGCCCTTATACTTGCAAACTATTTCAGTTGAAATTCCCTTATCCCTTGAAGTTTTGGTCCTGTGCAGTGTCCTGATATCTCAGTGTAAAGTTCTGTTGCTGCTGCCCAGCTCTGCCCTATTGCCAGAGTTCTCAGTGCTCTCCCTTAAATCAGGGTTTACAGAGCATGCCTCATGTTAGAGTGTCCAGAGTTCTCCCTTACATGAGAGTCTGCAGAGTCCCCCCTTAGAGTGTAGATGTAAAAGGGAAACTCTGCGGATTCAGATGTAAAAGGGGAACTCTACGGATTCAGATGTTAATTTGTATTATCTATGACAGGGTTCGACAAAATCCAGGCGCCCGAATTAGAATTAGCGTCCTGGTGCCCGGTGAAGGAAGCTTAGGCCTGCAGAAGGCCGCAAAACCTGCGGCCTCAATTACCTGTGTCTCCCTGCACTCCCACCTCCCCCGCCACACGATCACGGCTTTGCAGCCTTCTGCAGGCCTAAGCTTCCTTCTGTGATCTGGCGCCATTTTGTGGTGGCCGTTGGCATGACAAGTAAACCAGCAATTCTAATGGAGCTTTCCCAGTGTTTTCACTGCCACCTCCTTCCCTCTAATTAGAACCCCCCAAACATTATATATATATTTTTTTTATTCTAACACCCTAGAGAATAAAATGGCGGTCATTGCAATACTTTCAGTCACACCGTATTTGCGCAGTCTTACAAGTGCACTTTTTTGGAAAAAATACAAGTTTTTTAATTAAAAAAGACCACAGTAAAGTTAGCCCAATTTTTTTTTTATATTGTGAAAGATAATGGTACGCTGAGTAAATTGATACCAAACCAAAAAAAAGCATATAAAAAAGTACTCATATGTTTAACAATGAAACCAATCAGTCCATTCAAAAAACAAAAGTACAAACAGCGTTGGTATTGTGGTGAAAAAATCCCCAACACTGTAAAAAATGTGATAGATAAATGACAGCAGATGGATTATTCTGAGGCCGCGAACACACGGTGAGACATGTCCGCTGAAACATGTCCGACGGATCGTTTCCAGCGGACATGTCTCCTCGGATTTTGGCCCGATGGCGTGTACACACCATCGGACGAAAATCCCCTCGGACTGAGGACGCGGTGACGTGGCGGTGACGTTGACGCCGCCACGTCACCACTCCAGGAAGTAAAATACTTCCACGCATGCTTCGAATCCATTCGACTCATGCGGGAGATTTATGTCCACTGGTTAGGCGTACTAACCAGCGGACATGTCCGACGGACAGTTTTCCAGCGGACAAATTTCAAAGCATGCTTTGAAATTTGTCCGCTGGAAAAACCTTTACGCTAGGTCGTACACACGATCGGATATGTTCGGCGGACCAGTTTCAGTGGACATGTTCAATCGTGTGTACGCGGCCTGAAATTGTCCAAGCAGGAATGTTTAAACAGAAAATAGCAGAGTGCACCTTCCACCAAAATTCTTCTCTATTCACCACTTGTGATCACTCGCCCTGTCGGGGTTCAAACTCACCACAAAGGAACAAGTAGTAAGCCTTTCAATTAATCAAGCTTCATTAAACATAAGCCTCTGCAGCCAGCATCTTATCAGGGAGCCACTTATAAGAGGGAACCTCAGGTGAAATGGATACAAACAGAAGAAGCCAACATAGCGTAATCCAGTTTAATCAGTATACACCCTCATATCCCCACACAGACAGCTAGCCCATACATTAAACGTACAATCACGTAAAGCAAATGAACATATAAAGGTCACCGGATCTCAGAACGATCGGTGACCTTTATATGTTCATTTGCTTGAACAATAATTTTGAATCTATATTGGCAGTCTCTAAAGCTCCACACTCCTCCAGCACACTACTTGAGAATACTTTTCTTTCTCTACTACACATTCCTAGATTCCGGTCACCATTAGCACATGGTTAGGCCTCACTCTGAATAAGTCCTAACAGTTGAATAATAGCCATTCACTGGCAGGAGTCTGCAGTCCCCTTTGGTGTAGCAATGAATAGCGATGAAAAAGGACATTTGTGCTGACTGAAACTTGGTGGACTATTGATCCCAGAAAGTCCGATACACATCCTGCCAACCCTCCTGGCTGCAGCAACTTGACTTCAACGATGACACAATCTCTCCCTCTGGTTTCACATCCAATTTTTACATGTCCCTCCCAGAGCTTCTCACAGTGCTTCTCACTCACCGACCCCACAATAGATCAATCCTGAATGACTTTCCTGACAGTGCTTCCTACTGCCTTCACCCTTCTCCTGTTCCAGGACACCTCTCAGTGATCGTGCAAAAAGAGGCTCCCTCCCAGATCACGAGCTCCAGGTCTGAAAGGGGGTCCCTCAAGGCCCATCACAGCCTAACACTCTATCATTCAGTTCTTCCACCAGACAACTCCTCCACCAGTAGGCTGACCATGAGTATATATAGGCCTGCCTATCCTTGATTGGGATTGGTCAGGGCTCCCAGATACAATCCATGCCACTCCCATCCTCTGCCCTGCCTCATTTTCAGAATCCTCTGGAAACAAAGCAGGCGCCAGAGAGATAAAGTACATGTCAGTCACCTGCTGCTACACTAAACCACTCCCCAGCCCCTAGATCAAAAACAAACAGGCCTAGCTCACAGCTAAGCCTGCTTACCTGCACTGGCTGTAACAAAAATACGCACTACTCTAGCAACCTATCTACCTAAGGTAATGGGTGCTACACACCTTCAAGATGACAACTGCCTTGCTAAAGGAGCTGAGGGTAAATGTGATGGAATGGCCAAGCATGTCTCCAGACCTAAACCCTATTGAGCATCTGTGGGACATCCTGAAATGGAAGGTGGAGGAGTGCAAGGTCTCTAATATACACCAGCACTGAGATGTCGCCATGGAGGAGTGGAAGAAGACTCCAGTGGCAACCTGTGAAGCTCTGGTGAACTCCATGCTCAAGAGGGTTAAGGCAGTGCTGGAAAATAATGGTGGCCACACAAAATATTGACACTTTGGGCCCAATTTGGAAATTTTCACTAAGGGGTGTACTCATTTTTGTTGCCAGCGGTTTAGACATTAATGGCTGTGAGTTGAGTTATTTTTAGGGGACAGCACTGTTATACAAGCACACTTACTACTGTACATTGTAGCAAAGTGTAATTTCTTCAGTGTTGTCACATGAAAAGATAGAATAAAATATTTACAAAAATGTAAGGTGTGTACTCACTTTTGTGAAATACTGTATCTATTCTGTGTAGCAGTAATTAAAGTAGAAGCAGTGAATGTGCTAGTGACTCTACTCTGACTCTAGGCATGGCATTTTTTTAAACTGGTAGTCATGTTTGCAGACTTGTATGACATAGATGGTTATAGTGTTAGACAATCATATGTCACTAAAACATACCAAATGTTTGTTCTGACTAATCTCCCAGAAAATGTAAATGTACTCAGTGGAAAATATTTGAATTATTGAGTAGCGGAACAGTTACAGTTAGGTCACAGGAAAGCCGTGTTGCAACAAAGAATTCAACTGCCTTTTATTACGATTAATATTATGCTACCTTTAGATGGCCATTTTACTCTTTTGTACCATTTTGCAATGAGTTCCTAATGTTCCTATTTATATTTAAAGTGGAATTTCTTCCTAATCCTAACTATTCCTAAAATTGTCCCCTCCCTGCTCATGCTATCTATCCTGCCTCCCCTGTGTAAAAAAAGATGAGTATACTTACTTTTCTCCAGTTTTCATTGGTCAAATTGCATGATCCTGCAACTCATGCAGGCAGATGTCACTGCATGTAATAAAAAAAGAACAAGGCAGGCGCATGCGCGGAGGCGTCCAAGATGGCCGCTTAAGCCGGGAGTTCCGCTCCACCACAGCCACCCATCGGCCATAGCATCGGATTCAGGGCGGTGCAGTATCCCGTTTTGGGAGAATTCGACAGGGGAAGACCCGGTGATCACCCTGATGTACAGCAGTGTGGTTAGAAGGGGCCTGGAACCGACATTCACAGCGATGGAGGCCCAGGCCGAATCCAAGATGGCAGCCGCGCCTCAGCCGCTGGCGTCTTATACTGAAGGAGACATTATGGTGAGGCAAGTTCTATCTACAACCACACTGCACTCTTCCTCACAACACCTCGCCCAGGATACCTCAGGCTCTGTGTCAGGAACAGTATTTGCTTCAGAAACCAAACTTATTGCTACATTGCCCCAATATGCTGTTTCACCTCAGACCTCCCCACCTGCTTACCATACAGCCATTTTCCCCTCAGGAAACACTGATCTTATGGTCCCTCAGAACGCAGGGGAGCTTTTTCAGAAGTTTTCTGAATTGCTTGAAAGGGGTCTTGCACAAACAGCAATGAAAATTACTAATGACATACGTTTGGATTTTCAGAATTTAGGCTCCAGGATGGAAATAATAGAAAATAAACTTGACATCACTGTATCTAGAGCCAACCAAAACACGGACCAAATACAATCTCTTCAAGAGCAATTGGATGTGGCCCTTAGCAGAATAGACGACCTTGAGAATCGTTCCAGAAGGGACAATTTTAGGGTTAGGGGCCTTTCTGAGTCTATATCAGATGTTCCAAGAGCCATTCAAGACCTCATCAAGAGCTTACTCCCATCTATAGCTCCACATAAGCTAAAGCTGGATAGAGCTCACAGATCTTTGGGCCCTTTGAGAAAGGATAGTTTACCCAGAGACATAATTGTGAAACCGCATTATTATTCTGTGAGGGAGGAGGTTATGAAAATCTCTCGTCAGCAGTCCCACATCACTTTCCAGGGCCAGGATATACAAATATTCGCAGACATCTCCCCCATGACTATACAAAGACGCAGAACACTGAAACCACTGCTGGAGGTTCTGTCGCAGAAAGAAATCAAGTATTGGTGGGTATTCCCTTTTGCTCTGAAATTTACATACAAAGGCAAGACACACACCTTCACCTCCCTGACTGAGGGAGAAAAGATCCTCCGTACCCTACGGTTCATCTCATTGGAGTCATCAATGGACACTTCAAACTCACAAGCAGGGTCTTCCAAGTGACCCACTCCGACCAGCCCTATCTCCCCCACATGGAAGATGGCCAAAAGCAGACGCACCAAGGATCCTGCAAAAACCTGATATGGGGACTGAAATTGTGCAACTTAATTCCTGTCACGAGTAAATGCCCTTAGGGTATTCCTGACCTCTGTCTCCTGTGTGTGGTGGGAGACACAAGTGTCTTTGTATTTCGTCCATGCATCTATTTTTTTATTTTTTTTGATTGACGGCCTTTTTTTCCGTCGCGTGCCGCCTTTCCCTCTCCCCAGCCCCCTCCCCCCCCCTTTTTTTTTTCTCTTTTTTGGGGGGTGGGGAGGGTGGGGGGGCGGGGGGGAGTGTGTAAAATGTTCTCTTTCCTTCAAGTGCTAATGAGTTTGCACCGACCGTGATCCGTATTATTCCTTCGTATGTACTATTATAGTTTTAGATTGAGTATGTTCGTGTTTTTTTTTCTCTCTAAAATGACTTTTAACATTCATTTGCTTAATCTGAAGGCTGATGGGAGCTGGGGTGGCTGCCCTGTGCCTCTGACCGCTTCTGGACGGTGTATCATTCACTGTTTGGAGGTGGCCCTGTAGCCCATTTTGAGGGCTACGTTAGTGGTTTGAATGACAAGAATAGGGGAATTCTTTTTTTCTCCTACCCTTGTTGGTTCATACTGTCTCATCTCTTAAGATGTTTCTTAAGATGTTCTCATTTTTGTGTGTCTTACCCTTCAGTTCTTCTTATACTTAACCTCTTTTCTTCGATTGTCAGCCAGCTCCAGCAATACCTTACTTGTCATTCTCCGGATTTACCCAGGGTCTGCAGTCTGTACCTCCCTCTCTCATGCCTCGTGTGGATCAGGGTAAGTGAAATGTTGATCGCCTCGTTACTCCACCATTATAGCTGCATTCTGAATCTCACTTCTTCCTAGTATTATGAAAATAGCCTCACATAATGTTCAGGGCTTGAACTCGCCTATTAAGAGGAGGAAGATCTTTCAATCTTATCATTCCCAGAAGATTTCAGTGGTTCTTCTACAGGAAACTCATTTTCCTACTAGTTTCACCCCCACTTTTCTGCACGCTCAATATCCTCAATTTTTCTTAGCCAATGCGGAGGACAAGACTAGAGGGGTGGCGATTCTTTTTGCAAAATCTTGCAAGTTTAGCCCTATTTTAATACACAGAGACCCAGAATGCAGGTTTCTGCTGGTTAAAGGAATGATGAATGAACAATTAATGTCATTTGTCTCATACTATGCCCCCAATAGAGGCCAGAAAACCTTTTTTCAATCCATGTTCACTGCTTTGGAACCCCTTCTTGAGGGAGCGATTGTCTGCGCCGGTGATTCAAATATAGCTTTTGATCAGAGCCTGGACAAATCCAAGCCTATGGGTAGCAGACTTACCCGCCCAACCAAAGCCAGCTCGCACATAGCGAAATTAATTTTCCAACAAAATCTAGTGGATATATGGCAGGAACTTAATCTGACAAAAAGGGATTATACCCATTCTTCAAACCCACATCTTTCCTATTCTAGGATTGATCACATTCTCATTTCTACTAGACATGTCCCATTGGTGAATAAAGCCATCATAAAAGACACTTCACTCTCAGATCATTCAATAGTGATCTGCTCGATACAAACTCAAAATTTAGGCCCCCTCAAATCGCATTGGAGATTGAATGAGACCCTTCTTGATGACCCCAGTGTAGTCGCGGAAATTAACAAGACGATAGAAGAATATTTCACGCTAAATAATGTTGATGGAACCTCGGCTGAGACTTTATGGGCCGCTCACAAAACTGTTGTCCGCGGGAAACTAATTCAATTAGCATCTAAACGAAAAAGGGAGAAAAATGCGAAGATAGCTAAACTCGAAAGAGAATTTGAGCTTTTACGCAAGGACCATAAGAAGGACCAGAAGAAGGTACTTACCTCACAGCTAGACTCTGCTAGGCTAGCATTAAACTTATCACTCACAGTCAGGGCTGAAAAATCTCTAAATTGGAGTAACGCAAGATTTTATTTGCAGAAAGACAAAATGAATACGATGTTGGCAACTAAGCTCTCCCCGAGGTTCCGCGCGTTTTCACTCCCAAAAATTAGGTCACGAGATGGGACCACCACCCTTAATCCTATGCGCATTTTGCACGAATTTGAAACTTTTTACTCATCCCTTTATCAAAAGTCGGGAACGACCAGACACTCTGACATCAAATCTTTTTTAGATCACCTAGAGATCCCGTCTTTACAAAAGGGCCATATTGACCTAATGGATGCCCCGATCTCAGTGGACGAAACATTAGAGGTTATCAAAAAACTTAAAGGGGGTTCAGCGCCAGGACCTGACGGCTTCTCTTCTCCTTATTATAAATTTTTTGCGGAAACATTGGGTCCTCATCTCACAAAATTTTATAATTCAAAGCGAGGGGGAGAAGGCCTACATCCACATTTGAATGAGGCATACATTACGGTCATACCCAAACCAGATAAGGATCCAGAACTAGTGGAGAACTATAGGCCCATCTCTTTAATTAATAATGACTTAAAGATACTAACCAAAATCCTGGCCAACAGAATGAACTCTTTTATTCGCCTTTACATTCATAAGGACCAGGTTGGTTTCATCCCAGGGAGGCAGGGTCCAGACCAGGTAAGGAGAGCGGTGGACATTCTCTCGTTACTCCAGTCAGGCTGGTCCGGGGACCCCCCTCAGGAGGGAATCTTCCTGTCGTTAGATCTCCAGAAGGCATTCGACTCCCTGTCTTGGGAGTACCTTTTTGAGGTCCTGCAGCGGTGGGGCTTCGGTGAAAGCTTCCGGGGTCTTCTAAAATCCCTTTATTCAACCCCCAGGGCGAGGGTTAAGTTGCAGGGTTGTTTCTCAGATTTCATTAGCATCTCAAGGGGTACGAGACAGGGATGTCCCCTCTCCCCTTTAATTTTTGCCATAGCGATCGAAACTTTGGCTATAGCCATTCGATCTGAGCCTGACATAAAGGGGGTGACCTGTGGACCTCAAATCCACAAATGTGCACTTTTCGCAGATGATCTCCTCCTTTTTGTCACCTCTCCTGTTACCTCCCTCCCCATTATTTGTAACTTACTCGGGTCGTTTGGAAAGATATCGGGACTCAGGGTCAACTTTAATAAATCCCAGGCACTAAATATTTCCACACGCCCCTGAATAATCGAGGCCTTGAAACCTCACTTTGACTTTAAAAGGGGCGGAGACGTCTATTCGCTACTTAGGTATTAACCTGACCTCCAGGATCGAACGGCTTTATCAGACCAACTTCCCCCCCATGTACCGTAAATTGGAAAGTGATCTTCAGTTGTGGGCTCGACATACAATCTCCTGGGTGGGTAGGATCAATTCGATTAAAATGACCCTTTTTACCTAGATTGCTCTACTTATTCAGATCCCTCCCCATTCCCATCAAAAAAGATCAACTGAAATCATTCCAGAGTAAAATTGTCAAATTCATCTGGGGAGGTAAAGGATATAGATTGGCCCAAAATGTCTTATTTGGACTCAAGACACGGGGGGGTCTTGGTCTGCCTAACCTGTTTAAATACTATCAAGCTGCCAGATTAGCCCAACTGTCCTCCATCTACTCTAAGTGTGAGAAACCTGAGTGGCTAGACATAGAGGGGATGGCAGTCCCCGGTCTAAAACTGGAAAACCTAGGCCAGCTATAATGTCCCCAACACTGTCCCAATCACTGAAAATCTGGGATGATATGAGACATCTAAGCCCCTAACCAGTATTTTCCACAACCCTCAATTTGCAGCAGGAATGGACATTAAAGCATTCCAATGGTGGACGGACAAGGGGATTTATAGAATAGGAGATTTCCTTCTAACCACGGGACCCCTCTCTCTGACGCATTGTGTGAAGAAATTGGGTATGCCTGACCAAGAGAAGTCCCGATATTCTCTGATTTTCAAATTTGCTTCTTCATTTTGGGATAACAATATTGGTCCGCTGGCTTTCACCAATTACGAGCGCTGGTGTCACCGGATGGAAGAACACAGAGGAGGAATCTCCATAATATATACTGCCTTATCCAAAGTATTCTCTAAGTTCGCTTACATGGAGGCATGGGAGAGGGATCTGCAAATGACTTGGGACCTGGAGGAGTGGCATAGGATAGGTACGAGAACCTTTAAAGGTTTAAACAATTTATTCTTGATAGAAGCCAATCTCAAGGTGCTGATGAGATGGTATCTGGTTCCCAGTAGGCTTGCGTCAATGTTCCCAACTGCCTCCCCATTGTGTTTTAGAGAATGTCAAGCTCAGGGCACTATGCTTCATATTTGGTGGGAGTGTCCAAGAATTAGAGGATTCTGGAATAGGATTTTTAGTCTCATCAGAAAGGTCACGGGGGTGACAGTGGAGAAATCCCCACAGGTTGCACTGTTAGGGACTACTATATCCCAGGCTTCTAAACACAGACAAAGATTGATAGACTTTATGCTTCTGGGAGCAAAAACTACTCTAGCAGGGGTGTGGAAACAACCAAGAGTCTCCTATCTGACAGCCAAAAGGAAGATTTCGTGGGTTATGACCCAGGAAAAAATGATTAGCTCCATTTCAAACAATTCTGACCTTTTTGAGGCTGTGTGGGAACCCTGGGCCAGATATGTGGGAATCTCCCCATCAACTGGAAATGTGGCGCCATCCATGGGCACTGGGTAGATGACAATCAACTCAATTCCGTTTCCTTCTTCCCTTTCTCTGTCCCCTCTCCTCTCTTTCTCCATTTCCTTTCCCACCTTTTATTTCTCTAGGTGCTCGATGTTCATGTGCACCTTACCAGTTCACTAATTAACCTTTTTCCCTTCTTCTTTTTTTTGATTGGTATGTTATTGTTGATGGAACTTCTCTGGAGGGAGAAAGTAATCCTTTCACAATCAATTCATGGGAATGAAGGGGATTTCCTGTTTGCTGATTTATTATTAGTAAGAAGATCCTGGATTCTACCCAGTCTCCATTACCATCTTGATGCTCTTCTTTGCCCTGGTTTTTTCTTTTTTTGATTTTGGTTACCCATGCGGCTCACGGATCTTTGATCCTTCAGGGCATCTGTAGGAATATTCCGGGAGTTTTATGACTGTGGTTTAAGACCAGGAGGTAAGTTCTCTTTCGGCACAGTTTGTTCCCAATAGGGGTGTCGAAACAGTACTTTAGGTCTTTCTCCTGTTTCAGGCTTCCTTCTCTTCTATGGAACTCTATTTACCTGGTAGGGCAGATTGAACTGTTTTATACTGACTGATAGTTGGAGGCTTAGCCCCCTACTTCTTCTCTTCTGCAATATTTAATTATAATTATATTCTTATGATTTAACTATTTGTTATTTATCACTATCTACCTGTTTATATTAGATTGAGGAGGAGTATTCTATTGTATTTTTCAGGATGAATTGTACTATTTGTACTCTGTCAGTATTTGTCCTCTCACTTGTTTATTCGCTCCAAAATTGTTCTGGGAGCATTGATTGTATTCCTTTGATATTTATTTAAATAAAAATCTAAAATTGAAAAAAAAAAAAGAACAAGGCCTCTTTCACATGGGGAGGACTCTGTTGCAGTCCACCTGCTCAGCGGGGAATCTGTCTGATTATCCCCGCTGAGTAGGCGGATGTCTGGTCCGTGTCTGCTACGCTTATGCAGAGTGGACACAGACACAGCTTGCTCTGCTCTATGGATGGTTGGATATAAAAAGACCACCTGTTTGTTTACACTTAATGGCCATCCGATCCACCAGACAAATGGGGAAGGGATCACCATCCTTCTGTTTTTAGCGGACAGGATCAGATTGGATGTCGGCAGGTGTCAACACACAGATGCCCAATAGAGGGCAATGATTGGTCCTGAAAAACTGACAGGCAGACCTTATCAGTCCACCCATGGAAAAGGGGCCTAAGACCAAAAAGTTGGATGAGACATCACACTGATGGCATGGATAATGGCACATAAGCTGTGTGTGCTGGAGTGCAGATGTCATTGCGAGCAGAGTAAAGATATACTTTAGTGAACCATAGCTCTGATGTTTCACAGTTGTAGGATCTTCTTCTCAAAGTATATGAACTTGAAGAAGGCAAATGAGAACAAACCAATTGGCATCATTATACAGCTAATGATCCTGTAAGATCATTGCCATTGGGGTGGATTTCTATAGCAACATCACAGAGCTTCACACTCAATTAGCATCCTAAAGCCTTGAAAGTGAGGTGTGCATAGAAGGAAATGTGTCATCCTAGCACATTAGACTTACGTCACCCCTCTGCATTAAAACCTGTACAATCAACTTAAATTACTGTCTTTCCACTATCCCCAGTTCTTTATTGTATGACATTAAGGTGACCATACAGAATAGATTTTTTCCATTCATTGCATAAAAATGACTTGCACAGTGTATATGACAGGGAGCGTCAGTAACTGATGGATGCCCTGGGCCCAAACTGGAACTTTTTGGCAGCACTCCATGTTAAAGTATATGTCCCTTTGACAGGAAAAACATGCATCGTATATACAACCCTACTTGTATGATAAACGCATGATTATGTTAGGTGTTTATTGCACAGATGATGGATCTTTTTTTGACTGTACAGCCTTCCCTGAGGTGCAAGAGCTAGCAGCAATCAAGACTCATCTTATTGGTTTCCTGCAGTTGGTGGGTGCTACTACAGAATAGCTGCAATTTTCTGGGTCCTGTTTAAGAGTCTTCCTGTCTGCACACTGACCACAGGGCATCAATACTGCTGCCATTCATAGAATGCCTTGTATTTATTTAGTTGATACAATGCACTCTCTTATTGGACAAGGTGTACAACCTTCCTCTCCACTGCATCCAACCAGGTAATGCCTTAAATTTACTGAAAAAATACAAGGCATTCTAAAATGAGTGCAGTGCTGAGCAAAAAAAAATTTTGGGGTCAGTGTGCAGGGGGGAAGCCACTCGCACAGAACCCCAGCAGAAGGATTGTGACCATCACTGTAGTAGTGCCGACTGCTTCAGTCTTTAAGATGGCAGTTTTCATATACTCCAGAATTTATGAAGAGTGATCAGATGAATTTGCCATAAAATGAACTTAATCCCCCAAAAAACATTTCCAGTACATTTGTGAAGATGGCTTCAGGGTGCTAAAGAATGTCCAGCAAGCGCCAGACCTTGGAAATTGACTGGAGTAATGGCACTGCTGGGACAGTTAAAGGGCAAAAATGTATAAACCGATAACAAGACAATTTTATGGTCCAGTTTATTGAGGCCCCGACTAGGAATGATGCTTTGCTGGACCAGGTAATCTCAAATCATGCAAAGCTTTTTACCAATATTCATATTAAAGAATATCTGATGATTTCATTTAATGTTAGCTGTAAGCAACAAACACATAGGGGGAAAAATAAAAACACTTACCTTTAAGAGAGCAACATTTTCCAAGGATGAGAGCTGCTCTCCAAGACTTATGCCCTGTACACATGATCGGTTCATCCGATAAAAACGGTCTGATGGATTTTTTCATCAGATATCCGATGAAGCTGACTTTCATCAGTAATCAGTACTTTCATCAGGAAGCTTCCTGAGGACGCAATATACCTTGCGAAACGTGTAGAGACTGCTGACATCTGGGGAACCATGCGCTGATCATGAGATAGGCGTAGAGGGAACATGAAAGGAACGGCTTTTATCCTTCACCTGTTTTTGCATACACGGCTGGAGAAGCTTGGTGCCGGCATACGGGCACAACCAAATGTGAGTGTAACACTTACTTTTATTTAAGAAACCAATAAAAATTTTATGTACTACACCATGAGGGGCATTCCTCTTTTTTTGTGAGCCTTTGTAGAAAATACGTATAAGAGGAGCGGTTATCCTGGGAATGAACCAAAGGCATTTATTAAATGAAATCTGGTGAGTGACCATTCTTATCGGTGATGGGAATATCACTGAAGTGGTGAAAATACGTTGTGTTTTAACACCTCACGGGATAAGCATTGATCGGTTTATAAGCACTTGGCTAGTCATTGGGACTGTAATGAGAAGAGGACCAATCCATAAATCCTCTATCTAATTGTCACATGTATTTTTTTACATATATATATATTTCTTTTTGCAGCTATTATAATTATTTGTTTGTTTCTGTGGTAACGATTCTTCGAATCTGACATATGGGGAATGCATGCTTTATAAGAGCACTATTTAATATGTGTATAGCACATACAGTGCCTTGCGAAAGTATTCGGCCCCCTTGAACTTTGCGACCTTTTGCCACATTTCAGGCTTCAAACATAAAGATATAAAACTGTTATTTTTTGTGAAGAATCAACAATAAGTGGGACACAATCATGAAGTGGAACGAAATGTATTGGATATTTTAAACTTTTTTAACAAATAAAAAACTGAAAAATTGGGCGTGCAAAAGTATTCAGCCCCTTTACTTTCAGTGCAGCAAACTCTCTCCAGAAGTTCAGTGAGGATCTCTAAATGATCCAATGTTGACCTAAATGACTAATGATGATAAATAGAATCCACCTGTGTGTAATCAAGTCTCTGTATAAATGCACCTGCACTGTGATAGTCTCAGAGGTCTGTTTAAAGCGCAGAGAGCATCATGAAGAACAAGGAACACACCAGGCAGGTCCGAGATACTGTTGTGGAGAAGATTAAAGCTGGATTTGGATACAAAAAGATTTCCAAGCTTTAAACATCCCAAGGAGAACTGTGCAAGCGATAATATTGAAATGGAAGGAGTATCAGACCACTGCAAATCTATGAAGACCTGGCCGTCCCTCTAAACTTTCAGCTCATACAAATAGAAGACTGAGCAGAGATGCAGCCAAGAGGCCCATGATCACTCTGGATGAACTGCAGAGATCTACAGCTGAGGTGGGAGACTCTGTCCATAGGACAACAATCAGTCGTATACTGCACAAATCTGGCCTTTATGGAAGAGTGGCAAGAAGAAAGCCATTTCTTAAAGATATCCATAAAAAGTGTTGTTTAAAGTTTGCCACAAGCCACCTGGGAGACACACCAAACATGTGGAAGAAGGTGCTCTGGTCAGATGAAACCAAAATCAAACTTTTTGGCAACAATGCAAAACGTTATGTTTGGCGTAAAAGCAACACAGCTCATCACCCTGAACACACCATCCCCACTGTCAAACATGGTGGTGGCAGCATCATGGTTTGGGCCTGCTTTTCTTCAGCAGGGACAGGGAAGATGGTTAAAATTGATGGGAAGATGGATGGAGCCAAATACAGGACCATTCTGGAAGAAAACCTGATGGAGTCTGCAAAAGACCTGAGACTGGGACGGAGATTTGTCTTCCAACAAGACAATGATCCAAAACATAAAGCAAAATCTACAATGGAATGGTTCACAAATAAACATATACAGGTGTTAGAATGGCCAAGTCAAAGTCCAGACCTGAATCCAATCGAGAATCTGTGGAAAGAACTGAAAACTGCTGTTCACAAACGCTCTCCATCCAACCTCACTGAGCTCGAGCTGTTTTGCAAGAAGGAATGGGCAAAAATTTCAGTCTCTCGATGTGCAAAACTGATAGACATACCCCAAGCGACTTACAGCTGTAATCGCAGCAAAAGGTGGCGCTACAAAGTATTAACTTAAGGGGGCTGAATAATTTTGCACGCCCAATTTTTCAGTTTTTTATTTGTTAAAAAAGTTTGAAATATCCAATACATTTTGTTCCACTTCATGATTGTGTCCCACTTGTTGTTAATTCTTCACAAAAAATTACAGTTTTATATCTTTATGTTTGAAACCTGAAATGTGGCAAAAGGTCGCAAAGTTCAAGGGGGCCGAATACTTTCGCAAGGCAGTGTATATATATATATATATATATATATGTATGTATGTTTTTTAGCATATTTTTCTGAGAAGAATATTTGTATATAAGCACTTTTGCACACATTTATACACATTTGGTGTATTGTCAACAGAGGTAATACATATTGGGGTTAATAATCTAAAATATTGCCCAGAAGTAGGTGGCGATAGATTAATCACCAGAGGAGCGCAATTCACATACCATGCTGATTTTTAACCGATGGATTTCCCCCACAGACAATCGTTTTTTTCTATCAGTTTTTTAACCGTCAGATAATTTTAAAACAAGTTCTAAGTTTTTTCACCGATGGGAAAAAAACGATGGGGCCACACACGATCGGTTCATCTGATGAAAATGGTCCATCAGACCATTTTCATCAGATGAACCGATCGTGTGTACGCGGCATTAGAATAGGAGGGAATATTGGCATCAATGGACACAGAACAAGTATTCTTCAAAAAGACTGTATGCAAAATCACTGCAAAATATATTCCAATGAGCAATAAGTTTAAAAGGTTGAAAAAAAACTATGTGGCTCATGGCCAAAGTTAAAATAGCTATAAATAATAAGAAAACTACCTTTAAAAAAATATAAAAATGAAGGCACACTATCATTGTTTAAATGCTACAAAGAATATAACAGAATATGTAAAAAGGAAATCAAGGATGCAAAAATTTAAAACGAACGGCAGATTGCAAAATATAGTAGAACAAACCCCCAAAAATTCTTAAAATATATCAATAGTAAAAAAGTCAGGTCTGAGCATGTAGGCCCCTTACAAAATAATCTAGCGTGGGGACAAGGAGAAGGCAAATGCATTAAATACTTTCTTCAGCTCTGTGTATATAAAGGAGCATGGTGGAGCTCATGTCTATAATGGGGATGGTATAGACACAGCCACAAATGATCCACAATTGCTCAAAAGTGATATGGTCTAGAAATATTTAGACAAAATAAAGGTGGATAAAGCACCTGGACCAGATGGAATTCACACACAGATCCTAAAAGAATTGAGTTCTGTCATTTCAAAGCCATTGCTTCTCATTTTTAGGGACTTGTTAATGACTGGAATGGTGCTACTGGATTGGCGTAGGGCCCAAATTTAAAAAGCATTCTTAAGCCTCGTACACACGATCAGTCCATCTGATGAGAGCGGTCTGATGGATTGTTTCCATAGGTTAACCGATGAAGCTGACTGATGGTCCATCGTGCCTACACACCATTGGTTAAAAAAACGATCGGGTCAGAACGCGGTCACGTAAAACACAACGACGTGCAGAAAAAAATTAAGTTCAATGCTTCCAAGCATGCGTCGACTTGATTCTGAGCATGCGTGGATTTTTAACCGATAGTCGTGCCTACTAACGATCGGTTTTGACCTATCAGTTAGGAATCCATCGGTTAAATTTAAAACAAGTTGGCTTTTTTTTGACCGATGGATAACTAACCGATGGCGCCCACACACGATTGATTTGGTCCGATGAAAACGGTCCATCAGACCGTTCCCATCGGTTTAACCTATCGTGTGTACGTGGCCTAAGTCTTTACCAGGTAACTATAAACCTCTTAGTTTAACTTTTATAGTCGGGAAGATACTGGAGAGTTTAATAAAAGACCATATAGACGAGTTCTTGCTGGAAAAAATATTTTAAGCAACAGACAGCATGGATTCATGGAAGTCAGAAGTTGTCAGACAAACCTGATTTATTTTTATGAGGAGGTAAGTAAAACCCTGGACAGAGGCGTGGCGGTGGCTGTGGTATACTTGGATTTTGCAAAAGCATTTGACACAGTTCCCCACACACAGCTAATGTGTAATGTAAAGTCTACAGGATTGGAAATATCAGTTTGTAAATGGATAGAAAACTGTTTAAAAGACCAAATTCAGAGAGTCGTGGTTAATTATTTGGTCTGAATGGTCTACGATTATCAGTGGTGTAAGGTTCAGTGTTGGGGCCCTTATTTTTTAATATCTTTATAAATGATATAGGGTCTGGGATCAAAAGTAACATTTCAGTCTTTGCAGATGACACCAAGCTATGCAGTGGAATAACGTCCTTACAGGATGTCTACAATTTACAAGCCGACCTCAATGCTCTGTCTAATTGGGCGACTAAGTTGCAAATGAGGTTTAATGTTGATAAATGTAAAGTTATGCACTTGGGGCTAAGAATATGCATACATCATACATACTAGAGGGAGTACAACAAGGGGGATCCATAGTGGAGAAGGTCCTGGAGTTTTTGGTAGATCATAAGTAGTGTTGATCAAGAATATTCGCATTGCGAATATTCGTTACGAATATTGCATATACAAGTATTCGCGAATAACTCGAATATCACGGTGAATATTCGCTATTGCAAATATTCGTATTTTATCAAATTTATTTTTAAAACAGATCACATCCTAGTGATCTCCATCGACGTCTAAAAGCATTGCTGGTATGATTAGAGACCCTGGGCCGAGTAGCTGAGGCGATCCTTTTATGTTGCCGAATATTCGCGAATACTTTCTCTGCCCTTCATTTGCATCAGAGCCAATCAGAGTTCTCCTACCACAGTTGTCAGAGGTTAGCAACCTCCATAGCAACCAATAGAAACCTGCCTGCACGACCATTATATAAGATCACTCCCAGCAGTATTTCAGTGCAGATTCACAAGGTGGCTAGAGAGAGTGGAGTGTTTCTGTGTGTTTTTCCTGTGTATTGCGATCTTAGAGCTTAGCATTGTGCTTCCTATAGTGCTTTCAGTTCTGAGTTTCCTGCTTCTAAAACCAAATGCTTTTTTCAAAGCAAAAGACCCAACAGCTTTTCTAAAAGCTCAGATTTGTGTTATCTTGTCCAGGTTAGTGTAGCTTAGTGTTAGATAGATTTCTGTGTAGTTAGTGTAAGTGTACATTTCTTTAAGGTAGCGTGTTGTTATCGCGCATGCGCATGCGTGGACGAGAATTTCGCAATCAATTTCGCATTCGCATTAGCGAAATTTCAGAAAAACATTTTTTTCAGAAAATATCACGAATATTCGATATTAACAAATATTTCACGAATATTCTTCTATATATTCGTGAAATATCGCGAAATCGAATATGGCGTATTCCGCTCAACACTAATCATAAGCTCAATAATGGCATGCAATGACAAGCTGCGGTTTCCAAAGCGAGAAAATTCCTTTCTTGTATCAAGAGAGGTATGGACTCCAGAAAGAGAGAGATATAATTAAGCCCCTGTACAAATCATTAGTAAGACCTCATCTGGAATATGCAGTTCAGTTTTGGGCACCAGTTCTCAGAGAAGATATGGGGAAACTGGAGAAAGTACATAGAAGGGCAACTAAACTGATAGGAGGCATGGAGGAGCTCAGCAATGAGGAAAGATTAGAGGAACTAAATGTATTCTCTCTTGAGACAAGGAGATTAAGGGATAATATGATCAACGTGTACAAATACATAAGTGGTCCATATAGTGAACTTGGTGTTGAGTTATTTACTTTAGGGTCAACACAAAGGACAAGGGGGCACTGTTTACATCTAGAGGAAAAAAGATTTAGTTCCGAATACGGAAATGTTTCTTCACAGTAAGGCCTCGTACACACGATCGGACATATCCGATGAAAACGGTCCGCCACGTCACCGCCACGTCACCGCCACGTCACCGCACCAGGAAGTTAAACACTTCCGCGCATGCGCCGAATCCATTCGGCGGCGGCGCGGCGGCGGTGGGGGATGACATGTCTGCTGGTAAGTGTACTAACCAGCAGACATGTCGGGCGGACAGATTCCCACCGGATAGATTTCAAAGCATGCTTTGAAATCTGTCGGGTGGAGAAATCTGTCCGCTAGCCCATACACACGAGCGGAGATGTCTGCTGAAACGGTCCATCGGTGTGTACGAGGCCTAAGAGCTGTGAAATGTGGAAATAGACTCCCTCCAGAGGTGGTTCTGGCCAGCGCAGTAGATTGCTTTAAAAAAGGACCTGCATTCTTTCCTAAATGTACATGATATAACGGGGTACTGACATTTATAAGTAAAGTTAATCTGGGGAAAATCTAATTGCCTTTCGTGGGATCAGGAAGGAATTTTTTCCCCTGCTGTAGCAAATCGGAGTATGCTTTGCTGGGGTTTTTCATCCTGTGGGTGAAGGATTTTATTTTATTTTTTTAGTTGAACTGGATGGACTTCTGTTATTTTTAAACCTGGCTAACTAGGAAACTATGTAACGACAGTTGATTCAGCTGTGGGATCAGGGCACCACCAGTGCAGAGCTTGCTCAGGAATGGCAGCAGGCAGATGTGAGTGTACCTACAGGCACAGCGTAGAGAAGACTCTTAGGCCGCGTACAGACGATGAGACATGTCTGCTCAAACATGTCCGACAGACCGTTTCCAGCGGACATGTCTCATCGGATTTTGGTCCGATGGCGTGTACACACCATCGGATGAAAATCCCCTCGGGCTGAGGACGCAGTGACGTGGCGGTGACGTTGACGCCGCCACGTCACCACTCCAGGAAGTAAAATACTTTCACGCAGGCCTATTAACCATGCTTTGGAATTTGTCCGATGGACAAACCTGTCCGCTAGGTCGTACACACAATCGGAGATGTCTGCTGAAACGGTCCATCTAACCAGTTTCAGCAGATAAATTCGATCGTATGTAGGCGGCCTTAGAGGATGGCCTAATGTCAAGAAGAGCAGTAAAGAAGCCACTTCCCTCCAGGAAAAACATCAGAGGCAGACTGTTATTCTGAAAAAGGTACAGGGATTGGAATGCTAAGGACTGGGGTGAAGTAATTTTCTCTGATGAATCCCCTTTCCGTATGTTTGGAGCATCTGGAAAAAAATCTTATATGGAGAAGAAAAGATTAGCGCTACCATCAGTCCTGTGTTATGCCAACAGTAAAGCATCCTGAGACCATTCATGTGTGGGTTTGCTTCTCAGCCAAGGGAGTGGGGCTCACTCACAATTTTGCCTAAGAACACAGTCAGGAAAAAAGAATGGTACAAAAACATCCTCCGAGAGCAACTTCTCCCAACCATCCAAGAACAATTTGGTGAGGAACAATGTCTTTTCCAGCATGATGAAGCACCTTGCTAAAAGGAAAGAGTGATAACTAAGTGGTTTGGGGAACAAAACATTGAAATTTGGATCCATGGTCAGGAAACTCCCCAGACCTTATTCCCATTGAGAACTTGTGCTCAATCCTCAAGAGGCGAGTAAACAAAAAAAAAACACAAATTCTGACAAAATCCAAGCCTTGATTATGCAAGAATGAGCTGCCATTATTCAGGATGTGACCCAGAAGTTGATTGGCAGCACGTCAGGGCAAATTGCTGAGGTTTTAAAAAAGATGGGTCAACACTGCAAATAGCATACCATAGTAACATCTGACAAAAAGATCTAAAAACAATGAAGCAGCAGACTTTGTGAAAATGTATATTTGTGTCCTTCTCAAAACATTTGTCCACGGCTGTATCTCTCCCACTGATACCAACAATGGTGCACTATTCCTCCCGCTAATACCAATGGGGCATGTTTTTCTCCCATTGACACTAGGGATCTTTTACTCACACATTGCCCACAGTCTGGCCCCCTCAAAGTCTGAAGGACAGTAACCTGGCCCTTTGTTCAGAAAGTATGGGGACCCCTGCTGTAGTGCAACAGGACAGCATTAAATGCACCTTTTTTTTAGCAGTGACATGGGATGTATAATGCACGGTCTTGCAGGACAATTTCATGGGTCAGATGATAGATGCACCAACTAGAAATAAGGTGTTACTAGATCTACTGATTACCAACAATACAGACCTGATCACGGATGTGGAAATATGGGGCAATTTAAGTAATCGTGATCACAGGTCAATTGGCTTCAGTATAACATCACACAAATAGGAAACATAAGAAAATACAAAGGCACTGAATTTCAAAAGAGCCAACTTCCCTAAACTACGAACCTTGCTAGAAAATATAAATTGGGATAAAATCTTAGGAACAGAGGAGAGATGGGTTTGCTTTAAGAGCATATTAAATAAGTGTATCCTATTGAGTAATACATTTAAAAGAGAAAACAAAAGTCCTGGATGGCTTAACGCCAATGTAAAAATGCATATAAAAGCAAAAGAGAAGGCCTTCAGAAAATACATAGGTTGAAGGATCATCATCAGCATTCAGACTTTATAAATAATGCAACAAGAAATGTAAGGGTACATTTAGGGTGGCTAAGATAGAACATCAAAAACACATAGCGGAGGAGAGCAAATAAAATACCAAGAAATTCTTTAAGTATGTAAACAGTAACAAAGGGAGGACAGGCCATATTGGCCCCATAAAGAATGAGGAAGTACATCGGGTTACAAAGGATGGGGAGATGGCGAAGGTATTCAAATGTATTCTTCTCCTCAGTCTTCACGAGGCTTTAGTAACCAAAACTGCAGAGTTTATCCTTATGGCTAACAGAGGACAGAATTAGAATTTGACTTGGGAAGCTTCACATTAATAATTTCCCGGGACCGGATGGCCTGCACCCTAGGGTACTTAGGGATCTCAGTCAAGTAATTGCCAGAAAGTTGTTCCTAATTTTTACTGACAGTCTACTTACTGCAATGGTACCAGCGGATTGGAAAAAAGCCAATGTAGCACCAATAGTCTCTAGAGAAGAGACGATTGAGAGGGGATTTTATTTCAATTTACAAATACCATACTGGTGGTGACCCCCACAATAGGGAAAAAATATTTTTGCGGAAGGGAGTTTAACAAGACACGTGGCCACTCATTAAAATTAGAAGAAAAGAGGTCTAACTTTAAACTACTTAGAGGGTTCTTTACTGTAAAAGGATGTGGAATTCCCTTCCACAGGTGGTGGTCTCAGCAGGGGGCATCGATAGTTTAAAAAAAACTATTAGATAAGCACCTGAGCGACCACAACATACAGGCATATACAATGTAATACTGACATATAATCACACACATAGGTTGGACTTGATAGACTTGCGTCTTTTTTCACCCTCACCTACTATGTAACTATGTAACTAGCATCCCAAATTCATATGCATCAACACTCATTGGACCGCTGATTGATCTAATATTCACTTCAGGGATGTTGTTGAAGTGGATGACCTAATAGCAGAATATGGGTTGAAGGGCCCTGACTGCTTCATTTCCCTTGGGTTGGATTACTAGCTACAGTGTCTTTGGACCTATTTAATTGTGTGCTGTTTTAAAATGCATCAGTAAAATGCACTAATTGTCCAGTGGAAGTAGGATGCAACAATTTTATGACTGAGATAAGTGAACCACTATCATGAAAACAATGCCCTTTTTATATTCTGTATTTCTATATATAGGTTAGTGTCCTGTAATCAGTGCTATAAAATGTCAGCCTAATTTTTTTCTCTGTTTTATTGACTTGAAGCCATTGTGTGTGTAATTTCAGTGGGTAACAGCTTGGTGATACTTGGTGATATCTCTTGCTACATTCCCTCAATTAACCATCCATGGGCCACCTAGGGTGGAAACAATTCTGTCAGCTAATTGGTTCATGTTTTATTATTTGCTGAATGATGAAAAGAGACTGACAACTTCAGCCTTTCTCAGTAACACTGTAATAAATGTTAGATATTATTTGAATACATCTAATTTGTGCCTTTATTAACATGTTACCTAATATAGAACTCCAGTGAAAACTTTTTTTTTTTATTAGGATGAAGTGGAAGGGTTAGAACCTTTGTCAGGTTGTATTGCTGTCTGTGTCTCTGTTGGGAAAAACCCACTTCACTTATCAGCGATAAAAGTTTCTTCACATTCAGACTACTTAAAATGTAATTCCAGTTTTGCAGCCAAATTGGTGAAGCACCCTTGTCCCAAATAGGGCTACAGGTAAATTTATGTCACGTATGTCACGTCTACCTCAATGCAGGTGGACAGACACTATAGCTAGCTACTGTGTGCTTCTCCTATAGCAGACCCCTTTCCCTTAAGGCAAGCAGGCCCATCGGTACTTGGTTGCCCCCTGGACTTATACACAATGCTATAGTGCCTGGCCACCACACCAGTGCAGACATGAACACAGCAAACAACAGACTACTTGCAGTTTAGCAGACAGATAGCATGGTTCTATGACAGTCCAGGTAAAAGGCAAGCTGAGTTCAGGAAATAGTCCAATATCCGATCTGGGTAATTACACAGGAAAATCCAACAGCAAAGCAGGGCAGACAAACGGGAGGCTTGATCAGGAACGATGCAGGTAACTCTGTCTCTATCTCAAGCAAGGGATAGAGTGTTCGGTTTGCTTATATCAAGTGACTGACCAGATCAATCACCTTGCAGGTGAACACAGACAGGGGAAATGCAACAGCCAACACCCAGATGCTGGAATGAGGAGCAGGAGCACTAAAGCCTTGTACACATGATTGGATATCTGATGGAATATAATCCGATGGATTATTTTGTCGGATATCTGATAAAGCTGACTTTCATCAGTCTTGCCGACACACCATCAGTCAAAAATCTGACTGTGCCAAAACTACGGCGAGCCGAATTTTTTTTTAATTCAATGCTTCTGAGCATGCGTCGATTTGATTCTGAGCATGCGTGGATTTTTATCCGATGGAGTTCCACACAGAAGGTCAGATTTTTCTATTTTTTTTTTTTTATCCATACGGAAAAATGTAAAACATGTTCTATTTTTTTTGCACCGATGGGAGAGAAAAAAAACGATGGGGCCCACACATGATCGGTTTGTCCGATGAAAACAGTCCATCGGTCTGTTTTCATTGGACAAACTGATCGTGTGTACACGACTTTAGTGATCCTGACAATTTAGTTGTGATGGGTGGTAGCCAGCCTGGCTAATTTGTAGTGTTTAGTGGTCAAATGTCTTTCTTCCTAATCCTGTTTAGCTGTGGCTTCTCTTTTTTGTCAGTAGATGTGTTGTTGCCTTTGACATTAATATGATGAGCTACAGTATAGTGAGTTCAGGTTATGAATAAACATACCTTGCTTAGCCAATCACATTCACTGCTATGAATGCCTAGGAGGAGGTATTTATTTCGAAGGAGTCAGGTGATCAGGGTCTTCCCCGCCCAGGCTGTGGTCTGGGTGACATGTGTGTGAAACAGCTCTTGGCTGATAGGCATGAAGCATGAGGCCTATCCAGGTGTTCTCCTGGCTGCTAGGCCTATCCGGGTGTACAAGATCCACAGAGAAAAGCCTGCTCATTATCCAGAAACAATTCTGAGAGGAATGGAGTTCTAGAGAAGTACCAGAGGTGACTCTTCATGGACTGAGGATCCATGAGGTGGCTGGGAGAGCGTCAAGAGAGAACTCATCAAAAATAATTCAGTATGATGCAGTGAGTGAGTGAGTGAGTGAAAAACTTATAAAAAAAAATATATATAGCGCAGCACATGCAAACTGAATCGCCTCTGGCTGCTGTATCCATTCCGTGAGTGAGACCCTTTGACCTCAGAAGAGATGGGTTTTAATCCTTCTCCTAAAGGCCTAGTGGTCCAACTCCAATCGAGTGGTGGTTGGCAAAGTAAGACCTTTTTTATACACTGAGGTGCTTTCCAGGCTCTATAAAAAATAGCACCTGCAAATCGCCTCCTGTAAAGCGCCTCTCTTCTCGATCCAATGTTAAAGCCCAAGGGCTTTCCCACTGGAGCGGTGCGCTGGCAGGACGTCAAAAAAAGTCCTGCAAACAGCTTCTTTGAGGCGCTTTAGAAGTGGCCTGATCTTAATGATCCTCTACTTACCCCCCTGCTGGGTCAAGGGCGGATCCAGAGTCTAGTCTCGGGGGGGGCACTGACAGAAAATAAGGTGTTGCTTACAGAACTCAATTAGGTGTCCGATGTGTCTGCTGCAATGTTGCAGTACTGCTAAAAAATCAATGATCCCCGCCATTACTAGTAAAAAATATTTAAATATGAATGCCATAAATCTATCCCATGGTTTGTAGACGATTGTCAGGGACTGCAGACGTGGTACAAGAGATGGTCAGAGACTGCAGACATGGTACAGGAGATGGTCAGAGACTGCAGACGTGGTACAAGGAAATGGTCAGAGACTGCAGACATGGTACAAGAGATGGTCAGAGACTGCAGACATGGTACAAGAGATGGTCAGAGAATGCAGATATGGTACAAGAGATGGTCAGAAACTGCAGACATGGTACAACAGATGGTCAGAGACTGCAGACGTGGTACAAGAGATGGTCAGAGACTGCAGACGTGGTACAATAGATGGTCAGAGACTGCAGACATGGTACAAGAGATGGTCAGAGAATGCAGATATGGTACAAGAGATGGTCAGAGACTGCAGACATGGTACAAGAGATGGTCAGAGACTGCAGACGTGGTACAGGAGATGGTCAGAGACTGCAGACGTGGTACAAGGAGATAGTCAGAGACTGCAGACGTGGTACAAGGAAATGGTCAGAGACTGCAGACATGGTACAAGAGATGGTCAGAGACTGCAGACATGGTACAAGAGATGGTCAGAA
This sequence comes from Rana kukunoris, assembly GCA_029574335.1. Lineage (NCBI taxonomy): Eukaryota > Metazoa > Chordata > Amphibia > Anura > Ranidae > Rana > Rana kukunoris. Next base: position 131,555,773 of record CM056049.1, read on the forward strand.
ACTGCAGACATGGTACAAGAGATGGTCAGAAACTGCAGACATGGTACAAGAGATGGTCAGAGACTGCAGACGTGGTACAAGAGATGGTCAGAAACTGCAGACGTGGTACAAGACATGGTCAGAAACTGCAGACGTGGTACAAGGGATGGTGAGAGACTGCAGACGTGGTACAAGGGATGGTCAGAGACTGCAGACGTGGTACAAGGGATGGTCAGAGACTGCAGACGTGGTACAGGAGATGGTGAGAGACCCCCCTGCAGACATGGTTCTACAGAAGATGGTGAGAGACTGCAGACGTGGTACAGGAGATGGTGAGAGACTGCAGACGTGGTACAGTAGATGGTGAGAGACTGCAGACGTGATACAAGAGATGGTCAGAGAATGGAGACTCTATGGTACAAGAGATGGTCAGAAACTGCAGACATGGTACAAGAGATGGTCAGAGACTGCAGACATGGTACAAGAGATGGTCAGAGACTGCAGACGTGGTACAAGAGATTTTGGTCAGAGACTGCAGACGTGGTACAGAAGATGGTCAGTTTTAGACTGCAGACGTGGTACAAGGGATGGTCAGAGACTGCAGACGTGGTACAAGGGATGGTCAGAGACTGCAGACGTGGTACAAGGGATGGTCAGAGACTGCAGATGTGGTACAAGAGATGGTCCCCTTTAGAGACTGCAGACGTGGTACAAGGGATGGTCAGAGACTGAAGACATGGTACAAGAGATCATTGCATCCTCACTGTGTATATGAACGCAACCCCACCTTTGTATATCAATGCAGTCCCACTTTTGTATATCAATGCAACCCCACTTTTGCATATCAATGCAACCCCACTTTTGCATATCAATGCATCCCCACTTTTGCATATGGGCAATGCATCCCCACTTTTGCATATCAATGCATCCCCACTTTTGTATATCAATGCATTCCCACTTTTGTATATCAATGCAGTCCCACTTTTGTCTATCAGTGCAAAAACCCCGCTTTTGTCTATGCCGAAAAGTGCAGCCACACTGTGCACGGCACTCACCATGGCATTGCCTCGATCACACACAGCAGGCATCTCCTCTCCCGACGTGTGTCATGGAACAAACAGGAGCTGAAGGTCTGTGTTCGGTAGGCCAGTGTGCTCTAGCAAGGTCCCCCCTAGAATAAAAAACAGGCTTGTGTGATAGACAAAACACTGATTGTCAGGAAAGGTCTTGGCAGTATGGAGCACACAGCCCTTCCTGCGTTCAGGTGTGACCTGAATGCAATCAGCACGCCTCTATAATACCCGGCGTGTGTAATCACTCCTCGCCCTGGTATCTGTCTACTAACCTGATCCTGAGCCTGATATCTGACCCTGAGCCTGCTGTCCCCTTTCTTGACAGATTCTGATCTGATACGGGCGACCTGACCTGATCCCTCTCCTGGACATTCCCTTCCTGCCCATTCCCTGTCTGCAGCTTCTTCTGTGATCTCCTGGTATATGACCTCGGCTTGGCTTTTGGTTTATGATTACGGCATTTCCCCTTCACTTATATATGCTTTGTTGTTATTTGTGCACTGTTTGTCTTCACCTGTTTTGTTCACCTTGTAAATAAACACCTTTTATTTCACTGCATACAGTGTTGGTCTCCTCTGTGTAGGCACACAGTACTGGTCTATTTAGAATCCCTGACACTGGTTCAATCAGTGTTCCATCCCCATCTACTATCACACGAGCAGGTCTAGCACAGGCAGCACAGCCGAACACAGATCCAGCTCACACACAGCCAGAGATGCCCGATGTCAGCAGGAGAGAGGGGAGTGCTGCAGTCAGCAACAGCTCAAAGCAGCCTCAGGACAGGCAGCCTACCAGCCCTGGTGATGAGAGAGAGAGAGAGAGAGAGAGAGTGACAGACTCGGCAGCAGCAGCTGCAGGCACCGCAAAGCAGTTTAAAAAAAATGATAAAAAAAAAGTTATAAAAAATAAATAAAACAATATATAAAAAAAATAAAAAAAAAACATTTATAAAAAAAAGGGGGTTTGACGCATGGGGCCCTGGGGACCTCTGAGCCCTTTAATAAAAATATATCTATATATAAAAAAAGAGAAAAAAATTATAAAAAAAGGAGGGTTGTCCTCCGGGGGCCCTGGGGACCTCTGTGCCCTTTAATAATAATACTAACAATAATAATAATAATTTTATATATATATATATATAAATATACAAATTTAATAAAAAAGGGGGGTTTGCCATCTGGGGCCCTGGTGGCCTCCGGGCCCCTGGGGACCTCCAGACCCCTAAAAAAAAAATGGCCCTTTAATAAAAAAATAAAATAAAAAAATATATTTTTTTTTATTAAAATAAATAAAAAAAGGGGGGGTTGCCATACGGGGCCCTGGTGGCCTCCGGGACCCTGGGGACCTCCGGACTTCTAAAAAAAATAAAAGAAAAAAAATTGGCCCTTTAATAAAAAATAAAATAAAAATATGTTAAAAATTTTTTTTTTTTATAAAGCCAATGTGACATGATTGCCTCGGGGGGGGGCAATTTCCCCGTTGCCCCCCCCCCCCCCTGGATCCGCCATTGGTGTGTATGGGGCCTAATACTTGCAAACAAAATGAAGGTTTCCAGTTTGTAGTGTACATAGATTTGTAAGACAATGGGATAAAGGCATATTCCTAAAACTTTGATTTACATCATGGTAACTGTAAAATTGTGTGGATGCATCAATACAGTGCATGTTATCTCAGCCGGCAGAGCTTGGATTCATTGAAGGAGGTTGCCAAAAATGTAATTATTGCAGAATATACAGCATCATGCTACATAACTAAGCTCCATTTAATGCTGAAAAAACTAAATTATTAATCTTTATTTAATTTACTTAATTTATTTAATTATCGTAAATAGAAAACTATCTTTAGATATATTTTGAATCCAAAAGCATTTTATTAAAATAAATAAAAAATAAAAAGATTTATATCCACCCTGGCCCTATCTATGGTTAAAGCGGAGTTCCACCCAGAAATTGAACTTACGCTTTTTGGAACCCTCCCCCGCCCTCCGGCGTCACATTTGGCATCTTTCAAATACAGGTATTTGCACCCACTTCCGGGAATGACTCCCACGGGTCCCAGGAGACAGCGAGGACCACAGGGAAAGCATTGCGCTACTCGTGCATGCACAGTAGGGAACCGGGCAGTGAAGCCGCAAGGCTTCACTTCCTGATTCCCTCATCGAGGATGGCAGCGGGGGCAGCAGAGACGAGCGATTGCTCGTCTTCTGCTGCCGACATCGCGGGTGCGCTAGACACATAAGTATCCATTTATTAAAAGTCAGCAGCTGCAGTATTTGTAGCTGCTGGCTTTTAATATTTTTTTTTTTGCGGGACCTCCGCTTTAAGACCTATTGGTGTCCTGGTATCTAGAGTAAATAATTATTGCTGGAGTAGGATGCGCTAAAAGTTGCCCCCTGGAGGTAGTCTATTATATATCCGCTCTATGCTGGAAAAAGAAAACCTATCCAAATGATTATTGTGTACCTCTCTGAAATGTTTTGAAACATTCAATATACAGTATATTCTGGCATTGAGGTTATTTGTATCATTAGTTCAGATATTCTCACCCTGTACATCCCACATATTGCATCCTACAAGTGCTGCACTCTATAAGTGGAACAAATTTAGAACTACAATTTGATACATTTTTTGTGCTGAAAAGCTCCTTTCCTGAACACGAATTAGGTGCCTCTAAAATCCTCTAAACCAGGGGTGTCAAACTCCATTTCATTGTGGGCCGCATCAGCATTAGTGTTGCTCACGAATATTCGCATTGCGAATATTCGCTACGAATATTGCATATTCGAGTATTCGCGAATAACTCGAATATCGCGGCGAATATTCGCTATTTCGAATATTCGTATTTTTTTAAATTTCGCAATCAATTTCGCAATCAATTTCGCATTCGCACTAGCGAAATTTCGCAATCAATTTCGCATTCGCACTAGCGAAATTTCGCTATTTTTTATTTTTTGATTTTTTTTATAAAATATAGCGAATATTCGTAAATATCGAATATTCGTGATATTTTATCCAAAAAAAAATAGCGAAATTTCGCAATCATTTTCGCTTTCGCATATGCGAAATTTCGCTATTTTTTTTTTTTATAAAATATAGCGAATATTCGTAAATATCGAATATTCGTGATATTTTATCCAAAAAAAAAAAATAGCGAAATTTCGCATTAGCGAAATTCCGCATTGGCGAAATTTCGCAATTTTTTTTTTATTTTTTTTTAATAAAATATCACGAATATTCGATATTAACGAATATTCGCGAATATTCTTTGAAATATTCGCGAAATATCGCAAAATCGAATATGGCGTATTCCGCTCATCACTAATCAGCATTATGATTGTCCTCAAAAGGGCCGGTTGTATCTGTAAGATTAGATGTCCAGCGCATCCCCTCCCCTTACATTAGATGTCAAGAGCCACCCCACCATTAGAAGTTGAGTCCCCCACTCTCCCTTGCATCACATCACAGTGCACCCCCCTTTCCATATGCTACTACTGTGAAGAATCTGGATGCAGTGCTTGAAAGCAGAAAGTAGGGGTCTGGAGGAGGACCAGAGGAGGGCTGGAGCTCTCCTGGTGCGAGGGCTACATGAAATGGCCTGGAGGGCCGTATTCGGCCTACGAGCATTGTGTTTGACACCTGTGCTCTAAACGAATGCCGCGTACACACGATCGTTAATTCTGACCAAAAAAGTCCGATGTGAGCTTTGGGTCGAAAATTTGGACCGTGTGTATGCTCCATCAGACTTTTGCTGTTAGAATTTCCACCAACAAAAGATTGAGAGCTGGTTCTCAAATCGGAAAATCTGCTTGTCTGTATGCAATTCCGACGCACAAATAAACACACATGCTCAGAATCAAGCAGAAGAGCCTATTGAACTTCATTGGTCTCGGCTCGTCGTACGTCGTGTACGTGACCGCGTTCTTGACGTTCGGAATTTACGACAAGATTTGTGTGACCGTGTACGTGACCGTGTATGCAACACAAATTTGAGCCAACATTCCGTCAGAAAAAAAATCCAAGGTTTTCTTGTCGGAATTTCCGATCGTGTGTACGCGGCATAAGGTGACCAGATTTTTTTAAATGAAATCCGGGGACATATTTTTTTTTTAATAGTAATGGCGGCAATCAGGGAATCTCTGACTGCTCTCTTTTTGGCTCGACGAGTTCCTCGACAGTTTTCTTAGCGAAAAGTGTACACACAACCGGTTTCCTCGGCAGAATACGTCTCCCATCGAGTTTCTTGCTGAATTCTGCCGAGGAAACCGGTTGTGTGTACGGGGCCTTACTCTCCGGGCCCCAGCTACTACTGGGCGGGGAGCGGAGGAAGATCACTCTGACTAGGAAGGCAAAGAAATAGGCAGGCAGGCGGCTGGATGGGACTTGAGCCAGGGCAGAAGAACATGGGAGTGGAGCTGAATGGACATGCACCCGAAACTGAAGAAATATTCACTCCGCTCCGACCAGCACTTTATCATCAGAAAGGGGCATAGATAGTGTAAAAAAATACACCCCGCTAAGCTAGTAGGAGCGGAGGTGTGTAATTCAGATTTTTTATTCTGCACTGACTGTCTTTGAAATTTCCCCAGCCCCTGTTCAAATCCAATCCGGGGACAAAACCAGGGACAGACTTGGTCCGGGGACAGTGTCTTCAATCCAGGGACTGTCCCCGAAAACCGGGGAAGTATGGTCACCCTGCTCTACACACCTACTGTATGTGTGCATGGACACATAGGTTAACATGGAGGGGCATTGATCTCAAGCAGGCATCAGGCCTTGCAGTCTTACTGCCAGAAACAAGAAACAACCTTTAATGCAGTATATAAGTGGGTATGGGAGGGCTCACAGCAACCATATTGTCAGTGTGTGTCAGACAGTAGCTCGGAAAAAGCATCAGGAACAGACCCAACAGACAAGGTGGCTTCAAGCAAACAAGCAAGTAGAATGCAGACAAGCAGATGGCAACCATTTAGCAGATGACAAACTTTCAGCCATCTGCCTGACTGCACCACAGACAAGCAACCAGTCTATGAACCACCACCAGATATTAGGCAACAGATAAGCTTACTTTACTTATAAGAGCTCTATAGATCTCTCCTAATTATATATGATGTAGTCGCATGGTTCTTTATCTATCTGTGCTGTAATGAAGCTCAGCATTTGCTAATACACTACTTCCTGAGTTTACCTAATCACATAAAATATCAACAATGTATGAATCAATTGTCTCATAAACTGTCATGCACAGCTACAAAGTAAGGCAGTATAAAATATATGAATGCACTGCCACCTTGTGGGTTCTTTATATATCTGCTGTCTGAGTTAAAGGGGTTGTAAAGTCAAATTGTTTTATTTATTTTTTTAAATAACAAACATGAATGAATGAAAACTTATATAGCGCGGCACATGCGAACCAAATCGCCTCTGGGCGCTTGTTGTTTCTGTCTCTTTTGATATCAAAAGAGATGAGTCTTGATCTTTCTCCTGAATGCTGAGTGGTTCTCCTCCAACCGAATGCTGGTTGGTAAAGCGTTCCATAGTCTGGGACCTTGGACTGCGAATCTTCTATCTCCTTTGGACTTGTAGTTTGTTTTCGGTATCTGGAGTAGATTTTGATTGGTGGATCGCAGAACGCGATTGGGATTATGAGCTTTTATTTTTCCGCATAGATAATGGGGAGCATTCCCATGGATACATCTATGCGTTAGACAGAGTGCTTTAAAAGTGATTCTGTCTTTTACTGGCAACCAATGAAGGGTTCTCAGTGAAGGTGAGATTGATTCCCAGGGTTTTTTCCCAGTCACAAGTCTAGCGGCCGTATTTTGAACGACTTGTAGATGAGCGATTTGGTACTTGGGGAGTCCGAGGTAAAGGGCATTTGCATAGTCCAATCTAGAGTATACAATTGCTCCCACCACGACCGCTATGTCTTCTTTGGGAATAAAAGGAGTAAGTCTGCGTAGTAGACGCAGCAGATGGTGAGATCCGCTGACTACTGACCCTATTTGTGCGTCCATTGTCATATAGGAGTCGAAAATGACCCCGGGACTTTTGACTTTGGCGCTAGGGGTGATGATTTTGCCCAGAATGGGCGGGGGTGTCCACGTTGTTGCAGGTTAATTCATACGCTTGGAGAAGAAGTTCTGTTTTCGCTCCGTTGAGTTTAAGATAACTCTTTGACATCCAGTCCTCTATCAAAGAGAGGCATGCCTCTAGATTGAGGTGATGATCCTTTTTATTACAAATGCGGAAATACAGTTGCGTGTCGTCTGCATATGAGTGATAAAGCAGTTTTTGGCTGCTGATGATTTCAAAGAGAGGACGAAGATAGATGTTGAATAACACCGGCGACAAAGGGGATCCTTGAGGGACCCCACAGGATACTGAGCGTTTCTCAGAAGTAAAAGGTCCTAATTTCACTATTTGCGATCGGTTTTCCAAATAAGAAGAGAACCAAGATAAATCACCTTCTGCGACTTTGGCTACTTCAGCTAGCCGAGTCAATAAAAGCTTGTGGTCTACAGTGTCGAAGGCTGCGCTTAGATCCAACAGAACCAGAAGACAAGATTCTCCTTCGTCTGCGGCCTCGAGAGCATCGTCCCATTTCTTGAGCAATGCAGTTTCTGTCCCGTGTCTGGGCCGGAATCCCGATTGAAATGCATCAAGTAGGTTGTGGGTATCTAGATGCTGTTGCAGCTGTTGTACCACTACTTTTTCCATTACTTTTGAGAGTACATTTAGGCCTGTTATGGGACGGCGGTGGAGTGGGTCCTTGGGGTCCAGGGTGTGTTTCTTCAAGATGGGTCGAATTGTACCCTCCTTCAACTGGGAGGGCACTATGCCTTCCCTGAAAGATTGGTTAATAAGCTGCGTGATAGGAGGTGCCAGGATGTCGGCGCATTCCTTCAGCAGTTTGGTGGGGATAATATCATTCGGCGCAGTGCTGTTGCGCAAAGCACCGATGATATTTTTAGTGGCATGGATAGAGATGGGTTCCAGCGTAAACTCACCTGGTTGTGGCGAGTTACTGCAGGTGTTGTGTAAATAATTGCGGGGGGGCTACGGGGGGAATTGTTTTGCTGAATGCTTTGCCGGATTCCCTCGATTTTATTAATGAAGTAATCCGATAATTCATTGCAAAATTCTTGTGTGTCCGAATTAGGGGCTTCAAGACATCTTGGATTCATGGTCTGAATGACCAGTTTGAAGAGTTCGCGGGGGCGATTAAGGGCGCTGTTGATAGCCTCGGAAAAATAATTTTTCTTGGCTGTGAAGATTTCTTTGTGGTAATTTCTTGTTATTGCCTTGTAGATGGAACGGTTCTCATCTGAAGGGCTTCTTTTCCAGGCGGCTCCCGCCCTTCTGCGCTCTTACTTCAGTAACGCAACTGGGTTGTTGAACCAGCTGGAGTTGTTTTTCCGGATGTGGGTTTTTCGTTTCGGCGCTATTAAGTCAGCTGACTGTAATAGGGCTGTATTTATGGCATCCAGTGTTTCTTCAGCCGTTTGATGCGGCTGAATTGTTTTTATTTTTTTCCTTAACGTGGCTTTGAAGAGTTCCGAGTGGAGCTTCTTCTGACATCTAGTCCAGTGTGTTGTCACTGGATTTGACGTTTTTGTTAAGGGGGGCATTCGGAAATAATGAATTTAATTGCATGGTGATCTGTCCATGGCACTGGTTCATTTTCCCAGATTTGTATTTCCAGATTTTGTCTGAAAATAAGATCGAGCGTGTGACCTGAAGCATGTGTAGGCCCACATACTAGTTGTTGTAGCCCTAATCCTTCAAGGTGGTCGATGCAGGCGTCGGCAATGGGGTCTTGCGGGAAGTTGGCCCAGAGGTTGAAGTCCCCAAGCAGCAAAAGGTGTTTGCTGTTTAGGGTGTAGGTAGAAATGAAGTCCGTCAATGATGGGAGAAACTGCGATTTTGGGCCAGGTGGCCTATAGCAGAGTAGAATCCGGACGGTCTCCTGGGAGTTTGCTTGGAGTTGCAGCGTAAGGGTTTCCATCAATGGAAGAGGGTTTTGAAGGACTGGTTCGGTGATTGCCAGATGAGTCTTGCAAATCACTGCCAGGCCTCCTCCTCTTTGCCCTATTCTGTTTTTGGTTATGATACGATAGTTTTCTGGCACCAAGCCAGCTCTCTGTAATGAAGAGGCAGTCTAGATCGTATTGTAGAATGAAATCATGGATTTCTAATCAGTGTTTTACTGCCGATCTTGTGTTGATCATAGCACATGATATGTGCTTAGGCTGGGGTAAACAGCTGCGATTCTTGATAGTCGATCGTTGATCGACTCTCAATAGTTGTTCAATTCTAAGGGCTTTTTTGGTGATGGCTGGCAATATTGCGGCATATTGCCTCAGATCCCAAATGGTTTCTGCTGAATATTGCAGATTAACCATGGTCACCAGACACCAGGGGGGGGGGAGGGGAGGACGTTCAAGGATTAACTGAATCCTCTATCCTCACTTGGTCCAGAAACAGGCAAAAAAATCCCTGGCAGTGCTAAGCCAATATGCTCCGGCAGGGCAAAAAATTCCTTCCTGACCACTTAAGAGGCGATCGGATGAACCCTGGATCAAGTTCTAATAATGGGAAGGGGCAGAGTGGGGCTGGGTATAGCAGATGGCTGCCGATCGGGTAGCAGGATCTGGGCTGGGGGCTGTGAGCTGGGGGTGGATAGGTGCAGCCAGGGGAGACTGGAACAGAAGCAGGTACTCTCCTGGGGTGGGGGCTTGCAGGGAAGTTTGGGCTATTTGGTAGTGAAAGCATCACGGCACTAGGCCGTGGGTGAAGCCACGGCCTTTCCTAGATCGCGGCTGCCGCGATTGTCTCCAGGCCAGCGCGGTTGTTCCCAGAAAACGCCAGAATTGGCGGAAATTGCGGGGGAGAGGCGGTGGGGGGGATGCCTTGGGCAGGGATGGTAGTGTGAGGGTGAGAGGAAGGGAAATGGAGGAGGAGGAAACCGTGATCGCGGCCGTGGTTCCGTAGCGGCTTGTCCTCAAGGAGGTGGAGAAGATGGCCCCCTATGTCAGGGCTTACCTTGAGGCTCCAGTGGGAGAGGAGAGAACCAGGGGATCCAGGGGCGGCTCAGGGTCAGAGCGGATCTGACAGCCGACAGCAGAGGCTGAGGCTGGGGGAGGAAAGCCCTGCCTGTCTGGCTCCAGGAGCCGTACGTCCTACTGTTAGGGCGCACGCCGATTACTACTGGAGCTCAGTTCTAGCCCTGGGGAGGAGTCACTCTTCCAGACTCAATCCTGGAGAGCAGGAGAACTGTCATTCTTACCTCCACTGTGCAGCTTGTTTTGCACAGAGTGTCCCCGATCCTCCTCTTCTGGAAGACACAGCGGCTCCTCCCCGCATTTGATAACCCCCTCTAGGTAGCGCTCTCCTGAGGGGGTTACCTTGCGGGCGCGCTCCCGAGTCGAGCATTCGGCGCTCAATGCTGAATGGCAGAATCGGCCCCGCCCCCGGGGCCCGCATCATTGGATTTGATTGTGGGAGTGCTGCTATTAATCTATCCAATCAATAGCCAGGAACCCGTGGAGAGAGGGACGGCGGGGACACGCCCACGGAAATTTGGGGCTCTGGTAGGTAAAACAGAGGGGCTGGGGGGCCAGACACTGCAAGGTGATTTTTCACCTTAATGCGTAGGATGCATTAAAGTAAAAAAACATGAACGTTTACAGTCCCTTTAAATCGGTATTAACCACTTCCTTACTGGGCACATATACCCCTTCCTGACCAGGTGAAATTTCAGCTTGTGGCACTGCATCACTTTAACTGACAATTGCGCGGTCGTACGACGTGGCTCCCAAACAAAATTGGCGTCCTTTTTTCCCCACAAATAGAGCTTTCTTTTGGTGGTATTTGATCGCCTCTGCGGTTTTTATTTTTATCGGCGATCAGCATTTTTTTCATGACTGCGACATTATGGCGGAGACATCGGACACTTTGACACATTTTTGGCGCCATTCACATTTATACAGCGATCAGTGCTATAAATATGCACTAATTACTGTATAAATGTGACTGGCATTGAAGGGGTTAACACTAGGGGGTGAGGAAGGGGTTAATGTGTACCCTAAATTGTGTTCTAACTGTGGGGGGAGGGGGGGTGACTGGGGGAGGTGACCGATGCTGTGTCCCTATGTACAAGGGACACAGATCGGTCTCCTCTCTCCCCTGACAGGACATGGATCTCTGTGTTTACACACAGAGATCCATGTCTTGCCCCTGCAGCCACCGATCCCGAGTGCCTGGCGGACATCACCGCCGCCAGGCACGCGCATCGGCATGTCATGTAAAAACACGGCCAGTTCGAGATTAAGAACCACCCTTCGGCCGTACGACTTTGGGTAGTGGTTAAACAATAATGTAATATATTGCAGATTACCAATCATTAAATGTTGTGGCTCCATCCAGTGTCTTTTTTAGGTTTTCCCCCTGTGACAATGGCTGCGCTGCTATCAATCTATCCAATCAAGAGCCGGGACCCTGTGCAGAGAGGGAGACCTTGTCTCCGCGGAGGGAATTAAGGGGCTTAGGTAAGTAAAATGGGGGGCTGGAGGGCCGGTCACTTCCCCACAAGGGTTTTCAAACCCTTTAACCACTTGCCGACCAGCCGCCGTCATTCTACGGCGGCAGGTCGGCTCTCCTGGGCGAGAGCACGTAGCTCTACGTCAGCTACATTTTCAGCCACTAGGGGGCGTCCCGCGCGCGTGCCCGGCGGGTACGATCGTCGCCGGGCACACGCGATCGCTCGTTACAGAGCAAGGAACGAGAGCTATGTGTGTAAACACAAAGCTCCCGGTCCTGTCAGCGGGGGAAACGCTGATCTTCTGTTCATACAATGTATGAACAGAAGATCAGTGATTTCCCCTAGTGAGGCCACCCCCCCATACAGTTAGAACACACCCAGGAACACACTTAACCCCTTCCCGCCCCCTAGTGTTAACCCCTTCCATGCCAATGGCATTTTTATAGGAATCCAATGCATTTTTATAGGATTGATCGCTAAAAAAATGCCAATGGTCCCAAAAATGTGTCAAAAGTGTCCGAAGTGTCCGCCATAATATCGCAGTACTGAAAAAAAATGCTGATCGCCGCCATTACTAGTAAAAAAAAAAAAAATATTAATAAAAATGCCATAAAACTACCCCCTATTTTGTAAACGCTATAACTTTTGCGCAAACCAATCAATAAACGCTTATTACGAAAAATATGCAGAAGAATACGTATCGCACTAAACTGAGGGAAAAAAACTAAAAAATATTGCATTTTTTTCAGAATTGTCGCTTTATTTTTGTTTATAGCGCCAATTTTGTTTGGGAGCCACGTCGCACGACCGCGCAATTGTCAGTTAAAGCGACGCACTGCCGAATCACAAAAAGTGCTCTGGTCATTGGACAGCAATATGGTCCGGGGCTAAAGTGGTTAAAGTGGTTGGAAACCTCAGACATGAAATATGAACAAAGCATATCCCTCTATAGTGTGTACTTGTCTCAAATAAGGTCACTAAGTGTCATTTCTGTTTGCTGCTTCATTCTCCTGCTATCAGCATGAATCACTTCTGACAAGTTTTCCTTACACCATCCAATTGGCTCTTACTGAGCTCTGCAGTGTAACTTCCGCTCTCCTTCCCATTTTCTGACAGCTCAGACAAGCTTTATAAATTCTGGACTTTGGCTGTAGAAAACGGAAGACTGCAGATAAACAAGTACAGCTTATGTATGAGGATTTGTTTAATCTCTGTGTATAACCACACCTAGAGTATGCTATCCAGTTTTGGGCACCACCCCTCAGGAAGGATGTACTGGAAAATAGAGTGAGTACAAGTGCAACAAAGCTAATAAAGGGTCTGGAGGATATTCGTTATGAAGAAAGGCTGTGAGCACTGAAGTTATTCTCTCTAGGAAAGAGACGCTTGAGAGGGGATATGATTTCAATTTACAAATACCATACTGGTGACCCCACAATAGGGATACAACTTTTTTTATTAAAGGGAGTTTAATAAGACACGTGGCCACTCATTAAAATTAGAAGAAATTAGGTTTAACCTTAAACTGTGTAGATGGTTCTTTACTGTAAGAGCGGCAAGGATGTGGAATTCCCATCCACAGGTGGTGGTCTCAGCGGGGAGCATCATTAGTGTGATTTGGGAACCTTTTCGCCAGAAGCTGCAAATACTCCCACAGGACCACAAGATATGGAACAGTGGAACCTCGGATTATGAGCATAATCCGTTCCAGAAGAATGCTGGTAGGGTCAGGTAAGGTATAATGAGGGCTCGGGGGGGGCGCAGCATTAGATGTTTTTTCACCTTAATGCATAGATTGCATTAAAGGGTCACTAAAGGAAATAATTTTTTTAGCTAAATAGCTTCCTTTACCGAACTGCAGTCCTGGTTTCATGTCCTCATTGTTCATTTTTTGCTCTGATGTTGCTGTAATTCTTCTCTGTTCTGGACACTTCCTGGTTGTCTGTTTCCTGATGACCATAGTACTGGGAGCTTCTAGTTTCATTTTGCAAACCATCACTGCTCTATGGCTCTGTATAGCACAGAGGCAGGAAATAACATGCAAAGACAAAACTAGATGCAAAAATGAAACTGAAACTACAGGTACATTATATGATTGATTTTTATCTATTTTTAATCGTTTTTAAAAGGAATCAGTTAACTATTATGTCTCTATACCCTGTAAACAGTTATTTCAGTAAAAAAAAAAAAAAAATCCTTTACAACTCCTTTAACTGCTTGCCGACCAGCCGCCGTCATATTACTGCGGCAGGTCGGCACGCCTGGGCGAGAGCCCGTAGCTCTATGTCGGCACTTTAAAGGCCACTAGGGGGCGCGCACGCGTGATCGCTTGGTACAGAGCGAGGAACGGGTGCTATGTGTGTAAACACAAAGCTCCCGTTCCTGTCAGCGGGGAAACGCTAATCTTCTGTTCATACAATGTATGAACAGAAGATCAGTGATTTCCCCCAGTGAGTCCACCCCCCCATACAGTTAGAACACACCCAGGAACACACTTAACCCCTTCCCCGCCCCCTAGTGTTAGGGGAACACCAATTTTGTTTGGGAGCCACATCACACGACCACGCAATTGTCAGTTAAAGCAACGCAGTGGCGAATCACAAAAAGTGCTCTGGTCTTTGACCAGCAATATGGTCCCCCCCGGACCATATTGCTGGTCAAAGACCAGAGCACTTTTTGAGTGGTTAAGGTGAAAAAACATTTTCCTTTACAACTCCTTTAAGCAGTCCAGTGTACAGTAACATGTGGGTGTGCTTTCATTTTAAGTTTAATAAACATTTATTGTAGCAATATGGACTGTTAGCAGAAAGCAGCGCACCTTTCAGTGCTTCCAGACATCGCTTGTCCCTTTGGTCATTACAGCTGTAAGTCGCTTGGGGTATGTCTATCAGTTTTGCACATCGAGAGACTGAAATTTTTGCCCATTCCTCCTTGCAAAACAGCTCAAGCTCAGTGAGGTTGAATGGAGAGCGTTTGTGAACAGCAGTTTTCAGTTCTTTCCACAGATTCTCGATTGGATTCAGGTCTGGACTTTGACTTGGCCATTCTAACACCTGGATATGTTTATTTGTGAACCATTCCATTGTAGATTTTGCTTTATGTTTTGGATCATTGTCTTGTTGGAAGACAACTCTCCATCCCAGTCTCAGGTCTTTTGCAGACTCCATCAGGTTTTCTTCCAGAATGGTCCTGTATTTGGCTCCATCCATTTCCCATCAATTTTAACCATCTTCTCTGTCCCTGCTGAAGAAAAGCAGGCCCAAACCATGATGCTGCCACCACCATGTTTCACAGTGGGGATGGTGTGTTCAGGGTGATGAGCTGTGTTGCTTTTACGCCAAACATAACGTTTTGCATTGTTGCCAAACGTTTGATTTTGGTTTCATCCGACCAGAGCACCTTCTTCCACATGTTTTGTGTGTCTCCCAGGTGGCTTGTGGCAAACAACACTTTATGGATATCTTTAAGAAATGGCTTTCTTCTTGCCACTCTTACATAAAGGCCAGATTTGTGCAGTATACGACTGATTGTTGTCCTATGGACAGAGTCTCCCACCTCAGCTGTAGATCTCTGCAGTTCATCCAGAGTGATCATGGGCCTCTTGGCTGCATCTCTGATCAGTCTTCTCCTTGTATGAGCTGAAAGTTTAGAGGGACGGCCAGGTCTTCGTAGATTTGCAGTGGTCTGATACTCCTTCCATTTCAATATTATCGCTTGCACAGTGCTCCTTGGGATGTTTAAAGCTTGGGAAATCTTTTTGTATCCAAATCCAGCTTTTAGGCCTTGTACACACGAGGGAATAATTCCGCTGAACATGGTCCGACGGACCATTTCAGCCGAAAAAATCTGCTCGTGTGTAGGGGCAAACGGACCGTTCTGGCCGGATTCCTCCGGCGGAAAAATTTCAAAGCATGCTTTGGAATTTTTCCGCCGGAGAGCTGCCCGTCAGATATGTCCGCTGGTTAGTACGGCAAACCAGCGGACATATCTGCCCGCACATGCGTCGTATCCTGTGAATGGATCTGACGCATGCGTGCGAAAGTGTTTACTTCCTGGTGCGGTGATGTGGCGGTCATGTGGCGGTCACGTGGCGGTGACGTGGTGGTCACGTGGCGGCGTCAACGTCACCGCCGCGTCACCGCGCTGTCCGCCGGCGGGGAATTTGATCCGATGGTGTGTACAGCCATCGGATCAAACAGACCAGCGTAAATATGCGCTGTAAACGGTCCGGGGACCGTTTACAGCGGAAAAATTCACTCGTGTGTACAAGGCCTTAAACTTCTCCACAACAGTATCTCGGACCTGCCTGGTGTGTTCCTTGTTCTTCATGATTCTCTCTGCACTTTAAACGGACCTTTGAGACTATCACAGTGCATGTGCATTTATACAGAGACTTGATTACACACAGGTGGATTCTATTTATCATCATTAGTCATTTAGGTCAACATTGGATCATTCAGAGATCCTCACTGAACTTCTGGAGAGAGTTTGCTGCACTGAAAGTAAAGGGGCTGAATAATTTTGCACGCCCAATTTTTCAGTTTTTTATTTGTTAAAAAAGTTTGAAATATCCAATAAATTTCGTTCCACTTCATGATTGTGTCCCACTTGTTGTTGATTCTTCACAAAAAATTACAGTTTTATATCTTTATGTTTGAAGCCTGAAATGTGGCAAAAGGTCGCAAAGTTTAAGGGGGCCGAATACTTTCACAAGGCACTGTATATATATCCCCCTCTGTAGAACTTGCTCTTTATTGGGATAGCATAGACAGACTATTTATACGCAGTTAACTGAAAAATCCACTAGGGGGTGACCTTTGATCTAAATATAGTGTACATATATGTGAATAACATTGTCTGTTGCTGTATCATTGTTTGTGTCTCTAGGAGGAATTTGCCTGAGGGGTTGGCGCTGTTAACCCGGCTCAGCAGATTTATTAGCTCTTTTGTAAAATAATTTTTCATTTCTTTTGGTTCAAGTAAAATATTTCAGAACCTAACAATACTGAGTTGTTTGATTATTGCTACACAGTGTTACTAAGATATCTGAACCCAAAGTGTCAGTTGGGTTTGAAGATTCACTTGGTCATTGCCGTGCAGATGAGCAGGTAATTCTCGGCAGTCCTCAAGGGGGCCGTGCTACATTATGTTGATATGGAGAACACTTTTATGGTTCAATCTTTACTTTTTTTGAGCACCTCAGTGGTACCTGGAAGCCGCATACCACCCCTTACCACCCACAGGGCAATGGAGCTTATGAATGGTTCAATTGCACCCTGTTAGGCATGCTGCTGACTCTTGATCAGAGTCATAGAGATCGATGGCACCACGTGGAGGCCTACAATAACACAGTACACAGAGCCACGGGCCACACTTCGTTCTTCCTGATGCTATGGCTACTTACCTGCAGGTCTCCTGGGCTGTCCATCCCACATGCACAGCACTGGGGTGCAGAAACACTGGGATTGTTTACAGAAAGCCAAGCAAGTGGCGCGGCAAAGACACAGGGACTTGGCCAAGGATTCTGCCCTAGAGGAACTACTGTTGTGACCAGGGAGCCGAGTGTTGGAGAAGAACACAAAATCAAAAGAGCCACTAAGCTGGATCCCAAGTGGGAACCCATCCCATATTGGGTAGAGAAGCAGTCCTTTCATCCAGCTCTAGTATATAATGTGGTCTTGAAGGGTCACAACTAGGGATGAGCCGAACACCCCCGCGTTCGGTTCGCACCAGAACCGTCGAACAGACCGACCGTTCGCGCAAACATTTAGAACCCCATTGAAGTCTATGGGACTCGAACGTTCGAATTCAAAAACGATCATTTTAAAGACTAATATTCAATTTACTTTTGGAAAACGTCTTTCAGAACCCGGGTCTTGCCCCAGGGAACATGTATCAATGGAAAAAAAGTTTAAAAAACTGTCGTTTTTTCAGGAGCAGGACTCCTGAAAAAATGACCGTTTTTAAAACTTTTTTTTCCATTGATACATGTTCAGTCGGCAAACTATAGACACCCAGCAGGTACAATATTTAAAGGAATTTTTTTTTTTTTTTTTTTAAGTTAAGCATCATTAAAATCACTGCTTAAATAAATAAAAAAAAAGTCCTTTAAATATTGTACCTGCTGTGTGTCTATACGTGTGATAACGTCTTTAAATAGCACAATCACCTGCCTGCCAGTAAATTAGGAAGAACTGATCTATCTAAGCTATACAGTGTATAAATATATGTACAACTCCTAGGGATGTATATATATTCTCTACACACTGTAATTGAAGCTAAACTGACTAGCCTGCCTGCTCTATCTAGCTATATAAAAAGATAATCTCTCTGTCTCTCGTCTCTCTGAGTGCTTTCATTAACAAGCCGGAACACACTACACGAGGTCGCCCAGCAGGCGGCCTTATATAGTGTGGGGCGTGTGCTAAAGCCCTGAGCCAAAATTGTCCAAAGCCACCCAGGCTTTGGCCAATTATGGCTCTTCGTTTTTTGCACGCTGTGATTGGCCAAGCATGCGGGACATACAGCATGCTTGGCCAATCATCAGCGATGCCGCAGTGAATTATGGGCCTTTTGGCGTCACTCGAATTTGGCGCGAACGACCACTTTTGTACGAACAGACAATGTTCGAGTCGAACATACGTTCGTATCATACGCGAAGCTCATCCCTAGTCACAACTAGGGATGAGCTGAACACTCCCCGGTTCGGCTTTTCGAATTTGCTGCGAACACCCCAAATTGTTCGCTGTTCGGCAAACAGATGAACAGCTCATGTTCGACTTCAACATAAAACTCATCCCTAGTCACAACCCCATTAAGAGGCAACTTCATTCCAGACATTTTAAAGCCATGGGAAAAAATATATATATATATATATATATATATATATATATATATATATATATATATATTTTTTTTTTATTAACTATTCAGAAAAAGTTTATTTTTTATTTTTTAGACCCCTTTCACACTGGACCGTTTTTACAGTGTTTTAGCATTAAAAATAGAATTAAAAATTGCGCTATTAAAACGCTCATAAAAGGAGCAGTAAACATACCGCCCTTCTCAACGCTCCAAAGATGCTGCTGGCAGGACTTTTGGAACAGTCCCGCCAGCGCATGACCTCTGTGTGAAAGCCAGAGGGCTTTCACATTGAGACTGCAGGGCAGGAGTTTTTGAAAAACTCCTCAGTGTGAAAGGGGCCTAAGTGTGAAGTAGTTTTACAAATTCCTTACATACTCCTGGTCTGAGGCCCACACTTAAGCGCTAATATGAATAGATCAACAGGTGATATTAAAAGATAAATAAATGATAAAAGCTGCAACTATTCAAAAGTGTTCTAACATCACCAATAGTACTGTAATAATATAGCAACAGTACGCTAAAATCAACCCCCTAATATTGCACAAACCTATATTACAAACCCAATGTATAATAAATGTGGATATATAAATTATTATAAAAATCCATTGTGGAATAAATTGTGAATATATAGATTAGTAGGACATCTTTAGACTGTGATAATGTTCCAATGTGCAGACATAGATCATGTATGAACCACAACCACTTTGTGAGTTGCCTGCTCACATAAATTAATTAATCAATGTCGTTCAATCTGGAGACACCTATCCTTATTTCAATTAGTCCAAGGCTCAAAATTTCAAGTCCTGAGCTACTAGCCAGGCCTCAAGAGTTACTCGCCACCAGTTGCCCCACCTAATTCATACACAGCCCTGCTCCTTATTGCACCCGTAAACACGTCCTCGTAGATTATCTCATGGAATGACACTGTTAAATGTTTTATGCAGAATCAAATTACAAAATTAAATATTATCAACAACTTTAACAAAATAGGACAGGGCACTGGGGGCAGACCAGAGGGACAGGGCACTGGGGGCAGACCAGAGGGACAGGGCACTGGGGGCAGACCAGAGGGACAGGGCACTGGGGGCAGACCAGAGGTACAGGGCACTGGGGGCAGACCAGAGGTACAGGGCACTGGGGGCAGACCAGAGGTACAGGGCACTAGAACTGGGTCTCTTCCCCATTCTCTTGCTGTCTCCTCTGCATCTCTCTCTCTCTCTCTCTCTCTCTCTCTCTCTCTCTCTCTCTCACCCATTTAATCTCATCATCAGGAGCCTGTGTGTGTGGCTCCACGCTTGCATGTCCCCACTTCCTCCTTTTATTCAGGCTGGCAGTGAGTAGAGGAGGTCCCATGGCTTACTGAGAATTGTAAGGAGAGCACCTGTGTACTGCTCTGCCTGTGCGCGGCTCACCAGACTACTTTTCCCGAGCATGCACCTTTCCTCTTTGGCCGCCAATCTCATCGGGACTCTAAGTGTAGGAACAGATTGGAGGGAGATTGGTCATGCAGCCCTGTCATCACTCGCCCCCAGCTTAAATCCACTCGCCAAATGCTAGTAGGCGAGTGGAAATTTTGAGGGCTGAATTAGTCCATAGAGAAATTTCCAAATATAGCCCACAGTCCTATCTGGAATCCTCCGTATAGGGTTTGGCTATTTCCACTCACATTTGTTTCATTAGACAAACGCATATAAATTGGTCAGTTGCAAAAAGCGAGTTCCTCCTCACTCCATATCCAGCACAATAAAGCACCGTAGATGTCGTCACAGGCTCCTCCCAACGCGTTGCGTCACATGTCACGTGACTTTCTTCACTGCATGATTGTTCATGCAGTCAGTCACTTTAAATATTTTACATACATAAACATATGTAGCGCTCACTCCCGAAGGAGCCGCTGATTGTTGTTGGGATCTGCCTATTAAGTTACGCTGATGTTGTCTAGAGGTGTGGTGACAGGATCAAAGTAGTGAGCAAAGGTCCAGGTCCGGTTTTTCTTCAATGCTTTATTCCCAGCCAAACAAGGCCAACATCAACATCGGTTAGGGAAGAGAAAAAAAGCTGACGGAAGGAAAAGAGAGAACCCTTTCAGTATCAGGCCTGGATATGAACAGGGCAGTTTCGCCCTCAGTAGTATCAATTGCCGAGACTCGTCGCCACTCCTGCTTGGCAGCCGAGTCGTTACTTCGGATCTCTGGGAGGAACAGATTTCTCACTTAGATCTGGCTCTAGGGCCTCTGCCACAGGCCAAGTACTTTAAATGAATTAGATAGATGAACAGAGCGAATCCTCCCAGTAGAATTCTTTAGCATAGGTGTACCTGTTAGCATTCCGGTCACCAGATCCCTGATTGGTTCGTTCAAGCCCTGTTGGACAACCTGCCTTTGGGTTCACCCAATCGCATGGCACCCAGCCTGGTATCCTCTCAATAGAACCGGGGACTCAGTAAGACACTGGGATCCCCTTTTACCTCCGGCTGAGGTTTGGCATAGCCTGCAATTCTGGCCAGGTGGGACACGCTGGCATGGTCCATGGATGCGCGCACCCTGAAGGTGGATGCCTCACCCAGAACCGGGACCCCGCGAAGATCTGAAGAACACTTGACACCAGTCACAGATATATCCCTCCCCAGCATGCCCCGCGAGGCAAAAAAGTTCTCCAATTGGCTGCTGGGGAACAACTTACTCTGCCAGAACCCCTCTGGCGCCAGCTGCCGTCTAGAGATGATATCACATTCCTAGAATACAGACCGGCCCAGTGGACATTTCCAGAATGACAGGGGTCACAATTTAGACAAATTGTGAACAGGAGCAAATTAACTCTCCCATTCTAACTATTTTTTTGTAAAGTGCTCATACTGAAAGTAAGGGGGCGCTACACATAAATACCTCCTTCTGCTCATGAGACACATGTGGCACTGTCCTTTACAAATTCAAGTCTAACAAAAGGATACTGACTAGCTGTTTCACATTCCCTCCTCTGTAGGTTCCCTTTGCTTGCCTACCACAAAGTGTGCATTTTCACTAGTCTGCATTCTACAGGATGGATCCCTGCAGGTTACAATTTCCCATCAACCTTCTGGCTCCAACCCACCTGACTCCTGATTTAGAAGGAAAAAAGGTAGCCCAACCTACTAGTTACACACAGGGGAGGGACTTCCCTTAAAGGGGAACTAGCCCCCTGTTTACAAATGGACTAGTGGAGCCAGGGGCATTGCTAGGTGCCAAAAAGACCAGGGGCTTCAGCCCGAAGCCAAGCCAAGCCAAGCCGGGGGGGGGGTGGCTTTGGTTGGCCGCGGTCGGTGGAGTGGCGCGGGGTGACCTACCTGACACACATACCCTGACCTACATGTGTGTGTGACACTGACCTGTCCCTGCATAAACTGACCTGTCCCTGCATACACTGACCTGATCTGCATACACTGACCTGTCCCTTCATACACTGACCTGACTCACTGACCTGTCCCTGCATACAATGACCTGTCCCTGCATACACTGACCTGACTCACTGACCTGTCCCTGCATACACTGACCTGTCCCTGCATACACTGACCTGTCCCTGCATACACTGACCTGACTCACTGACCTGATCTGCATACACTGACCTGTCCCTGCATACACTGACCTGACTCACTGACCTGATCTGCATACACTGACCTGTCCCTGAATACACTGACTTGACTCACTGACCTGTCCCTGCATACACTGACCTGTCCCTGCATACACTGACCTGTCCCTGCATACACTGACCTGACTCACTGACCTGATCTGCATACACTGACTTGTCCCTGCATACACTGACCTGACTCACTGACCTGATCTGCATACACTGACCTGTCCCTGAATACACTGACTTGACTCACTGACCTGTCCCTGCATACAATGACCTGTCTCTGCATACAATGACCTGTCCCTGCATACAATGACCTGTCCCTGCATACACTGACCTGTCCCTGCATACACTGACCTGATCTGCATACACTGACCTGACTCACTGACCTGTCCCTGCATACACTGACCTGTCCCTGCATACACTGACCTGTCCCTGCATACACTGACCTGACTCACTGACCTGTCCCTGCATACACTGACCTGTCCCTGCATACACTGATCTGACTCACTGACCTGTCCCTGCATACACTGACCTGTCCCTGCATACAATGACCTGTCCCTGCATACACTGACCTGTCCCTGCATACACTGACCTGTCCCTGCATACACTGACCTGTCTCTGCATACACTGACCTGACTCACTGACCTGATCTGCATACACTGACCTGTCCCTGCATACACTGACCTGTCCCTGCATACACTGACCTGTCCCTGCATACACTGACCTGACTCACTGACCTGACCTGATCTGCATACACTGACCTGTCCCTGCATACACCGACCTGACTCACTGACCTGTCCCTGCATACACTGACCTGTCCCTGCATACACCGACCTGACTCACTGACCTGTCCCTGCATACACTGACCTGTCCCTGCATACACTGACCTGACTCACTGACCTGATCTGCATACACTGACCTGTCCCTGCATACACTGACCTGACTCACTGACCTGATCTGCATACACTGACCTGTCCCTGCATACAATGACCTGTCCCTGCATACAATGACCTGTCCCTGCATACAATGACCTGTCCCTGCATACAATGACCTGTCCCTGCATACACTGACCTGTCCCTGCATACAATGACCTGTCCCTGCATACACTGACCTGATCTGCATACACTGACCTGACTCACTGACCTGTCCCTGCATACACTGACCTGTCCCTGCATACAATGACCTGTCCCTGCATACACTGACCTGACTCACTGACCTGTCCCTGCATACACTGACCTGTCCCTGCATACAATGACCTGACTCACTGACCTGTCCCTGCATACACTGACCTGTCCCTGCATACACTGACCTGTCTCTGCATACACTGACCTGACTCACTGACCTGTCCCTGCATACACTGACCTGTCCCTGCATACAATGACCTGTCCCTGCATACACTGACCTGTCCCTGCATACACTGACCTGTCCCTGCATACACTGACCTGTCCCTGCATACACTGACCTGTCTCTGCATACACTGACCTGTCTCTGCATACACTGACCTGACTCACTGACCTGTCCCTGCATACACTGACCTGTCCCTGCATACACCGACCTGACTCACTGACCTGTCCCTGCATACACTGACCTGTCCCTGCATACACTGACCTGTCCCTGCATAGTGGCGTCACTAGGGTTGGTGTCACCCCCCTCCACTAAGTATAGTCCCCCCTCAGTCCAGACCTCCCCTCTACACTAAGTATAGATCCCCTCTCTTAGTACTGACCACCCTCTCCACTAAGTATAGACCCCTGTCCCTCAGTCCAGACCCCCTCCCTTCTTACAGACCACCCTCTCCACCAAGTACAGACCCCCCTCCCTCCGTAAAGATCCCCTCCCTCAGTACACACATCCCTCTCCACTTGCGCTTGTTGGGAGGTGGGGGGCAGATTTGCTGGGGGGTGCTTTGGGAGGTCTTATGTTCTTGTGGGAGGTTGAATTTAAAATCCAACCTCCGCTTCTAGCATAGGTCCTTTCTTCTCCTAAAGTGTCCCTCAGCACATATTCTGTGGGGGGGTCTTAACTATACACACACTGGTCTGAACATTATATACACACACTGGTCTGAACATTATATACACACACACTTGTCTGAACATTATATACACACAGTGGTCTGAACATTATATACACACACTGGTCTAAACATTATATACACACACTGGTCTAAACATTATATACACACACTGGTCTAAACATTATATACACACACTGGTCTAAACATTATATACACACTGGTCTGAACATTATATACACACTGGTCTGAACATTATATACACACTGGTCTGTATATAATGTACAATACGGTGTCAGCAGGGTACAAACTGGTCATATACCCTGAGTCCTTAGCAATCCCCTGCTGAAAGCCTCACATCAAGATGGCTGCAGGGTGGCCCCTTTGGCCACCACCAGGGGAGGGCCCAAGACTCAGCCTAAATCAAACCTCCACTCGAGGCCTGCCCTCGCCTCACACTGTCAGCATGCTATTGCTAAGTTCTGGCCTAGCTTAGCTCATTAGCTGGCAGTCAATACTCACTCAGTTGTTGATAGTGTCGGGCGGGGGCGCGTGGTCGACACATGGTCATGGTGTCCTCCCGGCTTCCCCCAGGCCTGGAGTCACACTGGCTGGCTTCTGGCCTAGCTTTTCTAGTGGAGTTTGGCAGCACGTGGTCCTTGTTAGGTGTCCTGGCTCCCCCCCCTGGCCTGGAGTTACACTGCCTCAGTGCCTCTGCCTGGCTTCTGGCCTAGCTTAGCTGGGTAGTCACTGACTAAGTTGAGTCCAGCGGTCAGCAGCACAAGGTCCTTGTAGGGGTGTCCTCCTGCCCCGTCTCCCCCCTGGCCTGGAATCACATTGCCTCTGCCTGGCTTCTGGCCTAGCTGGCGTTCTACTTACTTGTTGCCAACACGTGGTCCTTGTACCGGGTGTCCTCCTGGCTCCCCCCTGGCCTGGCTGTCTGCCGTCCGCTCTGGGCCTCTAACCGTCCTCCACTCGTCCTAGGCCGTCCTCCACGCTGGCGCCACGGTCCGCCGGCGCCACGGTCCGCCTCTCACAGACCTCCAGACTGTTTGCTGCACCCGACGTGAAGTGGCTCTTCGCGCGCTTTGTCTCCCCCTTTTGAGGATGCGTGGCGTGAGGCGTCATCACGTCCCGGCCGGGAATCGCGATAGCCCATTGGTCCACTGTGATGTCCATCATAACAGCACAGTGCGGCGCGCGCCTTTGATGGACAGCTCACACTGGCCAATCCTGGGATCGCGGACGTCGCACGCCGCACGGAAAGACACAGAGACACGTTGTGACACTTATTCCTGCGCTCACAGTTTTTCGGGGGATTCGCAATAGCGATTTGGGGCT
This sequence comes from Rana kukunoris, assembly GCA_029574335.1. NCBI lineage: Eukaryota > Metazoa > Chordata > Amphibia > Anura > Ranidae > Rana > Rana kukunoris. Next base: position 131,581,192 of record CM056049.1, read on the forward strand.
ATTAATGATAAAATAAACGGCCGAGACTCGGGGCTTTTCAGGGTACCATTCGGGGCTTCAGCCCGCCAAGCCCCGCCCTCCCGACGCCTCTGAGTGGAGCACCATCCGTCATTGCATACCCATGGACAATGGCCTTACCCTTTTAGATAGTGTAGAGTTGTATAAGTCAGTGTAAAGTGGACCCGTTTACAGCTGCACAGAATGTAAATCAACCTTTGGGGTTAAATAAGGTTCCTATACTTTACATTATAATAAATGAAAGTTAAAAACTGTTTCTGGTGTCGTGCCATGTTACATAGAAAAAAATACCATCAGTGAGGAACAGTGATCCCTGAATGCCTTCAGGTTTAATCTCCCCAGCCTTGAAACCATGATCTGTTGAAATACATTTCTTCATTCTGCCAAGGAGCAAAGCAAACAGATGGTTTCATTGGCTAAAAATAAAACTCTTCCTTTAAGCAGGTTTCAGGAGGACTCAGGAGCATAATAAATGATTAATGTATTTCTGTGTTAGTATAAGTATACACAGCATTCTAGTCACAGAGTTTGACCAGATCAAGACCGAGACGCAGCCAAGTCCGACTTCAAGGTGAGTAAGCCATATATATTAATCCTATAAGTATATACAGTATATATCACCTAATAAATGTAATAATGCTGTAGCCACTTTCAGGATACATTTTCCCATATTAATAAATGAGTTATCTAAACTGTATTTTGTTTAACTGTGTATTGCAAATTGTGAATTCCAGATACAGGATCTTTCTGAAATTGGAAGCTTGTTAACTAAAATATAGAACATCTTCGTTTGGCATGACTAAAGGTGGCTATAGACACTGAAGGGTGGTCGGACATGCAGTCATGATCTAGCTTATCTCAGGCATATTAATTCTGTATTTTGCAACTGCATGCTTTATACAGTATCCAGGGGAGACGTGGTGGAGGCCAATTGCAGACACCTCTAGTATAAGGTGACCAGATTTTTAAAATGAAATCCGGGGACATATTTTTTTTTTTTTTTACTAATAATGGGGGCAATCAGCGACTCTCTGCCCATCGCTGTCGATGCCAGCCTTACAGCCTGTCAAGTCTTACTCTCTGGGCCCCGGCTACTACTGGGTGGGGAGCGGAGGAAGATCACTCCGTCAGGGAAGGCAAGGAGATAAGCAGGCAGGCGGCTGGCTGGGACTTGAGCCAAGAACATGCGAGCGGAGCTGAATGGGCATGCACCCGAAACTGAAGAAATATTCCCTCCGCTCCGACCAACACGCGATCATCAGAAAGGGGGCACAGATAGTGGAAAAAATACACCCCCCTATGCTAGTAGGAGCGGCGGGTGTGTCATTTTTTTGTATTATTATTATTCTGCACTGACTGTCTTTGAAATTGCCCCAGCCCCTGTTCCAATCCAATCCGGGGACAAAACTGGGGACAGACTTGGTCCGGGGACAGTGTCCTCAATCCAGGGACTGTCCCCTGAAACCGGGGATGTCTGGTCACCCTACTCTAGTACCAGCTTATCAAAAGAAAAATAATAGCGATTAGACCAAATCTTCCAACCTGTCTGCTCATGTCACCCATCAAAAGCTTTATGTCTGTCTCTCAGTGCCCATAGACTTTACAACTACCAAACATTAACATTTCTGTAAGTGAATATCTGCAGGCATTTCACAATATTGGAAAAGCTATTTAGTTGGTAGCCATAGTATGTCATCTTTGATTTTCTAGATGTAAATATTCTTGCACATTTGTGTTGTTATATTAACTAGTAGGGATGAGCTTCGTGTTCGAGTCGAACTCAAGTTCGACTCGAACATCGTATGTTCGATTGTTCGTCGAATTACGAAGGTTATGGGCCGTTGGTGCCAAATTCGAGTGGCGTGTCACAGTCCATAATTCACTGCAGCATCGCAGTGCATTGCTGGCTGATGATTGGCCAAGCATGCACTATGACCCGCATGCTTGGCCAATCACAGCTTGGAAGTCGGCCTTGTGTAGTGTGTTGGTGGTTTACAGAGAGAGACGGTGAGAGAGAGTGTGATTTTTTGGAGTTAGATAGAGCAGGCAGGCAGGCAGGCTAGTCAGTTAGAGTTACAGGGGTAGATTCATGTAAAATGGCGCATCGTTGCTCCGGCGTGGCGCATCTTTTTTCCGCTACGCCGTACCAGCGGTGAGAGGCATGTACTGTATTCATCAATTTTCCACTCACCTGCGTAGCGGTTTTTCGACGGCGTAAGGCGGCGGAACTGTAAGTGGGCGTCAACACATGCAAATGATGGTCTGACGGTGGCGTGGCGAGATCCGCACGGTGTATCTTAAACGGCGCATGCTCACTGATGTTACCTGCCTGGCTGGCTCCTTTGCACATGCGCAGTACGGTGCGACGTCACCACCAAGATCCGCCGCACCACTTCCTACTAGTGCATAAATACGCACACAGAAGCGCCACTCCCTTGCAAAGCGTGACCAGCATTTTTTTGGAATTGCCAGGGCTTTTGCTTTTAGGATGGCTGCACAAGACACTGCCGGTGACCGCAGAATGTTTAATTTCAGCCCTCAGGAGAAGGCTGTGATCACTGATGCGCTCTCCCAACATGGGTCCCGCCTCTATGGGCCACAGAGTGCCCACACTGGCAAAGCGGAGAGACACACGCATTTATGCGGAAATCACCAGGCAGGTGAATGTTGTTGGTGTGGCAGAGAGGGAGCCCAAGCATATCCGAAAAAAAATTAATGATATGAGATGGAGAGTGGTCAAAGACAAACTTGTGGCCATCAGAAAGCATGCCAGTGGCACAGGAGGAGGACCAGCCACAAGAATGACCCTGACTGCAGAGGACATGGTGGTGGCCAGTTTGCTGGATAGGGAGCTGGTGGAGGGTCTTCCTGGCTTTGAATCAGGGGATCAGCCTTTGAGGTCAGGTAAGTCTGTTTTATCTGTTTTGTGGTGAGTTTCATGGGTGGGGGGGGGGGTATACATGTGACAAGTGTGTGGCTCCTCCAACATGTGTTTGTTTTGTGTCATCCACAGATGTGCAGGATGGAGCTGGCCCGTCAGTTGATGCAGGGCGACCCACCCCATCCATGGTGGAGATTGCCCCTACAGCAGTGCTTGAGGAGGTTGAGGAGGAGCACGTCGGGGTCGGGTAGAAGAGGCTGCTGTCTATATTCTGGAGGAGACCCCCATACCTGGCCACTCCCAAACCACCCCCCCCATGCAGGATTCCCCTTCAAGGGACACCATCCCCTCCAGGGATTCCCCCTCAAGGGACACCATCCCCTCCAGGGATTCCCCTTCAAGGGACCTCCCCTACACCCGTCCTCCAGCCTCTCAGGCCTCTAGGAAGGCAACGAGGAAAACCAGAGGAGTCCCTGATGATTTTGAAGATCACCTGGCAAGGGACCAGACAAGACAGACCCGCCATATTGGTTCTCTTGCGGGTGATCTTCATCGGGTGGCAGATAGCCTGGCGTCCTCGGCCGAGAGCCAGGCTGCTTGCACTGTGGCAGTGCAGGAAGCCATCACCCAGCAGGCTGGGCAGAATACTGCAATAAATGATAGCCTGCAGGATGTTGTGGGGAACGGGGCAGCCCTTCTGTCCTGCCTGGTGGACCTGCAGACCACCACATCTGACCTGGTCACCAAGGTCCGGAGCCTGTCAGCTGCTGTCCGTGAGGAGGGGGGAGGCAGACACGGCGACAGCAGCGCAGCAATACTACCCGCCGGCTGCGGATGGATGCAGGCTGCCACCAATACTTACCTCCACCGGCTAGCCGTGGCAATGGAGGGCAGCCAGGTAGCCAGGGAGAGACTGGTTGAGGTTCAACCACCTGCCCCCCCAGCCCCCCCACCTGTGGCTCGCCCCAGGCAACTGCGCCCCAGGAGCCTAGGGACAAGAAGAAGCCCACGACAGGGCCGTTGATGTTTGTCTAATTATGTTTTATACTCAGATTCTGATTTATATTTTTGTTTATCTCCCTGCACACGGTGAGGAGTGCAGGCTACAGTGTGAATGAGGTGTGAATGTGTGGGGGTGACACTCCTGCCATTAAGGGGTGTCACCCTCAGTCATAGGTGAGAAGTTATCACCACGACACGTGTGAATGGTGTATGAATGTACAGCAACATAATTGGAGCCGTGGCGTGGCGTTGCTGCTCCCAAGTCCCATGTGGTGTACTTGGGTCTAATCCAATTTGATGAGGATGTGGTGTGTGTGTGCTAGGGACCACATTGGTGTGCATGCATGCATGCTCATTGTGCCATGATTAATGTGTGTGTTTTAACGTGAAAAGTAGCCTACCACAAGGACCCTCCTGACTGCTCTTCCCTCAGCAGACGGGGGACCCTCGGGCAAGGGGGGTGGGGGGACTGTGTGGGTCGGGGGTCAGGTCATCACGTAGCTCAATCTCCAGGCCCTTTCTCACGGCAAAGTTGTGCAGCATGCAACATGCCCCAATGATCTGGCACACACGAAGTTTGGGGAATACAAGAGGGTACCCCCAGACTTATCCAGGCATCGGAAACGTGACTTCAGGAGGCCAAATGTGCGCTCCACCACTGCACGGGTTTTGATGTGTGCTTCATTGTATCTTTGCTCTCCTCTGGTTTGGGGATCCCGGAATGGAGTCATGAGATGGGGTCCCAATGCATATGCCGCGTCACCTGGTAATGAAAAGACAGGAGGATGTTAATAGTGCATGTGCCCGTTGTGAGGTGTGCATCACGGGAGGGGATAGTTATGCCTGCCACCCATGTCACTCACCAACCAGCCAGCTGTCCCCATACACGTTCTGTTCAAATTCTGTGGAGATGGTGCTTTGACGGTATATGTAGCTGTCGTGGCTGGCCCCGGGGTCCTTGGCACGGACGTGCCATATGAGGCCTTGGGCATCGACTATCACCTGTACATTGATGGAATGCCAATGCTTCCGATTGCAGTATATGTGCTCTGTGTCCCGGGGGGGCCATAGTGCCACATGTGTGCAATCAATGGCCCCCACAGTGCGTGGGAATCTGGCAAGGTTGTAGAAATCTGTCATTGCCTTCCTCCGCAGGTCCTCAGTGGTGGGTTTGATGATTTGGTTGGCCATGCGTCTGAGGATTGCAGGGACAACCTGGTGCACACATCTGCTCATGGTGGATTGTGACATCCCAGCCACCACTCCACTTGTACGCTGGAATGATCCACTGGCAAGGACATGGAGTGTTGCCAGTACCTTCACCAGTGGCTGCACTGCTTGTGGCTGGTGATGTCCTCCTGCAGGGTTGTGGTTAGTTCCATGATGGCTTCAGGGCTGAATCTGAATAGGCGAAACACCTCCAAATCACTCATGCCAAAGACGTCAATGCGCGTGCGGAATATCCTCTCCCGTGCCCTCCTACGTGCACGTCGACGCTGTAGGACTATGAGCAAGGCTGCCCCTGGCATGTTGGCAGACAGATGTGTTGTCCAGCAAGTGTTTTTGCTAAATTCGTCTGTCACAGTGTTGCTTTAGCTGCTCTCCAGCTGATCTGTTCAACTCCTGTGCAAAGTTACCCCTGCTTTATGAGGGGTGACTTTCCGCAGAAAATTCCAGTTACGCGCACTGGCTTACGCGGGCGCAAGAGAAACGTGCGTTTCTGAATCGGAGGATCTCCCTCATTTGCATATTTGAATAGATAATCCATGGGAACGGTTGATCTGTCGCGCGTAAAGATGCGCCAAAGACACGCCGGCGTGGAAAAGTTACACCGGAAAAAATTACCCGATTTTAAGGCGGATCTGGTATAGTAGGTACGACGCATGGATCCGACGGCGCAAAATAGCAGTTACGCCGCACATCTCTAAAAACGCCGGAGTAATTGCTACATGAATCTACCCCACAGTGTGTAGAGGAGATAGATATACAGTATATATATATATGCGCATCCCAGGTTTTGTATATATATTGATATAATGTATTGAGTTTAGCTAGATCCGCTCTTCCTAATATACTGACAGGCAGGCAGGTGATTGTGCAAGCTGCAGTATTTTCACTTGTACTGTCTGTGTCCTCTGCACAGTGTGCACTTAAAGCTACGTCAATAGATTTGCTGGTGTTCTCATATTAATTCCTACAGGCAGGTATCTGTTCATATTAATACCACAGGCAGGGGATCATTCTGCAAGTATTTTCACGTGGTGTAAAAAAAAAAGAAAAAAAGAAAATTGAAACATTTTTGAAAAAATAATTTTTGAAAAAAAACATTTTTGAAAAAAACATTTAAATTTATTTTTATTTAAAAAAACATAATCATTTTGAAAAGAAAAACATTAAAAAAAAAAAAAAAAAAACATTCTTGCGTTCGCAGCAATCGTGGCAATTTCAGCTTTCGGCACCCCCCTCTCTCAACAACTTCGGCAGATGTATGTAATCCTCTGCACCCCCCTGCTCAACAACTTTGGTGGATGGATGAAATTCTCGGCAGCTCCCAGCCCCCCTGCTTTACAACTTCGATGCTCCAGGGGGCCCCTTCACTGCAGCTGTGTAAGGGGCCCCAAAATTACTGGGGCCCCCTGGGAAGAGGTAAGAAGTCCGTCCAGCGCCCCCCCCCCCCCCCGCTTAACAACTTCAATAGGTCGGTCGGCGGATCCGGCCACCCCTCCCCCCCCAACAACTATGATCGATTGGCGGTAACAACCCAACCCCCCCCCGCTCCTCTGCTCCAGGGTGCCCCTTCGATTATTAAGTCCAGGGGCCCCCACCACCCTGGATGCAAGGTTTGCGTTCCTCATGGTCGCTCTGATGCCACCGCTGCCATCTCCTGTTTTTCTACCAAGCAGGGGCGTTGCTAGATCTACAAAAGATCTGGGGCTGTTCGCCATATACATCCCTGTAATTTGTCTGTTCGATATTGTTTTCTAATTACTACCTCATCACATTGTGCTGATTTGTCATGTAATCTGAGTGTATGACATTTTTTCAGGAGAGACCAATTCTAGTTGTTAACCAATTAAGACCCGGCATATATGCAGGTAAAGGACCTGGCCCCTTTTTGCAATTCGGCACTGCGTCGCTTTAACTGACAATTGTGCGGTCGTGCGAAGTGGCTCCCAAACAAAATTGGCATCCTTTTTTCCCACAAATAAAGCTTTCTTTTGGTGGTATTTGATCACCTCTGCCTTTTTTTTGCGCTATAAACAAAAATAGAGTGAAAATTTCGAAAAAAAAACAATATTTTTTGCTTTTTGTTATAATAAATATCGCCAAAAAATATATAAAAAAAAAAACATTTTCCTCAGTTTAGGCCGATACGCATTCTCCTACATATTTTTGGTACCAAAATATCGCAATAAGCTTTTATTGAAAAAGTTATAACGTTTACAAAATAGGGGATAGTTGTATGGCCTTTTTATTAATATTTTTTTTTTTTTACTAGTAATGGCGTGATCAGTGATTTTTTTTATGACTGCGACATTATGGCGGACACTTCGGACAATTTTGACACATTTTTGGGATCGTTGTCATTTTCACAGTGAAAAGTGCTATAAAAATGCACTGTGAAAATGACAATAGCAGTAAAGGAGTTAACCACTAGGGGGCGCCAAGGGGTTAAGACTGCCCTAAGGGAGTGATTCTTACTGTAAGAGGAGAATGGCTGGACGTGTGACGTCACCAATTGTCGTTCCCTATAACAGTGACAAGCCACAGAGAAGAACGGGGAAGGATTGTTTACAAACACCTCTCCCCGTTCTTCAGCTCCTGTGACCCGATCGCAGGACACTGGCAGCGATCGGGTCCCCAGGTCCCACGGGCGCGGTCACGGAGCTTCGGACCGGGTTGCAAGCGTGCTTCCGGCGGCCATTCTGCCGACGTATATTGCTGTTAGCCGGTCCTCAAGTGGTTAAAAAAAAAATAAATAACAAAAGTATGTAACTGAATTTGCCCTAATATAATCCTCCTGTAATTCTCTGCACAGCATTACTTTGATTAGGCTTGGTTCACACCTTCGCTTTTGATCCATTTCTGCAGTGATTTTTTGCGGTGCATCTTGCATTCTTGGTGCATTTTTTTTATGTGTTTTACATTTCCTATGTTTTTTTTTTTTTTTTTGCTTTTTTTGGCCAATTTGTTGTTGGGTGGATTAAAAAATGCAAATCGCTGTAAAAGCATGGCAAAAACGCACTACATGCTTTTTTGCAGCTTCTCTATTGAACCAAAAACACTCCGTTTTGCTTTTAAAAAAAGTCCCTGACCCTTTCCAAAAATGCAGTAGCTGAAAAAAGAATAAATGTTACTGTGTCCCCCATAGGAAACCACCTTAAATGGACTGTAGTGCATTTCTGCAAAAAGTAATAGGTGTGCACCGAGCCTTAGCAGAGGGTGCTGACAGCAAACATATTCATAGAAAATGTGAGCAGAAGCACATTGTACAAAAACAGGTTGGGTATAGGGCGGTGACCAATCTCTATTGCTTAGGCTGGCCAAAGATTATTTTATTTTTATTTTTTATTATTATTTAGAAAAATGGATTCCCCCATTCACATATTAGAGAAGGAATCCACCCTGCTGCGCTATTGAATTCTGTTAGGGCTCTTTCACACGTCCGTTCAGTTCGTCCGTTTTTTGGAAAGAGCCCTTAGGGCTCTTTCACACGTCCGTTCAGTTTTTTAGATCAGTTTTTTCCCCCTTCAGTTGATCCGTTTTTTCATCAGTTTTTTGTCAGTTTTCCGTCCGTTTACATCAGTTTCCGTTCCGTTTTCCGTCCGTTTTTCATCAGTTTTTTTCATCCGTTATTTCATCCGTTTTTTTTTTTTTTACTTTTTTTTTTTTTTACATATTTCAATGAAAAACTGACGTTAGCGGATCGGATGGTAAACGGATCATCCGCTAACGTCCGTTTTTCGTCCGTTCCGTTTTTCTGACGGAAGAAAAATAGGGTTTTCTTCCGTCCAAAAAAACGGAGCTTACCGCAGACGGATGTTAACGGACATTAGCGGATGCTCATCCGCTAACGGACGCTAACCCATAGGGAAGCATTGAGGTCCAAAAAACGGACGAACTGAACGGATGTGTGAAAGGCCCTACAGTGGGATTCCTTCATTGTCAGAATACACTGATCAGCTGATCCACTAATAATTTTCCAACCGTTCTGTTCAAGAGAAGCCTATGATTAGATTGGCGTCTCTGGAGGGGGAATGGCTATAGATGGATTAAAATTTAGCCAGTCCCTGCTGAATAGGGTGACCACATTTCCAAACTACCATTCAGGGACACCCTCCCTTCCCAAAAATCAGCTTGTGATGTAACGGATCACCGCACAGTGATTGGACACAAGAGGTGGGATTTATGATTTCTCCAATCACAAGTAGGGGGGCGGGATTGTGTTCCTCCAGGAATCCCCGAGCAGGACACATACTGTTAGTGAGTAAAGCGGTGATGTGGCTGCCTTTGTTGGGGGCATCAGATTGGCCCAGGGGTGGCTGTGCCAGTTTCATTCCGGGACACTCTATTGTCCTGGAATGAATGTGCCCGGCACAAACTTGCAAAATGCGGGACTGTCCCAGGCAATCCGGGACATGTGGTCACCCTACTGCTAAACCACCAGGATTTCGCTGCATCTATGGCTAGCTTAGTTGCAAGTAGAGAACATTCATAGAGAAATCTTAAGTTATGAACTGTGCAGTCTAGCAGGTTTGTGCAAGGACTGCAGGTACAGAAATATAAATTCTTTGGCAGGTAAAACAACTCCCATACATGTATTTCATCTGTGTGTAGCTGTTTGCTTGGAATTCATCTTTAAATGTCATTTAAATAAACAGGTTACACCTCTTTAAATTAGTTACTCTTGTTCTGTCTTAATAAATAAGCCAGCATTTGACAGAAATGATCAGTTAGGGCTTGTCACACCAACCCATGTTGGACTGCTTTGAGCAGTGTTGCCCAATGCAGTCCCAAACAGCGCCAGGACAATGTTATCTAGAGCCCAGGGCGAAGATGCCAAACTGTGCCCCCGCCAAGATGTATGAGCATTATGGGTTGGGAAAAATCCCCCCCAAAAACTACTAATCTGCATGCTTACCTCTAAAAAAAAAAAAGTCCCCCCTCCTCTCAGTACAAATCCATCCCCCTGCTGAAATACTTCCTCTCAGCACAAATCTTCCCTTCCTAGCACAAATCATCTACTCCTAAAAATGTCCCTGCTAATCCACATCCCCCTCCCCCACACTGCAAATTCCTCCCAAATCCCACCTCCTAGCACAAATCTTCTTACCCATCCTGACACAAATCCCCCTAAGAGTCACCCCCCTCCCCAATTTCCCCTCCTAAAATAATTCTTACCCCCTAATGCCCCCCAAATAGCCCCTTCCAACACAAACCCCCTCACCCATAATCTCCATGTGGTAAACCCCCAACTCACATGATACCACTGTGCCCAGGGCAGCCGTTCCTCCTGCCCACCCCTTGTCCCGGGGCCTGGTCCCAAAGCATAGACAAGGACATTTCTCCTAATGCTTCAAGCAGTTTTAAACCCAAAACATGTAGAGTGGAACCTTGGTTAACAAGCATTTTGAAAGACAAGCACATTTTTTTTTTAAATCCTGACTCGGTTTGCGAGTGTTGTCTCGCAAAACGAGCAGTAGCCAAGCCAATGGGGTGTGCAGTACCGCATTTGGTCACAGGTGAGGGGTGCCGATGACACTCGGAACTATTCGAAGCCACTCGTAAATATGCAGAAGCACTCGAAAATACTCGATTCCCGAGTGTTTCCGAGTATTTCCAAGGGTTTCCTAATTCAGCTTAGCTGTCCCCGAGGATTTCCAAGGCTCTCCAGCGCCCTCCACCTCTGGCCACATGCGGTATTGCATGCAATAGAAGTCAATGTGGAACAAATTATCTTCTTTTCCATTAACTTCTATGGGGAAACTCGCTTTGATATGCGAGTGCTTTGAATTACAAGCATTTTTCTTGAACGAATTATGCTCGTAATCCAAGGTTCCACTGTATTGAATTTTAGCTCACCAATTGTTAGATATGATGGATGCATTCGTTTTCTTTTTTGTCTAATTTCTTTTCATTTATTTCCACCTAGTGATCATTCCAATCAGCGATAGCTTGTCCATTTGGGGAGTTCCTGGGCGCCACTACCTATCCTCTTCACCCCCTATATGCAGTGGATAGATTCATCCATGACAGCTGCTGCCGCCCCCTATTCATGTGTCCAGCCCTTTTCAGGTTACTGGGCATATAAATTAGAGCGGACAATTTTTTTTTCTTCTAGAACCTGATTAGAGACATAGGCTCTAATAGGCTTTAAAATAGGGTGGACTCGGGACGCAGAACATTGCGTCTGGAGCCCACCCAGGTGTGTTGCAACAGCGAATGAAAATTCTCTGTTGCAACACTGATCCTCCTCCCAGCCAATCAGGTAGTAGGTATAAAACCCACTTCCTGATTAGCCAAAATGTCACGTGATTCTACTGGACGCATAGCGCAGGGAGGATGAGAGAGGAGACACAGCGGAAGCTTTCCCCGAGCCTTCCACGTTCTCACCGCCTGCATGCAAGGTAAGACAGCAGGTGGTGGTGGGGGGGCTGTGTTAGTGCCATGTAGGGGGGGGGGGGGGGTATTGCCGCTCCACCATCGACCTGGGGGGGTGGTTGTTAGCCACCCCCCCAAAAAAAAAACACCAGCCACCACTGCTTCCAGTATGTTGTTTTTCAACAGCACAAGCTGTCCTGCAGACATAGCAGATGGAGGGATGAGACAAACCATTTACCACCAACAGGGTTGCTTACAATGGTCATCTTGTATTTATTTATGTAAAACCTTTATGCCAAAAGAAAAAAAAAACCTGTTGCTGTAACTGCCACTTGACCTCTGGAAGATTTACCTCCCTTCATGACCAGGACACTCTTTTCGATACGGCACTGCAATACTTTAACTAACAATTGCGTGGCCATGCAATACTGTACCCAAATAAAATGTATGTCATTTTTTCCCACAAATAGAGCTTTCTTTAATGATATTTTATTACCACTGCGTTTTTTATTTTTTGTGCTATAAACAAAAAAATACAGACAAAAAAAAACACTATTTGTTACTTTCTGCTATAAAACACATCTACAAAAAAAAATGAAAAAATCTAATTTCTTGTTTTTGGTAAAAAAAATATATCCCAATAAGCATATATTGATTGGTTTGCGCAATCGTTATAGCATCTACAAACTATGGGTTATATATATGCAATATTTTTTTTTTTTATACTAGCAATGGCGGTGATCAGAGACTTATGGTGACTTATCAGGACTGTGATATTGTGGCAATCGGACACTAACTGAGGCCCCGTACACACGGCAGAGAACCTCGACGGGCGGAACACATCGTTCCGCCCGTCGAGGTTCTCTGCCGGCCGTCAGAATCAACGACCCGCCCGTCGGGATAGGCAACCAGCCATTCATCCCGACGGGCCGTCGAGCAAATAGAGAACCTGTTCTCTATTTGCTCGACGGGTTTCCCGACAGGCGGGGCGAGCAGAGAGCGTACACACGGCCGAGGTTCTCGGCAGAATGCGGCTCCCAGTGAGGTTCTCGCTGGTTTCTGCCGAGAACCTCGGCCGTGTGTATGGGGCTTGACACTTTGCGGGAACCAGTGACACTAATCCTGCATACACACGACCGTTTTTCATTACGAGAAAAATGCCAAAAAAATTTAGAACCTGCTCTATTTTTTCTCATTGTTTTTCACGTTGTGAAAAACGGTTGTGTGTACGCTTTAACGAGGGGGGAAAAAACGTGCATGCTCAGAAGCAAGTTATGAGATGGGGAAATTAGCAAAAACAGCCCAAAGAGTGGCGCCATTCATATGGAACTTCCCCTTTATAGTGCCGTCGTATGTGTTGTACGTCACCGCGCTTTGCTTAAACATTTTTTTTTTACGAACATGTGTATGCAAGGCAGGCTTGAGAGGAATCACGACAAATCATGTAGAGAAAAATGTTGTCACGTCGTGTGTATGTGGCATAATACTTTGATAAGTGCTTTGCAGGAACACAAAATCCATCCCTTCCTCCCTGTCAGACCAGAACTCTGCCTTGTTTACATAGGCAAAGCTCCTTTCTGAGTCTCTGCCCGATGATTGGCGAGTGTTGGCAGACTTCGAGTGCCCATCACCTGCAGATCAATGGCATCAATGGGGGGAGGGCAGAGGGGAGCATGGCCCCCTAACAATAATATGTGCCCCCAGAATAAAAAAAAAATGTTGTATTTGTAGTGGGTGCCCCACGGCCCTGCATTTTGCTCGGGCCGCCGCTGAAAGGGAGAGCGTCTCTGTCAGCTCTTGCAGGGGATTTCTCCCCCTCCCTCTTCTTGCTGACACTCTGTATAATGCGAGCGGCACTCGCAAAGCCATGGCCTCCTGATCTGCTCCCTCCCCCTGCATCCTCATTGGCAGTGAAGAGAGCGACTTGCAGGAAGGGCTCCGTGACTAGGATTCTGGGACATGTAGTCCTAAGGGGCAGGGAACTACAGAGCCCTGCATGCTCTCTGACGAGAAGGGAATTACACAGCAGAGGCTGCCTGGGAGAAAGTTAAGTTTCACCAAGAGGCAATGGAAGACGGACAGGACAAGAGGGGCTGCTGTATTCATCAGGTGTGTGGATCATGTCACAGCTCCAGGAGTTGGGCAGCTCGTCCTAGAGGGACCCCGGGTGCATTACCAGAGGTTCCTGAGGGCATAAGCTGTTCTGGTTACTAAGTTGCCAGTCGGGCCTGTCAGAGAACCTGTCTGCCAGGACATCTTGCTCGATCCCTGCCCCTGGGTCGCAGGATTGGTGAGCCGGAAATTGCCCATTTTAAAGACACTGTATCTAAGCAACATTGCCTTACCAGTGCCCACATTTGTAGGAACACTTAGGCCTCGTACACACGAGGCAATCTATTTGTTCAAATCGGTCGGACCGACCGATTTGAACAAATCTGTCTGATAGGATTTTGGTTTGCTCGCGTGTACACACGAGCAAACCAAAATCCCCGCCAGCAGACGGCGCGCTGACGTGTCGGTGACGTGGCGGTGACGTTGACGCCGCCACGTCACCGCACCAGGAAGTAAAACACTTCCGCGCATGCGCCGAATCCATTCGGCGGCGGTGCAGGACGACATGTCTGCTGGTAAGTGTACTAACCAGCAGACATGTTGGGCGGACGGATTCCCACCCGATAGATTTCAAAGCATGCTTTGAAATCTGTCGGGTGGCCAAATCCGTCGGCTCGGCCGTACACACGATCGAATCTGTCTGCTGGGACGGTCTAGCAGACCGTTTCCAGCAGACAGATTTGATCGTGTGTACGAGGCCTTACACCCTGCTGAACCGTCACCAGATCCACCTTCATGACCAGGATACTATTAGCATCCTACAATTTACTTTGCCTTGCCAGGATACTTTCAAGTACACTTTGTCTGCCCTATTTCCAAGCACACTTTGTTTATCCTGCTGAACAGGACATCGAGTGTATCAATGCAAGGCTAGCTGAAGATACTGAATATCTCCATACTGAATCAGTAATTTAGTGATCTCAGTGATTATTCTTAAGGAAGAATTCTCACATTAATTCATAAAGTGATACATTTGTGGCCTACTGTATTGCTTCACCTGTTTATTGCCTGGGTCTGTGATTTCAAGATTCAAGGGAAACAGACTGACTGTTGTTAAGCCAGATCTGTTCCAGTGTTGCCAACCGTCCGTATTTTTACGGACGGTTCATAAAAACTGGCACTTTTTCCCCCTGTTCGTAAATGTTCGTGGTTGCGGGAAAGTGCCAGTAAAAATATCCGAGATCGGTTTGGCTTGGAACTGCGCATGGAGATTGGAGGCAGGGGGTGATGGTGGCTGCGGTGGCACCTCAGAGGGGGATGGAGGCAGGGGGCAAGGAAGGCAGGGGGAGATTGGAGGCAGGGGGTGATGGTGGCAACGCAGAGGGTGGGGGATGAAGACAGGGGTTGTTGGTGGCACTGGCACCACAGAGGGGGATGTAGGCAGGGGATGATGGAGGCAGGGGGTGATTGGAGGCAGGGGGTCTGGGGGAGATTGGAGGCAGGGGGAGATTGGAAGCAGGGGGAGATAGTGGCTGCAGTGGCACCGCAGAAGGGGATGGAGGCAGGGGAAGATTGGAGGCAGGGGGTATTAGTGGCAGGGGGTGATTGGAGGCAGGGGGTGTTGGTGGCACCGCAGAGGGGGATGGTGGCACGGTAGAGGGTGGGGGATGGAGACAGGGGTTGTTGGTGGCACCGCAGAGGGGGATGGAGGCATGGACGATGGAGGCAGGGGGTGATTGGAGGCATTGGGAGATTGGAGGCAGAGGGAGATTGTGGCACTGCAGAGGGGGGTGAAGGCAAGGGGGTGTTGATTGCAGAGAGGGATGGAGGCAGGGGGTGAGGTGACTAAATAATTTGCCCTTATTATATCGAAAATAACAAAAATATGTTTTTTTATCTACCTTAAATCACATTGATATTTGCCTGGCGTACTAGTTTGTAGCCTAAATACTGAAATTTGTACCTAAAAAAAGTATTTTGAAAGCATGCGTCTGAAAACAAGAAAGTCTTGGGTTTTTCCCTGATGAGAAAAAAAATTGTGGTCTTGACGAAGATGTCTATTTTAAATGATAAAACATGCCATACGCGTGTAAATTATTAAAGTACAAAGGTTCTTGAACACAAAGTAAAGTTGCCTGGGCTATATAAATAGAAACATTGCATTCATACAACAAACTGTCTCTTGCAGAGATTGGAGGATTACTGTGTAAAGCACGCTACTGCCTACCCATGGAAACTGATGTTTACTTTTTTATTGAGCTTGGCTGTCCAGTCTAACTCTAGTGGTCGTGCAGCTCTAGTATTATTTACGTTGCTTGGAAAATGCTTATGTGCTAGTTATGTTGCTGCAGCCTTTCCTGTTTAGTTCCTCGATTCCAGGTCTATAGCTGCAGAAGGCAAATAATAAGAGTCCAGGGAAATATTTGCCATGAGTCATAAACTTATCTGACAATGCTAATATTCTTCTCAGGTATCCCTCCCATACACACCCAACGCGTTCTATAATAAGTTGCATACAGTTTATTAAAGGTGATTTATGGTGCCGCAGAAGGAGAAATTGCAGTTCCAATATGTTTTTCAGCTTTTTCCGTAGTGGATTCATAGATTCTTCAAATCTTCAGTACCCTAAATGTTATCAGTATTGATCGGTACTGATAACTGACTTTTGTTTTAGTTTCAAAAAAAAAAAAAGGCAAAGGGCAGACGCAATTGTGACTGGGCTCTGGCGTTCTGCCATGGTGGGGGGACCCAGGGACAGCAGGAATGTGGCCCGCTGGGGGGCCATAATAAAGGGTCCCACGATGGAATTAAAGGGCCCCGGGAACAGTGGTCCACTACGGACTCCCTCCTTGACACAGGGCATAGTGGGCCTAGATGTCCTCAAGGTAGGCACCTAGCATTCAGTTGCAAGTGCCACGTGGGTATCCCAAGAGCCCTTCAGACACATGTGTAGGTGTCATCCGTTAAGTTGATATACTGTCAGGATAAGATGTACATGATTGCTGGTACGGTATAGATTTTACCAATTAGCCATGACTAAGCATCGGTTGTCGATGTGAAACGCGTCAGCTTTTGTTACCCCACTGTTTGCTGTTTTTGCTGTTTTAGTTTTTAGACTGGAATAAACAGGCACTATTTTTAAGGTCTTTTCATCCATTGGAGTGCGGCTGTCCATTTTTCTTTCCTTATATAGATTTTACCAATACTGGAGACACAAGGTATACAGTGGGCCTGGATGCCCTAAAGGTAGGCACATAGCATGCAAGTGCCCCGTATGTTTCCTAGAACCCCTCCAGACCCCCTTCTCACGTGTAATCTTCACTAACCTGTTTAGTGTCTTGTATGGATGGAAGTGGCATTGCTGGCATCCCGGGAGTGTGTTTTTTAAAAAAAAAATTTGTGATTTAAAAATAATGTTGTCATCTTTTGTGAATGTTTACCAATTGTTTATTTGTGTGCAATTTTTCAATAAAGTGTATCTTTGAAGTACTCCGCCGTGTGTTCCCACCTCTCTTCTTGAGGGTACGGACCCCTTTTTTTTGAGGATATCTTTCCTCACCCTCTGCCCATTCTGAATCCTTTATTGGTCCTTATTGGTGAACTTCATCCCCACATTGGATGAGTCGGAACTGCTACCATTGACCTGGCTTGTTGACACTCTGGCCTAAAAGGTCCATGTCTTTTCCCTATTCCCCTTTTCCTTTTTGATACAACAGGGAACAGGGGGGTTCTTTATGGTAATGGGGCCCTGAAGCTTCTAGTTACACCTCTGTCCATAGGAAATGTATTAAAAACCTTTACAGGTCATCCATTTATAGTTAACTATGAATACCGGTAATTGCCTTAGAATTATTGCTCTCACTTCTGGGTATGCAGTGATATGTGTAGCGCTATTACGTTTTTTGGAAGTAGGCACCCCTGATGTGTGTGTTTATGTTCTGTGAGGGCAAGGCAGGCTCAATTTTTTTTAGAAGAGGTTTTTTACTATTTTCTTTTCACTAAAACCTTTTTTATGTCACATAGGATGTCAAAAGTCCACTATATAATACAATTGTGTTGTGGTAGGTTAGCTTTATTGAGATATCAGGATATCTAGATAGTGGAGCGCAGATGGCGCTGCATTAGATTCTTCCCCAACCAGAGCCACCTGGAAAAGTGACAGTCAAACTGAGAAGCCATGTAATTCCGGGTTCATGCTAGGTAGGGTAGATCAGTGAAAGCTGTGGGGTTCCATTGTAGCTAATGGAGAGCAGATCGCACTGCATTAGCTTCTTCTCCATCCACAGACACTGGGGAAAGTGACAGTCGAACTGAGAAGCCATGTAATTCCAGGTTCTGTAACGTTACGCCGGATATGATTTGAGAATTAGGATCTCTACTGCGGAGACTTCTCATTTTCGGACCCAGGTTTCACTCTCTTTTGTGCAAAGAGTTTGGGATCCTAGCATTCACAGTCTCAGTCAAGAAATATGGTGCATATTCCTTCATAGGCGCCAGTGAAAACTCAAAACAAATATAAATATAAAGTCCAGGTAGAACTGATATTATAGTTCAGGCTCACCAGGGTAATACCCTGGGGAGTGAGGTTGCACGAATACTGGATACAAATACAAACTCTAATAGCAGGGTAAATAGTATTAACGCCACATGCCTCAAGAGTAATGGACTGGTCACAGTGCAGCAGTGTTGAGGGAATGGCGTGAAAGCAGCGTTCCGCTAATATTTGGAAACTACAGACCAGGCTCTAGTTAAATGCAGAAGTAGCTGAGCATGCGTGGCATGTAATAAAACTTAATGGCAAAGTCCTCAAAGTAATAGGCAGTATATGTGCACACAGTATCATTTGAGAAAGAGGTACATAGGCATGAAAGACTTCCGTTTTATACTTGGTGACCTTAGAATGTAGAAATCATGGCAGGATCCTTATTAGAAGTACCAAACATAGAGAGGCTATGGCTGCAGTAATTCCTGGTATAGTTAGCATACATAACTTAGCAGGCAGGATCCTTATTAGAAGTACCAAACATAGAGAGGCTATGGCTGCAGTAATTCCTGGCAAAATTTAGCATACATAACTTAGCAAGGCAGCACGGTTCACAGGACAGGAAGGGTCAGCAGAGACGAGACTCTGCCATGAGGGTCAGCAGAGACGAAACTCTGCCATGAGGGTCAGCAGAGACGAAACTCTGCCATGAGGGTCAGCAGAGACGAAACTCCGCCATGAGGGTCAGCAGAAACGAAACTCCGCC
This sequence comes from Rana kukunoris, assembly GCA_029574335.1. Lineage (NCBI taxonomy): Eukaryota > Metazoa > Chordata > Amphibia > Anura > Ranidae > Rana > Rana kukunoris. The sequence continues at coordinate 131,599,996 of CM056049.1, forward strand.
ATGAGGGTCAGCAGAGACGAAACTCCGCCATGAGGGTCAGCAGAGACGAAACTCCGCCATCAGGGTCAGCAAAGACGAAACTCCGCCATCAGGGTCAGCAGAGAAAACATTGCATTAAACAGGGTACTTGCGATACTGAAGTGCATGATGCAGGCATAAGGTCAGGCTCCAAGGGTCCAGACAGGTAAGGCTGGTGAAGCAGGCAGTGGAGTCTCCTGGTCCAGGTCAGGAAGCTGTCCAGTTCAGAACAGGTGCTTCTGGATGCCCAACTGACAGAGGCGTTGTGTCAGTAAAAATAAAGGAACCCTTCCTGGTCAGTGCTGGGAGCTTAAATAGGCCGCCCAGCAACTTAACAGGAAGTGACAGGCTAATCAGACAGAAGGAAGTAACTATAGTTGAACTTCGAAGTGAGAGGCTTTTCAGGAAGGAGGTTTGGGAAGGAGGTAACGGATGAGAGTTAACTGGGGAAGAACTAAGTATAATTGTACTTAGAGAAAAAGTCACTCGAGAGACGTTACAGGTTCATATTAGGTAGGGGAGATCAGTGAAAGCTATTGGGTCCCATTGTAGCTAATAGAGCGCATATGCTGCGGCATGGCTGCAGATCTCTGTCTTAAGCAGGATCTGGAGGCTGAAGCATCAGGAGCCCAGCTGCAAGAATTCAGAAGAGACAATGATGTAAAAAATAAATAAAAAAAGATGGTGGTCAGTACTGACCCTACAGCACTGGGACAGATGCAGGTAAGAAGAGGAAATCCCTGGACTCGGTTGTTTAATATGTGTATTCGGCAGAAAATAAAAGCACTGGTCAATACCTTGGGAGGTGCAATGTCTGCTTCTTGCAAGCTTAGAATAGTCATTTGTGAACCTCAGCATGTGCCAGAAGAACTGGTCTTTCTGTTACTGTGTTTTAAATGAATAACAGAATCTGATGGAGCTCTTCACTGACATTCCAGTAATGTTAAGGGTAAGACTATCCCTACAATGAAAAACACGATTGTGTCAAAAGTAGAGCAGGCCATCAAGTATTTCCAGTTAGTTTAGAAAGCAAAAGCTTGTGAATGTTCCAGGGCTTACTGAAGCACTGCAGGCGGCAATATTTTACTCTTTCAGGTATCTGTTTTAAAGAACAGCAACAAAGAATATTGGATTCTGTCATGTTAAGGTATAAATAAAGGCAAAACTTTTTTTTTAGTTTTGGATAGAGTGGAGGGGAATTAGACCTCCTGTCAGGTTTGCATTGCTGTCTGTGCCCCTGTTGTAGAGATTCGCTCTCTTTATTTGTCCTGTTTACTGTGAAAGTAAAAGAAAACCCCAATGGCACCCTCTGCGGTCTCAGCCAATGATTGAGAGTCCCCAGGCAGCCGAGGCTGTTGTGCAACATCAATGGATCGAGATGGGGCTCAGATTATTATGAGGGGAGTTGCTTTACACAGAAAGTTTTTTTATTTTATTATTTTAAAGGGGTTGTAAACCCTTGTGGATTTTCACCTTAATACATCTTATGTATTAAGGTGAAAAACCTTTTCTCATGCTGCAGCCCCCTAGACCCCCCTGTTTTACTTACCCGAGCCCTGTCTTTCTTGCCTCAGGGACGAGCTCACCAGCTATAGTGGTGTCTCGTGTCCTGATTGGATAGATTGATAGCAGCACAGCCATTGGCTCCCACTGCTGTCAATCAAATCCAATGACGCGGGCGGGGGGGCAGGGTTGAGTACTGTTTTATGTGTCAATAGATGCAGAATCAGGACACGGGAGAGCACCCACATTGGTGTCCCGAATGAGAGCGCTTCTTCAACAGGGCAATACGAAAAGAGGAGGAGCCACCAGCACCACTGAGGGACCCCAGAAAAGGAGGATTGGGGCCACTCTGTGCAAAACCAACTGTAGAGTGGAGGTAGGTATGACATGTTTGTTATAAAAAACAAAACAAAAAAAAAGCCAAGATTAGGTAACCCTTTAATGCATAGAATGCATTAAGATAAAAAACCTTCTGCTTTTAGACACTTTAAGCTATGTTAAAAACTGAGGCTCTTAGAATGCAAGCCACATTAAAAATAGTCCAACTCACCATAATAATTAGTAGCGGTCTCCCCCAAAGGGGCCCCCGAGAATGACCCAGGTCTCCCTTGCGATAATACATAGGCTGCCTGCCACCATCACTGTTCCAAGCACACTGACAATACAGGCTCAGTGTAGGGGATATCTTTTGTAGATTTGTTGCAGAAAACGTGAACAGCAGAGGAATAAAGGTGGATGATACACTAGCAACAACAGAACAGTCACTTAGCAGGAAACTTTTAATTGCAACCTTTTGATGAGGTTACGAGGAATGGCCAGTAGAACTCTCTATGAGCATCTCCGGTTCTGGCAGCAACTTCTCACACTCACTTCCCCAAGCACATGCACACATGGGATCTCCAATCAGGAACCTTACTCTCAATGCCCTCGGAGAGCTGCCACTCACTCCAAATTCCATGTGACACTCTTCAGAGTGGAAGAAAAATAATCCTTCCTCAAGCCAGCGTCTCCGGGTGATGCCCTCCAACAAACATCTTTAGTCAAATCTCTTTTGGGCATCAGCTTAGGACATGCTGAGGCCCAATCATCAACTCCAGTTCACAGGCTGCATCCCAGGGGCCGAAGCCCCAGGGGAAGTAAATACAGAGCAGGCCTCCCAAACATTTATTTAATTCCTAAGCCAACTTTTGGGTGCCTCTGCCAGAGATTGGCTGAGAGTAGGTCAATATTCATAACTTCAGCAATTGACCCTCCTACTCTACCCTCTGGAAGCTTCTTTCAGAGACAGGCAACCACTAAGCTTAGCGAAACTTGACCAGCCAAAAACAAACAGATCACAGGCTCGACTGAGTACAGCAGAGCCAAAAACTAAATTTAGCCTGGACATAAAAATATCAACGCTGTATTGCACTAGAGTGGATTATAAACAGAGAGAAAGCTTTTTTTCTTAACTACTTAATAAGTGTACAGATCTGGTCACTCAAAGTTGTATCAATGAATGAATACTATATAGGGGTGACTTACAGTGGTATTCATGATTGCGTCCCCCTGCCTGTCCCCTTCATCAGAAAAAGGATTTGGCATAAGATCTCAGATGCAAACGCTCTGCTGGCGCACTGTCCCAGCCCCAGACACCTGTGCTTTATCCAGGTCAACTGTCTTTCCATTTATACCTATGGGTCGCTGGTTCTATTTCTGAGGCTGTGACAGTGCAACAGCAGAACGTCTGCTTCTGATATTTCATAAACCATTTTCATTTTCTGCTGAGGGGATGACAGAGGAGACATTGAATTTCAACCTTAAAAGAACAAGTTATATTCTTTTGTTTTATTCGTTGTGTTCCAGGTGCGTCCGCTCCATAGGGCAAGAGGGGTCGTTTGCCCCCCCCTGCAATCGCCAGGGAGAGCCAGGAGCAGGGCCGAACGGTGACTGCAGTGCTCCCCTCCTTCCGTCCTCCGGCGCTCGTATCGTATGTCATGGAGCTGGGTCTGTGTGCAAGGTCCCGCCCCCCTAGTTTCACACTCAGTGTGAAAGGGTCCATTGAGATGCATGAAGAACTTTTTATGAGCGTTTTAATAGAGATATTTTTAACGCTAAAACGCTGTAAAAAACGCTTCAATGTGAAAGGGGTCTAGGGCCCCTTTCACACTGGGGTGTTTTTTGAGCATTATTCGAGCGTTAGTCGAGCGTTATTCGAGCAAAGCCTCATCTGCAATCCCAATGTGCTGGTAAAGCACCGCTAAGACCCTAATGTTTTAGTTGTTTTTTTTTGCAGTGCCTCAGTGTGAAAGGGTAAGGCGTTTTTACAGCGCTTTCAATTCATTTCAATGGAGAGAGGCATTTTTGGAGCGTTTTTTTTAGCGCCCAAATGACTGTAGCTAAGCTGCTGAAGGTAACAGAATTTTCTGTTCTGGTATTCAAAATGTATGATGATTTAGTATATATTTTCTTTATGCATTATGATCAGAATTAAATAATACAATTCTGAAAAATGATTTAAATATTTTTTTTTTAATAAGGTAAATATGTAATATTGCATTTGAATACTTTTTATGTCTGGCCAGCAGATAGAGCTCACACCACATTTTCAGGTCTTCTATGTCTCTTCATCTCCTGTTGAAAAAAAGCTGTTGTTTATAAAATGTAATAGCGCAAAATGAAATTTAAAAACACAAGTAAAGTAGTTTGCAAAGTCACATGATACAATAAATTGACTCTGCAAGAGCCCCACTATTCTGCTCAATAGGCAGTTTTATGCTGTCAATTCATAATTTACATCCAGAGATAGTTGGACAGATGACTTCTACATCCTTTTAAAATGCACTAAAGGATCTCAGTGGAATAGATCTAATGATAGAAGAAATAATAAGCATACTTTGTATCAGTCGTTATTGTGAGCAAGCTAATGGATGCAAGTTGCATGACTAAATAAATTCCAGGTATATTTTTTTTAAAGAGTCTCACAATGTAGCCATATTATTAAATGGTAATGAACACTGGCCAACACAGAGGAAGAACTGGTCCTGTTGTCTGCAGATTCATTACAGGTATACCCCACTTTTATGTACACAATGGGGTTTATTTACTAAAGATGTAAAGGGCAAAATCAGGCTCACTTCTGCACAGAAACCAATGAGCTTCCAGGTTTTATTACCAGGTTTAATTGAACAAGCTGGGGTTAGAAGCTCGTTGGTTTCTATGCAGAAGTGAGCCTTAATTTTGCGCTTTCCAGCGATTAGTAAATAAACTCCATTGTGTACTTAAAACTGGGGTATGCCTGTAAAGATTCTGGTTGCTAATGGCAACAAGGAAAATTAAATCAATTATTAAGGATTTTATCATTCATCATTACATTATTTATTCATAATATATGATTTGCAAGAAAAAGAAAAAGCACATCTTTATGAAACAAATAAATGTTTAATAGGTTAGTAAAACAAATGGCCATTTACAGTCTATACCCCAAACATACTGGTGGCATCTAAACCCTTCATGGCATTATGGTAAGGGCACTAGACTGGATGCAATTTTGGAGTACAAACCAATATTAATAATTCTCTGTGCATTCAAATCCAAAAAAGTACATTATTAAAAGAACAGCGGTAGAAATACGAAAATATATTTCAGTAGTGTGTTTCCCAGCAAATTCACAAATAGTCATTACAAATCATTGCTTTAAATGTATTTAATTTAATGGAAAAGACGCTGACATTTTGGGAATGTTATGTAATGACATGTCCCTTCTAGTGCCTATAGCGCTTTTTGTAAATTAAATCTAAATTTCAGCACTGACACCTGTCAAAATGTCATCTTTTAACTTATTAAAAACATGGTTTCAGTCGCTGACAGTCAGTAGTCACTGAGTATACATCTGCAATCAGCAAAGCTGTTTAAAAAAAAATTTGGCTGTGATTCAGTAGGGAGCACGATAGACCATTTCATTGGTCTCTGAATATTCTCCCAGAGTGTACTGGCTATCTCTGGGGTCAATAGTTTCTGATAGTTTGTTGAAATATGCCAGTAGTCTCTCATAGTCTGTGGGAAATGTCTGTGGACTCTAGCAGTCTCTTAGAGCATGTTGGCTATTTCTGACAGCTTGTTATGCCACCTGAAAATTTTTTGGAACATGTCAGCGGTCTCTGACATTCTCCTGGAACATTTTTACTAAATCACTAGGTTGACATCATGTTGCACAAAATACCATATGATTCCTCTTAAGGGGTCTCCAAACAATAACACTGCAAGTTCATAATTTGGAGAGCCTGGAACGTTTCAGTTCCTGCATATACACTATGTTACCAAAAGTATTGTGACACCTGCCTTTACACGCACATGAAATTTAATGCCATCCCAGTCTTAGTCCGTAGGGTTCAATATTGAGTTGACCTACCCTTTACAGCTATAACAGGTTCAACTCTTCTGGGAAGGCTGTCCACAAGGTTTAGGAGTGTGTCTATGGAAATGTTTGATCATTCTTCCAGAAGTGCATTTTTGAGGTCGAGTACTGATGTGGACAAGAAGGCCTGGCTCGCAGTCTCCGACCTAATTCATCCCAAAAGTGTTCTGTCGGGTTGAGGTCAGGACAAGTCAAGTTCCTCCACCTCAAATCTGCTCATTCATGTCTTTATTGAATTTGCTTTGTGGACTGGTCCAAATCATTTGGCAGAGGGGGGAATAGGTATGGGGTTGTTGTTCAAGGGTTGGGCCTGGCCCCTTAGTTCCACTAAAGGGAACTCTTAAGGAGTCAGCATACCAAGACACTTTGGACAATTTCATGCATTCAGTTTGGGGATGGCCCCTCCCTGTTCCAACTTGACTGGCCGGGGTGTGTGTTTCAATATTCCTGGCTCCGGGACCACGTTGGTCCAGAGCAAATAATCTACCTTGTAGGCTCAGTGGGTATACTGAGTCTGCGGTTGTAGAGTTGTCCTGTGCTGTCCGTCCCGAGGGAGGAAGCCGACCGATGAAGAACCTGTCTGGGGGAATACCGAGCACGAGGCTGGTATCTCAGGAGAGGCCTACTGCTTCATCAAAGGACACATCGTTTCTGAGAGGCTGGACGAAAGGATTTTGGGAAGGTCTGTGGCAGAGACTTTGCTAAAGTGACACTCTGGCTCCTAGGCCGGTGAGAGTGGCCTATCCAGATGCACTATACCCACTCTGGCTAGAGTGCCAACGAAAGTTGTGAAGCATGACTGTTTTCGAAACCCAGTTCTTCTATCTTCTCACCTATTACTACTATTACCATTTTTACCCCGTTGGGTAATAAAGCACAGAAAAAGATACCTACAGTGTGGACATTGACTTTCTTACAGCTCTCATTCAGTACCCTAGACAGCGGAGAATTAGAGGTAACATGCCACCCAAATACAAACTATTAGTAGATCCAGAGATGTGTAAATTGAATACAAATCCCAAATGTTCTAATTTTCAAAACTCAAGCTGGACCTTGACCCTTCCACTCCTGAATCATGCTTTTAGTTATTAAACATGTCCATCTATTTGAAAGTCCAACAGGGTGGCTCTGAAGGCGGAAGGATGGGCCAAAATATGCATTTATTAATTGTTTTTAGACACAATTCCAGTGACTGTAAATGCTTTTTTTTAAATCAACAAACAGATTTATACTTACCTGCTCTGTGCATTAAAATTGTACAGTGCGGCCCCAAACTCCCTCTTTTCGGGTCCCTTGACCCCACCCCCCACTTCCTTGTCACTGGCTTTGATTGACAGCATTGGGAGAAAATGGCTCCTGCTGCCTCATGAAAACTAGTGAGGCCAGAAATTGAGGGGAGAAAAAGGCTTCAGATAGGCACAGCACTGGAGTGACCGAGGGCTCAGCTAAGTAAAAGGGGGGCTGGGGTGGTGGTGATACTGTACTGATTTAAGGAATGCATTAAGGTAAAAAAAATGTTTAGGCTTTATAACCATATTTTTTCTTTTTAAAGCACAATTGAACTTCCTGATTAAGTGGAAGCAGTAATCTCTATGCAGAGGTCTGATATGCCCCCACTGAGTCAGACCTATACATCTGCAATCAGCAAAGCTGTTTAAAGAAAATGTTGGCTGTGATTCAGTAGGGAGCATGTCAGACTTCTGCAAAGGGCTGTTGTCACGTACCTGGTGGAAGAGTCTGGTATGCAGAGGGAGTTGGCATCAAAGAAATTTATGGTTTCAAGAACAGCGGGTACTGGACATTCTGGGAAGGTACTGGTCAGAAATGATGGATTAAATCCATAATTGGCAAAAAATGGGGACTGTTTGGTGGCATAGTGGATGGAGTTGTTATAGGCAAATTCCACTAACGGGAGTAATGCGGCCCAGTCATCTTGTGAAAATGAGGAAAAGCACTGTAAATATTGCTCGAGAGTTTGATTGGTTCTCTCCGTTTGCCCATTTGTTTGGGGATGGTATGCGGAAGAGAACGATAACTCGATTCCCAAGGTTTCACATAGTGACCTCCAAAACCTTGAGGTAAATTGTACCCCCCGGTCTGACACAATGTTTGCTGGAACTCCATGGAGTCTGACAATTTCTTTCACAAAAATCAAAAATTTTGGCTGTTTCCGGGGCAGATGGTGTGCCTTTCATGGGCAAGAAGCGGGCCATTTTGGATAACCGGTCTACCACCACAAAGATGGTGGAAAAACCGTCTGATGGAGGAAGTTCCACGATAAAATCGATTGAGATATTTTTCCAGGGTCTCTCCGGGACTGATAGCGGCTTCAGCAAACCCCATGCCTTGGTTTTAATGTTCTTATTTCGTACACAAGTGGCACAGGACTCTACATAGCCCTTGCAGTCTTTTTAAACTTGTGGCCACCAGAATGTGCGTTGCACAAGTTCAACAGTTTTACGGATCCCGAAGTGTCCGGCTAACTTGTGGTCATGACATAATCCCAGGACAGAAACACGTAGATTTTCTGGTATGAATATTTTGTCCTTGTGCCAAAGCAGATCATCCCTGGCCTCCAACGTTATTCCCAGAGAAGAGGGGACATTCACAGAAGCCTGTTTTATTTGGGAGAGCAGATTTCCCTGAAGTAGTAGAAAGTTCTCAGAAGACAGGATAGTGTCAGGCGGTGCGGATTCCCTGGTATCACAGAACATCCTAGATATAGCATCAGGTTTGGGGTTTTTAGATCCTGGCCTGTACGTGAGGTGGAAAGAGAACCTGGAAAAGAAGAGTGCCCATCTAGCCTGGCGTGGTTTTAGTCTCTTGGCAGTCCGCAGATATTCCAGGTTCTTGTGATCTGTATAGATTAGAATCGGGTGCGCTGCTCCTTCTAAGAGGTATCTCCACTCTTCCAATGCATTCTTGATGGCCAGAAGTTCTCGATCTCCGACATCATAATTCCTTTCAGAATTTGACAATTTGCGGGAGAAAAAGGCAACTGGGTGTAACAAAGCCTTGGGTCCCCGTCTTTGAGATTACTTCCAATACATAGGGTAATGCTGGGTCAGGGTGCTTCAGAACTGGTGCAGAAGTGAATAGCTTTTTAAGAGTCTTGAAAGCATCGTGAGCCTCAGGGGACCACTGAAAACGGATGCCTTGTTTTGTCAGTTGCGTGATAGGTGATATGATGGCTGAAAATCCCCTGATGAATTTGCGGTAAAAGTTTGAGAACCCGACAAAGCGTTGAATGCCCTTTTTATCCACTGGAGCTGGCCAGTCTAGAATGGCAGTGACCTTCTGTGGGTCCATCTTGACACCTTCGGTGGAGAGAATTAGTCCCAAAAATGTAATGCTTTGTCGCTCAAACTCGCACTTCTCTGGCTTGGCGTATAGCCCATGTTGTCGTAGTCTGCTCAATACGTTCTTAACATGCCTGCGATGGTCATCAAGGGAAGAAGAAAAAATTAAAATGTCATCCAGATACACTACAACAAACAAGTCTAGATAATCACGAAAAATATCATTAATAAAGTGCTGGAATGTTGCTGGGGCATTACATAGGCCAAACGGCATCACTAGATATTCGAAATGCCCGAATCGGGAGCGAAAGGCCATCTTCCATTCGTCTCCCTCCCAAATCTTTACTAGATTGTAAGCCCCTTGGAGATCCAGTTTTGTAAATATGGTTGCTGCTCCCAACCTCTGGAACAATTCGGGTACCAAGGGCAAGGGATAACGGTTCTTGACTGTAACTTTATTGAGCTCACGATAATTTATACATGGACGAAGGGAATGATCCTTCTTCTCCACAAAAAAGATACCCGCTCCAGCCGGGGAAGTGGAGGGGCGAATGAAGCCCTTCTTAAGATTATCGTCTATATAGTCTTTTAGGGCGACAAGCTCCAATTCTGACAGAGGAAAAATCCGTCCAAAATGGACCTCAACCCCTGGCATGAGATCGATCGGGCAGTCGTATGGCCGATGTGGAGGGAGAGTTTCAGCTCCCTTTTTACTAAACACATCTAAAAAGTCATGGTATGCAACTGGTACAGATGAGTGGCTTTCAGCATCAGAGTCCAAACATAGCAAAGATGGCGGATCAAGAGAGGATTTTGGCAGACAATGTTGGAGGCAGTAGGGAGAGTGAAGCTTGACTTCCCCTTCGACCCAGTTGATAAGGGGGTTATGTGCTTAGAGCCACGGCATACCAAGGATTACGGGGAACATAGGAGACGAAATGGCATCTAGGCGTAGCAGTTCCTTGTGATTACCGGCTATAACAACAGGCAAGGGTATAGTCACTTGAGTCACCGGTCCGGATTTAATGGCAGACCCATCGGCCAGATATACCGAAAGTCCTTGGGCCCTGGGTTGCAAAGGAATTTGATGTCTTGTAATGAAGGATAAATCCATAAAGCAGCTACAGGCTCCGGAGTCGATTATAGCGGAAACAGGAATACTTCTTCCCGGAAGCTGTAGTACAATAGGAAGAGCCAGATGAGTTGGCAGGATGGGCGTGCTGGCAGAAAAGATAGTTTGGCCCTTGCGAATCTTGGCTGGACATGATCTCACGTAATGTCCTGGTCCCGCACAATATAGGCATAGATTTTCATGTCATCGGCGTTGACGTTCCTCAGGGGAAAGTGAGGGACGGAGCATGCCAAACTGCTTAGGTTCAGAAATATTAGATGTGGGTGCAACAGGGGTAGAAGATGTCAGACTGCTGGAGTTAGAGGCTCGAGGCAACTTCCAAGTCGGGCAGGGCGGCTTCAACTCTCTCTCTGATCTCCGTTCCCGTAATCGGCAATCAATTTGGATTGCCAGATTAATTAAATTGTCCAGAAAATGGGGGACGCCAACTCTGGCCAGCTCGTCTTTCAAAGGCTCAGAAAGACCAATGCGGAATTGGTGGCAGAGAGCAGCATTGTTCCAGCTGGTGTCGGAACTCCAGCGCCTGAAGTCGGAAGCATAGTCCTCGGCTGCTCTGTGACCCTGCCGGAGGGTGTGTAAAGCTGCTTCTGCAGTTGCAGTCAGCTGAGGATCCTCGTAGAGCTGGGCCATAGAGTCAAAAAAGTCACTTAGGCAGGATAGAGTGTCAGCTCCTTGTTCTAGTAGGCGGTGAGCCCATGACTGGGGGTCGCCCTGTAGTAAGGAGATGACGAATCCAACTTTGGTGGCCTCCAGGGAGAAAGTGCGTGGCTGCAGGGAAAAATAGAGTTCACAGGCATTGCGAAATGTCCGAAATTCACTGCGATTACCAGTGAATCCTTCAGGTGCAGGAACCCTGGGTTTTGGGGGTAACATTGTCATTGCTGAAGTAGCTCCTTGCGGGGCCGTAGTAGGTGAGGAAAGAGCCTAGACACGTTCTTCCAGTCGGATGTATGCATCTTGTGCAATTTTAACAGTCTGGATGACGTCTTCAAGGTATAAGCGGAATCCCTCCATGGAAGAGGCTCCCGGCACAGACTCTGACATGGCTGTCTGGTACTGTCACGTACCTGGTGGAAGAGTCTGGTATGCAGAGGGAGGCCTCCCTTACACCTCTGACTCAAGGCCCCACGTAGGGAAGACAGGAGGCGCAGGAGTGCAGAGTCGCACGAGAGCCTGGCAAACTTGCTGGTAGACGAGCTGGACCGGAACCAGGAACAACAGGCTCAATTCAGAGGACTGGAACAGCTTGGACTGGAACCTGGGATCGTTCAGCAGACCGGACTGGAACTATTCAGCTGGACCGGAACTAGGAGCTCAGGCAGGTGTTGGCAGATGGACTGGAGCAGTAGACACACAAGTCCAAAGCAGGTGAACACTGGAGCAGGGTCAGATACAAGCGGGTTCAGCAACAGGCTGGCAGCAAGGTAGCAGGAGGAACAGGCAGGGACGTAGTGAACACAGGCCGAGGTCAGATGCAGGCAGATAAACAGGGTAGTCAGAGTAACCCGGGTAAAGTCAGCTGGAGCAGAGTGCAGGTAAACAACAATCAGAGGTCTCAGGTAACGCTGTAGACCAGACAGCACCGATTCAAGGAAGTAAGGCAGTTTAAATAGCCTATTGGGGCGGGACAGAGGAACGACCATAGCCGCCATCTTGATTGCTGGCATGCCCTTCCTGACAGCTGTACACTTTGCACATGTAATTTGTAGGCATGTGGCCTACTGTATGATTAGTTAGCTCAGCTGCCCGGGTGGGGGGAGGAAGGGGCTAATGCCTTACCACTTTCCCGGTGTGTGGGTCCAGCCACCCTTCCATGTTGTATAAAGGGGGATGAGCTCCAGCATCCAGCAGTAGCCAGTTCCTAAGAGAAGGCGGCACATTTAGAAGTATTCTCTGGGACCTGTGGTCCAGCACTGGACGCTGATTTACTGGGACATCCCAAGGACATGGACTTCTCTGCAAGAGCCTTTCCAAGAATGGACTATTCCCAATATTACTTCACCAGTTTAGGTAGTCTGGGGCAGCCTTAGATAGGTGTAGTTAGGTTGAGGACATGTATACATGTTATACCTGTTCTGTTGAAATCTCAGTAAAGTTGTTTTAACTGAATTAGGCCTGATCTGAAGTTATTCAAGGGGTGTATGTTGAGTTGTGGTAAATTCCTAAAGAACTTGGGTCTGTAAAGCACTATGGGGTATGTGTAACACCACTACGAGAGATTAACTTGCAAAGTAAAGAAGAGGAGGTAGTTGCCATGGATAACCACAAGGAAGAACAGCTACAGCAATCAGTGATTTGGAGTGGCATCTGGTTAGGTGACAGGTCTTCCGGTAGTGAGGGGGTCAGTGCTCTGACTCCCTCCCTAGCTCTCTATTTCTTACCGTCACCAGGAGCAGACTAGCTAGGCCTGATCATTAGGTACGAGAAGGAAAGAGTTAATGAGCATGCATGGGGCCCACTATGTGCTTGGCTCGACTCCATTCTGTTACTGGGAGTGAGGTAACAAAGTTATGCTGAGATGGTGGGGTGGGCAAGGGCTCTACGTGTCACTCCAAATGCAACACATACATCACTAAAGTGTAGTTACTTGGGACGAAGCATCTTATGGAACTCTGTACATTATTGCCGCATACAAAAGGCTCATCTCTGAGTCGGGGGAATGCCCTAATGTTTGATTCTTCACATGACCGGAGCCTCTGCCTGATCCCAGGCATTGGAGAGCAAGCCTTTGGTCTAGATCAGGGATCTCCAAACTACGGCCCTCCAGCTGTTGCGAAACTACACGTCCCATGAGGCATTGCAAATCTCTGACATTCACAGACATGACCAGGCATGATGGGAATTGTAGTTTCTGAACAACTGGAGGGCCGTAGTTTGGAGTCCCCTGGTCTAGATCATGGGTGCTCAACCTGTGGCCCTCCAGCTGTGAAGAAACTACAATTCCCATCATGCCTCTGCCTCTGGGAGTCAAGATTTTAACTATCACCAGCTTGCAATGCCTCATGGGACTTGTAGTTTCGCAACAACTGGAGGGCCACAGGTTGAGCACCTATGGTCTAGATGTTACCCCATGTGCACGGGGGCAGCCAGACCTCACACACATATGTATTTAGCCTTAAACTGCAAGTCCAATTGGACTTTAAAAAGGCCGTAGGTACAGAACAATAGTTGTCAATCCTGCCAGAAATTCAGTTCGCACACCACTTCCTGCAGTAGGCTGGCAACTCAAGCTTTGCTGCAGTTCCCACAGATAGAAATCTCCACATTTATCTATCAAACATCCAATTTGAATTGCTCAGGTCTGTGACAAGCTTAGTTTATTAATCCCATTTTAGGACAAATAACCATTTATATCCCAAACTTTACTGTAACATAGTGTAAAGAAGATTTACTTTGGGCTGCTTAGAAATATTTCTTGGATGACGTTTGAAACCTTCAGTGCCTTGGGGCTTCTCCTCCCATATCTTACCCATTCTACCATCTAGCCAATGGCAAGACACTATAATTAGTGAACAAGCCAAGAAAGTACATTCCAAGTCCTGTACAGAGAAGAAAAAGGTATGAAAAATCTGATTGCTTCTATTTTATCAGCTATATACAGCATATATCAATTTATTAGTTCTACTTCTTTCTATAGTAGATGAGTACGGTTTTTATGCATAGGAATATTTTGATGTATTGCAGTCATGTAGTTTGCTAGATACATGTCTGCATGTCCATGGAAATAAAGTACAGGAAAGTATTTAACACAGCTATGTAATTTGTTGGAATATTTTCACCTACCTCATCTTGGTATTTCAGGGAGTGACTTGTACTGAAATGTACAGCAATGCAGTAAATAAGTAATGATCACTCAATGTGTACTGGAAAGCAAAGATAAAGTAATAACGATGAAGGTAACCTGTCACCATATAAAGGGCTTCATACTATAGTGAAGCAATATTTGGAATTGTATGGTGAAAGTTATGGCATGTCAGATTTAGTAATAACTACAATATAGGCTTTGCATTTCCAATAATTCTACTAAAGGCAAAAAATAAGATATACAGTATGCAGTAAATATATTCAGAGGAGCACTGCACAAAACAATGATAATATAGCAGAGAAACCAGAAAAAGATTCCTGATTGGCTACTAATATTTACTGTACTTGGAATATTAATGTCTGTCATGTACTGAATAAATGGAATTGATATTAAGATTTTTTTTTTTAAATCATTTAATGCTTTCTGATTTTAGTAAATCGCTGCAAAATCGTGGTAAATTTGCGCGACTTTCTACCTGAAAACGCTATGCTCAGGTGTGAATGGGGCCTAATGCCGCGTACACACGATCACTTTTTGTGATGTAAAAAAACGTAGTTTTACCTCACAAAACAAAACAACGTTTTTCAAACTTCATTTTAAAAAACGACGTTGCCTACACACCATCGTTTTCTGAAAATGCTCTAGCAAAGCGCGGTTATGTACACCACGTATGACGACACTCTGTTCCATTGAAGCTCCCGTCTCATAACTTGCTTCTGAGCATGCGCGGGTTTAAAAACGTTGTTTTAAACGTCGGTTTGCCCACACACGACACAAAAAATGCAAGCATGTTCGAATTTTTTTTTGGTCGTTTTTTAGAAGACATAAAACAAAGTTTGCCCACACACGATCATTTTAAACGTTTTGACGTTTTTTAAAACAATGTTTTTTTTCATCACAAAAAGTGATCGTGTGTACGCGGCATTAGGGTGAGCAGAGGCACCGCATGATACATCCCATAAGTACAGCCAATAGAAAAAAAAATTATTTGTGGATGTCAGTGTTTTCTGACACATTTAATGAAGTACCTTCAGACCTCTGAGGGTCAAAAGCTCACTTGTTGACCATCTAACTGGTTTTGATGTTAAATACCATGGTAATTGATGTGGCTAGATGCCATAACCTAGCAGGATCATTTTTAGAAGCAGCAGGAGAGGTGCCCCCGCTTTCCAGTGGTTTCTGGACTACTGGCCACCACTCATCTCTATGCCCTTTGGAGGACCAGAACGACGTTGATGTCACTTCCAGACTGGCCCACTTTAATATTAAAAAAGAAAAAAAGTGCAGCGCCAAAAAAATTATTACAGAAGGAGCTTTACCTGAAGAAGGTGAGTCTACAAATAATATGATCTATTAAGGGACAGACTTGCGGCTATCCACCTAGATGATCAAATGGGCAAAGAAATGTGTAATCAGGTTGGATAATGAGTCCAACGAACACCGTGTGAAAATTACAGAAGGAGCTTCTCCTGAAGCAGGTGAATCTAGAAGTGATGTAATCTAATGAGAAATAGTTATGTGGCTATACACCTAGATCAAATAGATGATACAAACGTGTAAACAGGCTGGATATTAAGTCCGGCGAGCATCATGTGGTAATAGATCCCAAAAAAATGAATAATAGGTCCCAAAAAAAATGATGATAAATGAATGTTCTCAATGATTTATGGGTGTCCTTAGACTTCACAGTCTTTACTTTATGTTGTTTGTGCTAAGACCTCCCCATCTTCATATTGACAATCCGTGGCATATAGATGAATTGAATACGCTTACCAGCTGTTGTTGACCCACTAAGACCGTACGGTGAATGGGTCATGCAGGCTTATGTGGGCCGACCGCCCTCCTTGGGATGGGATGTAGATATAATTCTCACTCCCGACGCTCCATAGAAGGTCCACGGCAGAAGCTGGTGGGGAAAGTCACAGGGTTTCCCAATGGAGTGAGGCAAGTCCTCCAGAAGATTTCCGATCAGAGGAAAAAAAGGAGAAAGGGGATAGACCTCCTCATAGTGTAAAAACGTATTTATTTAAACACGTAGATCACAACAACACGTGTAAAACTTGAAATAAAACAATAAAATCAAAAAATTAAAAAAGTCTCAATAAACAAAATTCCACAGCAAAATACACAACCACTATAGGAAAAGATTTGTTTGCGCAGTGGAGGTGTTGGAAAGGTTCAACCCGACCGGTTTCGTCTGCAAAGACTTCAACTGGGGCTGGGAACCTATGCACCTCCTGCGCATTAATATAGTACCCCAATCACTCACATGAGCCTCTACACCCGCCCGGCATGCTGAAATTGCGTGCGTTTCACGCTCTCATTTACTTCCTCTATTTGCGTTCCACACACCGGAAATAGCGTCATGACGCAATACCGGAAGTCCCTGATGGTTGGCGCCGGAAATGGTGTCAGAACGCAGTGCCGAGGATGTGAGTGGGTGGGAGAAAAACTTCATCCTGTCACTCACTCTTTCATGGCGAATGGGGCTGGACAGACAGCGCCGCCCACACTCAGTGTGGATGTAAGTGACAGCGCCACCCATAAGTTATGTGAATATATATGATGGGAATAAAAAGAGAAAACAACAGAAAAAGAAAAAACAAACAGACTAGCTATGCACCCCTACTGATATGGTAATCTAAAAATGGTTGTTCATTAGCGACATATGTACATGAACACATGACAGCCAAAAGAACAAACATGTGCAGGGGGAAAAAATTAATATGGTAAGTGTAGGAAAAAAAGGGAAGAATATCTATAATGGAAGGGGAAATAGAGTATAGTGAATATACTCTGTGTGTGGCACCCCACTTCCCCTAATTGTACTCCAGCCTCTAGTATAGGTATCAGGCCGTCCACATTATGACGCGTCACGAAGACTTTAATATTGAGTGTCCCCATCAGCACCCCCCTTACATCAAAGTGGTCCCCAACAGCTTCCCCCTTACATCAGTCACCCCATCAGCGCCCCTGTACATCAGAGTGGTCCCCAACAGCATCCCCCTACATCAGATTTTCCCCATCAGCACCCCCCTTACATCAGTGTCCCAATCAGCACCCCCTTACATCAGAGTATCCCCATCAGCATCCATCTTACATTAGAGTATCCCCATCAGCACCCCCTTACATCAGAGTGTCCCCATCAACGTCCTCCTTACATGACCAGCCAACTGAGCCATCGGCACACCGGAAACTCCCGCTAGTCCCGATGGCCAGTACATGCCTGCTTCCGGTTCTCAAGCCATGTAAACAGGTTTTTTTTTTCTTCTTAAAGCAAAAGACAATATATTTTTATATATCACATTCGATTTATTATTTATTGCTTTATATTTGAGTACTGACCACAGTTCTTGCATATTCACTTGGATGCAGTGGCGTAACCAGAGTTATGGGCGCCCGCCCCCTTATATAAACATCCACGTTTATATGTGCGTAAACGTGGGGGACTTAAACATTTTGGAGCTTTTTTTAAAACTTTTTTTATATTTACTTTTTTTTTTCACTCTTTTTATGTTTTTTTACACTTTATGTCATTGCTATTACATAGGGGGATAAAAATCCCCCTATATAATAACACAGATAAACTGACAGGTCCTCTTTATGGAGACATTAGGGGTCTCCAGGACCCCTAATGTCACCTGGGGACCCCAAAAGAAGCTGAAGCACAGATCTGCTTCTTCTCTCTGGCTTTAGCAGCCAGATGACTGACAGGTGAATGCGGATATAATACACATCACTTCTGCATTCACAGCCTGGAGGGAGATCAGCAAGGAGGAAGATGCTGGTCTCCCTCCCATCTTACCTCCTGACACCCTCCCGAGCCGGTCCTGGGACGCAGATGGGGCAGCGGATCCCGGGATTAAAGGTGAGGGGTCAGGAGGGGGGGGACGGCGGCAGTACTGGAGGGGGGTAGGGGGGCACGCAGCCAGTACATATACACAATTGGCAGGCTATAGAGCCGCCGATCGTGTATATGTGAAAGTTCAACCGGTAATGGCACTGACCCCCGACACCTACACTGACCTGACCCCTACAATGACCTGACCCCTACATTGACCTGACCCCTACACTGACCTGACCCCTACACTGACCTGACCCCTAACCTGACCCCTACACTGACCTGACCCCTATACTGACCTGACCCCTACACTGACACATACACTGACCTACTACACAGACCCACCTAACTCCTACAGTAGGAGTCCTACTTCCAGCAATACTCACACCCCCCTCCCCCAGCTTGGTGAAAATTCATCCTCCGAGTCCTCCTTACCTCTGTCTGCTCTTCTCCAGAGACTCCAGGACTCTTCTCAGGACGGACAGGACCCCAGCACTGGATGTGCAGAACTGCTTTGGAGTCCCGACTCCCGTCCCCGCCAGCACCATCCACCCGCATCCCGCTCCATGTCTGGTGTCAGATGCTGCAACTCCCTCCATGCTCCCATCTCCACACAGCGCCGTACCACAGAGCAGAGGGGAAGACAGCGGCCACGGCAGCTCACACTTCCAGTGCCTGTCTCCCGCTGCCATGTTTAGAGTTTCCCCGGCGCGCTGTGATTGGGCGTATGGCGTCATGTGCGGAGGCGGAACTTCCAGCCCCACGCCTCACATGACCCCCATATGCTCAATCACAGAGCGCTGGACATCAAACATGGTGGCCGCCTGGCCGCTCTGGACATCCGTGTCGGTGACACGGAAAATTAAAAATAAGGAGGAGGCGCGGAAAGTCGCCCCCCTAAATGTCGCGCCCGGTGCAACAGCACCCCCTGCCCACCCCCTTGCTACGCCAGTGCTTGGATGTGATTACTCGATTGGTGTAGTTCTTACTATACTTTTTAGCGCTGCACTTTTTCTTTTTTATTTCTGTTTGCAGATTGTTCCACTGTTGGTTCCGGCAGCTACATACACATATATTGTTTATCAGCAGCGCAACTTTTCTCTTTTTCCCTATATATATATATATATATATATATATATATATATATATATATGTATATATATATTTTTTTTTTTTAATCTTTTGCTTTTATGGGTAAAGGAGAGATTTGGGGTATTTTAGATCCCAGATCTCTCTATAAAGAGGACCTGTCATGCTGTATATGGAGAGAGTACAAAGAAGGGCAATAAAAGTGATCTAGAAAACATTTTTTAAAAGAAACATTGTAAAAATTTAAAAAATATAATAATAACAAAAAAAAAACGTTTAAAGCGCCTCGTCCCCACGTGCTTCGCGCAGTATTGAATGTATACGTAGGTCACACCCACATATTTAAACAGTGTTTACACCACAAATGTGAGGCATTGCCGCAAACATCTGAGTGAGTGCAATAATTATAGCATTAGACCTCCTTTGTATCTCTAAACTAGTAACTTGTAGATTTTTTTTTTAAAAACATTGCTTATGAAGATTTTTAAGTATACAGTAGTTTGGCGCCATTCCACAAGCGAGCACAATTTTAAAGAATGACATGTTATGTATCTATTTACTCAGGGTAATGTCATCTTTGATATTGTATAGACAAATTGGGATATACAGTATATTATGTGTTTTTATTTTTAATCATTAAAGTGTATTTTATTCTCTAGGGTCTCTGCTTAATATATATATATATATATATATATATATATATATATATAGATATACAGTACAAACCAAAAGTTTGCACACACCTTCTCATTCCAAGAGTTTTCTTTATTTTCATGACTATGAAAATTGTAGATTTACACTGAAGGCATCAAAACTATGAATTAACACATGTGGAATTGTATACATAACAAAAAAGTGTGAAACAACTGAAAATATATGTCATATTCTAGGTTCTTCAAAGAAGCCACCTTTTGCTTTGATTACTGCTTTGCACACTCTTGGCATTCTCTTGATGAGCTTCAAGAGGCAGTCACCTGAAATGGTCTTCCAACACTCTTGAAGGAGTTCCCAGAGATGCTTAGCACTTGTTGGCCCTTTTGCCTTCACTCTGTGGTCCAGCTCACCCCAAACCATCTCGATTGGGTTCAGGTCCGGTGACTGTGGAGGCCAGGTCATCTGGCGCAGCACCCCATCACTCTCCTACTTGGTCAAATAGCCCTTACACAGCCTGGAGGTGTGTTTGGGGTCATTGTCCTGTTGAAAAATAAATGATGGTCCAACTAAACGTAAACCGGATGGAATAGCATGCCGCTGCAAGATGCTGTGGTAGCCATGCTGGTTCACTATGCCTTCAATTTTGAGTAAATCCCCAACAGTGTCACCAGCAAAGCACCCCCACACCATCACACCTCCTCCTCCATGCTTCACGGTGGGAACCAGGCATGTAGAGTCCATACGTTCACCTTTTCTGCGTCGCACAAAGGCACGGTGGTTGGAACCAAAGATCTCAAGTTTGGACTCATCAGACCAAAGCACAGATTTCCACTGGTCTAATGTCCATTCCTTGTGTTCTTTAGCCCAAACTAATCTCTTCTGCTTGTTGCCTTTCTTTAGCAGTGGTTTCCTAGCAGATATTCTACCATGAAGGCCTGATTCACAGTCTCCTCTTAACAGTTGTTCTAGAGATGTGTCTGCTGCAAAAGGTGGCTACTTTGAAGAACCTAGAATATGACATATTTTCAGTTGTTTCACACTTTTTTGTTATGTATATAATTTCACATGTGTTAATTCATAGTTTTGATGCCTCCAGTGTGACTCTCTAATTTTCATAGTCATGAAAATAAAGAAAACTCTTGGAATGAGAAGGTGTGTCCAAACTTTTGGTCTGTACTGTATATATAGATATATATATATATATCTATATATATTGTGACAGGAAGTCAGGTAAATCTGTGTGTGTTGTCACAGACGGGAGATATATTTCTGCCTTGTTTAGACAATACACCAATTACTATTAGGCGTCGGCTGAAGAGAATTATGCCACCATTGAGAAGGAGTGTTTGGCAGTGAAATGGGCTTTGGATTCTCTCCGGTACTACCTCCTGGGTAGACAGTTTGAACTGGTGACGTATCATGCCCCATTGAAGTGGATGGCACAGAAAAAGGAGACAAATAGGAGAATAAATAGGTGGTTCCTGGCCCTTCAGGAATTTAGTTTTGTCGTAACGCCGGTGTTAAAATGGGGAATGCAGATGGTTTGTCCCGAGTGCATGCGTGCCTGGCAACCTGTGTCCCAACCCTAGGGTTGAAACAAGAGGGGGGGGTATGTGACAGGAAGTCAGGTAAATCTGTGTGTGTGTGTCTTGTCACAGACGGGAGATATATTTCTGCCTTGTTTAGACAATACACCAATTACTATTGGGCGTCGGCTGCAAAGATGGCCAGAGAGGTTTGGGGCGTTAAAAGGTTTCAGCTGTTCAGAATGAAGCAATTAAAGCCCCTATAAAGACAGCCTTAGGGTCCTTTCACACGGAGCGGACCGTTTTTCGGTCCGCTCCGTGTGTCCGTCAGCTCAGCGGGGGGGTCACCGCTCAGCTGTCGGCGGACGGGGCGGTCCCCGCACACTGTGCAGGGACCGCCCTGTCTCTCCTCCGCTCTCCCCTATGGGGAGTCGGATAGAAACGGACCGTCTGTCCGTTTGCATCCGATCCGTTTGGGCGGACGAAAGAAAAATAGGACATTCTTCCGTCCGCAAAAACGGATGCGGATCTAGCGGACGTTAGCGGATTCATCATCCGCTAACGGATCCGCTCCCATAGGGAAGCATTGAGGTCCGTTACCGGACATCCAAAAAACGGACGACCGGAACGGACGTGTGAAAGGACCCTAAGGATGACGACTGATTGCTGCATCCCGGGGGCTTTGTGAGTGAAGAAGCAGTCAGAAGCACTTCTGAAGAGGTGAGGTGCTGATGGATATTTCTGTGTGAGAAATATCAAAGAGACTTTTTTGTTGTTTTCTGCTGTAGGACCAGCAGTGTCTGCCCAGCAGTAGGCTGTGCCAGACTCCATAGGTAGGTTCCTGTGTTGGGAAGGTAGACGCCCCAAGTGGCAAAGGTTTATTTTATGTTTTGTTTTGTGTATGCTGTTTTGTTGCTTGCACATGTATCCAGCAATATGGAAAAATAAACCATATCATTTGTTTTCAACAATCCTCTGAACTGCCTTTTTGTACAGTTCAGCGTGTAGTGAACCATTAGGGGGTCACACACACCCGCTACCGAGTTAATCCCTCACAATAAATATAGATATAGATATATATCTATCTATCTATATATATATATAGATAGATAGATATAATGTTTTGGGGTTCTAAGTGATTGTCTAGCAACATTTTTTTTAGAATAAGACTGGGCTCTTAAAAGAGAAGCAGCCAGTGCTCATTTGGCTGTACCTTTCCTGTGGATCATAGAAGTGCAGTTTGTTTTGCACTCCTGTGACCCGTTTTCAGCAGAGAGCCCGATGCTGCATCCACATAGGTAAGTATGATACAAAAAAGAAAAAACCCATACATTTCTTTTAAATGGTTAACAGCTATGACTTTCTAAACATCTTTGACATAAGAGATTGTACAATAAAGATAATGCAGAAGCCTCTATGTATAGGCACTGTTATGCCCTGTACACACGATCGAAATTTCCGATGGAAAAAGTCAGACGAATTTTTTTCATCGGATATTCCAACCGTGTGTGCACCCCATCAGAAATTCCCACAGACTTAGAAAGAGAACATGTACACTTTTTTTCTGATGAAAAAAATTTCTATCGAAAATTCCGTATGTCTGTATGGAACTCCGACGGAGGAAAAACCACACATGCTCAGAATCAAGCCGACGCATGCTCAGAAGCATTGAGCTTCATTTTTCTCAGCTCGTCGTAGTGTTGTACGTCACCACATTTTGGACGGTCGGAATTTGGAGTGAAAGTGTTTATGCAAGACAGCTTAAACGGAATTCCGTCAGAAAAATGTCAGAAGACAATGGCTATTTCAATAAAAGTCGTCCGTCATTTTGCCTGTGTGTATGTCAGCCAGTCCAACAGAAGCTACCTGTGTGGCCAGCTTCTGTCAGATGAGCATGCTGGAAAACCAGCAGCCAACCGACTCCCAATCAGCACTCCTAGCCAATGGCTGAGAGCGCTGACCGAAGTGTTCTGGCGGTGGTGGGGGTAGGCCCCCTGTCAGAACGCACAGCTCAGCAGGGGAGATCGATGTGCTAACATCGGTCTGTTAGTACAGCGACTCCGACCATAACTGTCAATTTTTTTATGTTCAACTGGCTGGGTTGAATGAAAGAAAACTATTAGTTTGTACCAAGCTATAGGCTCCTGCTGCTTTCAGTCACACTCCTGTAGTGAGGGGTGGGGGCATTGCTTAATGGCGCTGTGTGTGTGGATGCACACAGCCAGGCTCAGGAGCACGCATGCACAGGTGCCTTCTTCGCACCCAGGTTTCAGTAGAAAGCACCAGGAGGAGAGAGGAGCTGACAGCGATAACAGGGGACTGCCAGAAGAGGAGTAAAGCAAACTTTCTGTGTAATATCATTGCACAGAGCAGATAAATATTGCTTCTTTTTTTAGTTAAAAAAATGTAAGCCTTTAGTATCACCTTAACCCATTTTGCAAAACCCGTAATAAGGAAGTTAAAATAGAACATATGATTGGAGGATTTAAAAGAGAGATTCACTTCTCCAAAACTAAAATGAACACTTTAAAGGAATGGCAGTGTCACCAATAACCTAAAGGAAAACAAAGTGGTAGGACAGCTGAAGCTACTGAGCTTAAACTGGGCAAACCTGTCCTGTGACTGTGTCCATTCTTTTTAAAGTGGAAGTCCAGTACAATACTAACTCAGCCAAACCTACTTACACCCCCATGCTACGACTATTCTAACTACCCTGTAAGGGAAAGAATTCTACACTTACCTATTCTGAGAGAAATCTGGTCCAGTCGCATGATCTCCCTAGTGGTCTGCTTCAGTAAAAAGGACAGATCACCGACAACGGCGCCGATGTCACCCATAGGATTATTATGGGGCATCTGTTATCAGCTGTCCCTCCTCTACACTGAAGCCAGAGGCGAGACCTGATCATGTACAAAATAGATTACAGCACACACATACAAAAATTACATTTAAATCCTGCAAGGCTATTTAAAAACCTGATCATGTGACTGGACCAGAGCGACTTCAGAATAGGTAAGTACAGTATATAGATCTTTCCTTTACAGGGTGCAAAGAATAGGTTTAGAATCAGACTGGGAGTAGATATAGGCTTAGTCAGGGCTTTTTTTCAGGGGGAACTTGGGGGAACTCAGTTTCACCACCTCTGGCTCAGACCCTTTGGTTAAGGTGACCAGATTTTTATATTTTTTCTTTACTAGTAATGGCAGCAATCAGCGACTCTCTGCCCGTCGCCGCCCGCCTCACAGCCTTTCAAGTCTTATGCCGCGTACACACGGTCGTTTTTTGCGATGAAAAAAAAAAGACGTTTTCTGTGAAGTAAAAAACGACGTTTTTGAAACGTCACTTTTCAAAGACAATTTTGCATACACACCATCGTTTTTTCACAAAAAGCAAGGTTACGTTCACCACCCTTTTCCATTGAAGCTCGCTTCATAACTAGCTTCTGGGCATGCGCGGGTTGAAAAACGTCGTTTTGAACAACGTTTTTGCTACACACGGTGACTTTTTGTGAAACAAAAAACGACGTTTTGAAAAACGACACAAAAAATTCAAGCATGTTGGAATTTTTTTTGGTCGTTTTTTTTTAAGACAAAAAACGACGTTTTGCCTACACACGATCAATTTAAATGACGTTTTAAAAAACGTCGTTTTTTTTCATCGCAAAAAATGATCGTGTGTACACGGCATTACTCTTTGGGCCCCCAGCTACTACTTTATGGGGAGCAGAGGAAGATCACTCCGCCAGGGAGAGCAAGGAGATAGGCAGGTGGCTGGCCGGGATTTGAGCCAAGGCAGAAGAACATGCGAGTGGAGCTGAATGGGCATGCGCCCGATACTGAAGAAATATTCCCTCCACTCCGACCAATACATAATCATCAGAAAGGGGCACAGATAATGGGGAAAATACAACCCCCCTATGCTAGTAGGCACGGCGGAGCGGGGGTGTGTAATTACATTTATTTATTTTTATTCTGCACTGACTTTCTTTGAAATTGCCCCTACCCCTATTAAATCCAATCTGGGGACAAAACCAGGGACAGACTTGGTCCGGGGACAGTGTCCTCAATCACGGGACTGTCCCCTGAAACTGGGGATGTCTGGTCACCCTACATTTGGTGCCTGCTCACCACAATCACTTGTAAACACAGAAGTCTGGTTTTTGTGTTTACAAGTGACAGCTCTACACTCTGTGTGTAACCCCCTGAACTCTGCACTCTGTATGTTATGCAATCCTGGAATTTAATGCCCCCTTAAGACCCTTCTACTGTTTGTGAAAACTGAACAGGGTCGTGGTTGAGTTCCTGCACCTATTTTCAGAAAAAAAGCTCTGGGCTTAGTTGGTATTTGACAGGAATTCCACTTAAGTACACTATATTACCATAAGTATTAGGATACCTGTTTTTACATGCACGTGAACTTTAATGGTATCCCAGTCTTGATCCATAAGGTTCACTACTGAGTTTCCCCACCCTTTGCAGCTATAACAGCTTCAACTCTTCTGGGAAGGCTATCCACAATGTTTAGGAGTGTGTCTATGGTAATGTTTGGCCGCATTTGTGAGGTCAGGCACTGATGTGGACGACTAGGCCTGGCTTGCAGTGTCTGCTCAAATTCATCTTAAAGGTGTTCCATTCCGGTTGAGGTCAAGACTCTGTGCAGGCCAGTCAAGTTCCTCCACCCCAAACTCGCTCATCCATGTCTTTATGGACCTTGCTTTGTGTACTGGTCCAAATCATTTGGTGGAGGGGAGATTATGGTGTGGGGTTTTTCAGGGGTTGGGTTTGGCCCCTTGGTTCCAGTGAAGGGAACGCTTTAAGGAATCGGCATACCAAGACATTTTGAACAATTTCATGCTCCCACCTTTGTGGGAACAGTCTGGGGATGGCCCCTTCCTGTCCCAACATGATTGTTCACCAGTGCACATGCAAGGTCCATAAAGACATGAATGAGCAATGCACAGAGTCCTGACCTCAATCCGATAGAAGATCTTTGAGATGAACTAGAGCGGAGACTGCAAGCCAGGACTTCTCACAGTGCCTCACAAATGCGCGTCTGAAAGAATGGTCAAACATTCCCATAGACACACTCCTAAACCTTGTGGACAGCTTTCCCAGAAGAGTTGAAGCTGTTATGGCTGCAAAGGGTGGGCCAACTAAATATTGAACCCTATGTACCATACACACACATACACACTATGCCGCGTACACATGATTGGAATTTCCGACAAGAAAACTGTGGATTTTTTTCCAACTGAATTCTGGCTCAAGCTTGTGTTGCATACACACGGTCACACAAATGTTGTTGAAAATTCTAAACGTCAAAAACGCAGTGACGTACAATACTAAGACGAGCCGAAAAAAAAACTAAGTTCAATGATTCCGAGTGTGCGTCAAATTCATTCTGAGCATGCGTAGGATTTTTCTCCGTCAGAATTGCATAAAGACGATCGGATTTTCCGACAAGAACCAGCTCTCAAATTTTTGCTCTTGTAAATTCCAACAGAAAATGTCCAATGGGGCCTACACACGGTTGGAATTTCCAACCAAAAGCTCACATCAAACTTGTCGGAAATTCTGATCGTGTATACGCGGCATAAGACACGGATGCCATTAACCACTTCCCTACGGCCGTACGACTATATACGGCCGCAGGGTGGTTCTAAATCTCCGGGGCGTCGTGCTTTCACGGCAGCCCCTTTCTTCGTTCCCAGCGCGCGCTCCAGAGCGCGCAGCGGGGAACTTCTGTACTGGCCGTGTCCCTTGGACACAGCCAATCACAGATCGCCGCGAAACGGCCAATCAGAGTGGCCGTTTGCGATGCGATCTGTGCAGCGAATGAGAGATGATCTCATATGTAAACATATGAGATCATTTCTCATTGCCGACTCTCACAATGACAGCGTCCTGTCATAGAGAGAGGAGACCGATCGGTGTCTCTTGTACATAGGGACACAGATCGATCACCCCCCAGTCACCCCCCCTCCCCCCACAGTTAGAACACTATGTAGGATACACACTTAACCCCTTCCTCACCCCCTAGTGTTAACCCCTTCCCTGCCAGTCACATTTATACAGTAATTAGTGCATATTTATAGCACTGATTGCAGTATAATGGTGATGTGAATAGTGCCAAAAATGTGTCAAAAGTGTCCGATGTGTCCGCCATGATGTCGCAGTCGCAATAAAAATCGCAGATCGCCGCCATTACTAGTAAAAAAAAAAATTATAAAAAATAATAATTCTGTCCCTTATTTTGTAGGCGCTATAACTTTTGTACAAACCAGTCGCTTATTGCGATTTTTTTTTTTTTTTTTACCAAAAATATGTAGAAGAATATGTATCGGCCTAGACTGAATTTTTTTTTTTTTAAATTGGGCTATTTTTTATAGCAACAAGTAAAAAATATTGTATTTTTTTTTCAAAATTGTCGTTCTTTTTTGTTTATAGCGCAAAAAATTAAAACCGCAGAGGTGACCAAATACCACCAAAAGAAAGCTCTATTTGTGGGGAAAAAAGGACGCCAATTTTGTTTGGAAGCCACGTCGCACGACCGCGCAATTGTCAGTTAGGGGGTATACATGCCCAGTAAGGAAGTGGTTAAAGCGGAGTTCCACCCTTAAAACCACTTTGTTTCATCCCATCCAGCATACTGGCGTCAGCGCCAGTATGCTGTTTTTTTTTTTTTTTTAATCCATGTACTTACTTTATATTAAATCATTTAATTTCGGGCGCACCGCGGTATGTCGCCGCTATAAGGCGTCACGCCTTCCGGAAACAGCCGATTAGCGTTCGGCTCTTCTCGGCGCCTGCGCACAGACCCAGGAGCTGACTGCGCCGGCGCCGAAAATAGCCGGTCCTAGTTCGGCTTTTTTCGGAGGGCGTGACGCGGCTATATACGGCGCCTGCGTAGTCAGCTTCTGGGTCTGTGCGCAGGCGCCGAGAAGAGCCGAACACTAATCGGCTGTTTCCGGGAAGGCGTGACGCCTTATAGCGGCAACATACCGCGGTGCGCACGAAATTAAATGATTTATTATAAAGTAAGTACATGCATTAAAAAAAAAAAAAAAACAGCATACTGGCGCTGACGCCAGTATGCTGGATGGGATGAAACAAAGTGGTTTTAAGGGTGGAACTCCGCTTTAAAGTTCATGTGCTTGTAAAGGTAGGCGTCCCAATACTTTTGGTATATAGCGTATTTAAAACAACTGGGTCTACTACTGGTGCATGCCACAATGTTAGCAGACATACAGTATTCTCCATATGGGACTTTTAAGGCAATATATAGCACAAGCTGCTTAAAAGACATGTAGTCAATCTATATTATATTACAAGAAAAGTATGATAAAAACAGTAATACGGTTAATTATTTCATAAAATATATGTTTGTGTCTATGTGTCTTGATATTGAGTCTGCCCTGATCTGTACAGACATAGTATAAACAAGAATAATAAAGGGTAACCTGATCTGTAATCATCATGTACCGGTATTTGTCAATAACTTGCTTCATAAATTCCCCTAAAGAAATGTAAATCAGCTTGTGATTCCATGATAAGGGCTGTGTCAATGGCCTTTGGGCAAGGGTCGGGGCGCTTTCAAGTGCATGTAGCTTTCATTTGCAATCAGTTTGGAACATTGCTGAGATCATAATTCATAGACGGGTGGATTGGATCACCTTCTCACCTGCATTTGTTCTGAGGCAATCAAAAGCCCCATCACCGGCCCTAATGCCGCGTACACACGGTCGTTTTTTGCGATGAAAAAAAACGACGTTTTTTAAAACGTCATTTAAATTGATCGTGTGTGGGCAAAACGCTAGTTATGAAGCGAGCTTCAATGGAAAAGAGTGGTGAACGTAACCTCGCTTTTTGTGAAATAACGATGGTGTGTATGCAAAATTGTCTTTGAAAAGTGACGTTTCAAAAACGTTGTTTTTTACTTCACAGAAGACGTCGTTTTTTTTTCATCGCAAAAAACGACCGTGTGTACGCGGCATAAGGCTCCTTTCACATTAGCCGACTCCAGTGTTGCGCAATTTTCAGCAGAACTTTGGAGTCTGATTTTGACATGACTTTGAAGTGACTTATACACTTGCATGATTTATCGCAGCAAAAGCACTACAAAACGCCAAATGTGAATGGAGCCTTTATGCCGCGTACACACGATCATTTTTCAGCATGTCCAAAAAACAAAGTTTTCCCAACTTCATCATTAAAAACGACGTTGCCCACACACCATCGTTTTTAAAAGATGCTCTAGCAAAGCGCGGTGACGTACAACACGTACAACGGCACTAAAAAAAGGGAAGTTCCAATCGCCTTTGGGCTGCTTTAGCTGATTTTGTGTTAGTAAAAGACGATTCGCGCTTTTTTGTCTGTTACAGCGTGATGAATGTGCTTACTCCATTATGAACGGCAGTTTTACCAGAACGCTCCCGTCTCATAACTTGCTTCTGAGCATGCGCGGATTTTTTACGTCGTTTTAGCCCACACACGATCATTTTTTACAACCTGAAAAATGACACTGTTTAAAATGATGTTAAAAAATGCAGCACGATCATTTTAAATTACATTTTTTAAAAACAACGTTTTTTTCATGCTGAAAAATGATCGTGTGTATTCGGCATTGGAGGTAATACAGCTAAACTACTCCCACAGCCTTCTAATACCTATACTAACTATTCTATGAAAAATGCATATACTTAACTATTTTCAGGTTGCTCCGGGCCCATCCTGTGATCTGTCAGGTAGCAGCGGCTTCAGGGGAGAGGAGGGAATGGCAAAAACGGACAGCCCATAGTAAGCCTATGGCTGCATCCACACCTGGGTGTTTTGGATCGTGGGCAGAATCACCATTTACACCTGCAGTTTTTAAGTTGTGTTTTAACTGCCCCCCAAACAAAACAGGTGGTAAAGAGGTGACAAAGCACCTACTCACCCCATGTCAAACACCCTCTGAAAAGTGATCGGGTCACTCTTCAGAGCGCTAACGCTAGTGTAAACAAGCCCTTAAGGTGACCATGTAATTTTGTTGTACAATCTTTAGATCTGCCATCAACTATGTAGTACAAGGGCTCTTTGGTTTGATACTATATAAATAAATTGTTTAGGTGCATCCTCATATTACATATTTTGTTAAATCTAAAGAGATTGTACAGTACAGCAGTGGCGGCTGGTGCCAATTTTTTTGGGGGGGCGCAAATAAACGAGAAAAAAAACATCAATTGCAGCCTCGCTGTGCCCATCAATTGTGGCCACTGTGCTATCCAACCAAGCCACTGTGCCATCAAATGCAGCCACTGTGCCATCAATTGTCACCCCTGTGCCATCAAACGCAGCCACTGTGCCATCAAACACAGCCACTGTGCCATCAATTGTCCCCACTGTGCCATCAATTGTCATCACTGTGTCATCACACGCAGCCACTGTGCGATTAATTGACGCCACTGTGCCATCAAATGTAGCCACTGTGCCCATCAATTGTCGCCACTGTGCCCATCAATTGTCGCCACTGTGCCCATCAATTGTTGCCACTGTGCCCATCAATTGTCGCCAGTTTGCCCCAGAAAATGCCGCCAGATTGTCCCAAAATACCTCCATTTCCCCCCCGCCTGGCACTTACCTTTCTCGGGTCACCCATCCTCCTCCACGATCCCTCGATGTCTTCTCCCACCCTCGATGTCACTTCAGCCAATCAGGTGACCGGTAACAGTTGAGTAAGTGGGTGTAGAAGAGAGCGGGCGGCGCTCCTGCACCCACTATGGACGCACCGCCACTGCAGTACAGAGATTGTGCAATCAGATTGCATAGTATATGGTGGCCTTTAGAGTATGCCTACAGCTATTGTGATCCATGAAATAGTCCTTTTTAGGACTTGTTTACACAGGGTGCAGTAATCCGTGTTTCATGTAAGGGCTGTGTATACCCTCATAGGGGTGCGCAGCATACCTCCCATCTTTTTAAGATGAAAACAAGTGACACCTATTAGGAAACGTATGTAGGCATAGGACACACCTCTTGCAACACCCTCTTAACCACTTACAGACCGCCCTGTCGTCATTATACGGCGGTATTTTGAAAAGGAATATCATTGTTATGGCAGCAGCTAGGTGATAAATAGTGCATTTTACATACAACTATATAGATCATACCAAAATGAGGGACAAATGAGGAGGAATGAGGGACAGAGGAACTTTGTTTCAAATGAGGGACAGTCCCTCGAAATCAGGGACAGTTGGGAGCTATGGCATCCCCATGCAGGCAGTCCCATAGCTGTCAATGGGCATGCAGTGACTGCACAGACACAACCAGGGCCGGCCTTAGGCCTTTAGGCGCCCTGTGCGAGAAAGCTTTACAGCGCCCCCTAGTGACCACGCCCCTCAGTAACTACGCCCCTTGGTAACCACACCCATTTCTCCAATACCGGCTCCATTTAAAGCCTTCCATTCCTTTATTCACACAGTATAATAACGCCACTTATAAAGTAAATCACACGGTATAATAACACTACCTGTAAATTTACTATCAAATATCAAACATAATTACAATAAAGTATTTTTTAACTTTTGTATTTACTATTCCTTTAAGAAACACCCTATTTAAAAAAGAAAATACAAAACAGACATTAAGCAGTGCACTTAATAAAAAAAAATTTACTTACAGAAAAAAGGTTTTACATCCGCTGCCTGCATCTGTGGATTCTTGCCCTCCTTTGTCTTCTCAGTGCGCATGGCGTATGAGCTCCTCATAGCAAGGCAAGGACAGCCGCCATGCCGTCTTTCCGGCAGAATCTGCCTGCGGCCTGCCAGGTGTACCTGTCACTACTGTGTACCCCTCTCCACAACTGCACCTCTGGGCCCCTTTACATTACACATCCTGCACCTCTGGGCCCCATTACATTACAAAGCCCCCTGCCCTTCTGGACCCCTTTACATTACACAACACCCATTACATTACAAAGCCCCCTGCACTTCTGGACCCCTTTACATTACATAGCACCCTGCCCCTCTGGGTGGACCCCTTTACATTACACAGCACCTTGCACCACTGGGCCCCTTACATTACACAGCACCCCCACAGCTCTGGACCCCTTTACATTACACAGCACCCTGCATCTCTGGACCCCTTTACATTACACAGCACCCTGCACCACTGGGTCCCTTACATTACACAGCACCCTGCACCACTGGGCCCCTTACATTACACAGCACCCTGCACTTCTGGACCCCTTTACATTACATAGCACCCTGCACCTCTGGATGGACCCCTTTACATTACACAGCACCCTGCACCACAGGGCCCCTTACATTACACAGCACCCCACAGCTCTGGACCCCTTTACATTACATAGCACCCTGCACCTCTGGATGGACCCCTTTACATTACACAGCACCCTGCACCTCTGGGCCCCTTTACATTACACAGCACCCTGCACCTCTGGACCCCGTTACACTACACAGCACCCTGCACCTCTGGACCCCTTTACACTACACAGCACCCTGCACCTCTGGACCCCTTACATTACACAGCACCCTGCACCACAGGGCCCCTTACATTACACAGCACCCCACAGCTCTGGACCCCTTTACATTACACAGCACCCTGCACCTCTGGGCCCCTTACATTACACAGCACCCTGCACCACAGGGCCCTTTACATTACACAGCACCCTGCATCTCTGGACCCCTTTACATTACACAGCACCCTGCACCACAGGGCCCTTTACATTACACAGCACCCTGCATCTCTGGACCCCTTTACATTACACAGCACCCTGCACCACTGGGCCCCTTACATTACACAGCACCCTGCACCTCTGGGCCCCTTATATTACACAGCACCACTGGGCCCCTTACATTACACAGCACCCTGCACCACAGGGCCCCTTACATTACACAGCACCCTGTACCTCTGGGCCCCTTTACACTACACAGCACCCTGCACCTCTGGACCCCGTTACACTACACAGCACCCTGCACCTCTGGACCCCGTTACACAGCACCTTGCACCTCTGCGTGGACCCCTTTACATTACACAGCACCCTGCACCACAGGACCCCTTTACATTACACAGCACCCTGCACCTCTGGGCCCCTTTACATTACACAGCACCCTGCACCTCTGGACCCCATTACACTACACAGCACCCTGCACCTCTGGACCCCTTTACACTACACAGCACCCTGCACCTCTGGACCCCTTACATTACACAGCACCCTGCACCTCTGGACCCCTTTACACTACACAGCACCCTGCACCTCTGGGCCCCTTACATTACACAGCACCCTGCACCTCTGGGACCCTTACATTACACAGCACCCTGCACCTCTGGGCCCCTTACATTACACAGCACCCTGCACCTCTGGGCCCCTTTACATTACACAGCACCCTGCATCTCTGGACCCCTTTACATTACACAGCACCCTGCACCTCTGGGCCCCTTATATTACACAGCACCACTGGGCCCCTTACATTACACAGCACCCTGCACCACAGGGCCCCTTACATTACACAGCACCCCACAGCTCTGGACCCCTTTACATTACACAGCACCCTGCACCTCTGGGCCCCTTACATTACACAGCACCCTGCACCACAGGGCCCCTTACATTACACAGCACCCTGTACCTCTGGGCCCCTTTACACTACACAGCACCCTGCACCTCTGGACCCTGTTACACTACACAGCACCCTGCACCTCTGGACCCCTTTACACTACACAGCACCCTGCACCTCTGGACCCCTTTACACTACACAGCACCCTGCACCTCTGGGCCCCTTACATTACACAGCACCCCACAGCTCTGGACCCCTTTACATTACACAGAACCCTGCATCTCTGGACCCCTTTACATTACACAGCACCCTGCACCTCTGGGCCCCTTATATTACACAGCACCACTGGGCCCCTGGACCCCTTTACACTACACAGAACCCTGCACCTCTGGGCCCCTTACATTACACAGCATCCTGCACCTCTGGGACCCTTACATTACACAGCACCCTGCACCTCTGGGCCCCTTACATTACACAGCACCCTGCACCTCTGGGCCCCTTTACACTACACAGCACCCTGCACCTCTGGGCCCCTTTACACTACACAGCACCCTGCACCTCTGGGCCCCTTACATTACACAGCACCCTGCACCTCTGGACCCCTTTACGCTACACAGCACCCTGCACCTCTGGACCCCTTTACATTACACAGCACCCTGCACCTCTGGGCCCCTTACATTACACAGCACCCTGCACCTCTGGGCCCCTTACATTACACAGCACCCCACAGCCCTGGAGCCCTTTATGCTACACAGCACCCTGCACCTCTGGACCCCTTTACATTACACAGCACCCTGTACCTCTGGGCCCCTTTACATTACACAGCATCCTGCACCTCTGGGACCCTTACATTACACAGCACCCTGCACCTCTGGGCCCCTTACATTACACAGCACCCTGCACCTCTGGGCCCCATATATTACACAGCACCACTGGGCCCCTGGACCCCTTTACACTACACAGAACCCTGCACCTCTGGGCCCCTTACATTACACAGCATCCTGCACCTCTGGGACCCTTACATTACACAGCACCCTGCACCTCTGGGCCCCTTACATTACACAGCATCCTGCACCTCTGGGCCCCTTACATTACACAGCACCCTGCACCTCTGGACCCCTTTACGCTACACAGCACCCTGCACCTCTGGACCCCTTTACATTACACAGCACCCTGGACCCCTGTACATTACACAACCCCACACCTCTGGACCCCTTTACATTGCACAGCACCTTGCACCTCTGGACCCCTTTACATTACACAGCACCCTGCACCTCTGGACCCCTTTACATTACACAGCACCCTGCACCTCTGGGCCCCTTACATTACACAGCACCCCACAGCTCTGGACCCCTTTATGCTACACAGCACCCTGCACCTCTGGACCCCTTTACATTACACAGCACCCTGTACCTCTGGGCCCCTTTACACTACACAGCACCCTGCACCTCTGGACCCCGTTACACTACACAGCACCCTGCACCTCTGGACCCCTTTACACTACACAGCACCCTGCACCTCTGGACCCCTTTACACTACACAGCACCCTGCACCTCTGGGCCCCTTACATACACAGCACCCTGCACCTCTGGGCCCCTTTACACTACACAGAGCCCTGCACCTCTGGGCCCCTTTACACTACACAGCACCCTGCACCTCTGGGCCCCTTACATTACACAGCACCCTGCACCTCTGGGCCCCTTACATTACACAGCACCCTGCACCTCTGGGCCCCTTTACACTACACAGAGCCCTGCACCTCTGGGCCCCTTTACACTACACAGCACCCTGCACCTCTGGGCCCCCTTACATTACACAGAGCCCTGCACCTCTGGGCCCCTTTACGCTACACAGCACCTTGCACCACTGGGCCCCTTATATTACACAGCACCCTGCACCTCTGGGCCCCTTACATTACACAGCACCCTGCACCTCTGGGCCCCTTACATTACACAGCACCCCACAGCTCTGGACCCCTTTATGCTACACAGCACCCTGCACCTCTGGACCCCTTTACATTACACAGCACCCCACAGCTCTGGACCCCTTTACATTACACAGCCTCGGACACCTGTATGTTACACAGACACCCCCTAACAGTTTTGGACCCCCTGCATGTTATGCAGACCCCCGTACAGTGCATTCCCCTCCCCCTACAATACAGATCTCTCCTTACAATAGTGCGAACCCCCCCCCCCCCCCACAATACAGAACCCCCCTACAATAGACCACCCCTACAATAAAGAACCACCCCCCCACAATACAGAAAACACCCCCCCCCCCCTACAATACAGATAAACCCCTACAGTGCAGACCCCCCAACAATAAAGAACCCCTCCACACACACACAATACAGAAAACACCACCCCCTACAATACAGATAAACCCCTACAGTGCAGACCCCCCTAAACTACAGACGACCCCCCCTTCAGACCTGTAAAGCAAGCAGGCTCAGATAACCTGCTTGCCGCGTGCTGCACACACAGCACAGTACAGGCAAGGGGGAGGCGGCTTCACTGCTCGGCTGCGTGACTGAGACAGTCACAGGCAGCCGAGACTCAGACAGACCACGGGTGTGCCGACGGCTCGCTGGGATGCGGCTTGCACGGCACCACCCCTGCAAAGCCAGGCACCCGGCAAGATCCTCTTCAGTGGGGGGGGGGGGGGGGGGGGGGCCGCCGGCACCGGCCTGACACCCACAGTGTGCGGCACGCCCCCGCCCACTACTTAATACGTGAGCAAATTAAAAAAATCTGTGCGGTCGCCAGGCGCCCATGTTGTTATGGCGCCCTGTGCGATCGCACTGTCCGCACACCCCAAAGGCCGGCCCTGGACACAACCACTGCTCACACAGTGGCGTCGGAAGGGATGTGGGCCTGCACGGCCCTCACACAGGGCATGGATTAACACATAGCTCCAAACAGTCCCTGATTTCGAGGGACAGTCCCTGATTTGGAGCAATGTCCCTCTGTCCCTCTTCCCCCCTCATTTTGGTCTGATCCATATAGTTGGATATACAATGCACGTTATCTTTCAAAAAGTGTATCCCAGTGCTAAACCTTTCATCCAAATTCTAAATTGCTGCCCTTGTACACTTTAAAAACCAACATAAAGGAATGGTAATGGTAAAAAAAAGCCCTTGTGGATTTAATTAACCTTTTTTTTGGTTATGTTTGTTAGTAAGTGTCCCTTATTCCCATCTCAAAATGTTGGGAGGTACTATATGTTAACATGCCCTGAATGAATGTGGCCTAAAATTAACTTGCAATGCATAGAACAGAGCCAGGAATGTATGGCTGCATTTATAGCTATTGTCCATGAGATGGTGCCAGAACATGTGAAAGACAACAACTACCAGAACAGGCCAGTTTAATTTATTACAGTAACACACCTATACACACATTGTGCAACTTTTCCAAATCACAATAGGATTTAAAGTGTGCTGAAAATACTTTGTCCATAGGATTGAAACATAGGCTGCCTTCAGTATAGGTAATGTATTCTGTACCTTGTCAAGTAGAAGATTTTGTGCAAATATTGAGAATGTGTCTTGTGTGCATTAAAAAAGTGGTGCAATACGCGCCAAATTCAAGTTATATTACATATTATATAAGTGTTTTCTAGGAGAAAAACTGCATAATGATCAGTAAAATACTTATGTAGAGATGCATAAAAACACGTATGTGTACATAATGATGACTTATTTTTCCCTTTTATTTCGACTTTATTTACCTGTGTACAAACACGTATACACAGGGCTTTTTTTCTGGGGGAACTTGGGGGAACTCGGTTCCACTACCTTTGGCTCAGACCCTTTGGTGCCCGCTCACCACAATCACTTGTGAACACAGAAGTCTGGTTTCTGTGTTTACAAGTGACTGCTTTGTAACCCCCTGAACTCTGCACACTGTATGTAATGCATTTCTGGTATTTAATGCCCCTTTAAGACCCTTCTACTGTTTGTGAAATATGAATGGGTCGTGGTTGAGTTCCTGCACCTATTTTCTGAGAAAAAAAGCTCTGCGTATACATGATACATTTAGCTGCGTAAGCGCATGTCCTTAGACGCAGATTTTTGGATTCTGTGTTATAGATCTGAATGCAGCTCATGGTTAAGCAACTGTGTGAATGGCTCCATTAAAAGAAATGCAGCTACTTTCAAATTTGTAATTAAAATTACTTGTATATGTGTTTATTTTTTTAAGGCCATTTATTTTTTAATGTTTTTCGCCTCAATAATGCATTCTATGAATTAGGGTGACCAACCTTCTGTGCTGCAGCTGCCCCCCAGAGCCCGCCCCCTTCTTACCTGAACCCATCCGATATAGCAATGTGCAGGAGTGCAGTGGCTCCCGCTGTTGACTCTCTCCTCATTGGAAAGATCGATCGCAACAAAAGCGATTGGCTCCCCCTGCTGTCAATCAAATCCAATGACACGGGTGCGTCAATGGACGCAGCAGCAGGACTGAGGAGCAAGTTTTCCCTGGCTTACACTGGGGGCACCCGATTAAGAGGAGGGGCCTGGAGTGCCAGCGAGGGACCCCATAACAGGGGGATTGGAGTTGCTCTGTGTTCTGTGCAAAACCATTGCACAGAGCAGGTAAGTATAGGCATGTTTGTTATTTTTATTAAAAATAAACCCCAAGCTTTACAACCACTGTAACTGCTTGACGACCACCTGACGCAGTTTTACTTCGGCAGAATGGCACAGCTGGGCGAAGCGATGTTACCATAGGTCGCTTTTCCTTTTGGCCACTAGGGGCATGTGCGGCTCACCACCGGAGCCGATGCGAGTGCCCGGCTGGCGCGATGACCGCTGGAAACGCGTGATCGCTCGTGTGTGAGAAACGGGATCAGTGTGTGAAAACACACAGATCCCGTATTTTTGATGGCAGAGGAGACTGATGTGTTCAGACAATGTATGAACACCGATCTCTCTCTTTCCCTAGTTAGTCTCAGCACCCCCTACAGTTAGAACACAGTGAGGGAACACAGCTAAACCCTTGATCGTACCTTAGGCCGCGTACACACGATTGGTCAAAACCGATCGTGTGTGGGCCCCATCGGTCATTTATCCTTTGGTCAAAAAAAAGAGAACTTGCTTTAAAATTTAACACGATGGACGCCTAACCGATAGGTCAAAAACGATCGTTAGTATGCAAAAGCATCGGTTAAAAAGCCGCGCATGCTCAGAATCAAGTCAACGCATGCTTGGAAGCATTGAACTTTTTTTCAGCACGTCATTGTTTTTTACGTCACCGCGTTCTGACACGATCGTTTTTTTAACTGATGGTGTGTAGGCACATCAGACCATCAGTC
Source organism: Rana kukunoris (assembly GCA_029574335.1). Taxonomy (NCBI): domain Eukaryota; kingdom Metazoa; phylum Chordata; class Amphibia; order Anura; family Ranidae; genus Rana; species Rana kukunoris. The sequence goes on from CM056049.1 coordinate 131,639,128, forward strand.
AGCTTCATTGGTTAAGCGATGAAAACGGTTCTCATCGGATGGACTGATCGTGTGCACGCGGCCTTAGTGTTAACCTATTCCCTGCCAGTGAAATTTGCACAGTAATCAGTGCATTTTATAGCACTAATCGCTGTATAATTGTCAATGGTCCCAAAAATGTGTCAAAAGTGTCTGATGTGTCCACCGAAATATCGTAGTCCCAATAAAAATCGCAGATCGTCGTCATTACTGGTAAAAAAAAAAAGAATAATAAAAATGCCATAAATCTATCCCCTATTTTGTAGACACTATGGCCCGGATTCACAAAGTACTTACGCCAACGTATCTCGAGATACGCCGCGTAAGTATAAATATGCGCCGTCGTATCTGTGCGCCGTGCCCACAGAACTAAGATACGCCTAAAAACAGGCTTTAGTCCACCGACGTTACTTGCCTACGCCGGCGTATCGTGGGCGCATTGTTACGCTGGGCGCATCTGGCGCTCCCATTGATTTCCTATTTAAATATGCAAATGAGGGAGATACGGTGATTCACGAACGTACGTGCGCCCGTCGCTAGTTATTCCTCATAAAGCAGGTGTAACTCAGCAACAGACGTGCACAGGTCAGCTGGAGAGCAGCTGCAGCAGCACCGTTACGGACGAGCTGAGCAACCACACTTGCAGGACAACACATCTGTATGCCAACATGCCAGGGGCAGCCATGGTCATAGCACTACTGTGTCCACAGGCACAGAGGAGGAGGGCACGGGAGAGGATATACCGAACGCGCATGAACGTCTTTAGCATGGGGGAATCGGAGGTGTATCGCATCTTCAGATTCAGCCCTGATGCCATCCTGGAATTAGCCACAGCCCTGCATGATCAAATCACCAGCCAGACACAACGCTCACCTGCAGTGCAGCCACTGGTCAAGGTACTGGCAACACTCCATTTCCTTGCCAGTGGATATTTCCAACGTACAAGTGGAGTCGTGTCTGGGATTTCACAATCCACCATGAGCAGATGTGTGCACTAGGTTCTCCTCACATGCATGTCCCACCACATCATCAAACCCACCCCTGAGCACCTGCAGCAGAAGGCAATGCAGGATTTCTACAGATTTGCTGGATTCCCACGCACCATCGGGGCCATTGATTGCACACATGTGGCACTACGCCCCCCCGTGCCACAGAGTACATATACTGTATTCGTAAGCAGTGGCATTCCATCAACGTACAGGTGATAGCTGATGCCCAATGCCTCATATGGCACATCCGTGCCAAACACCCAGGGGCCAGCCACGACAGCTACATATACCGTCAAAGCACCATCCCAACAGAATTCGAACAGAACGTGTACAAGGACAGCTGGTCGGTTGATGAGTGACATGGGAGTCAGGCATGACTGTCCCCCCCCATGATGCAGACATCACGAGGGGCACATGCACGGCTAACATCCTCCTGTCTTTTCCCTTCCAGGTGACTCGGCATATGCACTTGGGTCCCATCTCCTGACTCCATTCCAGAATCCCCAAACCAGAGGAGAGAGAAGATACAATGCGGCACACATACTCACCCTTGCAGTGGTGGAGCACACATTTGGCATCCTGAAGTCCTGTTTCCGATGCCTGGATAAGTCCGGAGGGACCCTGTTGTATTCCCCAACCTTTGTGTGTCAGATCATCAGTGCATGTTGTGTGCTGCACAACTACGCCATGAGAAAGGGCCTGGAGATTGACATGTGATGACCTGACCCCCGAACTACACAGTCCGCCCCTGCCTGAGGCTACCCCATCTCCTGAAGGAACAGCAGTCAGGAGTTGCCTCGTGGAACGTATCTTTGCACATTAAACACTTCATCATGGCACACGGACAATGCACGCATGCACAAAAAAAAAACAGCTCATAATCTGAGCACAAAAAAAAAAGAGAGCAGTCATTTGCCCTCACGTGGGCCAGGCCTGGTGCCACGGGAACGGCTCCTCAATTGTCTGGGGGGAGCCTCGGGTGGGGGGGTGGGGCATCAGGAGGAGGTTCATCCCCTGGTCTGTCACTCCTGGCAGATGCTGGCTGCCTGCAGTGGCGTAACTAGAGACTTCAGGGCCCCGGTGCAAGAAATCATGAAGGCCCCCCCCCCCCCCCCGAAAAGACTGATTTTGATACTTAATTTTTTTACACTGTACAACAAAGTAAAACAATTCTGTTTCTGATTTCACATGAGGGGGGGTGGCTGCAGTGGCAGTGCCATCCTCTCCCACCACCACCTGTGCCTCTTACTGATCTCATCACTATTCCCCCACAACCTCTGTTGTAGAAGTAATAGGGGGATAGGGATGAGATCAGTGGTGCGGCTGTAGGGGGATGGGATCAGTAAGAGGCACGGGTGGTGGCGGGAGAGGATGGCATCACCACTGCCACCCCCCTCAAGTACCACCGGCACTACCCCCCTCATGTATCACCACTACCACTCCGCTCTAGTATCACCGCTACCACCCCCCCTCAAGTACCAGCAGTGGTACTTTAGGGGGGTGGCTGCAGCAGCAGTGTTGGTGCCATCCTCTCCCACCACCACCTGTGCCTATTACTGATCCTATCCTCCCACCACTGATCTCAGCCCTATCCCCCATCATCTCTGTTGTAGAAGTAATGGGGGGGATAGGGATGAGATCAGTGGTGGGGGGGATGGGATCAGTAAGAGGCACAGGTGGTGGAGGTTGGCATCGATTGCTCAGCTCTGAAAAAATTTCACTTACTGTCAATCAATCGAATCCCTGGGAATTCCGTTCGATCAGTTACCGTCACCATCACTGTGCCTTCTAATCTCCCGCCAGGATGCCTTCTTGTCTCATTGGTAGACGGCATAGGTACTCCACGCAGAGAGGAAAGCTCCTCCCCGCCTTCTCTCATTGGTGTCGGCCCCCAGTCTCAGCGCTGCCTCTGCCCAGGCCCAGATTTATTCCCTTTGCTGCCCCAAGGCCAGGTCCTTCAATGCCACCCCCCCCACACACACACACACACCATCACATAGGGGGACTCCCCAGAGAGCCCCCCTTACATCAGGGTCCCCATAGAGCCTTCCTACTTACATCAGGGTCCCCAGAGAGCCTTCCCCTACATTAGGGTCCCCAGAGAACCTCCCCTTACATCAGGGTCTCCAGAGAACCTCCCCTTACATTAGTGTCCCCAGAGAACATCCCCTTACATCAGGGTCCCTAGAGAACCTCCCCTTACATTAGTGTCCCCAAAGAACCTTCCCTTACATTAGTGGCCCCAGAGAGCCTCCCCTCCTACATTAGTGTCCCCAGAAAGTCCCTCCTTACATCAGGGTCCCCAGAGAGCCTTCCCCTACATCAGGGTCCCCAGAGAACCTCCCCTTACATCAGGGTCTCCAGAGAACCTCCCCTTACATTAGTGTCCCCAGAGAACCTCCCCTTACATCAGGGTCCCTAGAGAACCTCCCCTTACATTAGTGTCCCCAAAGAACCTCCCCTTACATTAGTGTCCCCAGAGAGCCCCCCTCTTACATTAGTGTCCCCAGAGGCCCCCTTCCTTACATTAGTGTCCCCAGAGGCCCCCTTCCTTACATTAGTGTCCCCAGAGGCCCCCTTCCTTACATTAGTGTCCCCAGAGGCCCTCTTCCTTACATTAGTGTCCCCAGAAGCCCCCCCTCTTACATTAGTGTCCCCAGAAGCCCCCCCTCTCTTACATTAGTGTCCCCAGAGGCCCTCTTCCTTACATTAGTGTCCCCAGAGGCCCCTTTCCTTACATTAGTGTCCCCAGAGGCCCCTTTCCTTACATTAGTGTCCCCAGAAGCCCCCTTCCTTACATTAGTGTCCCCAGAAGCCCCCCTTACATTAGTGTCCCCAGAAGCCCCCCCCCCCCTCTTACATTAGTGTCCCCAGAAGCCCCCCCCCTTACATTAGTGTGCCCAGAAGCCCCCCTTTCAATTAGTGTCCCCAGAAGCCCCCCCTCTTACATTAGTGTCCCCAGAAGCCCCCCTCTCTTACATAAGTGTCCCCAGAGGCCCTCTTCCTTACATTAGTGTCCCCAGAAGCCCCCCTCTCTTACATTAGTGTCCCCAGAGGCCCCCTTCCTTACATTAGTGTCCCCAGAAGCCCCCCACTCTTACATTAGTGTCCCCAGAGGCCCCCTTCCTTACATTAGTGTCCCCAGAAGACCCCCTCTCTTACATTAGTGTCCCCAGAGGCCCCCCTCTTACATCAGGGTCCCCAAACAGCTGATTCCCCCTTGCAGAAGTTCCCCTGTACCTGGCTGGTGGAGGTGGCGATCGGCAGCTCTATAGTGTCCACAGGCAGCAGGGGGATCTCACTGGGGCTTGTAGTTCTCCGAATCATGAATACAGCAGAGGGGGAGGGGCCTCTGACCCGGGCATCAACAACAGTGTGCAACTGCAAGCAGAGAGAAAGTGAAACTGATACCTGCTCGGGTCAGAGGCCCCTCCCCTCTCTGTATACACTGACAAACACTTGAGTACTACAAGCCCCAGGGAGATCACGCTGCCCACACAGGCACCATAGAGCTGCCGATCTCCAGCTTCCACCTCCTACCACATCTCCCCACTGCACTCTAAACAGCCAGCCAGAGGTGCAGGGGGAGATGCCCGGTCTTGGGGGGGTTGCTGCGATGCCGCCCCTGCATTTACTGCCAGTGCCTTGTCAGCACCCGATCCAGCGGCAGAACGGCTCCACACTGGCAGGTGGTGGGCGGGCCCCTCACACGGGCGGCGAGCGGGCCCCCCCGACTTGGCTAAACCACAGGGCCCAGTCGCAACCGCGACTGCTGCACCAATGAAAATTCCGCCACTGGCTGCCTGCCCTCTAACGCAAGGGCAATGCGTGTGAGGAAAGAGTTTGTCTCCGCCTGCATCCGCAGCTGGCGGGTGGTGGTCTGCTGCTGCTGGTGCCTGGTCTGCCTTCCCTCTGCCTCGATGGCAGCAGTATTGGCCTGGACAGCCACTCCCAGGCTCTTCACCTCCGCCGTGAGGCCTGCTGCTGTGGCCTGCAGCTCCCCAATTGCCCGGGTATGCTGCTCCAGGCTGGCCTGCCCATTGGAGCCCTGGTCACCAGATGGTGAGGGACCCCCTGCCACCATGTGGTGACGCATGGTCTCCAGGGTCTGGGCTTGGTCACCCATGCATGTCACCATGGCAGCGCAGTTCGCGCTCACATCCTGCAGGCAGTCAGAGATCGAACTGCTCTGCTGAGCCTGCTTTGTGAGGCACTGCTGCACAGCGGCTGTGCATTCAGCCTGGGTCTTGGCTGAGGAGGCCAGGCTGTCTGCCACACGGCGCAGGTCACAGGCAAGAGCACCCATGTGGCGTGTCTGCCTGGCCTGCTCCCTCTGCAGCCCTTCTTGGAGGGATTCAGCTACTCCCCTGGTCTTCCTCAAAGCCTTCCTGGGGGATGGAGAGGCTTGTGCCCGTCCGGACAGGGTAGCCCTGGAGGGGGTAGACCGGGAGGGGGTTTCCCTGGATGGGGTTACCCTGGAGGGGGTAGACCGGGAGGGGGTTTCCCTGGATGGGGTTTCCCTGGAGGGGGTAGACCGGGAGGGGGTTCCCCTGGATGGGGTTACCCGTCAGGGGGTTCCCCTGATGGGCGGGGAGGTGGCTAAGGGTCCAGGGAAGGTGGAAGCCTCCTCAAAATAGAGGCAGTGCTCCTGGTGGAGATCCACCGGCTCCTCCTCAACAATCTCCAAATGAGAGGTGTGGGCACTCCCCTCCACCAATATTACCGGGCTTCCCAGGGGGTCAAGCTGAGGCAAAGTATGTTCCGGGGATGGCATGGGTTGGACACCGGCAGGCGGCAGCCCAGCTCCCTCCAGAACATCTGTGAATGACACAAAACATTCACATGTTGGTGGACCCACACACTTGTCACATGTCCCCTTGCACCCCCTCACACCGATTGGAGGATAAAACACACTTACCTCTCCTCAAGTCCTGGTCACTGGAGTCAAAGCCCTCCATGCCCTCCTCCTTCTCCCGCTCCAGACAGCTTGTGATCACCTCCTTCTCAGCTGTCAGCCTGTCATTACTGGCTGGTCCTCCTCCCGTGCCCCTGAGGTGCCTCCTCATCATGGCCAGCTTATCACGGACCCGACGTCTCATGTCATTAATCTTCTTTTGAATGTCGTCGGGGGTCCTGCTCTCATGCCCAAGAGCATTGACCTGGAGGGTGATCTGCTCATATATCTCCCTCTTCCGTTCCTTACTGGTCCTGGCACTCTGTGTGCCATGGAGGTACACATTCTACTGCGTATCGCAGTGGTCAAGATAGCCCTCTCTTCAAAGGAGAAGTTTTTCTTCCTCCTCTCCTTTTCCAACTTAGCAGCTGCCATGGCCAAACTAAAGTACTATTCTCCAGGGGGGGAACAAGCAAAGGGGTGTACTTTTGCGCTGGACAGGCGTATTGCTGGGCGTATTTATGCGCTTAGCGTAAACCGGTGGGCCGGCGTATCTCAGGAAGTTGCGCCGGCGTAGTTGCGCCGTTCATGATACGTGGGTGTAAAGCATTGCACCACACTCGGACCATCATTTGCATGGGGTCACACCCACTTCCACCTACGGCAGTTTACGCCTAAGAAATTACGTTACGCCGGCGCAACGTTGGGAGCATTTGCTTTGTGAACTCCATGCTTCCCTCTCCGCGCTGCGCCGGCATAGCATAAAAGACATGCGCCGATGTATGTGAATCCGGGCCTATAACTTTTACGCAAGCCAATCAATAGAAGAATACATATCAGCCTAGACTGAGGGAAAAATGTGTTTTTTTGAAAAAAAAATGTGGGATATTTATTATAGCAAAAAGTAAAAGATATTGCGGGTTATTTAAGAAAGGTAAATCCACTTTGCACTACAAGTGCAAACTACGGGCCAGATCCACAAAGACTTTATTGATACGCCGTCGTATGTTTTTTCTTTATCCACAAAGGCAGATACGCCTATATGTTGTGTAGATCCGACCTACGTAAGTATTAGTACGCCGTCGTATCTAGGCTGCAGATTTAAACACAACACGCCCCCTACGCAGGCGCACATATGGGAGCAAGTGCTTTGTGGATACCATACGAGCCACTCTGAGTTACGGCGGCGTAGCGCATATGAGATGCGCTACGTTCGCCTAAAGATACGCCGGTTTTTGTGGATCTGGCCTTACAAGTGCAAAGTGTACTTGAAATTGCACTAAAAGTGCACTTGGAAGTACAGTCACTGCAAATCTGAGGGGTAGATCTGAAATGAGGGGAAGCTCTGCTGATTTTATTACCCAATCATGTGCAAGCTAAAATGCTGTTTTTTACTTTACTTGCATGTCCGCCTCAGCTCTACAGCGACTGCACTTCCAAGTGCACTTTCAGTGCAATTTTAAGTGCACTTTGCACTTGTAGTTTGCACTTGTAGTGCAAAGTGGATTTGCCTTTTGTAAGTAACCCCCACTGTGTTTTATTTCAAAATTGTCACTCTTCTTTTGCTTATGGCGCAAAAAAAACAAAAAAAAAACGCAGAAGTGATCAAATACCACCAAAAGAAAGCTCTATTTGTGGGAAAAAAAAGGACGTAATTTTTGTTTGGGTCCTGTGGCGCACGACCGCGCAATTGTCAGTTAAAGCGATGCAGTGCAGTATTGCAAAAAATGGCCTGGTCATTGAGCATCCAAAGTGAAGTGGTTAACTACTTCTTTAACCACTTGAGGCCCGCGCTACCGTCAGATGACGGCAACAGCGCGGGCCTCAATATCCAACATGCCGTCATTTGACGGCATGTCTTTCTGGCGTTCCCAGCGCGCGCTGTACAGCGCGCTGCGGGGAAGCCCTGTGTTGTCCGTGTCCCTCGGACACGGCCAATCACAGATCGCGGCAAACGGCCAATCAGAGCGGCCGTTTGCAATGCGATCTGTGGGCGAATGAGAGATGATCTCTCATAGATCATCTCTCATTGCCGGCTGACACAGAGACAATGTCCTGTCTCTGGAGGGGAGCAGCCCGATCTGTGTTCCTTCCTACATAGGGACACAGATCGGTCACCCCCCCTCCCCCTACAGTTAGAACACACCTAGCATACACATTTAACCCCTTCCTCACCCCCTAGTGTTAACCCCTTCAATGCCAGTCACATTTATACTGTAATTAGTGCATATTTATAGCACTGATCGCAGTATAAATGTGAATGGCGCCAAAAATGTGTCAAAAGTGTCCGATGTGTCCGCCATAACGTCGCAGTACCAATAAAAATCGCAGATCGCCGCCATTTCTAGTAAAAAAAAAATAATAAAAAATAATAATTCTCTCCCCTATTTTGTAAGCGCTATAACTTTTGCGCAAACCAGTCGCTTATTGCGATTTTTTTTTTTTTTTTTTTTACCAAAAATATGTAGAAGAATACGTATCGCCCTAAACTGAGGAAAAAAAATGTGTTTTTTTTTTTAATTGGGATATTTATTATAGCAACAAGTAAAAAATATTGTATTTTTCTTCAAAATTGTCGCTCTTTTTTGTTTATAGCGCAAAAAATAAAAATCGCACAGGCGATCAAATACCACCAAAAGAAAGCTCTACTTGTGGGGAAAAAAGGACGTAAATTTTGTTTGGGAGCCACGTCGCACGACCGCGCAATTGTCAGTTAAAGCGACGCAGTGCCGGAAGCTGAAATTTCACCTGGGCAGGAGGGGGGTGTAAGTGCCCAGTATGCAAGTGGTTAACAGACACTTTCACCCCCTTCCTGCCCAGGTCAATTTTTAGCTTTCAGTGCGGTTGCACTTGAATGACAATTGCACCACTGTACTCATATGAAATTGTTATAATTTTGTTCACACAAATAGAGCTTTCTTTTGATGGCATTTAATCACCACTGGATTTTTAATTTTGTGCTAAAAATAATTAAAAAGAAGTTGTTCTTTATGTTTCTGTTATAAAATTTTACAAATAAGTAATTTTTCTTCTTCATTGATGTGCGCTGATGAGGCTGCACTTATGGGCACTGATAAGGCTGCACTGATGTGCACTGATAAAGCTGCACTGATAAAGCTGCATTGATGGGCACTGATGAGGCTGCACGGGTAGACACTGATTAGGCTGCACTGATGGGCACTGATGAGGAGACATTGATGAGGCTGCACTGATGAGGCAGCATTGATGGGCACTGATAAGCACTGTTAAGTTGCACTGATGAGGAGGCACTGATGATGCTGCACTGATGATGCAGCATTGATGGGCATTAATAAGCTGCACTGGTAGGTACTGATAAGTTGCACTGATGGGGCTGCACTGATAATCAGGGCACTGTGTACTGTAAAATAATGTACTCACTGCTCCCTTTATAGATCCGGCTCTCCTTTTCTCACACACGGTCTCTGTGTGAGGAAAGGAGAGCTGTTAACAGGGAAAGACCTGTTCTGTTTACCTATGTGATTGCTTGTGATTGGACACAGCAATCACATGGTGAAGGGCTGCTGCAATTGGCCCTTTACCCCGATCTGTGATGTACTGTGTCAAAGGCACACAGTGGTCACAGAGACTTTCCGATGCACGCTTCAAGGGATGCATGGAAAGGGTGTGTAGAGGAGGGCATCAAGGAACACCCTTTTAGAACTGGAGAATATGTATTGAAATATTTGAGTAAATTTACATGTATTTAGCCCCATAGAGTTCATGGGTTGTATCTGAATATGCCTGACACAAGCATTTATGTGTGTCTTATGTGTACTTTTTAGGCATTTCTCTGCCACAACAAGACATAAAAAAAGCTAGGAGATACAACAAAGATGACAACAGATAGCACAGCTGATTTAACCCTACTAAACACATGTATACACAAGAAAAACACTTCAAAAATGCACTTAAAAACTTGAAATATGCTCTCCTCAGGTTTGAATGCAGTCTAATAGCTGTGAGGTGCATCAGTGGATGACAGAGACAAAAAGGTAGCCTGAAAACAACAGCAAATAGTCTTTTTAACATGTAAAAAAACAAAACAAAAACATAGCAATGATATACTTGATATTTTAATTTCGGAACAATTGATGTAAAAAAAAAAAAAATAGAACTTAGAGTCACTTAAAAAAAAGTAAACTGTACCCCACCGGTCACAATTTCAAAAGAGGGCAAAAAAATATGAGCCTGAGGTCATGGGCATGCGGCCACCCCTAGTTTCTAAACAGATTTAAAGCGGAGCTCCAGCCACGGTAAAAAATTTTTTTAAAGTCAGCAGCTACTAACAGTGTAGCTGCTGACTTTAAATAAAGACACTTACCTGTCCTAGGCGCCCGCGCTGATGGGCCCCCCCGATGCCGGTCCCACGATCGCTCCGGGTCCCGCGCCGCCATTCACAATATGGGAAACAGGCAGTGAAGCCGTACGGCTTCACTGCCCGTTTCCTACTGTGCCTGCGCGAGTCTCACGCTGGCTTGTGAATGGGCGCGCTGCTCTCTGAGAACACACACAGTTCCCAGGAAGCAGCGCGCCCATTCACAAGGAGAAGGAGAAGAAGAAAACACACCGCGGATTAGGAAGAGGCAGATTACGGACTTCCGCATAGCAACAGCTATTTCGGGTGAGTATTTTTTTTTTTTTTTTTTCAGGTTTTTTTTTTCAAACAACATTGTAAAATGTTGTTATACTGGGTGGAGCTCCGCTTTAAATAGGTTTTTGATTCACCTCAGGAGAATTTAGAGACTCTGGCCCTTTAAAATGTAAGGCCGCGTACACACGATCGGTCAAAACCGATGAAAACGGACAGAAGGTCCATTTCATCGGTGCAAACCGATCGTGTGTGGGCCCCATCGGTCAGTTATTCTTCTGTCAAAAAAAAATAGAACTTGCTTTAAAATTTAACCGATGGACGCCTAACCGATCGTTAGTACGCACGTCCATCGGTTAAAAATCCATGCATGCTCAGAATCAAGTCGACGCATGCTTGGAAGCATTGAACTTCATTTTTTTCAGCACGTCGTTGTGTTTTATGTCACCGCATTCTGACACGATCGGTTATTTAACCGATGGTGTGTAGGCACCTCAGACCATCAGTCAGCTTCATCGGACCGTTCTCATCGGATGGACTGATCGCGTGTACACGGCCTAAGACTTGAGTTTGAGCAGAAAGAGGGCGTACCACGTGACATATAGCAGAACCTTCTGGAAGGATTGGGGCTTAGTATATAAATAAGTGTCAGCTGAGGTAATTTGTCGTTAAAGCGGGGGATTTGTGGTTATGTTTAAATGTTTTCGTATTTAGTCAATAAACATTGTGTGTGCCTAATTATTTATTATATAAGCATTTATGTATTTGGGGAGGGCCTGCATTCCCATGGACACTTCCTGCATGGTAACGAGGCATTGTACCGTACAGGTAGTTTGAACTGACCAGCCAGGCTCCTATGGAGGAGTGACTGTGAGTACACAGGAAGTACTTTCTGCTACAAGCCCCAGTATTACCTCAGGAGAATAACTCCCGTCCGCTCCCACTCTGTTTATCCCACCCACTTTTCCTTTATGTGTCCCTCCCACTCCCCCCTCTGTTTGCCCTGCCCCCTGTTAGCTGATTGGTAGACATTCTGAGGAGATTTAGCAGTGCTCGCACGCTTACAATTTTCCTCAGGAGGTGTGAGTGGAGGAGGGATTGTCCTGTCCAGTCGTGAGCAAGATAAGCCACTGGTGAAGCCTGAGAGTAGCGCTGCCCACCATAGATGGTCTAAGTGGTAAGTGCACCAGACCCACCCCCGACCCACCGGGAGTTTGGGGGGTTGTTACTGTTTGCCTCTCCCCAAAAAAATGACCACCGACCGCCGTGGGTCCTGTCTCTGGTGTCACACACTTGGGTTTTATTCATAATACTCAGTAAGGCCGCCTTTATACTAAGGTGCTTTCCAGGCGCCTCTCCTGTCACTCCAGTGTGAAAGCCTGAGTACTTTCACACTGGGGTGGTGCGCTTGCGGGACGTTAAAAAAAAAACTCCTGAAAGCAGCATCTTTTGGGCCGGTATAAGAGCTGTGTATTCATTCATTGAAATTAATGGGCCACGCTGCCAAAGTGCCTGCAAAGCGCTTCAGCACAGGCGCTACACAGGTGATGTTAACCCTTTCTTCAACTGATAGCGGGGATTAAAAGTGGCCCGCTAGCGGCCAAAAAAGCACCACTAAAACAACAGTACAGTGCCCCTAAAACCGCTATACCGTCAGCGCCCTCACCGCCCCAGTGTGAAAGTAGCCTAATTTAGCTATCCTTCAACTTCTACCTGTTGGCTCCCCCTGTGTTCATCCCTCTTCTTAGCTGATCGGTTCAGGTGATGTAAATGCTGAAAGGTCCAGTCTTTCTGTTGAATTCAATTCTAAATGCTCCTTACATTGGTGGTCAGTGGAAAGAATGCTCCTTACATTGGTGGTCATTGGGAAGAATGCTCCTTACATTGGTGGTCAGTGGGAAGAATGCTCCTTACATTGGTGGTCAGTGGGAAGAATGCTCCTTACATTGGTGGTCAGTGGGAAGGATGTGCCTTACATTGGTGGTCAGTGGGAAGAATGTCCCCTTCATTGGTGGTCAGTGGGAAGAATGTCCCTTACATTGGTGATCAGTGGGAAGAATGCTCCTTACATTGGTGGTCAGTGCGAAGAATGCTCCTTACATTGGTGGTCAGTGGGAAGGATGTGCCTTACATTGGTGGTCAGTGGGAAGAATGTCCCCTTCATTGGTGGTCAGTGGGAAGGATGTTCCTTACATTGGTGATCAGTGGGAAGAATGTCCCCTTCATTGATGGTCAGTGGGAAGAATGTCCCCTTCATTGGTGGTCAGTGGAAAGAATGTCCCTTACATTGGTGATCAGTGAGAAGAATGTCCCCTTCATTGGTTGTCAGTGGGAAGAATGTCCCTTACATTGGTGGTCAGTGGGAAGAATGTCCCCTTCATTGGTGGTCAGTGAGAAGGATGTTCCTTACATTGGTGATCAGTGGGAAGAATGTCCCTTACATTGGTGATCAGTGGGAAGAATGCTCCTTACATTGGTGGTCAGTGCGAAGAATGCTCCTTACATTGGTGGTCAGTGGGAAGAATGTGCCTTACATTGGTGGTCAGTGGGAAGAATGTCCCCTTCATTGGTGGTCAGTGGGAAGGATGTTCCTTACATTGGTGATCAGTGGGAAGAATGTCCCCTTCATTGGTGGTCAGTGGAAAGAATGTCCCTTACATTGGTGATCAGTGAGAAGAATGTCCCCTTCATTGGTTGTCAGTGGGAAGAATGTCCCTTACATTGGTTGTCAGTGGGAAGAATGTCCCTTACATTGGTGATCAGTGGGAAGAATGTCCCCTTCATTGGTGGTCAGTGGGAAGAATGTCCCCTTCATTGGTGGTCAGTGGGAAGGATGTTCCTTACATTGGTGATCAGTAGGAAGAATGTCCCTTACATTGGTGATCAGTGGGAAGAATGCTCCTTACATTGGTGGTCAGTGGGAAGAATGTCCCCTTCATTGGTGGTCAGTGGGAAGAATGTCCCTTACATTGGTGATCAGTCCCCTTCAGTGGGAAGAATGTCTCCTTACATTGGTGGTCAGGTGGTCAGTGCGAAGAATGTCTCCCTTCATTGGTGGTCAGTGGGAAGAATGTCCCCATCATTGGTGGTCAGTGGGAAGAATGTCCCCATCATTGGTGGTCAGTGAGAAGAATGTCCCTTACATTGGTGGTCAGTGGGAAGAATGTCCCCATCATTGGTGGTCAGTGAGAAGAATGTCCCTTACATTGGTGATCAGTGGGAAGAATGCCCCCTTCATTGGTGGTCAGTGGGAAGAATGCTCCTTACATTGGTGGTCAGTGGGATATTGTCTTTGTAGTTTATCTTGTCTTTGTAGTTTGGGTCACACAAATCATAAATAGCTGGGCACTCACAGATAAATCGAATGATTTGCTCATTATCGAGGACGTCTCTTTTTTTTTTTTTACCTGTTTGGAGCACATTGTTCCTGAAGGAATAACCAGGAAGTGAATGTGTGGTGGAAAAATGTGCTTAAGAGGGGTTACTATGCTGAAGGGATTGGGTGGAACAAGAGTTAAAAAGCTGCTTGTGCTTACAAAGTTGTACTGAAATCGTGTGTATATTATTCAGGTATGATTTGCATGCAACTTGAGGGTTTAACATTGAGGTCTATGGACAATAACTTGCATGGAAGTTGGACCAAAATAGTGCAGGGACTACTTTGAAGTCGGCACTACTTAAAGTCATGCCAGTATGAATGGTGTTCATTGAAAATAATGGAGAATGACTTGTCATACGAATTTGCAGTACAAAATCGTGAGACAAGTCGTATAAGTCCCCTTTCACACTTACACGACTTGTCCCACGATTTTGGACTGCAAAATCGTATGACAAGTCATTCTCCATTATTTTCAATGAACACCATTCATACTGGCACGATTTTAAGTTGTGCCGATTTCAAAGTAGTTCTTGCACTACTTTGGTCCGATTTTGATGCCACTCAGGTCCCTTTCACACTTATACGACTTCAAAGTCGCGCGATTTTACCGAGATTCGCGGCCGTGATTTCAATGAATGCCTGTGTAAGTGGCATTAAAATCGGACCAAAGTAGTGCAGGAACTACTTTGAAGTCGCCACTACTTAAAATCGTGCCAGTATGAATGGTGTTCATTGAAAATAATGGAGAAGGACTTGTCATACGATTTTGCAGTCGTATAAGTGTGAAAGGGGACTTACACAGGCATTCATTGAAATCACGACCGCGAATCGCGGCAAAATCGCGGTAAAATCGCGGGACTTTGAAGTCGTACAAGTGTGAAAGGGGACTTAGATTTACGAAAACCATGTAGTGTGAGGGCCTGCCTTATTGCATACAAATTGAAACTCTTAGGTTTGACTTCCTAGTATATGGTTTTAGTAAATCTAAAGGAAAAAATTGTGTGTATCCAGCTTTAGGCCGGGTTTACACTAGTCCGACATACGCTCCAACATTGGGAGCTCATGTCGCATGACGTGTAAAAATCAATGTATCCCTATGGGAGCCGTCTCAACTGGTCCGACACATGTCGAAGCGACTTTGCAAAGGCTCCCTGTACTACTTTGGTCCGACTTTGATCCTACTTCACTCCATTGGATATCACTGAAGTAGGATCAAAGTCGGAACATAGTCTTGCACGCTCCGACTTTGGCATGCGACTTGTATTCTACTGATCTTGAGGAGGAACTCCACACCAAATTTTAAGAAAAAAAACGGCATGGGTTCCCCTCCAAGAGCATACCAGACCCATGGGTCTGGTGCGGATATAAAGGGAAACCCCCTACGCCCAAAAACAGGGCGTGGGGGTCCCCCCCAAAACCCATACCAGACCGTATCCGAGCAGCAGCCCGGCCGGTCAGAAAAGGGGATGGGGACATGGGCGTCCGCTGAACTTTTTCCAGGGGGGGGCATAATTTTACGGTCACCTATGCTCCGCTTATTTAATATTGTCATGAAGGTGAGGGGAGGGGCTTAGTCATTATCCCTTAAAGCGCAGGCATGTGCCCATGATATGCAGCCTCACTGTGCTGATCAAATGTACAATACAGAAGATGTACAGTATATGTATATAGAAGGGGTGGATAGTATTGGTATATAGAGGAAGGAAGGTGGGTATATACGGCTCTATATACAGGACATATGATGTATATCTGCAGTCAGTGATGATGGAGGAATACAGGAAGGAAGATGGGGTATATAGCTGTATACAGGACAGGACAGATGATATGATCTTTCACTGACCATACCTGTATGCACTCAGCTGCCCCCCTCATCTGTATATATGTCAGCCCCCCCCCCCCCCCCTGTACACAAACAGCCTCCTCCCTTCACTTGTACTCACAGCTCCCACTTGTAAGGTCACTGTGGTCTTCCTTCTCCCAAGTCCTGTTTCCACATGTCCATTTGAAAATACATTACAGGCAAACACGAGGGCGCACATGCAGGAAGCGGCCAGAGGTGGCAGTAAAGAGCTCTGTAAGCTCTGTGACTGATCTTGCAACAGCTGTGGAGGCGACTGCACAAACACAGAGAGAGTCAGCACAGCTACAGATGCGAGCATGGCAGACCCTTGCCGATTTCAGGGGGGGTCACTCACCCCCCCTTAACCCTATGAGCGGACGCCCATGGATGGGGACGAGCTTCTTAACCACGCCAGGCCGCATGCCCTCAACAAGTAGGTGCTTTGGGGCAGGGGGGCGCACTGCGCCCCCCCCCCCCCACTCCAAAGCAGCCTGCCCCTATGTTGATGAGGACAGGGCCGTTAGAGGAACAATACAGACAAGTCACCGGTCCTTTCGTCGAGGATCCCTGCTGCGCATTGCGGGGGGAATATCTCCTAAACCGTACAGGTTTAGGAGACATACTTTATACTTACAGGTAACTGAGGTAAGCCTTATTATAGGCTTACCTGTAAGTGAAAGTGGTAGTATAGAGTATACTACCACTTTAAAAAAAGATTGTAACACACAACTGCCTCCCCCCATTACCCTATCGCTGTAGTGCACTGATAGCTGCCAGTGACAGGCCTGCAGGATAAGAATGTCCAGGCAGTGGTGATAAGTGAGGAGTGACAGGTACAAGGAGTTCCTTACTGCAGGCTCTGAAGAATGCAGCACAATCCGTCAGACCTGCTGATCTCTTCTATCTCTCTCAATCTCTCTCTATCTGCTGTTAGCAAACAGTGAGTTTAGCCCAGGAAAAGGGCCCCACCCTGGTCCCGTAGGCAAAATCTGAGTTGAGACTAGAATAATAAATCGTGCTCCAGCAGTCACTTTAAGTGGAGCACAAAAGTTGTCTGACACAGGAGAGAGAGAGAGAAGAGAAGATTGTGCCAGGACAAGGCTGCCCTTGGCAATATTACAGCAGCAGGCAGAGGAGGGGCCTGAGCCTGTTCAGCCTAGCTAGCTCGGAAAAGCTGTTTCATGCAGTAGGAAGTCACATTTGACTTTTTTTTTTTTTGTTTTGTTTCTTTTCCTATAGCTCAGTGTTGTATTAGAAGAGCTGAGGACCTTACAGCTGTGCAGCCATGCCACACAAAGGGAGGAAGCCTGCAGGGGGTGCCAAGGGCCCTAAAGAGGTGAGTGCATTGGGGTGCTGGGCACTGGGCAGTGACTGAAGCAAAGCAGCTGCATGGCAGGTAGTGCAAAGCTGGGCTAGGGCGTTAGCCTGCCCTATCCTTTTTATGACTATAACTATATGATTTGTTTGTTTAAGGCATTTCTAATTCTCTACTGCATAGGTAATTAACACATTGCAGTGTACTGCAGTCACGCAGAGTGGTTAAACTGGCATGGGGCAGACTGGCAAGTGCATGCCTGACCAGTGAGTCAGCAGCGCATAGAGAGGAGGTGGAGGGTACTTGTACTATCTTCTGTCTATAAGAGTAATGGGGAGGAATTCAGTCTTCCTGGCCTGGGGGCTGTTGTGTCTCAGCACACTAGACATCACTGCTCTTATCATCAGACTGATTATATATCAGGGGATGCCTTGTAGCTTTTATATAACTTAGCAGTGAATGCCCCAGTTTGGCTGGCTTGTCATTTAGGTCAACCCATCCCTAGCTGGGGATCAGAGTGACAGTGTGGGTGGGAGGATGAGGAAGATCTGTCAGGGTGTGGTGGATCTGCATTCCCTCTGTGCTGTGTGTCACAGACTAGGAACCCCAAAACACTACCCACTGTGTGTGTCATGGAGCATTGTGGGTGGAGTTGCCTTCTAATCACTCCCTTCTGCCCGAGGTAAATACAGATCACTGGCACAGCCAGGCATCCTGCCTTGACTACACAACTGACACCGACCATGGCTTTTGCAAGTTGGTGGTATGCTACGGTAAATGCAATCTATTGATCCTCTGCAATCTGCAAAGTCTTGCCTTTTTACCAAGATCAATATGGGCTTTTGTGCTACTCTATATAGAGGGCTTTCATTGTTGTTTTACTGTTATAGGGAGTGTTTTACCAGCAAATTCTTCACATGTCTGAGCTAAACTCTGGGGAGTGCCTTCCTATCAAAGCTTAACTATCTTGTATAAAAGTAAATCTGCAGCTAGGCAACTCAAACTAGAATGTGTTACTATGGGTGCCTAATGCCAGCAATGCAGCTCAAATTCCAACATCTCTGGTGCTTGGCACATGCCATTGTCAGCTTTTTGTTGAAGGAATTTAAAAAGTTTGGGGACTTTCAGTGATTGTATTAATGTAACTGTTGTGAACTGGGATACACAACTATTTCTGTTTGAAATGTTCAGCTCGGTGTGGATGATCCACGCTTGTTACACTATAGTATTTGTTGTTTATGCATTCATCCTACAGATGTCTTTACAGTCGGAAATGAAAACATCTGCCTTTGTGTTTAGAAACACTGATTTATAACAGAACACCAGTGATCTGCCAATATGGTTCTGGCTATCAGGATGGTTCCTGTAAGGACTGTGCAGGCGCAATCCTTGCCGAAGGAAATCTCCGAACCTCGGCCGGCATCCTGGGCGACGTGGAATTTGAGGAAAGTGGCCAGTCGGCCTCACGTCCTCGCTTCGCTCGCTCGGCCTCCTGGCTCTTTTTTTAACATCCTCCAATCCACGGGGATGTTAAGGAATGAGCCTGGATGCCGGCCGAGGTTTGGAGATTTCTGTTGGCAAGGATTGCGCCTGCGCAGTCCTTACAGGAACCATATGGATAGGGGAACAATACCGACAAGTCACCGGCACTTCTGGGGCTGGAATGTGACTGCATTACAATGGAATTTAGACACATTTAAGACAAAAATGGAAGGCTACTACTTTTTTGTAGTTTCCATCGGATTGCCCCATCTCAGGAAGGCAGCATCCGCCCAGTCTTGGGATACTGATGTTCCTGTTGCCCTTCACTTTAGAAAACCGTCTTTTTTCGTACACTTTGACATTTCATGTATTAGTATTATTTTTCTATATTACATGAATATAGTATGTTTCTGTGAAAATAGTATGTTACTGTAGTTTGTCATCTCCCTGAGTATGCTATTTACATTACATAGGCTTGTGTTGTAGTATTATACTCCGTTTACTTATTCTAGGATGATCCTTCTGGCCTCATACACACTGGACGTTTGGCCATCTCTCCTAGATGCCTTTCTTCCTGGTAGCAGTGTTTTGGCAGGAAAAAATGCTTGTAAACGCGTATAACATGTTCAGGAGAGGTCAGGCGCATCAAGCACTTGAGAGTTAAAGTGATTGTAAAGGTTTGTTCTTTTTGTTTTGGCGTGTGATTTTTTTTTTTGGGGGGGGGGGGGGCTTCGTCAGGAGTGGGACTTCCTTTCCTACTTCCACCTACGAGCCGCCTAGGCGACTCCTCCTCTGCTACTAGATGGCCCCTCCCTCTAGGCGATCTCCTGGGACACGTGACAGGTCCCAGGAGATTGCCTGTCCACTCCGAGAGCACAGCGTGACTCGCACATGCACAGTGCATGCCTGGCCGTGAAGCTGAAAGCTGTCACGGCCGGGTACCCAGAGTGACAATAAAGGCGCCGAGGAGAGGAGCAACGCTTCGGGCGGCCACATTGCTGGACTATGAAACAGGTAAGTGTCTGTTTATTAAAAGTCAGCAGCTAAACTTTTTGTAGCTGCTGACTTTTAATACACATTAAAAGGCTGGAACTCCGCTTTAAAATAACAAACATGTTATACTTATCTGCTCTGTGCAAGGGCTTTGCACAGAGCAGCACTCATCCTCCTTTTCTGGGGCAACTTTTTTTGTGCATTCCCACGTTGCGTTTTTTTATTAGCTGTTCTATGCTAGTAAAACACACACATTTATTTTATTTTTTTAAATCCCGCTCAGCTTCCTGGGTTGCCAACAGGAGTATAGATAGCAGCAGGGAGGAGGAGAAATCTGAGAGGAGGTGTGAGCTGTGCTCTCTCCCTCCTGTCTGTACAGAGATGTTAAAGGGGTTGCTTTTAAAATGTCCTTATTTCTTCTGAGAAATCCTCACTTCCTGTTCTTCTGTCTGTAACTACACACAGTAATGGGAGGCTTTCGCCCTCGTGTAGAGAAAGCCTCTTGAGGGGGGAGGGGACGAGCAGGAGTGTCAGGACGCCCACTAACACACAGCTCCTTTCTATATCTGCAAAGTAGAGAGTGTCCTGACTTGCTTGCTCGCCCCCTCCCCCCTCAAGAGGCTTTCTCCACACCAGAGAGAAAACCTTGCATTACGGTGTGGAGTTACAGACAGAAGAACAGGAAGTGAGGATTTCTCAGAAGAAATAAGGACATTTAAAAGCAAAATGGAAGGATGAGGTAAGTGAAAGAGGACTGCACTAAGGTAAAGGAAGCTATTTAGGAAAAAAATGTTTACCTTTACAACCCCTTTAACAAAGGATTGCTCTCTAATCAGATTGTTACAGGTTGGGGCAGTCTTATGTAATTTAGCTGAAGCACCCATGGAGACACTTTGGGCCAGATTCTCAGAAGAGATACGACGGTGTATCTCCAGATACACCGTCGTATCTCTGTTTCTGAGCCCTCCTATCTATGCGACTGATTCTTAGATCCGATTGGCATAAGTCATTTACACCGTCGGATCTAAGTTTCAATGTTACGCTGGCCGCTAGGTGGCGTTCCCGTCGATTTCTGCGTCGAATATGCAAATGAGCCTGATACGGCGATTCCCTAACGTATTTGCGTGCCATCGTCGTAGTTTACGTAGTTTGCGTAAGCGTAAGGTTAACCCTGCTATATGAGGGGTAATCTTGCGTAGGTACGGCGTACGCCATGTTAAGTATGGACGTCCGGGCAGCATCGTGTTTTTCCGTCGTTTACGTAACTCATCGCGAATAGGGCTGTGCGTTAATTACGTTGACGTCGAAACCAATGTATTTGCGGCGTACTATGGAGCATGCGCAGTGGGCTACATTTACGGCCGGCGCAAGTGCAGTTCGTTTGGCGCGGGGGCACGCTTAATTTAAATACAACACGCCCACCTCCTTCCTACTTTGAATTACGCGACCTTACGCCGGCCCATTTACGCTTTGCCGCCGCAAATTACGGAGCAAGTGCTTTGAGAATACAGCACTTGCCCGTAAAAGCTGCGGAGGCGTAGCGTAAATGGGATACGCTACACACAAAAAACAGAGATGTCTTTGATGTTGAAAAAAAAAAAACAGATGTACGAGAATCTGGCCCTCTGTGGCTCCCCAGGTTACCATATTACCCTGGCTGAAAAACACTGACATAGGCTAACATGCAGCGACATTTAGAGACAGACAAAATTAACCCCAGACACCTCCAACTGCCATGGTAAAAACGTCCAGTGTGCATGAGGCCTTAAAGCGGATGGCCCCTTAAAAAAAAATATTAAAAGCCAGCAGCTACAAATACTGCAGCTGCTGACTTTTAATATTAGGACACTTACCTGTCCTGGAGTCCAGCAGCGTCCCCAGCAGAGGACGAGCGTTCGCTCGTCTCTCTGCTGCTCCCCCCTCCATCCACGGTGAGGGAACCAGGAAGTGAAGCGCTCCGGCTTCACTGCCCGGTTCCCTACGGCGCATGCACGAGTCGCGCTGTGCCCGCCGATTGGCTCCCGCTGTGTGCTGGGAGCCGAGTGTTCCCAGCACACAACGGGAAAAACCCGTCTTTTGCCGAGACTGCGGGCCAGAAGTGGGTGCAAATACCTGTCTTTAGACAGGTATCTGCACCCCCCTCCCCCCTGTGACACCGGATGGGGGGAGGGTTCCGATCAGCGGAACTTCACTTTAGGGTGGAGCTCCGCTTTAATGTTAAAATAGCAACACTTGCTTGTATTGTCCTTGGATTACATAAAGGGTTTTCCTTAATTTTGGTTGTGAAGTTTCTAAAACGGCTGGCATATTATTTAAGGGAGACCAGTAGTGAGGAAGTATGTAGATTGCCATTGATGTAATAGGTCCACACTTGTTCACTTGCATATTTGTGCATTTCAGCACAAGGCAACAAAATATAATGCATGAAAAAAGCATCAATGACAAGCATTAATATACAAACACACACACACACACACTCTGGAGGACAGCCGCCTCTCAGGATATAGGATAGAAAAGTATCACATCTCCTATTAATACATATTAATAGGAGATGTGAAACTTTTCTATCCTATATCCTGAGAGGCGGCTGTCCTCCAGAGTGTGTGTGTGTGTTTGTAAGTACAAAAAAAATGAAAAAGGTGAACCAACTCCCTACAACCCCCACATTCCTCAGGTTCCCGCTGCACTTACTTCCGTTGGTGATTCAGCTTTATAGTCTACGCAGCTTCATTGCACTTCAGAGTACTTCACACTTTAGTAAATTAGGCCAAGTACAGGTGACTTCAAATGACCTCTGATTGCCCTAGCATTGGCAGTTCCTTTTTTTTTATTTTCTGGCAGTTTCTTGGTTTCCATGACTAATCTATTTGAACACTACATTTTGTTTTGTCTGATCTAAGCTAAGAAACTTATGTCGCGTACACACGATCACTTTTTGTGATGAAAAAAAATGTCATTTATCTCACGAAACAAAACAACGTTTTTCAAACTTCATTTTAAAAAACGACGTTGCGTACACACCATCGTTTTTCCAAAAAGCTCTAGCAAAGCGTGGTGACGTACAGCACGTTCGACGGCACTCTGTTCCATTGAAGCTCCGTCTCATAACTTGCTTCTGAGCATGCGCGGGTTTAAAAACATTGTTTTAAACGTCGTTTTGCCCACACACGATCATTTTTTATGACACAAAAAACGACATTTTGAAAAACGACATAAAAAATTCAAGCATGTTCGAAAAAAAAATTTGTTGTTTTTCAGAAGACATAAAACGACGTTTTGCCCCCACACGATCATTTTAAATGACGTTTTTTAAAACTTCGTTTTTTTTCATCACAAAAAGTGATCGTGTGTACGCGGCATAGTACTGCAAGCCCAAGATATTACCCATGAGGGAAGAAGTACACCTTAGTGCTGCTGTCTAAAAACAGTTGGGTGGTTTTTATCCTACAAGAAATTGAAAGCTTTATTCAGAGGGTGCAAAAAGCTCAATCCTTCTGTTTGCCAGCCCCTTACTCTAAGGCCGCGTACACACGACCAAATAAATCCGATCAAATCAGTCTGACAGTCGTTTTACCGTTTTGACACACGGTCGGATTTGTCTGCGTGGGTTTTGTCAATTTATTGTCGTTTGCAAAAAACGACCGTGTGTACGCGGCATGTACACACGATTATCAAATCAGTCTGACAAATTGGATTTGTCTGCCGTGTACGCCGCCGCAGACAGCGCGGTAACGTGGCGGTGACGTTGACGCCGCCACGTCACCGTCACCAGGAAGTAAAACACTTCCGCGCATGCGTCGAATCCATTCGACGCATGCGCGGGCAGATATGTCTGCTGGTTAGTGTACTAACCAGCAGACATGTCGGACGGACGGGTTCCCAGCAGACAGATTTTAAAGCATGCTTTAAAATCTGTCTGCTGGAAAAATCTGTCTGTCCGCCCGTGCACACGATCAAATTTGTCTGCTGAAACGGTCCGTAGGAGCATTTTCAGCAGATAGATTTGATCGTGTGTACGCGGCCTAAGGGTGGGTCTTCTGATAAAATAAATATAGTTAAAAGTTGCCAAAAAAATATTTATTATGATTTGATGATGATTATGCAAAGTAATATATTTCTACAGTTTATAAAGATTTAAGCAGATTGCTATTTAATAATAGATCTAGCTCAGATATTGCTCTTTTGGCCACAGTGATAACCATTACACTGTGACATGCATTCCTTTTGGTAAATTAGCATATCCAAGCACAGCACAGTACCTGATTGTTTAAAGTGAAACCACACTGTATCTGAGCACCACAAATAAAAACCCTACTTAATTAATTTGTAATAATCAAAGTAAACTCCCCTTTGTATTTGTGTCTCAATGCTTTAATTTGATGAGAAATCCCTTTGAACCCCACCACTCCCCCCCAGCCTTTCTGTCAGTGGCAATTTCAGTTACTTCCTGTAATCCATCTGCCTTTAAAGCGGAGTTCCACCCAAAAATGGAACTTCCGCTTAACCCACTCCTCACCCCCTTACATGCCACATTTGGCATGTCATTTTGGGGGGGGGGGGAGTGGGGGCTTCAGGAGGAGTGGGACTTCCTGTCCCACTTCCTCTTTCCGCCGAGGGGCTGGTAAGGCGATTAGCTTAATCGCCTTACTGCAGCCCCTCCCTGTAGGCGATCGCCTGGGACACGTCACAGGTCCCAGGTGATCGCCTGTCAAATGGAACGGCGCATCGCCGCTCGCGCATGCGCAGTGGGTGCCCAGCCGTGAAGCCGAAAGCTGTCACGGCCGGGTGCCCACACTTGAAATGAAGATGTCGAGGAGGGGGGGAGAGGACACCCCTTTAACTCAGGCATGCAGTCAGGCGTGTGAGAAAACACCTATTTCCCTCCTGAAGACCCTGGGATGTATGACATAATTTTCCTAGAAAATTATGTCATACATCATTTTCCTGGAAACTAGGAAGTAACTGAAGAAATCTTGAAAAAAAAAGTTTAAAACAAGCAAAAATGATATACTTTCCTATCTATGTATTAATGCTAGCAGCATAAGGATTAAAAATAGTCAATGTTTACTGAGAAAGTGAAGTTCCACTTAAGGCTGCTCTCACACTGGGGCGGGCGTTGACGGTAAAACGCCATTAGTCTTAGCGGCGCTTTACCGTCATTTTAGCGGCGCCTTACCGTCATTTTAGCGGCACTATTCAGCCACTAGCGAGTTGCTTTTAACCCCCGCTAGTGGCCAAATAAAGGTTTAAATGCGCCCGTATAGCGCTGCTGCCAAAGTGCTTTGCAGGCGCTTCGGCAGCGGTGCCCATTCATTTCATTGGCCAGGAGCGGTGGAGGAGTGGTGTATACACCGCTCCTTCACCGCTCCAAAGATGCGGCTTGCAGGACTTTTTTTAACATCCTGCCAGCGAGGCGTCCCAGTGTGAAAGCACTCAGACTCTCACACTGGGACTGCAGGGGAGCTGTTTTTGAAGCGCTTTACAGGCGCTATTTTTAGCCCAAAAGCACCTGAAAAACGCTTCAGTGTGAAAGGGGTTTTAAGCACTTTTGTTTTGTGGGACTGGAGTTCAGTTTCATTTGTTTTCAGTGAGACTGCCTGCACAAATTGTTTATGATTTCTGCTTGTTGTGGGAATTTTCTCTGTGTTATGGTTTCCTCCGACAACCCAAAAACTTTAATAGATTCTTATTTGGTTTTCACCCAAACAGGGCCTTAAAGTGTAAGTTAAGGCACATTTTATTTATTTATTGATAGAGTAAGAGAGGGTTATAACCATCATTAATTATGTTTTTGCCATCTGTGTCCCATTGGGAAGACTTCCTTTAAACTTCAAGTCCTATAGTCAAACAGGAAGTGTTAGGAAATCCCTCTAAAGTGAGGGAATCCCAGTGTGTCACCAGCATCACCAGAACAAGTGTCCCCATTGGGAGATTTTCCATCTATTCCTGTTCTGATGTCAGCCCAAAATTTGGGATTTTCTTTTACTTTCCATTTCAAAGATAATGGTTAACAGGGGAAATAGAGGGAGGGATTCTCCCTAACAGTGAGAGAGTTAGGAGAAAAGTATCATATAAAGAAATCACAATACTCTGATGTCTTATTAATTGACCATCAATCAACAGTTCCAAGGAATTTGCTCCTGTTCTCAGAACATGTAGACAGTGTTTGTTTACATATTTGTTTTTACGCATATTTGGTGATGTGAAAGTAATGAAGGCCCCTTGACCAGCCCTGCACTAGGCTGCATTCCCACCTAGGCGTTTTGTCGCCTGAAGCGCGACGCTACAATACGCCATACCGTCGAATTTGCATTATTGTCTATGGAGATCGGTCACATTTCCTAACGCCGAACGCCGTATGCCGATAGAACGTCGAACGCCGATTTTGAAAAAAGTCCCGGACCCTTTTCCGACGCACGTATCAGGCGGCTTTGGCGTTCTGCATAGCCGATAATGGCTATACAAAAAGCGGGATTTTTAAACGACGCGTTTTGTCGCCGCAAATCGCCGGTACAAAACGCCTAAACTTTGTCGCCCAAATACGCCCAAAATCGCTGACGCATAGGTGTGAATGCAGCCTAAGGAAAGGGAGCCTTGACTGCTGGATGCTTGGTGGGGTGTCAACATAAGGAGGGAGTCAGAGTGGCTCCGTTGGGATTGGATACGATGGCACGAGGTGAGGGGGTGGAGCCAGAACTCTAGAAATAGACCCCCGACCCGCTAGAAGGCAGGGACGTTTATATACGCCCATCTGCCTGTACGTGCCATTCTGTGGACGTACATAGTTGTGCGGTGGGCGTTTAGTGGTTAATGCAATCCATTGCAGGCAGGCCCTTGTACTACATAGATGTTGGTAGATCAAAAGTAAATTATATAATTAGATTGTAATGTACAGTCCCTCCCCTCACGCCAGGGGGTACTCGGTGTAATCCTAGACTCCTGAAATGTCATTTCAACCTCAAGTCCAATCGTTGTCAAAAGTTTGTAGAATTCACCTTCGTAACATCTCTAAAATTCACCCCTTTCTAACAAATGAAACCACCAAACTCCTCATTCACTCCCTTGTTATCTCTCGCCTTGACTATTGCAACTCCCTTCTTATTGGTCTGCCTCTCTATAGGCCAGGCATCTCAAACTGGCGGCCCTCCAGCTGTTGCAAAACTACAAGTCCAATGAGGCATTGCAAGAATGACAGTTACCAGCATGACTCCCTCAGGCAGAGGCATGATGGTAACTGTAGTTTTACAACAGCTGGAGGGCCACCAGTTTGAGACCCTTGCTATAGGCTATCCCCTCTTCAGTCTATTATGAATGCTGCTGCCAGACTTATCCACCTTACCAACCGCTCAGTATCTGCCAAACCTCTCCTCCAATCCCTACACTGGCTTCCTATTACCCAGCGAATTAAATCCAAAATACTAACCACAACCTACAAAGCCATCCACAACTCTGCCCCAAGCTACATCACCAATCTTGTCTCTAAACATATCCCAAACCGTCATCTCCACTCTTCTCAAGACCTCCTACTGTCAAGCTCTCTTGTCTCTTTCTCACACGCTCATCTCCAGGATTTCTCCAGAGCCTCTCCCATCCTCTCGAACTAACTACCTCAACCTGTCCAGCTATCCCCTACTCTTGCTACCTTCAGGCGATCCTTGAAAACTCACCTCTTCAGGGAAGCCTATCACGTTTCCAACTAATCTTTTACCACTTCCATCAGCTCATTCCCCACAGTTACAACTTTTTGTACCACCTGCCCCACCCTATTAGATTGTAAGCTCCTCTGAGCAGGGCCCTCTTAATCCTCTTGTATTTTATTGCATTGTAACTGTATTGTCTCCCTTTTATATTGTAAAGCACTGCGTAAACTGTTGGCACTATATAAATCCTGTATAATAATAATACGTGGTCAGTTTTTACTATAAATTAATATATTGGTTAGAATAATATTCGTGTGAAACTCATATTATTCCAATGCATATGTGAGCCCTATCTTGATCCAGCACTGGAAACCGAGAGCTCTCTGCTCTCTCATTTCCCACAGGGCAAATTTATAGCAATTGGAGCCATTGGTTCCCACTGTTGTCAGTCAAATTCTGTAAGGGGAGGCAGGGGTGAGGCAGAGCCTCCCTGTCTGTGTCTATAGGTAGGCAGTGCAGCTGGGGATCAAGCCCACATGCCCATAGAAAGCAGCTTTCTATGGAGGCACTTTCAAAGAGGAGTAGTGTAAGGGGACCTGAGAAGGTGAGTATGACATGTTTATTAAAATAATAATAGAAAAAAGATTGACACATTTGATTAAATTGGAAAAAAAAAACATTTCACACATATTGACTGGGGCCAGCAGGGTCCCATTCACTTGCTGTTACCTTGTTTGCTTGCAGATTTTGTACTCGTTGTACATTTGGAGTCACATAAGCTGATTTATATGTCAGTGCCTACAACCTCAGTTGCTTTTTTTCCCTTTTTTCCCTTTTCATGTGTTGTGTTCTCTATTCCTTACTCTTTCTATGTATGGGAGACAACTGTACTCATGTGCCAATCTCACTATGTTTTGTATACCCTCTTTTTTATTGGAAAAAAATCTTAACAATCACTTTAAGCAAACGCTCACTAGGACCATTTTAGACAGATGCTACTCAACCTGGAGAAAATCATAGCAAAAACCCAGCGCCACAAAGCAGATTTACTAACTAATTGTTTTATATACTGTAAGCAGATGAATCCATGTAAATAAGTACCTATGTTGATTGTCTTTTCTATTAAGTAGTTTGAATGTGTTTTTTTCAAAGCACTTATTTCTAATATGATATAATTCAGTGCATCTCATTAAAAATATCTACAGTTGATGATGATCCAATTATCATTATTAAACCATTCTATTTTTAGGCCATAATAGGATGATGTATACATATTTAATTGGCACCTTGTCTGTTCAGTCCCAATTATATACATTTATTGGACAGACATGAAGACTGAGATACATGTGCTACAATGACTGGTGCCTGATTCAGCTGAATTTGTTCATTAAAGGAAACAGATCATAAGAGAAACATGGAGGCTGCCAATGCTGACTTTCCCGTCTGACAGCAATAGTTCCCTGGCTGTCATATTGTACGTTTAAAGTCACTGAGTTGAAACAAGAATAGAGTGGAGCTCTGATTTTCCTCTGACCATTCCTCTTCTGCATACTGGGAAAGTATTGAAACTATAGACAGCTAGGTAACTAGCAATTTGAGGAGGATGTCAGGATTTTTTTATTTATTTTTTGTGCTGATCTCTCAGCACAGGTTCTATTTAACACAGGAAATCCTTATTTATATTATTTTCTTTAGCTTCTATGCTGCTGTACGCCAGTAAAAGGGTGGGATAAAGGTTTAGTGTGGGGGATCTTTTGCCATAATGTGCAAGTATATTCATGGCATATTTTCACTATATGGCACACTTACCCTATGAGTGTACCTCCTTCCAGAACTGACCAATCAATGCTGTAAGTTGCTGCTCTGTCCCCTGTCGCCTCTTTGCCTGTTGGGCATCCTTACAATAGAACTTACAGGAGTTACTTTGTCCTTGGCAACAGCTCCATTCTCAGCACCTTACAGATGCCAGGAAGGAGCCCGGGTGTACATTGCATGGTTAACGTGCAGTACAGTGTACACAGAAAACAAAAACCTTCTATTAGTAAGAAGCAGCAGTTTTTGGCAGATCAGATTTACTTCTGCTTTACATGTAAAAAAAAGACATGCCCTTGTTAGCATACCTTTTGTAAGTGTAGACAATATTTTTACACATGTGGCTTTCTAAAATGAACAGTTACATAGAAAAATGATTTACCACTAAGACCATTGTAAATTTTTTACCATATGTAGTAGCTATAAATTTAGCTGCAAAGCATCCAAAAAGTAACACTTGGCACAGGGTTACCCCAGAGGGCAAATCAATAGCTCATTTAAACGTCATACCTACCTTATGAGTGCTCCCCCACCACTTTGATTAGTTGCTGGAGAGAAAGTTAAATACTGTGTCCAATATGACAGAGCGTGTGTGCCTCTTTCTCCTTTCTTCCAACCTTCAAAACTCGCTGTCTAAATGGCCTTCCTGCCAGGCCGCAGTGCTGTCAGGTGGGGTTCGGGGGAGATTTCTTAGCCCTGCTTTAAACTTCAACCAGACAAACAACCCAAACAACAGGGAGGGTAGCAGGTGAGTGAAGCTTTTGTGCTGACATGCAGGAATAAACCACAGATTTTCATTCAATTACCCACATGAACTACACTCTATATGGCAGGGCTCAAAATTTCAAGTCCTGAGCTACTAGCCAGGCCTCAAGAGTTACTCGCCACCAGTTGACCCACCTAATTCATACACAGCCCAGCGCCTAATTGCACCTGTAAACACGTCCTTGTAGATTATCTCATGGAATGACAATGTTTTATGCAGAATCAAGTTACAAAATAAAATATTACCAACAACAACTTTAACAAAATGGGACAGGGCACTGGGGGCAGACCAGAGGGACAGGGCACTGGGGGCAGACCAGAGGGACAGGGCACTGGGGGCAGACCAGAGGGACAGGGCACTGGGGCAGACCAGAGGGACAGTGCACTAGAACACTCCCTCTCTCTCTCTCTCTCTCTCTCTCTCTCCCTCTCTATCTCGCACAAGGAGAAGAAATCTGCACAAACTGGAAGGCTGCTGCTCTCATGTCATCTCATTTCAGTGAGCGCTGCACCGGAGTGGTAATTTTCGCAATCCTCCACCTCACTACATTGGTCGGGGGCCCAGGGGGAGGGGGCAGGCTCAGAGAGGTCATACTGTTAGGTCCCATGGCTTAATGAGAATTGTAAGGAGAGCACCTGTGTACTGCTCTGCCTGTGCGCGGCTCACCAGACTACTTTTCCCGAGCATGCACCTTTCCTCTTCGGCCGCCAATCTCATCGGGACTCTAAATGTAGGCACAGATTGCAGGGAGATTGGTCATGCAGCCCTGTCATCACTCACCCCCAGCTTAAATCCACTCGCCAAATGCTAGTAGGCGAGTGGAAATTTTGAGGGCTGCTATATGGTATGAGGGATCTTCAGTTTTTTATTTTGCACTAACTCACCATATACCTTACAAATTGACGCTTTTCTAATTGTATGAAGATTAAATGGATAGTTTAGGTAGGTCACCATATTACATAGTTTTAATAAATGTAAAGTTCATTGTACAAAGGTTGTACGGTCAAATTGTAATTTTATTTTTAAACTTGCTTTAACAGTGCATTAAACACATTACCATATGACACAGCAAAATAAGCCAGCCACAGAGCCCAAATAATACAAGTATTACACGAACACAGTTAGGCTTCATGTACACTGGCCTACATTTACTGCAGCAAAATGTTCCTATCCTGAATGCAATTCTTTCGCAGGAGAGGGAGGTTGAAGCTTACCCAAACATGGCAGCTCCTAAACTCTGCTAAACGCTAAAGTGTGCATGGACACATTGGGGGTTATTTACGAAAGACAAATCCACTTTGCGCTTCAAGTACAAACTACAAGTGCAAAGTGCACTTGAAATTGCACTGAAAGTGCAGTCGCTGTAAATCTGAGGGGTAAATCTGAAATGAGGGGAAGCTCTGTTGATTTTATGATCCAATCATGTGCAAGCTAAAATGCTGTTTTTTATTTTGCTTGCATGTCTCCCTCAGATCTACAGCGACTGCACTTCCAAGTACACTTTCAGTGCAATTTCAAGTGCACTTTGCACTTGTAGTGCAAAGTGGATTTGCCTTTAGTAAATAACCCCCATAGACTTTTATGGAGTTGAGTTTAGGAGTTCTGGCAAAATAACGCTAAAAGCTCCTAAACTCAAATGTAGGAGCTGCCAATGTAGCCCAGTGTACATGAAGCCTATCTGGTCATGAAAAACAAAATGAACAAAAAAGAAACCATACACACAATGCACAGACACCCTTCCCTCTCTCCTCCCCCAAACAACTGACAGAGCTCCACTAATAAAGAAAGCAGTAGGGCATACAACTCTGAGGGACCTTCCATCCTGTGAGAGGGAAAAAAAAAAGCGTATGGTGCACTTTAGTAGTGCCTCTGACATAGCAATGTCCTCACTTGCTACAGAGTGCTCAAAAAAGTGGTACAGACATATAAAAATATTGGTTCTTAGAAACTATACCTTCACTATACAGTATGACCCTCTCCACTATAACATTTATTAAGTATTATACAATAGTTTACATACATAAGAGAGTCTCTTAAAGAGACCCTGCTGCTCTATAACAGTGGGGCTGATGGGGCAGAGCCGTGCCAGGTTTGGGAAGGATCCTGACAATATTGTTGGAATCAACCCAGCTATCTGCTTAACAGCTGGCTCTGCCTTTCGGCGTGTTGCTGAGACTGGTGCCCACCACAACCATGTCTGCTCTCTACCCCAATCAGACCAAGAGCTGACATGTCAGCCTAAAGCCTCGTACACACGATCAGTCCATCCGATGAAAACGGTCCGAAGGACCGTTCTCATCGGTTAACCGATGAAGTTGACTGATGGCCTAATGTGCCTACACACCATTGGTTAAAAAAACGATCGTGTTAGAACGCGGTGGCGTAAAACACAACGACGTGCTGAAAAAAATAAAGTTCAATGCTTCCAAGCATGCGTCGACTTGATTCTGAGCATGCGTGGATTCTTTAACCGATGGTCGTGCGTACTAACGATCGCTTAAATTTTAAAGCAAGTTGGCTTTTTTTTTTAACCAAAGGTTAATTAACCAATGGGGCCTACACACGATCGGTTTTGACCGATGAAAACGGTCCATCAGTTAACCGTTCGTGTGTACGTGGCCTTAGAGCCGGCATAGGATAGCTGCAACGTCATTCCTAGTTGTTCATTTTACAGTTTTTCTCCAAAAGCTATTCCACCTAGAGCAGGGGTGTCAAACTGGCGGCCCTCCAGCTGTTGCAAAACTACAAGTCCCATGAGGCATTGCAAGGCTAACAGTTACAAGCATGACTCCTACAGGCAGAGGCATGATGGGACTTGTAGTTTCGGAACAGCTGGAGGGCCGCCAGTTTGACACCCCTGACCTAGAGGAATAATAAAATGTATGTATAGTCAAACTTTTTTTTACGTTTTTTGGTAAAGCGGGGTTCATACGCAGATTTTTTTTAATGTTCAACCAGTTGGTTGAACAAAATAAAATCTCACAGCACAATTAATGTGTATGGAGGTATCTGCTGCTGCACTATTATTCTGAATCGGCTGCAAAGGCTATGAATGTGGTTTTCAGTAGCACATGGTTCCTCAATGCTCTGAAGAGATTGTTCATACCAAATCACCTTTCAGATAGCTTACTCAGTCACAACTCGTATGATCTGTAGAATGCAAGTTACAACAGGTAAAATAACGATTCTTCCATGCAGGTATAGAAGATGCAAACAGGTCACATGAAGTACAGCATAAAAATTACTGATACAGAAGAGAGGGGGAGGAGAAAACTCAGCAGCATGCTAACTATGGAGTGGCACAAGAGACAAACTAAGATGGACATTAAAGAGACAGTACATAATAATAAAAACATATCATGTAACATGACAACTATTGCTATTGCTTTCTGTAAGTGGAGACTCATATCATGCACAGTCAGAATACAGAGATCAGCGCAGCAGTCATTGGCTGAAAGTGCTGATCGAATGCTGGTTTTCCAAAACGACCAATAGACCGTTTATTTATTTTTTGTCTGTGTACCATTGGGGAAATTTCCCTTCACTTCCTGTCCCAGAGATACAACAAGAAGCTAGGTGGAAATCTCTCAGTGTGAGATATATTCTCCTCTTCTGGGGACAACTCTAAAATGTTGGATTTCCCCTTACTTTCTGTTTCAGTAACAATGGTCACCAGTACAAATAGAGGGGTGATTCTCTCCAATGGGTACTCGGACAGCATTAAAACTTTACAGAAGCTCTAACCTTTTCCCACTTTATCCAAACTTAAAGTTGCAGAAAAATACACTTTAACAAATTCATGATAACATTAGCTGTATGTGACGTCATTGTTTTTCTCTGTAATAAGGGAGACTGAACAATTACTGACATGTATAGCAGACTTCGGAAAAAATGACAATGGACCATGTATTACCAGGATTAGATACATATGTAGTTCTGAAAGGGGAAATCAATGATGAAACAGGCTCAGTATTATAAGTCATTAAATAAGTGTTGACCTAAGATTTACTACTATACATTATGGTAACGCTCCCATGTAAGCTCCGGCTTACAAAAAAACACATTTAATGTTAAATTATTTGATCTAATGAGTGAAATCTACTGCTTTCATCTTTCTGTGAATATTTTGAATGTTTAATCAGTGAGCTATTCTGGGAATGAGGATGTATCCTGCTGGACAATGACAATATAAGGGGAAGTGTCTTCAGGATAATTAAATGCGCGTTTAGTCATGTAATGAATAGGGTGACGTTCTGGTTGGTATTAATACAGGTGTTACTACAATGCTCTGGAATTCCAGTCACCATTATTTTAGACAATAGATTCATTCATGAGATGAATGTTTTGCTGACATGAGTATTTCTGCATGTCAACAATTTTTGAATTGCTCAATCTGGTGAAGGTAGTTCAGTCCGGTGATGGAAAAATGGTAAATCAGAATTCAGCTCTGTCTTGGTTGTTAAACAGGATATCAGTCTGTGCTTTAAGAAGGCTCTTGTTATGTGAAATGTTTGGCCTCATTTTATGCTTATTGTTCCTTGCTCCACATATATACAATGTCACTTGTCATGGTACCACTTTTCCAGTCTGTCTTCATTGGGGACTATTTAGAATGTTGTGCCTGCTGTTATAAGTGTTTCTTTTGTCAATGTTCTAGAGCGGCAAGATTAATTGTTAAAATAATTGGGATCTCGATTCAACCCCCTCACAATCCTAACACAGCATTTCCTTGATTCAGTGCAGAGTTCTGTGCTCACTGCTGACAGCTGTCAAAAAAATAAATAAAAAATAGGCAGCCTGCCAAGTTTATCACAAAATTGTCAGCGCTGGGAGATAACTATAAACATAGTATCATTTAGTTCTTTTAGAATTTAGGGGTCTTCAAAGTAAGCTATGGCCCTCCAGTTGTTCAGGAACTACTATTCCCATCATGCCTAGTCATCGCTGTGAATGTCAGTTTTACAATGCCTCATGGGATGTGTAGTTCCACAGCAGCTGGAGGGCCGTAGTTTAGGAGATCTTAGATTAAAGCAGGGATCCTCAAACTACGTCCCTCCAGCTGTTGCGGAACTACAAATCCCATGAGACATTGCAAAACTCTGACATTCACAGGCATGATGGGAATTGTAGTTCCTGAACACCTGGAGGGCCTTAGTTTGAAGACCCCTGGATTAAAGGGATGAACTATGGTCTGTAAATTAGGTCAGTTTAGCCACTTAAAGACTAAGGGCCAGATTTTTATACCTGGCGGCGTAGCGTAGCGTATGCTATTTACACTATGCCGCCGCAACTTACAGGAGCAAGTGCCGTATTCTCCAAGCACTTGCTCCGTAATTTGCGGCGGCGTAGTGTAAATGGTGTATCCCTGCGTAATTCAAAGGTGGCGGCTTGTATTTAAATTAAGCGCGCCCCCGCGCCGAACGAACTGTGCATGCACCGGCCGTAAACGTAGCCCAGTGCACATGCTCCATAGTACGCCGCAAATACATTGGTTTCGACGTGAACGTAATTAACGCACAGCCCTATTTGCGACGAGTTATGTAAACGACGGAAAAACACGACGCTGTCCCGACGTCCATACTTAACATGGCGTACGCTGGACCTACGCAAGGTTACCCCTCATATAGCAGGGGTAACTTTACGCTTACACAAACGACGTAAACTACGACGACGGGGTGCAGATACGTTCAGGAATCGGCGTATCTGTCTCATTTGCATATTTGACGCAGAAATCGTTGGGAATGCCACCTAGCGCCCAGCGTAACATTGCAACTTAGATCCGACAGTGTAAGTGACTTACGCAAATTGGGTTTTTAAGCAAAATCTATGCTTAACTGATTAGAAGAATCAGTCGCATAGATACCTAGATGAAAAAACAGAGATACAACGGAGTATATGGAGCTACGCCGTCGTATCTCTTACGAGAATCTGGCCCTAATGCCGCGTACACACGGTCGTTTTTTGCGATGAAAAAAAACTGTTTTTTTTAAAACGTCATTTAAATTGATCGTGTGTGGGCAAAACGTCGTTTTTTGTTTAAAAAAAAAAACAACCAAAAAAAAATTCCAACGTGCTTGAATTTTTTGTGTCGTTTTTCAAAACGTCGTTTTTTGTTTCACAAAAAGTCACCGTGTGTAGCAAAAACGTCGTTTAAAACAACGTTTTTCAACCCGCGCATGCCCAGAAGCTAGTTATGAAGCGAGCTTCAATGGAAAAGAGTGGTGAACGTAACCTCGCTTTTTGTTAAAAAAAAGGATGGTGTGTATGCAACATCGTCTTTGAAAAGTGACGTTTCTTTTTTCATCACAAAAAATGATCGTGTGTACGCGGCATAAGACTTTTTCTGACACTTGTTGCTAACATGTTAAAACCAGTATTTGTTGCTAGAAAATTACTTAGAACCTCCAAACATTATATATATATTTTTAGAAGATTCCCTAAAGAATAAAATGGCGGTTGTTGCAATATTTTATGTCATACTGTATTTTCACAGCAGTCTTTCATAACTATTTTAAAAAAAAATACACTTTTAATGAATTAAAAAAAGAACAAAACTGTAAAGTTAGCCTGATTTTTTTTGTATAATGTGAAAGATGATGTTACGCCATGAGAATCATGAGAATCGTGATCTTTATTCTAAGTAAAAATAAATGGTGATTCTTATTTTAGCCAGAATCATGCAGCTCTACAATGTTCCCATTCAGAGCTCATTATTTATTACAACGTACCTTGATTGCTCCAGCCTTACCCTTGACTAACACTACCAACAATATTGATATCACTTATGGTGTCACAAGCACATTTAAGCCCAGTCCCCTGCCACAGTTCTTTTAAAAGTAAAGCATCTTAAAGTGTTACTAGACCCAGGACCATGCATTCACTATATCTGGTCTCCCACAGTACACAGAACATAGAAATGAAATAGCTTTAGTAAATATAAACTGATAAATACCCTTTCTCACCAGCAGTTAGAGCAGTCTTGTGACTTCTATCAGTGTCTGGTTAAAGCTTGCAGGAGGAGTTCTATGCCTTTGTAAGGACCCCTGAACCCTCTGTCTGGACAGTGCTGATTGGCCTTGCCAAGAAAAAAAAGTCTCACAAAACACACCAAACTGAGCATGTGCAGCTTGCCCTCAAGGCTTTGTTCTATAAGAAGATGGATTGGGGACAGTGGAAGAAGGGGAGGGTCTGTGCATACAGAATCAAACAACCTTTTAATACACAATGCAGAGGATTAATCCCTAAGGTTCCATAGTGAGTATATAGAAACTGGTTTAACTGTTGTGGGTTTAGTAACACTTTAATTGGTTTTTGATATATCTATACTGGGAAGGCTATTAACCAACAGTGTTGGAATGAGGGAACTATAGTATCCGACCACCTAGGAAGCATATTTGGTTTATAAGCGTATGCTGATTGGGCATTTTTGTGCGTTAAGGCCCCTTTCACACGATCAGCCCGCTCAGATCCGCCTGACCGGTTTTCAGGCGGATCCGAATGGGCCAACCATTATACTCTATTAGCAGGCGGATGTCAGCAGGGATGTTTCCGCCGACATCCACCTACCATTCAATCCAACAAGATCCGCTCAAAACAGACAGATGGTGATACGTTCCCCATTCGTCCAGCAGATCAGATCAGATGAATACAGATAGGCTGTCCATTTTCATCCGATCTTCCCATAGAGAACAGCGGGGCTCTGACAGATCTGTCCCTGCACAGTGAGCAGAGACGAAACCTGTCAACTGCCTGCTCAGAAAGGATCAACGGAGAGATCTCCCGCTGAGTCCATCCATCGGATCCGCTCCGGTGTGAAAAGGGGCCTTAGGCCTAGTAGACAGAACAGGCTGCACATCCAACACCCATCATTTAGTTTGAAAGCTAGGTGTGCTGTATGTTACAATCAGCCATTCTGAAATTTGAGCTCAGTTTTTAGCAGAGTATATTGTGGGATTATAGCGGTGCTTATTTACTACATACAAAAAATAAATTTTTAATATCGTCCACACAATATACTATTTCATGGGATGAGGTGCGACTAACCTATGTTAAAAGTTAACCAAGCGGACCCCATTATCTCTCTCCCCCCCCTTACTCAGTTTTTAGCAGTGTAATGGTGTGTGTGGCCAAACAGGCAGCATTTAGGCCCTGTTCACTACTGAGCGACACAGTGGCGCGCTGTGTTTTTTGCGTGTTTTTGTGGCATGTTTTTGTAGTAGCACCATTCATTTTGCATAGACCTCCCTCTTCACCAAAATTGCACCAAATTTTGGCTGTTGATTTTTGCGTTTGGCGTGCCAATAAGAAATAATTCATTGCATGTTTTGGTGCGATTCACAGGCAGAATCTCGCAATTCTGTTCACGATTCCAATATGCTCAGGCAGGGATGGACTGGCCATTGGGACTACAGGGAGTTTCCTGGTGGGCCGATGGCTCAGTGGGCCGGCTTCAGTGACAGCGGACAGCCGCCCCCCTCCGCTCTTGTCTCTCCCTTCCTGCAGCGCTCACCTCCTCTACCTCCCCGCAGCGCTCACCTGGGGGGAACAAAGAAGCAGGGGGAGGACCAGAGGAGCAGGTGGGACAACAAAGGAGCATGGGGGAGGGGACAGACAGCTGACTCAACAGCTATGGCCTGGGAGTTTCTCACTTCTGCCTAATCTTGTGCCATAAGGGGGGCACTAAACTGATTGTTTGCCCCGGGTGAAATAATGTCTAGCTTCCCCACTGGTACTGCCTATAAGAGTACCAGTACCAGCTGTTCTACTCTAATAAAGTAGAACAGCTAGTGGCTAGTGAAGGGGGAGAGGGGGCTTGGGTGGCCGGGGGGTGCGGGAGTTGTCTGGCCGCCATGAGAGAGACCTGTCAAAGTGGGCCAGTCTGTATGAAGTCCAGGACCAAATTTTTGTCCCAGTCCAGCCCTGCGCTCAGGTGTGAGCGCAGCCTAAAGACTGGACATGTGGAATTAATTGGCAGAACAGTAGTTAGTTATAGAATGATCATATGCATGGCCAGACGTGGTGGCTGTACGAGCGGATATTCCAGATGGAGGTTTCAGCTCTCCCCATATTCATACTGATCAGGACTGATCGCTTTCATTCTTTCAGAGTAGTATTGTTTAGGGGAATATCAATCTTTCAAGGAAATTAAATATAACAACGTTTGTTTGTCTTGTATATCTGCAATGTAAACATCCAGTAAACTGAACGCTAAGCTTCGCTTACCTTTGCTTTAAAGTGGAGGTTCACCCTTCAAAAAAATTCTAGCAGGGCATGTAGCCCACCCACCCGACCGGTTGCCGTTTTTTTTTTTTTTTTCCTGTAGATACCTCTTTAGGGCCTTTCTTCCGATCTGGCGTCTGTGATTGACGTCTCCTCAGCCCGGCGCATACAGCGTGTCATGAGATGCCGAAGGAATCCGAACGTCGGTGCGGCCCTATACGGCGCCTGCGCACCGACGTTCGGGTTCCTTCGGCATCTCGTGACGCGCTGTATGCGCCGGGCTGAGGGGACGTCAATCACAGCCTGTGATTGTAAACGCCCCGTACCGTGGGATCGCCGGATCGGAAGAAAGGCCCGTAAAAAGGTATCTACAGGAAAAAAAGAAACACCGGCATACCGGTCGGGTGGGTGGGCTCCATGCCCTGCTAGAAATTTTTTGGAGGGTGAATCTCCGCTTTAATTAAAGTAAAATTAAAAAAGTAAAAACATGTATATACCATTACATTCAACATACTTTCGACATGTACAGTATGCAGTTTTTTTGTTTTTTTCCCGCTGTACATACCGTCTTATTGTTCTTTTCCACCCGGCTTCCGGGTTCTCACTCCCGCGGGGAATAGGCGTTCCTATGAAGAGACGTAGTGTCATCCTGGGACTTAGCCCAGATGATTGACGTGCGGATAAGACACGTCACGCGTTCCGAAAAGGAACGGCTACTCCCTGCGGGAGTGAGAACCCAGAAGCCGGGTGGAAAAGAACAATAAGACGGTATGTACAGCAGAAAAAAAAAAACAGCATACTGTACATGTTGGAAGTATGCTGAATGTAATGGTATATAAATGGTTTAGGGTGAACCTCCACTTTAAACAAGACCAATTCCTGTTTTGTTTACTTTAAACAATTTTTACACACACACACACTTACTCTTTCCTATATTTATCATTGGGTGTCAACAGCCAAGACTTGTTAATGAGAATTAAACACTTGAATATGGTCATGTTTGATTAGGCAATGCAAAGAGAACAAATAGCCCATTGCAGACAGAAGTAGTGTCAAACAAAACCGATTGGCTGCAAAAGGTTACAGCCTAACAGACGGGTAAAGTTTGGATTGAATTGTTTCCATGGAAATTTGCTTTAAATAGGTTTCATGCTATTGGGCTAATTACAGGACAGCTTGCGTGTTTGATAGCTCCCAGTGGAAAAGGTTTGAGAATTGTGGCTTTCTTTCTGCCTACAATTTTCTTTCCTTAGAAGTATTTCATGAGAGATTCTTTCCTAAGAAGTTCCAATAGCCCACTTTCTAGTACAGCAGCTTTATATTCTTTTAAAGCTAGGGTTTTATGGAAATAATTAATTATTTTAATTAACAATAACTTGTTAAAACTTTAAACTGTTGTCAACATTCTTTGGAAATTATTTTGTCATTTTATAGGGTATCTGCAGCAGAATTATAGGTATTCTGAATAATAGGTTGTGTTTGTTGAGGGGTCTATCTTGATCTGTTCAATGGGGGTGTTGTGAAGGCCATTGTCAGGTTATGCGAAAAGGATTATTGGGGAAGGTAGAGAGGAATGGAGGTATGTGGAGGGATAGAAGGAGATACCCCAGCATCGTCTGCAGACAGTTTGAGGAAAAGCAGCCAATGTATGGATATGGAAATCTTGATTATCATTTTCATCTGTAATTAGACATTATATCCTCATTGTCAAGTCTAATTCTGACACCCAATCAAGAATTGATGAGGTATATTGTGTCAGCCCACAACACAGGCAGTCCCAGGGTTACAAACAAGATAAGTTCTGTAGGTTTGCTCTTAAAGTGGTTGTAAAGGTAAAACATTTTTCCCTAAATAGCTTCCTTTACCTTGCATTGACAAGGACCGTGCAGTCCTCCTTCACTTACCTCATCATTCGATTTTGCTTTTAAATGTCCTTATTTCTTCTGAGAAA
This sequence comes from Rana kukunoris, assembly GCA_029574335.1. NCBI lineage: Eukaryota > Metazoa > Chordata > Amphibia > Anura > Ranidae > Rana > Rana kukunoris. The sequence continues at coordinate 131,680,035 of CM056049.1, forward strand.
TCCTTACTTCCTGTTCTTCTGTCTGTAACTACACATCGTAATGCAAGGCTTTCTTCCTGGTGTGGAAAAAGCCTCTTAAGGGTGAAAGGGGCGAGCAGGCAAGTCAGGATACTCTCTACTTTGCAGATAGAGAAAGGAGCTGTGTGTTACTGGGCGTCCTGACACTCCTGTTTGCCCCCTCCCTCTCAAGAGGCTTTCTCCACACCAGGGAGAAAGCCTTGCATTACAGTGTGTAGTTACAGACAGAAGAACAGGAAGTGAGGATTTCTCAGAAAGAAATAAGGACATTTAAAAGCAAAATCGAAGGATGAGGTAAGTGAAGAAGGACTGCATTAAGGTAAAGGAAGCTATTTAGGGAAAAACAAATGTACCTTTACAACCCCTTTAAGAGCAAACCTACAGAACTAATATTGTTTGTAACCCGGGGTCTGCCTGTAAGTTTGAGAGGGTAGCTCCTCTCAGTGAACCTCTTCTGGCAAGTGTCAAAAAAACCTTGTAAGAGGCTTTAATAGTGCCCTAAGACCCTTCTGGAATGTCACCTGGCTTTGATTGACCTATCCGCTTTCACGTTTTTACCTACAGGTAAGCCTATAATATGGCTTGCCTGTTGGTAAAATTAATATCTTCTAAACTTGTACGGTTTAGGAGATATTCACCATGCATGAAGCTGCTAACTTCTGCGGCAAATGTGCTCTGAAGGTCAGGCAGATGCTGCCGGAAAATCAGAGCTCCTTGTCGGAAAGAGGACTCCCGCACGCATGCACAGGAGTGACGTCGGAGGAAACGCAGAGGTAACATATCCGCTCCCTCAGCGGTGATCGGGAGGGAATGCCGGCGATTGCTTGTAAGGTAAGTATTTCATAATGAGCTAGTATGGTAACCAGTAACAAGAGCTTTTACTTAAAGCCGTTGTATGCCCGAAAAAAAATTAAAGAAAAAAACCTGTAAGGCAAAGGCATACGACCGATTTAAGTAAAAGTTCTTGTTACTGGTTCCCTAGGCATGAATGAGCATTTAACCCTTGCAATGTGGGGGAGCACCAGTGCAGGGGTGGATTTTTCTTTTTCCTGGGGTGCAGCTTTAAAAAATATTATGTACAACTATTCAGACTTAAAGAGGAAAAAAAACCATCCAATTACCAGTTTCAAAAAAGTTTAATCTCCGGCACATGCCGGAAATGTAGCACTCAGATTGGTTGTGCTCTCAACCAAACTGTCAAACCATCCAATGGCTGGTGTCATAACTGGTCACATCTGCACCATCATGACAGCTGTAGATCAAACAAAAGCAAAGATGGCCACTTCCTTGCCTGAAAACGATAGGAGGGTTTACTTACACTTTAAGTGCCTACCTAAAGAGTTCATTTATATCCAATCGCATAGACCCATGTTCCATGCAGTAGCCTCGGTTCACAAAACACCGCCAGGATAACAATACAGATTTCTTTAAAACAATTACAGTTATTTTCAGTCTATTGAGTCCAAAACATTTAAAAATGACAGTCACATGACTAAAATAAAGTTCTGTATGCTTGTGCTTTGTGTATTGAGCTATGTTAAGTCTACAGCAGAGTGTACAACCAGAATGCAAAGCGCATACCATTTTTTTTAATCTACTTGAGTCTGAATAAAAGTCATCAGCTTATCCACTCAGTGTTTTATACAACCTCGTTCATTCATTATGAAAGCCAATCACACACCTTTAGATATCTGTATAATTCTATCTAACATAGTAAATTGTACAGTAAGGTTGTAGTCCGTATGGCCTGTTCTCTTGGATGTTACCACAACTGCTAAGTAGAACTCCAGATCCAAAGATCTATTCCAAATGACTCATTCAAGGATTAGATGCACAATTTGAAATTTAAAGCAAATATATGTAAGGTTCTGGAAGCAGACCAACTTCTGCTTAATCTTGCAGGTAGGACAGTAAAACAGTTTTTTTTTCAGGTGTGACACAAGAATTTAAGATAACAGTGCAATTGTATTTCATTGCAGCATGGCGATAAGAAAGCAGCCGCAGCGACCAAACCTACAGACAAGAAAACACCAGAGTCAGCAGAGGTAAATACTAAAATATTATTAATACATTTATTAATCCATTATATCTACAGATTTGCTGCTTCTTTGTATTTATTTAATTGTACATAAGAAGAAAGTCAGCACTCAAAATAGAAAACCCTCTTCCATAAACCATAAATAAATGCAGCACCCAGAGTAAAAATTATACATATGATGTTAAAATGCAATCATCCCAAATCAATATCTGATAGTACTATTATGTGCTAAATAGATATAAAATAGTGCATAAATAGTGCATAAAATCATTCACATGTGTCACAATACACAAGAATTTGTACATAAATAAATACAAAAATTCCACCAGTTCATAAGTGTGAGTGTGCATAAGATTCTAACTTCCACCGATTCATCAGAAATGTATCCAGTGAGAAGACCAACGTTAAGGGGCCTTTCACATGGACGGATAGAATGATGCTTTTAGCTGCGGATTTTCTAGTTTTCTACTGCAGCTGAAAGCACACAATGCTTTCCTATGGCCCCATTCACACACTGCGTTTAGCTGCAGTTTTATTACATGCGGTTTGGTGCAGATAGAAAAAATTGATTTGACTGCGTCCAGGAACGATTTTGCGCAGCTATCGTGTCAGCTGCGGATAACAGCGTGAACAAAAGAAAAAACAGGAAGCACATCAAAATAAAAACTGTTGCTATGGGGATGACAATAATGGCCAACCGCGGCTAAACGTAGCTGCATGTAAACGCAGCTAATCGCAGTGTACAAATGCAGCCGATCGCTGTGCCTGGAGTCTTGAATTTCAAAAGAAAGAAACATGCTTTTAAGTTTTAACTGCGGCAGGACAGCCGCCCGTGTGAAAGGCGGCTAAGCTGTGAACATCACCAGACTAGCACCAACAATCTGCATTCACCAGATGAAATAGCTGCACCGTGATGGACAGCATAAACGGTTTATGAAACAGTATGGACAGGCTTTCCTTTTTATAACAACTCTGATCCCATTAACCACTTAAGACCCGGACCAAAATGCAGGTAAAGGACCTGCCCCTTTTTGCGATTCGGCACTGCTTCGTTTTAACTGACAATTGCGCGGTCGTGCGACGTGGCTCCCAAACAAAATTGGCGTCCTTTTTTCCCCACAAATAGAGCTTTCTTTTGGTGGTATTTGATCACCTCTGCGGTTTTTATTTTTTGCGCTATTAACAAAAATAGAGTGACAATTTTAAAAAAAATGCAATATTTTTTACTTTTTGCTATAATAAATATCCCCCAAAAATATATAAAAAAACATTTTTTTTCCTCAGTTTAGGCCGATACGTATTCTTCTACGTATTTTTGGTAAAAAAAAATCGCAATAAGCGTTTATCGGTCGGTTTTCGCAAAATTTATAGCGTTTACAAAATAAGGGATAGTTTTATTGCATTTTTATGAATTATTTTTTTTTTACTACTAATAGCGGCGATCAGCAATTTTTTTCGTGACTGCGACAATATGGCGGACACTTCGGACAATTTTGACACATTTTTGGGACAATTGTCATTTTCAAGCAAAAAATGCATTTAAATTGCATTGTTTATTGGAAATGACAGCTGCAGTTTGGGAGTTAACCACAGGTGGCGCTGTAGGGGATGTGTGACCTAATGTGTTTGTTTACAACTGTAGGGGGGTGTGGCTGTAGGTGTGACGTCATCGATCGCGTCCCCCTATTACAGGGATGACACGATCGATGCTGCGGCCACAGAGAAGCACGGAGAAGATGTGTGTACACACGGCTCTCCCCGTTCTTCCGCTCCAGGGACGGATCGCCGCACTCCAGCGGCGATCGGGTCCGCGAATCCCGCGGTCCCGGTCCCGGAGCTTCGGACCGGGTCGCGGGCGCGCGCCCGTGACCCACGGCTGGGTACTAAAATCAACGTATATATACGTTGATGTGCCCAGCCGTGCCATTCTGCCGACGTAAATGTGCAGTAGGCGGTCCTTAAGTGGTTAAACATCACCAACCTATATTCAACCTCAGCACTAAAGGCAGTTGTGAACACTGTAGCTATATTGAAAAAACTCACAAAGCTGAGCCAAATGAAGAAATCATAAAATCATTAAAAAAAAACAAAAAAAACATTATTATTATTATACACGATTTATATAGCACCAACAGTTTACTTTACAATGTACAGGGGGGGCAGCACAATTACAGTACAGTTCAATACAGAAGGTACAGGAGGGCCCTGCTTGTAGAGCTTACATTCTAAAGGGAGGGGTTGATAGTACAAAAGGTAATAGCAAAAAATAAAGAAATTCTGCATACACTGCAGCATAAAATGTTAACATCTACAATATGGATGCAGCCATAAAGAAATGCTATTGGGACTCACATCAATGGCCACCGAGGTAGTGTGACATCAGCATCCAAGCTCTGCCCAATGCATTTTGTGCAATAATACATGCTCAGGGGTCAATGGTGGCCTATGAGTTCATGCACTATTTTTAATTTATTAGCACATTATAGTATTATGAGATTTGATCTGGGATGATTGACAATATTTATATCATTTAGCATCCGGTGCTGCATTTATTATATGTTTGTATTTATGTTGCTATCTGTATTATCTCATTTAAAATGTACATTAGAAGTAGATCCTAAAACTGTAATGGTTGCTTTCTTATTAATGGATATAAAATCATTACAACAGTACAAAGACCAAACACGTTGATTTTGACTTTCAGCAGTCTGGTGCTATCAGATATTGTAAGTGAAGTTCCACCATTGTAAACTTTGAGGAATCCCCTCTTTATGTGTGTAGATTAAAATAACAAGTGGTGGCGCCAACATTTATATATATTACAGTGCAATACAATTTGAGTAGAGCTATGTCAATCCGCTTCTAAACAGTTTAAAAATATATAAAAAGCTTGGCGCTAACTCAAAATACATTTTGAAACAAAAAATCAATATAGTGAGACAAAAGGATGAGAAAGTCCACGAGAGCACAGCTAACCAAGATTACTTGTCACTACACAGACTTTCTATTTTTGTTGTTTAGATTTCTTTTAAAGACTTTCTCATTCTTTTGTTTCAGTATATAGATTTTTTTGTGGGTTATTCATTATGCACCAAATTAATTGTTTATTTCTAAGATTTTTATATATTTGTAATCCTCTATGTTTATTATGTGTTCACATTCACACAGACTACCTCAAAATAATTTGAGAATAATATTTCTTACCTATCCAGTTATTTATTTGGAACAGGTTTATACGTATAATGAGCGTCATTTCAATAAATGATCCCTAACATTTTAATTAACTTACTCACTTTATAGCACCAGGGATAATCATAAAATTAAAGGGTAATTTCTGGATTCTGTTAAATTGTAACTTTGCATAATGGCCTTAGAGTCGGTTCACACTGGGACGACACGACTTCCAGCACAACTTTCAGAGACAACTCCAACACGACTTCAGCATGAACCACAGGGCGATCTGGGGCGATTTACAACACTACTTGAAGTCATCTCCAGGACAGGAGACTTTCCAGTGGCCAATCAAACAACAATCAGCTCTGGGAGAGGAAGGGGGAGGGAGGGGTTTGTCTGAGAAATGTATGTTATCTTCCTGGAAAGTTGCTTCAGTTAAGACAGTGATCAGACTTCTGAGGCGACTTCCATTGAAATCAATGGGTACAAATCGCCTAGAAGTCTGATTGAAGTAGTACAGGAACCTTTTCTGAAGTCGGAGCGACTTCAGTAGTGTGTATTAAGACGGCTCTCATTTACTTCCATTGATTTTCTCAACCACACGACTTGGGGAGACTTCAAGTCGGATCCCAGGTCGCCCCAGTGTGAACCGGCTCTTAAAATGTGTGCCTCAAATATTTTCTTATGGGCAGTCCTTGAGAAAGTAAAAAAAGGGTTTCAATCATCCAAGTCTCTTTAAAGTGATGCCAACCCCCCCAACCACATAGCAGGTGGCACCCCGTGTATTTCGTGCTCCTGTCTGCCACCCCAAAGGTGCTGTGCAAATACCAACTTCAGTGGAAGTATGAAAAAATAGCCTCTTCAAACATAAATAAATAATCTATAATACAATTGGTCGTATCCATCAGTAAGAGAATTTAGTATAAAAGGATTGGAAGATTTGTCCCCAAATAAAAAGTTCAAAAGAACAGGGGAGAAGCAGGCAATTGGACTATCATGGTACAGATAAATAAATAAAGTAAGGTATAAGGCACATGTATAGAAAAATAATTGAGTTTTCTCTTCTCCCCTGTTCTTCGGAGCTTTTGATTTGGGGACAAATATTCCGATCCTTTTATACTTCAGTGGAAGTATGTAGTTGCATATGACTTGAGATGCATATAACTACATAAATACATTTTTATAACTGTTTTATATGACTTTTTGTTTGTCAGATAATTGGTCATTCTATCCAACTATTTTGACGGTAGGAGATATCTTTTTGTTTGTGATTGCCAATAAAGTTAGTTCCTCCAAGGCAATCATTGGTGCAAAGTTTTTGTTGGGAAAAAATTATGACCAATATCTGGCTTATTTCTCGTGAGTGATCATTTTTGTACTCATCATGCTGTATTGTCACGTATGTCTTGCATATAAAAAAAGGTTACATCTTTCTTAAAGCATCCCAAAATTGTCCCATCTCTGGCTAGCCTTTCAGAGAAAACAGAATGGTGGGCCAGCGGCTCACTTCTAAGTAATACGTATTACTAATAACAATGGAAATGTTTAAGTATTGTTCTAGTACTGGAAATAAAGTGGCTTGTTTCTGGCAGCTGTATCTGCATGCGACCATTGGTACACAAACACTCATGCATGCACAGAAGCCTACACAGTCTGAGAGCCTTCCAGGCTGGAAGGAAATAGTCGGTTGCACAAAAATGTATTGTTATCAGACAATCAGCTGTAGAATTGTCTAAAGAATGTTTATATGTAGGTTAAAAGGATTCTGTGGTAGTGGATGTTTAGTCCCAAAGTAAGAAAACTAATTATTTTGAATGTTTTGTTTCTTTAATCTAACAGAGATATTTCATTCTAGTAAGATTGTTTTGGTGTGTGGAGAGGAAAAGACATAGTAGTGCTCAATTCTTTACACTGTACACAACTCTAAACTATTTTGGAAACAAATCTCTCTGTCCCTTTGAGCTCAGTGCTAGCTACCACAGGAGGAAAGATTGCACTGCACTAGTACAGGTTTTGAAAGAGGGAGAGTGCTCAACAAATGGTGCATCTTAACTTCAGGAGTTTATCAGCCAGGCATTGGCGTTGCCACGAGGGCCGCTGATAGGGGGGGACCACCAGTCCTCCTGTAGGGGGCCCAAGCAGCAGGAGGAATTGGTGTGGTTTGGCAGAGGGGTAGTAGAATGCCCTGTGCAGCTCTCTGCAGCAGCTGAAAGCCAATTTCTCCCCCTCCTGCTGTCTTTCAGCTGCTGCAGGGACAGACACTGACAGAGGGCATCATTCCTGTAATTGCTCCCCCGACACTGATTTCCCTCCCTGTCCAGGCTACTTCTGACCCCCCCCCCCCCCCATGTGCCCCCTTGTCACTGTGAATATAATTTTTTTTTATGTAAAAAACAAATAGAAAGGGCTAATTCACACAGGTTCTCTGTTACATTTATGTCCACTAATAATGATTTTAGTGTATTTTTTGTAAAGATATGGTCTTGATATATGGGGGGGGGGGGGGGGGCCTGCCATGTAGGCTGTACGGAGCTCCATGATTTCTAACAGCAGTCCTGGTTGCCACTCATTGCCTACAGGCAGAGGTGTATTTCGGTTTTGTGCTGCCCTAGGCCTGACTAAACTTGTGCACCCCCTAATTTAAATATGACCCACCCCTTCCTGTCACAGCCACACCCTGTGTTGTTTAAGACCCGCCCTGAAATTTTCGAGTGAGGACACTAGTTCTGAGGGCCTGGGGGTGGGCAATGGATTCCCTTAATTTACTTAGATTTCCTCTTACTTCCTGGTTGCCCATAGAGCAGGAAGTGAAGGGAAATCTTCGCAATGGGACAGGGATGGTAAAAGTGTTGCCTATAGTTCTACTTTAAGTAGATGGTGCAGCAGAAACATATAGCACAGTGAGGAAGGTTTGTGGTCCAGGATGACAAAACAGTCAAAATTGGAAGCGCCCCCACCCCCCCACACTTGCGGAATGTTGGCCGCCCGCATACTAGAAGCAGCGCGGGCGCTAGACTAATTTTCCTAACAGTGTAGCGCAAGCCGGCGGGGAGTCTTTTTGTGCTGCCCCCCTGCAAAGTGCTGCCCTAGGCCTGGGCCTTGTTGGCCTTAGCCAGGATACAGCCCTGCCTACAGGTATGACACTTAGTCCCCTTTCACACGGGCGGCTGTTCTGCCGCAGTTAAAAGCATGTTTTGTTATTTTGAAATTCAGAGAATCCTGGCACAGCGTTCACTTGCAGTTGTACATTGCAATTAGCTGCGTTTAAGTGCGGCTGTGTTTAGGTGCGTTGGAACATTATTGCCATTTCTGTTCTACTGTTCCATTGCTTTCTGTTGTTTTTTTTTTCCTTGTTGCCGCTGCTATCTGCAGGTGACATAGTAAACTGCGATTACCTGCAGATAAGCTGCAGATAGCTGCAATAAATCATTCCTGGACGCAGTCAAATTCATTTTTTCTATCGGCATCAAACCCCATGTGATGAAACCGTTGCTAAACGCAGTGTGTGAAAGGGGACATAGAAAAGCATTGTCTGAGTTCAGCTGCTGTAGATAACTTGATCTATCCGCAGCTAAAAGCTGAATTCTATCTGCCCGTGTGAAAGGGGCCTTAAAAGAGAAGTGCGTGCAATCAAAGACTGCTTGGTTCTTGGTCCTTAGTGAGCAGAGAGATGTGATTGTTAGCTCTGTCCCTCTAGCGCTCACTGGATCGCCAGGCTCTGCAGGGGATAGGAGCAGCTGGCTCTGCCTTTCAGCTGTGGGCAATCTATGTGGATTCTGACTTTAACCACTTTTTTTGCTGGAAAATTACTTAGAACTCCCAAACATTATATATATTTTTTCAGACACCCTAGAGAATAAAATGGTGCTCGTTGCAATACATTATGTCACACCGTATTTGAGCAGCAGACTTGCAAGCACTTTGTTTAATTAAAAAATAAGACAACAGTAAAATTAGTCCAATTTTATTATATTGTGAAAGATAATGTTACACCAAGTAAATTGATACCCAACATGTCATGCTTCAAAATCGCCCCTGTTCGTGGAATGGTGACAAACTTTGACGCTTAAAAATCTTTATAGGTGAGGTTTAAATACTTCTACAGGTTACCAGTTTTACAGAGTAACTTACTGAGTAGCTCTTTTTCTACAAGTATTGCTCATTTTCTAACGGTCGCAGCGCTACCTCACATGTGTGATTTGAACATCGTTTTCATATGCAGGCGTGACTTACATATTTTCTTGTTTCTGCGCACAACCTCGTCGTGACGGGGCCCTTTAAAAAAATATTGTTTTACACTGTCCTTTAAAAAAAAAAAAAAGGTTGGGTCACTTTTATTCCTATTGCAAGGAATGTAAACATCCCTTGTAATAGAAAAAAAGCATGACAAGATCTTTTAAATGTGAGATCTGGTGGCAAAAAATCCTCAGATCTCACATTTACACTTAAATGCAATAAAAATAAATAAAAAAATTCCCCTCTGTCTAATAAGTTTCACAATACAAGAAGTGGAAAATCTGATCCATAGCAGAGACACAGACAGCAATACATAGCTGACAGGGGATATCGCCTTCCCTACTATATGTTAAAAATATATCTTAATTGCACAGTACAGGACTGATTGGATATTTATAGGCTTGTACCTTCAAGTGACTGGACTCTGGATCGGTGCAACCTCAGCAAAACTTTGTAAGGATGGCCTGTATTGTTCCTTCGGGCACTGGATCTTGTTTTGTAATTAAATTAAATGCATATAGTGAACTGCAGTGTGCTATACTGGTCCAGGGCCGTGGTCCATGCTAATAAAACCCAGACCCTGAAAACCCCTCCTGACAGATGATGCTGTCTGATACTGTAAACTCACTTATTACCAGTTTCCTGTGTCCATTGACCATGGTTACTGTTGGGCCTGTTGGCACAGTTTTGTTTGCCTTATTGTATTCAACCCTTATTCATTGCTTGGTGACATTAAGTACTATATAATTAAGATAGGATGACTTTTGTTACCAGCCTATAACCCAAGGTCTTTGAATATCCAGCCTGTCTCCTGTACTGTACTCCAAGATATGAACTTTACAAAGTAAGTCACAATCTCCTTTTTTTAGTTCTGTCTCTGTTGATGTTGGAGATTTATCCTTACTTCCTATCTGGTAAAAATCTATTGTCAGCTTTGCAGGTGAGGGTAAATATTTTTTTGCAGGTGAGGGTAAATATTTTTCACAGAGCCCCAGGCAGCAATAATAATTAATGGGGTTCTAATCCTTTCCCAGTCTAACCATTACTAAAAAATGTTTTGGCTAGGCATACTCTTATATTCAAACTGGTGCTCCTACTTCAGCTAAACAATCTAAAAATGTAGCTGCTATGTGCTCAAGTGTTATCTACCAGCTCAATGCTCAAGTCCATGTACTGCATCCAATTTGGCCCCTAGCCACTCTTGGGCCTTTATGCACACTGGCAATGCTTTTGGTTCAGGTGGAAGGCACAGGCCCACCATCCTTTTGGCAGCCTGTAAAACTCTAAGGCCTCGTACACACGAGGCAATCTATTTGTTCAAATCTGTTTGTTAGGATTTTGGTTTGCTCGCGTGTACACACGAGCAAACCAAAATCCCCGCCAGCAGACGGCTCGGTGACGTGGCGGTGACGTTGACGCCGCCACGTCACCGCACCAGGAAGTAAAACACTTCCGCGCATGCGCCAAATCCATTCGGCGGCGGTGCGAGGCGACATGTCTGCTGGTAAGTGTACTAACCAGCAGACATGTCGGGCGGACAGATTCCCACCCGATAGATTTCAAAGCATACTTTGAAATCTGTCGGGTGGCCAAATCCTTCGCCTCGCCCGTACACACGATCGAATCTGTCTGCTGGGACGGTCTAGCAGACCGTTTCCAGCAGACAGATTTGATCGTGTGTACGAGGCCTAAGAGGCTGAAAACGGCTGCGGCTGGATAGGTCTATGCGGTGCACTAAGTGGTACCAAGGTTTAGGGCAGTATCTGCCTAGGGATGAATGGACAAAATGTAGGAAGTCTGCATTCTAGGCATACTGCCCTACACTTTAATACCACAGGGTGCTCTGTCATGCCTAGTGGCGGCCACTCCATATATAGTGCAGGGGGGCCGCCCCCCTAATCCATGAGCCCTGCCACTAAACTACATGCAGGGCGCCGAAGCCCTGTACACTTTAGTCCTGGTTCACACTGGTGTGTTTTGACATGCAATTTCACATGTCAAATCTGCAGTATTTGGCGGTAATGGCACAATCCTAAGCGGTGCGATGCCGCACTGATTTCAAAAAGTAGTCTTTGTACTTCTTTTTGTGATTTCGGGCAGCGATTTACATTGACATCTGTGCAGAAACCTGGACCGACAACTTGCACAGCTTCATTAGCGCAGCCCAATTTGAACCTGGGCTTAATGACAGTTTGCTGGCAGCCATAGCTATTGCTGCTGCTGTCATTTGCACAGGGGCTAGGCGTCAGTGTGAATGTAGCTTAACTGCAGTCTGAAAAGCCAACACATGCTAAATAATGATATTTGATCATCTATTAATTGAATATTTGAATATTTATTGCTGTCCTAGTGCCATGAGTCTTTACCTCTGTAGATAGTTAAATAGATTCATAATAATGATTATTTCAAAGTGTGCCGGTCGCCAGTAGGAACTTTTAATAATGTGAATTGCAATTCAAAAATTAGCATAGTAAAGCCTTACTGCTTATTGTGTGTGTGTGTGTGTGTATATGTATATATATATATATATATATATATATATATATATAGATATTTATTTATTTATATCCCCTCCCCGGAGAATACAGCAGTGAATATTGCTAGCGGCTTTAGCTGAAGATCCGACATGCTGGTTGTACCCAAGATAATCAGTGGATCGACATTCAGCCTGCCGCGGTTAGAATCTCAGTCAGTTCCTGCGATTTGAACCATCTATAGCAGCCTTTTTGTGTGTTGTTATGGCTGCTGTTGCCTGCATATATTCTGTAGTCCACATAAATCAGACAAACGAATGTAAACATCTGCTGATATCAATCTCATGAATGACATTTCCTGCTTTGATGACTATGTGACATGTAAGATGAAAAGTATTTATACACCTATTAGATGTATCACTTGAATTTTAAGTTATGATTACTACTAACAAGTATCTACAATTAACCCAAACACATTTTATAGACACCTGTCCAAAAATTACAGACAGCACATTTGTTTTTAAAACACATTGCTGTAACACTATTAATTGGTAACTAAACATTCTCAGTCATTTTAGTCTTTATGTTGCTAGTCTTAATAAACAGATACCGTGGCAAGGTATATTATATTTACTTGTTTTAACTAGGGTTGTCCCGATGCCACTTTTTAGGACCGAGTACAAGTACAGTGCCTGCCGCCGAGAATGTGTTTTTAGCACGCCAGCATCGCGCTGAATCTCGGCGACAGGCTGCCGATATCTCGCACTCGCTGGAATAGTAAAAGCACATTCCAGCGAGCGCGTCATAGAAGCGACGGGGATCCGACGCGGACTCCCGCCAATTCTACACGTGGGCGGAGTTTGTTATGAATCCTGAAGGAGAAATCCCAGCCGGATTTAAAATAAAATCCGGCATGGGTTCCCCCCTCAAGGGGCATAACGGGCCCTTAGGTCTGTTATGGGTTGTAAGGAGACCCCCCTACGCCGAAAAAACGGCGTGGGGGTCCCCCACAATCCATAACAGACCCGTATCCAAAGCACGCCGGCCGGCCGGTCAGGACGGGAGTGGGGGCGAGCGAGCGCCCCCCCCCCCTCCTGAGCCGTACCGGGCAGCATGCCCTCAACATGGGGGGGTTAGGTGCTCTGGGGCAGGGGGCGCACTGCGGCCCCCCACCCCAGAGCACCCTGTCCCCATGTTGATGAGGACAGGGCCCCTTCCCGACAACCCTGTATGAGTACAAGTACCATGTGTCCCCAAATGCAGCCTTGTGTCCCCAAATGCAGCCTTGTCCCTAAATGCAGCCATGTCCCTAAATTCAGCCATGTCCCTAAATTCAGCCATGTCCCTAAATTCAGCCATGTCCCTAGATCCAGCCTTGTCCCTAGATCCAGCCTTGTCCCTAGATGCAGCCTTGTCCCTAGATGCAGCCTTGTCCCTAGGTGCAGCCTTGTCCCTAGATGCAGCCTTGTGTCCCCTAAGAGAAAGTCAAGTCCCCCCACCCCCCCGCCGATGCCAACATCTAGAGGTGATCAGCGCTGGGGGAACATAACAGCTTTCATTTGAATAGCTGTGTGTTCCCCGCCGCGCCTCGTCATGTAAAGACACTCCCCCTTGCCCGGGCACTTTGATAGACAGATCACCCGTCCAATCCTGGGACGGGTGATCTGTCTATCAAAGTTTCTGGGCAAGGGGAAGTGTCTATACATGATGAGGCACGGCGGGAAACACACAGCTATTCAAATGAAAGCTGTTGTGTTCCCTAAGCGCAAATTAACTAGATGTCGGCAGCGGCGGGGGGGGGGGGGGGCACTTGGCTTTCTCTTAGGGGACTAGGCGGCATCGGCAGCAGCTCTCCTCTCCTTCATACTCGAGGACTGCTCTGCTCCGCTCTCTGCCCCCTCTCCACCAGCTCTTGAAAAAAAAGTATCGAGTCAGGCATCGGGAGCATTTGCGCGAGTACAAGTATTCGCGCAAATGCTCAGTATCGGTCTTGATACCGATACTAGTATCGGGACAACCCTAGTTTTAATCCTTTTTTCCTACATTTCTTTTGTTGGTTTCTGGCCTAGACCAAAGTAATGTCATACATCCCAGGAGTCTTCATGGGCATTTTTTTTTTGTTTCAATCTAGAGGAGTAGAGCGAAGGTTTTCTCAGTTGCTGCTGCTAACTCCCTCCCACCTTCTTTACAGCCGACTGGCTCCTAGCATCTGGTGATGCTGAAAGTGGGCAAAGCATGCTTGTGAAGCTGAGCAAAGTGTTCATCAGGTCTTCTCTCTCCTTGATTGGCAGTGGGCAGATCCCAATAGCAGGCTAACCATGAGGGGAACACACCTGATGGGGAACTATTGCCTCTGAATCCCCATCAGGTTTTACCCACCCAACTACAAGACTCCTTGGATGATGTGCTGTTTGCGTGTGTGGTGGCTGCAATGGTGGGGAGAGAGCTCAGCTGCAACGAGGCTGTATGAACACTCCAGCCTCAATGTGCCGCTACACCTTGTGCTTGCTCCAAATTCATGTACTAGATTCAATCTGTTGTCTGCAATTACATTTGTGGCATTGTTTTTATTGCTGTCTGTGCCCTCAATGAAAATAACTCTTTACTTTCTGTTTGTTCACCAGGACAGGAAGTGAAGTAAAATTAGTGCAATTGGGACACATATGCCAATACAACTCTGACTAAGGTTATAACCCCCTTCCTAATGCTAACCAACCCCAAGAAATGTTTTGACTGGAATTGGGCTTCAACCATCATTTGAGAAAATAAATGTTTGGTGCACATTCTAAAGAGCTGAATAGCACACAAAAATATTCACTGTTTGGCAGACACCAACAATATATATTCAAAGTGTGAATTACAATAACGTTTAATTCAATGTGATTCTTCAGTCCTTGTCAATTCAATTCATCCCGGTTTGTGTTATTTTGGGGACACAGATGAAATGCCCTGCATATTTCAGGTTCTATTGTTTATTTATTATAGGCATTTATACAGTAAAGCACTGACCATCTATGCAACGTTCTACATATTGTACCTTCACATCAGTCCCAGCCCTCAAGGAGCTTACAATCGAAGGGCTTTTTTATACTGGTGGAAGTCCCTTCTGCCCTCTGAAATGTGATCCACTGGCGTATAGTAGTGGCTCACATGTGATCCTGCCACCTCCTGAATATCTGTTTTTTTTTAGCCTAGGGGATTTTGTATAACGAAAATAAAAAATGCATGCATGCCCGCAATGATCTCAATGAACGAGTTTTACATCATTGCCGCCTATAAAACTATGCAGGCCAGGTTAAAAATTGCTGTGGCATGTGCAAAGCTCTTTTTAGCTAACATGTTAGAATTCAGGTGATGGGTTGGGGGGTGGTAACATCACGGCTCAAACGATTGTTTTTGGTGCCCTTAGGCCACCTGAGTGTAAGAGCCCTAAGGTCCCTCTCTCACATTCATATACAGTATACTATATACTGTACATACACACACACTGGAGTCATCTAGGCCGGAGCCAACTAACCTACCAGCCTGCCACTTCTAATTCTAACCTCTGCAGAAATTTCTAGTAGCAATGCTGATGTTCTGTCTCCGGTACTCTTTAATCAGCAGTGGTGGCAGTTCCCATGTTTTTCTTGTTTTGTTGATCTTGGACCTTTAATTTAACTTATCCAAAGCTGCCTGATGATTCCAAAACCTACTTCAGAGCATCACTCAGATAAGAACAGAGCTCATTGGCTTTGATTCATTTTGCTAGTACTGTACAGTTTGCCAGCATTACAAAGCCCAGCGAACTGTAAAAAATGTCATCTGTGAAGTAGTCCTGAGAGCCAATCCCCTTTTCTGCCTCCAGAAATGATCTTACTAAAAGAAGATTTTTGAAAATCCACTTTTTGTGTCATCAACAAGAGAGGAAGTGAGGGAAAAGCTCACTTCCTGTCTAGGTGAAACGACAGGAAGTAACAGGAAATCTCCCAGGGTCAGGGGGTAGTTGTGTATTGGATTTGTGCTGCTGGAAGTAAGTATTCGCTATCCTTAGATAAAGACAGGTTTCCATGTATAGACAGGGCTATTTTTAATGAAGGGACAGAAGGACATTCACAGTTCTTCATAAATTCCTTTTTTTGCTGCATTCTTGATAAACATTATATACATTTCTTTTGAAACATAACTGATAGTTCTATAACATGAACTTGCCTTTGACTCTTCAGAACTTGCCTTAGACACTGCCCTGACGGGTCAGTATTTGGCGCACTATAAATCCATTAAATCAATCAATCAATCAGATGAACCCACTAATTCCTCCCTCCCCCAGATCCACTTGAGTCATTTACCTGTGTGGTCAGCTTTAAAACCTCTCTACTGAAAGCATTCTGTTGTGCTTATCTGTTTGTAAACAAATAGTGTTGAAATACTCTGTTTACTCTATCTAATCTGTGATCACTTTTCAAAACACTTTTTTCAAGCACTTTTGCATTAAAAGAAAAAGCACCTGAAAAGCTCATGAGAACTGCTTCCCATTTAAATTAATAGATGCTTTCACACTGGGGCAGTGTGCTGGCGGGAAGGTAAAATAACTGAAAGCAGCGCCGTTGGAGAGCTAAAAATAAATAAAAAAAGTGCCCCTCTTCATTGAAATAGGAAGCGCCTGAAAAGCTCTTCAAAATGGTTCTTGCAGCAGGTTTTTGAGTCACACGACCATCAAAAAAGTGCACTGCTAACGCCTCAAAAGCACTCACCAGTTTATAGGCAGTTTTGAACTGTGAAAGGGGTCTTATGAATGTGATTAATTGCACCTCCTGCCTCTATGGCCCATGCTTTTCTTAGGAATCTCTATGTGAATGACTTATCTGCTACAGGAGGGTGAGATACACATTACCAGGGCTTTTTTTCTGGGGGAACTTGGTGGAACTCAGTTCCACCACCTTTGGCTCAGACCCTTTGGTGCCCGCTCACCACAATCACTTGTGAACACAGAAGTCTGGTTTCTGTGTTTACAAGTGACTGCTTTGTAACCCCCTGAACTCTGCACACTGTATGTAATGCAATTCTGGTATTTAATGCCCCTTTAAGACCCTTCTACTGTTTGTGAAATCTGAACGGGTCGTGGTTAAGTTCCTGCACCTATTTTCTGAGAAAAAAAAGCTCTGCACATTACAATTAGCAGACATAGGCTGCACTGTAAATAAAGTATAAAACTAAGCTGGAACATAGCAGAGCAGTAAAGATCAATTTGTAGTACCCATCATGTCACAAATGTGTTTAGAAGCATGTACAAAGGGCACTGGAATGTCGACCTTCCTCATTCCAGCTCATCATTATTTTTTTTTAAGTCAGCTTTTAGGGCTGTGAGAATGAACATGACACACCCAGGCCTGCTAAAACAGGCAAGGTGTGTTGAACTACAACAGACCTGTCAGTACTCACTCTGCATGGTGGGTGGAAAACATTTCTGTTGAAGCAACTGGGCAAGTGTCTGAAATAGAAGTGTTAGGGTACAGGGTGGCTGATCAGGTCTCAACATTAAATTCAGAGTACACCATAGGATCAAAATAATACAACATAGATATCCATTCACAAACACATTTGCATCAATGTACATTATTATGCAGCAATAAATTGCGCTTGCCTGTTTTTTTTGTTTTGTTTTTTGTGCGCCAGACTTGTTTGTCCAGTTAAGGACACAGCTCACTAGGGTGTTGTATGCTGAATTCACAGTCGGCTTGCCCAGTGCAGAAGATCCTAGACCAGTAACAAGCATAGACAGTGAGCCAATCCCTCTATAATAGGTCGTGCATTAGTGGACCTGCTTTTCTGGAGACTGCAACGCATATACATATTTTGGGACACAAAGTCAATTCTTAGCACTGTATGTAGCAACGTGTTCTTACTAAAAACTGCAATAGTTTTCCCATAGCCAACAGTCAGATTTTCAAGCTCGATTCCAGGCACAACCAAATTACCCCCCCCCCCCCTGCAAGGGTTAAATGGTTTGTTTGTTTTGCCTAGGGATGCCTTATTGCCTTATTCTTTGCACCAGCAGGGTCTTTTCAGCCGAGCAAAGGGTCCCTTTCACACTGAGGTGCTTTTCAGGCTTTTTTGTGCTAAAATAAAGTGACTAAAAAGCGCTCAGTGTTTTTACTGGCAGTTTAGAAGCACCTCAGTGTGAAAGTACCCTAAGGCAGAGGTCATCAACCCTGTCCTCAGGGCCCACTAACAGGCCAGGTTTTATGTATTACCTTGGGGAGATGCAGACTAGAATACAGCAATCACTGAGCAGCAAATTATATCGCCTATGATTTCTTTCAGTTATCTTGAAAACATGGCCTGTTAGTGGGTCCTGAGGACAGGGTTGATGACCACTGCCCTAAGGCATGCCTGGCTACAGTCACACTCCTACTTCATCTAGGTACAGTGCGATGTCTGTAGCCCTGCATTGTATGTGATGATGTTGGGGGCTCAGATATTGGACACGTCATTTCAGCACAGAACACTTTAAATGGGAATATTTCACTTAAAGTGTTACTAAACCTACAACAGTAAAATTCTATTTTCAAGGTGTTACTGTATATTGAACACTTTTTCAAGGAATGGGCATTAATTTGCTTTATATTGCTTTGCAGTATTAGCACTTGAGCACTTTATTAGTTGTTTACACAGTTAGTAACTAATGCCATTAGACAGCTGTTCCTGCACATTTCACACACTTGCACAATAATGTGTCTTTGCCATTTAAAGTGATATCACACAATTTAATTATTCAATTATTTTTCACATTAAATTACTTTTACCTAGCAGCACCACTTCACCCCATTATTCTCTTATAATGTAATATTAGTGAATCTTGAACTCTTCTAATCAACATTGATTTATTTTTTAATCATATTTACTTGTTTTAAAGGGGTTGTAAAGGCTTGTTTTTTTATTTTTGAAAGGGATTCCTTTTAACCACTTAACCCCCGGCCCATATGGCTGCCCAAAGACCAGAGCACTTTTTGTGATTCGGCACTGCGTCGCTTTAACTGACAATTACACGGTCGTGCGAGGTGGCTCCAAAACAAAATTGGCGTCCTTTTTTTCCCACAAATAGAGCTTTCTTTTGGTGGTATTTGATCACCTGCGGGTTTTATTTTTTTGCGCTATAAACAAAAATAGAGCGACTATTTTGAAAAATTAATATTGTTTACTTTTTGCTATAATAAATATCCCCCAAAAATATATAAAAAAAACATTATTTTTTCCAAATATGTATTCTTCTACATATTTTTCGTAAAAAAAAAAAAGTGTTTATTGATTGGTTTGCGCAAAAGTAATAGCGTTTACAAAATAGGGGGTTGTTTTTTGGCATTTTTTTTTTTACTAGTAATGGCTGCGATCAGCGATTTTTTTTTTTTTTTTTTTGGTACTGCGACATTATGGCAGACACTTCGGACACTTTTGACACATTTTTGGGACCATTGGCATTTTTATAGCCATCAGTGCTATAAAAATGCATTGGATTACTATAAAAATGCCACTGGCAGTGAAGGGGTTAACACTAGGGTGCGGGGAAAGGGTTAAGTATGTTCCCTGGTTGTGTTCTAACTGTTTGGGGGGGTGGACAGACTGAGGGAAATCACTGATCTTCTGTTCATACATTGTATGAACAGAAGATCAGCGTTTCTCTCCCGGTCCTCGTGGGCGCCCGAAGTGCCCCTAGTGCCCATTTCTAGAGGTGACGTAGAGCTACGGGCTCTCGCTCAGGGGAGCCGACCTGCAGCCGTAGAACTGCAGCGGCTGGTCGGCAACCAATTAAGCTAGTGCATTGTTGGTTTACTAACCTTTTCCTTCTATTTCTGTGTCTTTTTTTTTTTTTGGAACTGATCGCTGTAAAAATGACAATGGTCCCATCCCATAAATGTGTCAAAAGTGTCCGCCATAATGTTGCAGTCACGATAAAAAAAAACGCTGATCGCGGCCATTACTAGTAAAAAAAAATCTATAACTTTTGTGCAAACCAATCAATAAATGCTTATTGTGATTTTTATTTTATTTTTTTTACCAAAAATATGTAGAAGAATACGTATCGGCCTAAACTGAACAAAAAAATTGTTTTTTTCATATATTTTTGGGGGATATTTATTATAGTAAAAAATATAGATTTTTTTTTTCAAAATTGTCGCTCTATTTTTGTTTATAGCGCAAAATATAAAAACCGCAGAGGTGATTAAATACCATGAAAAGTAAGGTCTTTATGTTTCTTGTCCTTCTCGTTTATTCATCTAACATTTGTACTCCTTTAAAATTTCAAATAAAAACATTGAAACAGAAAAAGTAAGGTCTATTTGTGGGGGAAAAAAAGAACGTACATTTTGTTTGGGAGCCACGTCGCACGACCGCGTATATTGTCAGTTGAAGCGACGCAGTGCCAAATACCAAAAAATGCTCTGTTCTTTGGCCAGGGAAATGGTCCGGGCTGAAGTGGTTAAAGGAACCTTTTTGGAATAATAAAAAATTAAACTTTACAACCCCTTTAAGCTACTCCTTTACCCCCCCCCCCCCCCTTCCGCTTTTTTTTTTCTTTAGTTACTTCCTGGTTTCTTGTCTAGGCAAATGATGACATACATCCCAGGAGTCTTCAGGAGGGTAGGAGAGAAGGAGGGGTTTCCTCAGCTAAGCACATCCTCCTGAATGCATGTTTTAGCTAAGGGCAGATGGGTTTCAGGACGTAAATGCTACATTTGCCCTTATTCAAGATGGCCACGGTCAGAAATACTAGGGGAGTGTCTGTCAAAGTGATCTCTCAACAAAATAAAACATGGCGACATGGATGGGGAGGGGGGGGCGTTTGCTTTGGATAATAAAGTGTTTATGGATTGTGTTGCTCAGATGCACTAAAGGTTCGCTTTGATTAGATTGCAGAATCGGCGTATAATATGTGTGACCGGTTTAATGGCTCTCCCTTCACAATAGTGGTGGTGGGAATAGAAGCAAGAATCTGTCCAGAACAAGAAACTTCCAGCATGAAAGTCTCTCAGTAATTTGTACAAATTGCTGTCATACCATTTCTGTAATTGATTTCCAGCTGGGAAGGCATTATGTATATTCCAAAGCTCTTTGACAACACAGTTCTTCTTTTCAGTCATAACTATCCCATGTAGATTGTGAAAATTGGGGGTTTACAGACAAATAAGGTCTTCAGTGAATACTGTGGTATTTCTGTGTATCTCTGCATATGACCATTGTGCTCCTAAGGATTTTCTACCATACCTTTTTAGAGCACTCCATTTTAATGTAGTCAGGTTCAGATCTTGCATTTCATTGCTGTCCTTTGGCAAATCACTAACTGGAAATAATAAAGCGTGGCAATAAATTTGCCCATTAGTGCTGAGGCTGTAAACAATTCTGTTGCATCTTTTATGCACGACCTAGTCAGCATGTCTTTGTAAATCTTTGTAAAACTGGACATAGACCAGTGGCGGCCCGTCCAGCAGGGGTGCCACCCCCCATCCATACATTAGTCCAGCCCCTTAATCTACATGCAGACACATGGATTCCAATGGGGTTTTTGTTTTGTTTTTTAAGTATGTGATTAGAGCCAGAGGCTCTAATAGGCTTCAAAACAGGGTGGGCTTGGGGTGCACACACTTGTATGACAAATTAATTTTCGCTTTTGTCTCCCTCATTCTCCTCTTGGCCAATCAGGAAGCCCTGCTTGTACAATTCTCTTTTAGGTTCACCAAAACAGTGTAATATGAAGACAAACCTAACATCCTTTTAATTAGCATAAAATCAGATAGGCCTTCTACTACTAAGTTAAAGGAGATTGTATAGTGTATGGTCAGTCTAAGCTCTGTTAGCTTAAGCCTGGAGCATGCACCTTTATAAAACAAATTAGAAAATATGTTACCTGTTGCAGTTAAAATAAAAAAAATGTATGTTATAATCTCCAGTACAAATTTCTAATTTGATTGCATGGGTTATAATCTCTACCCATAGAGTCATGACGTTGGTTTGACATGCATGCATGATCCAGTCCCCCTCAAGTATTAGGAATAGATATCATCCAGCGAAGTGATTGTTCCCCCAAATAGCAATTGGTCAGCAGGGTAGAATTTCTCATTTTGTCAATTACGCTGAAATTGGATCGGGTGATCAAGTGACTGTTATATTAACCGTCTGTTATTCAGTGCTGGTGTAAAAATTTGATTGGTTTTCAAATATGTGCAAATCTTTGTGTGACTTTAGTGTTAGCATAGATTTTATATGAGAGTTGTCAGTCAATCAGAACCTGAACTACATGCATTTCTGGCTGCTTGTTTTAACCTGCCCTCCAGTGGTAAACATTGATATTACAGGTAATAATGCAACATTACAAATGTTACATTATCATTTAGAAGATGAGCATTGATAAATTATAAAAACACCATCTTTAAAAAAAAAAGGGGGGGGGGGTTACCCATCTAACCATTTAATTTGACGTCAGTCCAAAAATGCCTAGTAAGGTGATTTTTGTAGCAGAGGCAGAACTGCAGTGTCCCAACACCTACACACTTCCTTCCCTACTTGCATAGTAGACACTGTAATTACTTGCATTTATATATAGCAGGCCCATTGTGTGGTGAATTAACAACAAATAAAAGAAAACTCTGGAATCAAAAGGATTGGTAATATATTTCTAAACGTAAATGGGGCATGTTAGATTTTGGTTACAATGACATGTATCGTTTAAAGCAAGTCTAAACCCAATCGCTGCATTCTTACATAAGCTGTAACATGTTAAAATGTAATTCCAGGCTGACCACAGAAATAAATGGTGACCGATCCCCTCGCTCCCTTCGCACATACAGAATATACTGGTCATTTAACCTCAGGAGGGTGCCACATCTCGCTCTACAGTCCCACAGACAGGTTGTCTTAGTCAGCCCTCCTAGTGTCTGCTGATTGGACAATAACGAGGACCAGCACATTGAGGAGGTCATCCTTCTGCTCTCTCTTTGTAAAAGAAGGTCCATAAATATCATTGTGTACTGCAACACAGGATGGGCACACATTGATCAGTCATTTTACTGGTATAAGTGTTGTGGACGTTTGTGTTTATGTCCTGTTGTCCACATTTTAAAAGCTATGTGCAGTGCTTGGTGTGATTGACCATTGTCTAATCTTCCTGAGGAAATCGCTGTCTGTCATCCACAAGAAAACATTGGGGTTGACTTAATTAAGAATTAAATACAGTTGAAGTGAATGTTCACTGAGCTTGGTAAATAAGATGACGCTTTGTCTCCCCCCCCATGCAAAGTCTACACAGGTTCACCCTACTCAAAATTAACACACTTTTCAAAATCAACATTCACTTTGCTAAGTGAGCAACCTCTATTCCTTCAGCAAATGAAACCAGTTACATATTTGATTTTTTGTTACCCTGTCACCTGTTGGAAATTCCGACAACAGTTGTCCGATGGAGCATACAGACGGTCGGATTATCCGACAAAACACGTCCACCGGACAATCGTTGTTGGTAAATCTGATCGCGTGTATGAGCCTTTTGAAGATTTTTTTTTGGAAGACCATTAACACTTCAAGTGCCTTGTGCCCCATGTCCCCCATATACCTAACATTACTACAAGCATTAAAATAGCAAAGCTGGTGAGGAAGATGTCTTCAGAAAGTGTGGTGTAAGGCTGTATTCACACCTGTGCATTTTGCAGAACGTGTTCCATAGGAGACCATGTTCAATGGACTGTAGTGCAATGCTGCAAAAAGCACTATAAATGCATAATTGTGAATCCAGCCTAAAACAGCAGAGAATAGGAGTCCTGATTCATCAAGCTGCAATATCACTGAAAAAATGCCAAACTGTGGCAAACAATGGATTAGAGACCATTTGGCCACTTTGAAGTTGCATGTTTAGGAATTGCAGCTTGATGAATTACCACGTCCGTGGTAATGCCTAACATCTGTGGTGTGATTGCTGTTTACGTACGACGCAGGATCAACACTTGCAGTGGATCTTTAAAACTTTTTTTTTTCCCATTATTTTTTTCGTTTTTGTATTTTATGTTTTGCAGTCACAGAAGGGACAGGAGGCAGTGTAAAAAAAATGTGGCTGTATTTGGCGTGCAAAGAATTTGTTACTTTGTTATCTTTGTTCCCAAACAAATCCTGAGATGTGACACTACTGAGGCTTCTTGTTGGTTAATAACGTGATTCTATGCATTTTTTAGATGATTACAGATGCCTTACAATGCACAGCAGAAATCTCATTTTATGCTGTTTATTGTCAGAAAAATCTGATGTAGCATTCTTTCATTTCAGGATAAAATCTACATTTGGCCACAAACCTGAAGCACAGCTGTAGTTATGTACATGGAAATACATTGAAGCTACAGCAATATGTCAGTCTGTAAATTGCTGTAGGCCTCATAAGGAAACAGAGGATCCATTGTCAGAATTCCTGATGAATAAGCAGCCTCTGTAGCAAGGTTGTCGGGTCTGACTGTAGAATACCTGAGTGTGCACATGTGTGGAAACGTTGTTAGGTGTGGCCTTGTGCGTCATTACAAAACACTGTATAACTAGAGTACACCTCCTGCAATTATATTTTTGTCCTTCAAAATAATACTCATACAGTAAATGCTATATATATTATTCTCTGTTCAGTACTTAACTGAAATTCATTGTGGGGCTATAAATTATACAATGGTGCTTCTACTTGAACTTTATTTGTTAGGCCAGCTTGACCAACAGAGGTGGGTGATAGGACAACCAATAGGGTTTCCTTATTGATATGAACACCAGAACAACTGAATTTGCTGTTAGGCCTTTCCCTATACAAAATTGAGTTGATTTTCTAAAAGCAAATAGGGGTAGGCAGCCTTAAATTGTCACTAAAGGATTATTTTTTTTAGCTAAATAGCTTCTATTACCCTAATGCAGTCCTGGTTTCATGTCCTCATTGTTCATTTTTTTGCTGTAATCCTTCTCTGTTCTGCACACTTCCTGCTTGTCTGTTTCCTTATGATGGGAGCTTCTCTCTGTGGTCTCTAATCAAGGAGGTGTGATTACTGTGTGTCTAAAACCCCTCAGAACCAATCAGTTTCATTTTAAAAACAAACGCTGCCCTGTATTGGCTCTGTGTCTCTGTCCTTCACAGAAGCATGAAAGTAAATGAAAAACTAAACTGAAACTGCAGGCACAAAATATGATTGATTTTTATCTATTTTTAATCATTTTTAAAATGAATCAGTTAACTATTATGTCCCTATACCTAAACAGTCATTTCAGGAAAAAATATGTTTTCCTTTACAACTCCTTTAAAGAGGTGGATCTGAACAACATGGGAGAAGTCAAAGGTCACCAACAGTGTTGTCTCCTCACATTTGATTTGGATCACTTTTCAAGGGGCGCAGCAGTGGCTGCTGCGCTTGTGAATGAGCCCTTAGTTGCATTCGGAAGCGGCACCTTGTTCACATATGAATTTGGGGAGGGGGGTTAAAACCCTATGGTTTAATCTCAATTGTTTTTTTTTTTGTTAGAGCTTTAGTGAATGAGGGGAAGCTCTGCGGACTTTCCTCATTCCATCATCATATTTTTTTTTCCTTGTGTGTGATTTAGGTATTTGCAAAAGGACATTTCACCACGCTTTGGGAAAAATTCCTTTGCAAAGTGCAACTTCCCTCAGAAAATGAACAGACTATATTGCCTTTAGTAAACCAACTCCAGTCCTTGAGAGTGTAAGCAGCAGAATTGTGGAGAAAGTAGTTCATGTGTAAAATGTGGCATGGGACAGAGAGGGCAGCGTTTTGTACTTCCTGCCTGGGATTTCAGTGCAGGTGAGGCACTGTGTTGTCAGCACAGGAAATTCGGAGCTCCCTGGATTGATGGATGATTATCTGGTATTTTTTCTGTACTTGGGTGGTTTTTAAACAGAAAGTATTGCAGAGATGTACTGTGTGTGGTGTTTTTTTTTTTTAAGCCACCACCACCATATAACTCTGACAACATGCTGTCTGAGCCACGAGGTGGCTTTAACAAAGCAAACGGAATGAAAAGAGTATGTTTGTTTGGAGATGTTGTAAATCTAAATAAAAATAACAGATACATGTCTCTTTTTTAAAGCGGAGTTCCACCCAAAAATTGAACTTCCTCTTATCCAGATTCCCCCCCCCCCCCCCTCAGGTGTCACATTTGGCACCTTTTCAGGGGGTGCAGATAACTGTCTAATACAGGTATTTGCTCCCACTTCCAGTAATAGATCGCTGCAGATTCCACTGCGATCTACGCCATGCCCCCCCCCCATGTCTTCTGGAGGCGCACACAGGTCTCAAAAGGCAGCAGGGACCAGTGAGGATGCGCAGTAGGGAACCAGGCTGTGAAGCCACAAGGCTTCACTTCCTGATTCCCTTACTGAACATGCTGAGGAACAAATCGGCTTTTGTGCCCTGGACAGGTAAGTGTCCCATTATTAAAAGTCAGCAGCTGCAGTATTTGTAAAATAAAAAATTGGCGGAACTCCGCTGTAAACAAACGTTTTATTTTATTTATTTAAAAAAAGGTGAAGTTGCAGCTCTGCATGCCCTCCACAGGATGGTGCTATATGCGACTGCACGGGTCACACATAGCTGAGGCTCGCATTGAAAGCCAAACATGTAAATAGTGGGTCTGTTTAACCACTTAAAGACCCCCGCACGCACATATACGGCCACAACATGGCTCGTACAGGCACAAGGGCGTAAATTTACGTCCCAGCCTGAGTGCGGTTCGGGGGTCCCATCGGGACCCCCTCCGCGGCGTGCGGGGGTCTCCCTACCTCTGGGAGCGATCCGGGATCTGCGGGCGGATGTCCGTGATATCCGCCCCCCCCCGCGATCGCTCCCAGCCAATGGGAGCGCGCTCCCAGCCTGTCACTTCCTCCTCCTGTGTTTACACAGGAAGGAGGAAATGATGTATTCTCTCATCGCAGCGCTGTTTCCCAGCGCTGCTGATGAGAGAAGACATCACAAGTAAGTGTGCACCAACACAACACTGACACACACTCACATAGGCATATTAACCCCTTGTGATCGCCCCCCCCCCCCACCCCCCTGTCACAGTGTTACTGAATGCAGTGATTTAATCACTGCATTTAGTGTCAGTGTGACAGGCACTGTAAAAAACAGTTAGTGTTAGGTTCAGGATAGCCCCCCCACCCCCCCTAATAAAGTTTTAACCCCCTGATCACCGCCCTAGTTAACCCTTTCACTCCCTATTGCCAGCGTCACTAAGCGATCATTTTTCTGATCGCTGTATTAGTGTCGCTGTTCCCGCTAGGTAGCTATTTTTTTTTATTGCGATTTTTTTTTTTTACTAAAGACATGTGGCTAAATAAATTTTGGCCTAAATGTTTGACTAAAATTTAGTTTATTTGATTTTTTTTAGCAAAAAGTAAAAAATAGTGTTTTTTTTCCAAAAATGTCGCTCTATTTTTGTATATAGCGCAAAAAATAAAAATCGCAGAGGTGATCAAATACCACCAAAAGAAAGCTCTATTTGTGGGAAGAAAAGGACGCAAATTTTGTTTGGGAGCCACGTCGCACGACCGCGCAATTGTCTGTTAAAGCGACGCAGTGCCGAATCGCAAAAACACCTTGGGTCATTTACCAGCGTATTGGTCCGGGTCTTAAGTGGTTAAAAGTAACAGCTGTACGTTGGGTTCTATTATATTCTCTTATTGTATGTTCTTTTTTCTTAATGTCATCTCAGACATTGACTTGCCTAAGCCTTCCTTAAATTACTGCTGTCTTTAAGTTGAGGTAAATGTATGCCATTTCATGTTTTTCAGAAAAAGCAAGGAAGTGCAAGTGCCAGCGCCACTGCTAGTGCACCTTCGACAGCAGCTTCAGCAGCGAGCAGTAAGGTAATGGATTTATGTTCCTACTGACATCCTTTTTTACTATTTACAAATCTCTAAACAGTCTGCATCTAAGATAGGCTACTTGATGTGCTTCGCTTTCTTTATTCAGTTAAGTCATCAACCAAGTAGCAAATGGCAGTATTCTTCTGTGGTGACTGCTGGCCTCAACCAATCCTAAATCTAAAAAAACATTAACCACTTCAGCCCCGGAAGGATTTGCCCCCTTAATGACCAGGCCATTTTTTTGCAAAACGGCACTGCATCGCTTTAACTGACAATTGCGCTGTCGTATGATGCTGTACCCAAACAAAATTTACGCTCCTCTTTTTTTTCGCACAAAAAGAGCTTTCTTTTGATGGTATTTGATCACTAAATCGCAATAGGCGTACATTGATTAGTTTGCCCAAAAGCTATCGCATCTATAACCTACGGGATAGATTTTTTTTTTTTTTTTACTAGTAATGGCAGTGATCTGTGATTTTTAGCGGCAGACAAATCTGACCCCAAAGAACACTTTTTGGGGACATATTACATTGATCAGTGCTATAAAAATGCACTGATCAATATAAAAATGACACTGGTATAGAAGGGGTTAACAGTAGGGGGGCAATTAAGGGGTTACATGTGTTCCCTGGGTGTGTTCTAACTGTAGGGGGAGGGCTGCCAGGGATCACTGGGAACTGTAGATCTCTGACATATCCCCTGTCAGAAGGGGGAATCACCCTGTTTACATAGGCGTTCACAGCGATCGCAGGGTCATCCGGCGGACATGAAGTCCGCGCGTGCCCGCTATCCTCCTCGCACGGACTAGCGTACAGGTACGTCGGTTCACGCAGGAGGGCAAACCTGCCACAGTAAATGTACGTGAGCTGGTTCGGCAAGTGGTTAAAGACAGAGAAACAACCCAATGGCATGAAATGGCCACAACCCTTTATTGGTTTACCAAAAACATACCAATAATAATAAACGACAAGAAAACTTAATTCAAATAAACAATGATTACAGCCAAACTCGCCACCATTTAGCTCCTTTATGAGAACTCGGGCATATTCCTGAGATATAGCAAACGCCCACCCTGGATCCAGGATGACAGAAAACCACATAAAAATACCACGACAGGTGGGAGGGAGTTTGTTGCTAGAAGTTCCAGACCCAGCCTTCCTTTTAATAACTTTCAGGACTGCTTACTGCACATATACTACGGCAGGGCGACCCGGCTGCGAGAAACAATGTACCTGTACGTTTTTTTACGACTTCCGGGTCTGGGGAGTGTGTTCACGCTGCCGGTGACCCACTCCCACTGTGATTGGACACCCACGATCAGAGACAGACCAGCCTTGTTAACAAGGCAGACCGTCGTTCAGTAACTGTATACATATTTGGCACACATTTTTATGGAGTATGTTTTACAGCAGAAAGTAAAATATATATTATTGTAAGTGTTTTTTTTTTGTTTATCGCTCAAAAAAACGCGAAGGTGATCAAATGCCACCAAAAGAAAGCTCTATTTGTGGGAAAAAAGGACATCAATTTTGTTTGGGTATAATGTCGCACAATTGCGCAATTGTCAGCTAAAGTAATACGGTGCCATATTGCAAAAAAAAAATGGCCTGATCATTATGGGGGTAAAACCTTCTGGGGCTGAAGTGGTAAATGGCCTCCCTATAGAACATTCCAGGTGTTCTCAATGGCTGGACAAATCACCCGGGAAAAGATTTAGGAAACCTTAAAGGGGGCAGTGCGCCCATATATCAGTAATGACAGTGCAAGATATAAAAAATGGCAGTTTGGCAAGCAAGGGGGAGGGGGTAGTGTCCACAGCCTAACGAAGGTGGGCCCGAAGGGTAGCCTGGAAAGCTTAACTACTGTAATACAGGGCACTTTTACCCCCCATCCTACCCAGGCCATTTTTCAGCGATGTCGCATTTTGAAAGATAATTGTGCGGTCATGCAACACTGTACGCAAATTAATTTCTAATAATTTATAATAATTTTCTTCACACAAATCAAGCTTTTTTTCGGTGGTATTTAATCAACGCTGAGTTTTTTTTTTTTTCTAAAAGCTAAAAAATTACAAACATTTTGGAAAAATAGATTTTCTTAGTTTCTGTCAGAAAATGTTCTAAATTAGTAATTTCTTCTCCTTTACTGATGTGTGCTGATGAGACGGCACTGATAGGATGGGCACTGATGGATAGGCATTGTTGTGCACTAAAAGGCATCACTGATTGGACCACACTGCTGGGCACAGACTGGTGTCACTGGTGGGCATTGATGATCAATGCCCCGATTACCTTTTCACATCTTCCCTGTGAGGAGATGCCACTGAACTCTGTCAGTGTGAGGCGAGCCGATAAATGTCACTTCCTTGTTTACATGTGATCAGCTGTAATTGAATACAGCCAATCGTATGGGCAAAAGGCTCACGGCGCGATCGTGGTTAATGGGGGGAATGTCATATAATGTCGCCCGAGATCGAGACACTCACCGCTCCGCTGTTATTTGATGGTGTGCGGGCAGCAAGTGGTTAATCTGCTGGCTGAGATGAAAACCAGGACATATTACACCACACCCATTGCTGTTTCCCCTTGGGAGATTTCTCTCCTGTCCTGGAGATTTAGCAGGGATTAGGAGAAAGTCTCTTGAAAGCAAGGGACATATCCCCTTAGACAGTTGTCACTAGAGCGTTTTTTTCCATCGCTAGCGGCCAAAAAAGGGTTAATGCCGCCCGCAATGTGCCTCTGTAGAGGCGCATTGCAAGCGGTATTATCGCGGTTTCCCATCGATTTTAATGGGAAGGAGCGGTAAACACACCGCTCCTATATCGCTGCAAAAAATGCGGCTAGCAGGACTTTTGGAGCGGTCCTGCTAGCGCACCGCTTCAGTGTGAAAGCCTTCGGGCTTTCACACTGAAGACTACAGGGCAGGTTTTTTTCAGGCGGTATAGCAGCGTGAAAAACGCCTCAATGTGAAAGGGGCCTTAGTAAAGATGTTTTTTTTTTTTTCAATTTTAAATAGAATAAGTGAGGGTTAGAACCCCTGTCAAGTTCTTCCATCTGCATTGTATTAAAGAGAGATTTTACTTCCTGTCCCATAGTCAAAACAGGAAGTGTGAGGAAATTGAAAGATTTCCCCTTCTATTCCTGCTCTGATGACAACCCAAAATGTGATTTTTTTATTTTGCTTGCACTTTCGATGATGACGGTAAACAGGACCAATAGGGTGAACCTGAAAGATGTTCTAATCCCTCTCCACTATCCCCCCCCCCCCCCCCAAAAAAAAGTTTTGCCTTTAGTTACTTTAAGACCCCTTTCACACTGAACAACGCCCGCGCTAGCTGGGCACTTTTAACCCCAAAGAAGGGGTTAACAAGGGGTGAAAAATGCTTTGGGGCCGTTTAGAAAACGGGGTATACAGCGCTCCCGCACTGCCCCAAAGACACTACTTGCAGGACTTTTTATCGTCCTGCAAGTGCACTGCCCCAGTTTGAAAGAATGCAGGCTTTCACACTGGGGAGGCTTGAGAGGCACTTTTCAGGCACTATTTTTAGCACCAGGGCCGCCATCAGGGGGGTACAGGCATTACGCCTGTAAGGGGCCAGGGGTCCCCAGGGGCCCGGATGGGAACCACCCTAAAAAAAAAAAAAAAAAAAGTTTTTTTTTTTTTTTTTTTTTTTAGGGGTCCGAAGGTCCCCAGGGGCCCAGAGGCCACTAAGGGCCCCAGATGGCAAGCCCTTTTTTTTATAAAAAAAAATATATATTTTAAAAAAAAAAGGGCCAATTTTTTGTTGTTTTATTTTTTTAGAGGTCCGGAGGTCCACAGGGACCTGGAGATCTCCAGGGCCCCAGATGACAACCCCCCTTTTTTTCGAAAATAAATATTTGTTTTATATATTTTTTTATTTCTTTTATTTTCATATTATATATATATATATATATATATATATATATATTATTATTATTATTATTAAAGGGCCCAGAGGTCCCCAGGGCCCCATGTGTCAAACCCCCTTTTTTTATAATTGTTTATTTTTTTATACATTTTTTTTATATATTTTTTTTTTTATTAAAGGGCCCAGAGGTCCCCAGGGCCCTGGAAGGCAACCCCCTTGTTTTTATATATATATATATATATATATATATATATATATATATATATATATATTTTCTCTCTTTTTTCTTTTTATTTCATAAAGGGCACAGAGGTCCCCAGGGCCCCGGATGGCTACCCCCCTTTTTTATATATATTTTTCTTTATTTCTTCTTTTTGTAAAGGGCCCCCCGCTTCTCAATTCGCGGCAGCACCCCCCCCCCCGCTTCTCAATTTCATGCGGCAGCACACCCCCCCCCCAGTTCTCTGCTCCAGGGGGCCCATGCCTGAAGCTGTGTAAGGGGCCCCAAAATTCCTGATGGCGGCCCTGTTTAGCACTAAAATGCCTGAAAAGCGATGCGGTGTGAAAGTAGCCTAACTTAGGTGACATTAGCCACCAGTACCCAATAAGATAGTGAATCTACCTAATGAGAACCCGAACAGTAATAAAAATCTGACAGAGTTTCTAGCCTCCAGTTCTAGTCTGCCCGGTATTAAATATAATCTGGTTATGGCTTTGCATCGTCGGTTATGACTGACTGGGTGCTTTTCTCTGCATAAAAAGTTCAGTGGCATTAGATATATACACACAAAAATACTACTTTATTTTTTATTTTTAAATGACTGACTGATATTGATGGTATGGACGTCATCCTATTCATCATAAATCATTTTACAATACAGTTAGTCAGCAGCTTTGTCATAGAAATGTCCTAATACTGGTGTATTTAGGAGATGGTGTGCTGGAGGTTGTGTACGTCACTTAGGCCTGTGAGGGTTAAGCAAAACTGAGACCTAGGTGGAGCAGCCCAGCCCTCAGGGTGGAGATTAACGTTGTTACTGATGCAGTTTGGAATGGCTGTGACATGTCATATGTATGCGTGAGATTTGGGAAGAGCTCAGTTACGTAGCAGGCACAGAGGGGTTTGGCAATACTAAAGAGCAGTTTAATGTTTTGGTTCAGAAGCAGTACAGTGTACCTCTCAGGACACGGGCCTAGCTGTTAGAATACAAGGTATGTTTTATATCATTTTCATTACAGTCCTTTACTTCAAGTACTTCTGTAGTGTTGGCTGATCTAAGCTCTGTAGAACTCACAGATGTTCAGAGGAGTTTTCATTTGGGGTCGGGTGTGAAAGTCACACAACTGAAACATTTCACATGCATGCAGTGCACACATACAAGACATGTATGTAATATGTATGGGATAGTTCTAGTCATGGAAGTCAAGTTCAGACGTAAGCTGTGAGTGATAGAGGGTAACTCTTCTGTGTGCTGAGCACGGTGATGTCTTGTAGGCCTGCTAGCAAACTGTTATCAAATGAAAACTTATACATGCAGATATCTGACTGTCCTTTAACTGTCTGTGCCACCATGTTCCTCCCACACATGCATGTATATTAAGTGGGAACTCCAACAGCCTCTATTTTGGGGGGCGTTCGAGATTAGAAAAGATCATCAATCTTGGCTAATTGCTATTTATTGAGGACCTGCTTGCTAAGAATGTCTCCTCTGTTTTCAGATGATTGTTATTTGAGTTAGACAGAATTGGCTAGGCTGGCTCATTTCTTAAACGACCTTAAAGGATCACTATAGGAATTTTTTTTTTTTTTAGCTAAGTAGCTTCCTTTACCTTACTGCAGTACTGGTTTCATGTCCTTATTGTTCGTTTTTGCTTTGAAGTTGCTGTAATCCTGCTCTGTTCTCCAAACTTCCTGCTTGTCTGTTTCCTTATAACCACCACACTGGGAGCTTTCTCGCGATGGTTTAAGCTGTCATTACTGTGTGTCTAAAACTTCCCAGAACCAATCAAATTCATTTTAAAAACAAAACACTGCCCTGGATTTGTTTGTTTTTGTTCTGTGTGTCTATTTCTACTTTGCAGAAACATGAAGCCTGTTCAGAAGTGAAACTAACCTGCAAGCACATTATATGATTGATTTTAATCATTTTGAAAAGGAATCAGTTAACTTTTATGTCTCTATACCCTGTAAACAGTAATTTCAGCAAAAACATTTTTTTCCTTTAGTGACCCTTTAAGGTCTGGTTCACACTAATGCGATTAAAGATGCGACTTAAGTCGTACAGTATCGCATGACAATGGAAATGGTTTCAGTGGTGCCTGTGCACATCAATGCAACGCAGTGCAACACGTTTTTGGAAAGGTACACATGCTAGTTTGGTGCCATTACAATGCAGTGTTGTCCTCATAAAAAAGAAATGCATGTTTTTAATGGGATTTTGTGTATAAAATCCAGTCTTCTACAAAAAGAATGCATAAAAACCTGTCAACGCACTACAAAATCACACTGAAAATTAGATTAAGTCGCAGCTGCAGTAGTGTGAGCCTAAGTGATAATACAGACCATACAGGGGGTAACTTTTCTTTTAACTAGATGAGGTTTGCACAAATCCAAATACATTCTTGCATTCTAGTTATCAAAAGGATTACCAATAGGAATTCAAAGTAGTTCTCAATTATTTTATTTTTATTTTTTTAATAAGGCAGTCATTAAAAAAAAAAAACAAAAAAAAAAACATTATCAATACAAGTGATAGTTGTGAGTACAGGGTACACCCTAAAGGCTGAGTTTACACTAGAGCAGGGGTCTCCAAACATTCTAAACAAAGGGCCGGTTTATTGTGCTTCAGACTCTTGGAGGGCAGGACTTTGACCAGCGGGAGTAGAAATTTTCCTGGCATCATTGTTGGTAAACATCTGGTATTAGGCTCCATTCACACCTAGGCATTTTGTCGCCTGAAGCGCGACGCTACAATACGCCGTACCGTTGAATTTGCATTATTGTCTATGGAGACCGTTCACATCTCCTAACGCCGAACGCCGATAGAACGTCGAACGCCTATTTTGAAAAAAGTCCCGGACCCTTTTCCGACGCGCGTATCGGGCGGCTTTGGCGTTCCGCATAGCCGACAATGGCTATACAAAAAGCAGGCTACGCGTTTTGTCGCCGCAAATTGCGGGTACAAAACGCCTAAACTTTGTCGCCCAAAATTGCTAACGCATAGGTGTGAATGCAGCCTTAGGGGGAGGAATAGTGCCCCACTGCTGGTATCATAGGGAGTAATAGTGCTCTATTAGTTGTGTCAGTGGGAGAAATAGTGCTCCATTGTCGGTGTCAGATGTCAGAATAGTGTCTCGTATCAGTGGGAGGGATAGTGCCCCAAGGGCCAGATAAAGGCAAGCAAGGGGGCGCATCCGGCCCTCGGGCCGCAGTTTGGAGACCACTGCACTAGAACACAGAGCGGCTCACAGCAGGGGTCCTATGCGTCTCCATTCACTGGTTCAGGTCTGATTTCAGCCCAAATTTTGGGCTAAATTCGGACCTGAAATGGACCAAAAGACACACAAGACTCCTGTGAAATTCACACCAGAGCCGCTCCGGAGATGTGTGAACCGGCTCCATAGAGTCGGTCACCATCTCCTGCTATGCAAATTAGATCTAATTTGCAACAGTGTGAACCCAGCCATAGGGTTTATGTATTGGTGTTTTCACTTAAAGGGGTTGTAAACCCTTGTGTTTTTTTACCTTGATGCATCCTATACATTAAGGTAAAAAAAAAACCTTGCAGTGTCCGGCCCCCCAGACCGCCTGTTTTACTTGCCTGTGCCCCGAATTTCCTTGGGCGCGACCCCGCTTTGCTCTCTACACAGGTTCTTGGCTTTTCATTGGATAGATTGATAACGGCGCAGCCATTGGCTCCTGCTGCTGTGAATCAAATCCAATGACTGGGGCTCCGGGGGGCGGAGCCGAGTCATACACTCCGCAGCTATGGATCCCGAGTGTATGACACAGGAACTCGCCCGCAAGGTATCCCCCTCTGGATAGAGCTTTCCAGAGGGGATTATCTATTGAGGAGCCGCAAGAGCCACCATGGGACACCAGAACAGGAGGATCAGGGCCACTCTGTGCAAAAGGAACTGCTCGGCGAAGGCAAGTATGACGTGTTTGTTATTTTTTAAAAACTGAACCTTTAGTGTCACTTTAAGATTTAAACTATTTTTCCTCAAGTTTTACACATTTTTTACAGAGGTTTCAAATGTGTGAATCTTGGGTGAAAGCACTGACAATAGACTCGTAAGAGAAAGCCATTCATTTTCAAGGTTTAATTAAGTGGAAACAACCGATCGCTTAAAATGCTACATCAAAAAATCCAGTTGATTTTGTTTATTTACAATAATGCTGGTTAAGCAGAAATACAGAATCCTTGGTGAGTCTCACAAATAAGTGCCCCATATATGGCTATACTTTTATGCCTAGTACACACAATGAGAAAATCAGACGGAAAAAAAACACATTCTGAGCGATCGTCTGATAAAATGTTTATTAGTACACAGCTTTGAGAGACGGTCGGATATTTTTACATGAACTGTCGTGAATGGACAAGCAAGAATTTTTTTTCTCGTAAAATAGAACAAACAATTTTCTTGTGATTAGTATGATATTTCTGTGAAAAAATTTGAGTGACCGAGACCGCTCATGATTGGAAACGAGAGAATACAATACACTACTTCCGAAGTTGAATTCTGTCTTGTGAGAATTTTTGTGAGTCTTAGTAACCTTTTCATTTTCAATATGAGACTACTAATGCAAGAAAAAGGAATGATCATTCTTCTGATATTCTCATTGTGTGTACTAGGCTGTAGACTCTCAATATTGTCATCCATTTATCCGACAGATTAGATAGCACCATGTGTACTATTTTTTAACTGGCAGTCATGTACACTGTACCAAAATGAAATTTATATCATTGTTTTCACATTAATAGAGCTTTCTTTCAATGGCATTTATTTAGTAAACTCATCGGATTCGATCTGAGATTAGCATGCAAAAAAAAAAAAGACGATCATTATTCCAATAATCTCATCTTGTGTTCAGGACATTAGGCTTATCATAGACAGACCATTCGGCAGGAGGGATTCCAAGGTCGGCAATGTATGTGTTAATGGAGGAATGGTGCAAATCTCTTTCCTGCAAATCTCTTTTCTGCACCATGTATGCCTTGGGCACTTACTGTGTGTGAACTATTGTAGTGTACGATACTGAGACGGTAAACCTCCTAATAATAGTACACTCCCTTGTACTGCATACAGAAATCATGTGATAATTCAATCAACTGACAAACATTAATTGTGCCTAACTTATTTGACAACTGCACCCATACTTGTTTGTGCTTAATTACTGTTTTTTCTGATTTTTTTTTAAATGGTTAAAAATCGTAAATTCTCCTTTCTTAAAAAAAAAATAAAAAAAAATACATTTTTTTTAAATGTTACTAGGTTAGTTCTTAGTGATAAGAATGACCATCTTCTCAGTAAACCATAAATGCTTTGAATAATGAAATCTAGAATTAGGCTAGCCATACGTGCTTAAAGAATATGCGAACCCTCACCTTGTAAAAATAACCTATTCAGTTTAAAACGGAATTGAAAGGCAAAACTTTTGTGTAAAGATATATAAAATCGTGTTAAATACCTTTTTTTTTTTTTTTTTTTCACCCGTTAATAATCAGATGAGCTCAAAGACCAGTGAATGGCTGCAAGATGGGGGGGGTCTTGGCATAAGTCTGATCATTGGAGGAGAGCAGGCTGAGGTCCCACCACAGCCAGAAAACTGACCACGCTAGGTAGAAGAGCACAGCCTGGTCAGTTTTTAATAGGAAAACAGAGGGACTGACAGGAACTCCCAGATTTCACAAAGAGAGCAATACAAATAAAACAGGATGCCTTTTCATACAAATACATTGTACAGTAGGCACAAATAAGGAATACAAACAATTGTGGTAACATATGCTTTAAGTTTCTCTTGTTTCCCCCAATGGGCTGACCAAGAGAATCCATTCAATTTCTCCATACATGAAAAACGGCATGGATGGAGGAATCTTCACTATATTGTATTCTGACAGCTGCAACACTAATCCTGGAGCTGTGACTTCATCAGTTTGGATGTAGTCACTATTCGACCAACAATTTTCCAGCTTTCTCCCCCCTTTTGTTGAGCTGGGTGTTGCTGAGACTTGAGCTGTGTATGGGCAACATGGACATTAGTTGAAGAATTCCTCATGCACACTGGGCACTTAGCACTTGGCATTTAACTATGGCATTTAGGTGTAGGCAGAAGGTAGCCGCTACATCTTAGGCCCTATACACACTATTAGATTTTCTGCAGATTTTTGTCTTCAGATTTACCAAACCATGTAGTGCGAGGGCCTGCCTGATTGCATACAAATTGAAACTCTTAGGCGGCGTACACACGACCGAGGTTCTCGCTGGAAACCAGCGAGAACCTCGCTGGAAGCTGCATTCCAGGAGGACCTCGGCCGTGTGTATTGGTCCCGTCGGGAAGCCCGTCGAGCAGAAATCTCTCTATTTGCTTGACGGCCCGCCTGGAGACTGGTTGCCATTTCCGAACGGGCGGGTCGCTGATTTCGACGGCCGGCAGAGAACCTCGACGGGCGGAACGATGTGTTCTGCCCGTCGAGGTTCTCTGCCGTGTGCACACGGCCTTAAGGCTTGACCTCCATATTACATGGTATTGGTAAATCTGAAGACAAAAATCTACAGAAAACCTGATAGGGTCTAAGGATTGGTAAGCTGGTTTGGGATTGCTTTAGGGCAATCCTGTGACCCACAAGGAAAACAAGGCCACAAAAAGCTTTGGCCATACTTCTTTTAAGTGATTCTCCGTTCACAGTTTAATGTCACAATTTCTAAGAGTATCATTACCTTAGGGAAGGTACAGTTTTGGGTGGGGTAAGTTTAAACATATTTCTTGCCGTATTTTTCCCAGGTGTGGTTCAGGCTTTTTTTAAAGCACCAAAACGCTAGCTATAAAAACAAACCGTGAAGGTCATACTAAAACCTTTGTTTTAAAAATCGTTGTGTAGTCTTTTTTTTTTTTTTTTTTCTGCCTAAACAAGTAGTACACGGGTCTCCTTGATTTTAGTGGGACTCCGGACAAACTAATATTTATTATTTGAGAGTGTGCGAAATGGTTACAACTTTATTTATTTTGTTCAATTTGTTGTATTGGGCCTTCATTGCAGAGATTCTCTTGGGGCCACTTAGTTCTTTGCCTCTAATGCTGCTTAGTCAAATATTTTGAGTGAGCTGAATTACAATGATACAGACTTAGCCATGTCTGCAGTTGTGTGCTCTGGCGGCCATGTTGGTGGAGAGCAAGTTCAGATTTAGCTCAGGTCCTTCCAATTTACATTCTCTGATTTTTGTATGTCTTGGTTGTCCTTTTATCCAGGAGTAGGCCATTGATGGCGAACCTTGGCACCCCAGATGTTTTGGAACTACATTTCCCATGGTGCTCGTGCACTCTGCAGTGTAGTTGGGCATCATGGGAAATGCAGTCCATCACTGCTGTAGGCCATCATCTGTTTTTGTTTAGAAAGCCAAAAACAAAGAACCAGACTGTACAGGCCAGACAAGGAGTTCTTAAGATAAAAATTAAAATGTTTTATTTTACATGATTAAAAGGCAAAAACAGTTCATAAAACCATGATTATATGATGCTGGATTGATTAAACTGTTCATAGAACATTGACATTGCTCTTGTTTGATAAAGCCAGTAAAGAAAAATCCTGATGTGTCAATGTGTTTTTCCAAACGTTATGCTTCATCAGGACGCATGAGTATAGTACAGTAATGCTCTCAGCATTGTATATAGCCTCCTGGACGGGCACTGGAGCAAACCGGGAGGACAAAATCTCAGTAGCGCACCTAAATTGTAAATCTCTAAGTCACCAGTTGTCAAAAATGTTTCAGATATAAACACCGCTCCTCCTTAGTATCTATCCAAGCCCTAGAAAAGGAGCACCATATGGCTGCAATCACAGAAGACTTCTGTTGCATGTAGGGCACAGGTATCAAACACAAGGCCCGCGGGCCGATCCGGCTCTCCAGGCCATTTCATGTGGCCCTCGCACCTCTACTGCAGCTGCAGGAGAGCTCCAGCCCTCCTCTGGTCCTCCCCAGACCCTTACTTTCTGCTTTCAAGCAATGCATCCATCTTCTTCCCAGCAGCAGCATAAGGTAAGGGGGGTGCACTGTGATGTAAAGAAAGGTGGGGGACTCAACTTCTGACGGTGGGGTGGCTCTTGACATCTAATGTAAGGGGGAGGGGATGCGCTCCCCTCCCCTTACATCTAATCTTACATATACAACCGGCATTTTTGAGTGCAATCATAATGCTGATGCGGCCCACAATGAAATCGGGTTTGACACCCTGATGTAGGGTATCCAAAATTAGGGGATTGTATCCACCCACTATTATTCCAAATTAAGGAGAGATTCCAATTCCCGCCTGTCCCGGTGTAGGGATCCATTACTGTACTATACTCATGCATCCTAATGAAGCATAACTTTGGCGAAATGTTGACACATGAGGATTTCTCTTTACTGGCTGTATCAAGTAAGAGCAATATCAATATTCCATGCACAGTTTATTTAATCCAGCATCATATAGTCATGGTTTTAGGAAGTTTTTTTTTGCCTTTTTTTTAAATTGTGTGTAATAAAAATTAGACATTTTATCTGAAGACCTCCTTGTCTGGCTTGTACAGTCCGATTCTTGGTTTTTGGACTCCGTTAAAGAGATTTCCTCCCTCTAAAACTGGTCATAGATGGATCAAAATTTGGCTGGTTAGGTAGGAACTGGCCACATTTTGATCCATGTGTTGCCATTCCTGTTTGCCAGAAGTTGCCAGAAGTTGATTGTTAGATTCTTCAATCTACCTTACCTGTGTGGATGGAGAAATCAATTCAAATTTTTTTTTTTTTTTTTTTTAGCCCGATGGTTGAACAAATAATTATATTTCTATGGCAAGCTTTACTGTCCTGGTAATAACCGCTTTCCCACACAGGAATTGAGAGAAAATCTGCCCCAGTGACATAGGCAGCAATAAAATGCTGACACGGAGCCCTCCATTACTCTACTAACAAAATGAAAAGCATTTTTATTTCTGTCTGGGTTGCTCTTGGAGATGTTCCCTTACTTCCACAATGCATGGCGAACATGCATTACATACATAATGTGGTTTCATTATTTGTTTCAGGTACTTGTATAGAGCAGTAAATTTACACAGCGCTAAATATATTGTACAGTTCCTGCCCTGAACAAGCTTACAATCTAAGGTCCCTAATGCTGGCTACAGTATATACACTATACGCAAAAATCGGGCGAAATTCGGTAGTTCAGACAGTTTGTTTTTCGAACAGTTAATGGGCACAAAATCGATAATCGTTGGGACATTTTTGAGCCGAAAAAACAAAGGTTAAGTTTGGAAATTTTCTGCCTAACGATAAATTGAAAGGTTAATGTGTTTCCCGTCTGAACTTTCTGCACTGGGTATATGTAAAAAAATATATATATATATTTTATTTATGTCCACTGAACGATTTATTGGTCATTACATGATGGCACTGTCGTTTGCGCTCACGGCCGAACGTTCGTTTGGACGATTTTTCGTTTAATGTATGGCCAGCATAACTCCCATTCACACATACTGTAGCATATGCTGGGGCCAATTTAGACCCGATCCAATTAACCTACTAGCATGTCTTTGGAGTGTGGGAGGAAACGTATGCAGGCACAGGGAGAACATGCAAACTCCAGGCATGTAGTGTTGTGTTTTGGAATTTGAACCAGTGACTCTGTCTGCTAGGCGAAAAGTGCTACCCACCACACCACTGTGCCGCTCACATTCATTTTGAATAGCAATGCAATGCACTAAGGCAATGCGTATGTGGTTGCATTGTGCCTTCAATGCATGGCAACCGTTTTGTGATATTTGGTGCTT
The DNA here is from genome assembly GCA_029574335.1 of Rana kukunoris. NCBI lineage: Eukaryota > Metazoa > Chordata > Amphibia > Anura > Ranidae > Rana > Rana kukunoris. The sequence goes on from CM056049.1 coordinate 131,721,757, forward strand.
GGTCCCTACACATGAAACAACCATGCCAGTTTTTAGAAGCTGGAAAATATAGTGCATGCGAAACCTTGTGTTATAACGTGATGATTGAGATATGACGACATTCGTGAAAGCTATGGTATCTCTGCGTTTAGCATATGCGGCCTACTAACTTTAGGAGGCAGATAGCGAATTGTAACTGATACATATGAGTAAGTGCAGTCATACTAACTACAGCATTTCTTGCCACTGATTTTATGACCACAGTGCAATCAGGTTTTCCTCCTAGACAATGTAATCAAGAGGGTTTCCCGTTGATATCCACACTGATATGTTGATGCTGTGTACACGCGATCGGACATTCCGACAGCAAAACCGTGGATTTTCTTTCCAACTGAATGTTGGCTCAAACTTGTGTTGCATACACACTGTCACACAAATGTTGTTGGAAATTCCGACCGTCAAGAGCGCGATGACGTACAACACTACAACGAGCCGAAAAAATTGAAGTTCAATGATTCCGAGCATGCGTGGATTTCTTTCTCGTACATCACAGGACACAGAGCGGCATATTCATTACTATATGGGTTATATGGAGTACCTTCAGGTGTGGACACTGGCAATCTCAAACAAACAGGAAGTCCCTCCCTATATAACCCCCTCCCCTAGAGGGAGTCCCTCAGTTTTTTCGCCAGTGTCTTAGGTGTTGGTCACGGAATAGCTTTGCTCCACATCCTTGGGATTAAGGGCGGGCTAACCGGATCTGTCCAAGGAGCCTCAGTGCCAAAGTGGACAGTACCCGGGCCCCAAACCGTGGGGTTTTGCCTATAATGCTCCTCTTTGGAGGGCTGGACCCTGGGCCCAGGACTTGGAGTTTGTAAAGACCATAAGTTCCTGTTTGCCAGGGTGCTATATAGGTCCAGGACAGTGGGTACCTTCATAGGACCCCAGGGCCTGAAGGTCTACTACGCTACCCACGGAGATGGGAGAAGATTGGACCGTTTTGCAAAACGTCCTGCGGCATGGAGCAGGTAAGAGGGGAGCCTGCGGGACTTGGTTCGACAGCAGGCTCTCCAGGGGAGATCTTAAGGGGGGTAGCCTGAGTATGCTCTGCATTGGCACCATGGTCTGATAGACAGGATGCCCTGAAATGTTTCCCCCCATAACTTGATCCCCCTACCTATCTATGTATGTTTGCTAGCTACCTGCTGCTCGCTGGTTGAAGATCTTTTAAAAAAAAAAAAAGATCTGTCTCTAGGCTAAAGGAACTCCTTAGGGGCCTGTGTTAGCCTTACCTTGCCGGGATTCAAATCTGCCGCCTGATGCGTCCTCCAACCTGCATTCCTGGGCTCCAGAGTGCGTCTCCTCCTGGGCTCTCCTCCCCCGACAGTCGCGCGCGCGCATGCATATAGAAAATTTTCGCGCCGTTCGGGAGGGGGGGGGGGAGGCGGGGAGTGTGACTGCAGTGTAGAGTGGGCGTGCCTTTAATTGCTGTTATACACAGCAGGCGCGTTCTTAGCTCAGTTCAGAGCTGAGCTGGAGAGAGAGGACGTAGAGCTGGCGGCACAGTGACTCCCGGTGGCGAGAAGGGGTACTACATGCTGGAGTCAGCTCCAATACTTTTGTTAAGCCAAAATCCCCTTGGCAACAGGTTGAATGCTGGCAAACATGTTGGGGGTGGGGCTGTATGTGGTGAATAATATATAAAAGAAAACATACTGAGCCCCACCGGTTTTGGGGCATTAGTGATCCTATTGTCCCCTAAACCTTATTTTTTTGTACTCCTGGCTATAACAGTCTGTTGTTGTAAGCGGAGTCCTTCGGTTTTGTATTATGGCTTCCAAGGGTTCAGGATCAAAACACAAAAAAATAAATAAATAAAAAAATAAATAAAAAAAATAAAGAGAAATCCTCCTCTGGTTCTGATAATATGCCAATACTTTCCCCACAGGTTATTCCTATAGGGGTCACCCTGGATAAGCCATTAAGGGGGTCTGGTGCTGAGGCTGGCCCAGGTCGGCCCAACCCTGTGTTATCACAGAGGAGATGCTAGCCGTCACCCTAGGGGGGCTAGAGAAAAGAGGTTAACAGCTATGATCGCTGGCTCTTTTTCTGGCAAGAAGCGGACTAGATCCCCATCGCCAAAAGGGACAGAACCTAGAGGATCTACCACTGTAGAATCGTTTTCAGCCTCCCAGGCGGAGAGTCTGTGGGTCCAGTCTTTGACAGACATGGTCCGCTTGGCATTCAATTTGCCATTTCCAGAGCCTCAGGTTCCTGCGGTATCCTCTTTGGGTTCTTTTAAAAGCGCCTTTAAGCAACGCAGCTTTTCTGGCCCATCCTCTGTTAGAGGAATTGTTTTTTCCATGATTGGGACGACCGGACAGAATTTTTTCTGCCGCCTAAAGCTGACGAGAGGGTAGTCTTTATGCACGTCTGCCAGGAAATATTTGTGCTTGCAGGCACTCTTTCCCTGACCAAGTGCTCTTTAAAAGGGGCCCGGATGGCTCAGTTGGTAGAGCATCGGACTTTTGATCTGAGGGTCCAGGGTTCAGGTCCCGGTTCGGGCACTGCTTTTCAACTACCCGTGAGGTCCTTGAGGCCGCATCTCCCGGAAAGCGCCCGATCTCGTCTGATCTCGGAGGCTAAGCAGGGTAGGGCCTGGTTAGTGCCTGGATGGGAGACCACCTGGAAGGTTTTCTGTTGTTTACCCTATGGAAAAGACATTTTTCTAAAGAAAGGGGGCGCTCCCAACGGTGGACGCAGCCATCTCATGGGTGAATAAATCATTAACTGGCCTAAGGGGAAACATACAAATGTTTAAGGTCCCGGTCGATAAACGTTTAGAGACACTTTTTCCAGCATCCCTGGCTACAGCCAGCAGTGGCTACAATTGGAGTTTTTTTTTCAGGCATTAAGGAACCAGACAAAACAGAGGCTTAGACATCCCTGCCCGATAGGCAGAGGAGTTATTGGATATTCCCAGAGCTCTGTGCTTTGCGGTAGAGGCTATAAAAAGACTCCATCCAGCAGGCGTCTCGTCACTATTTTTAGTGCATATGAGAAGGCTCTTTTGGTTGAAGAACTGGGCGGCCGAGCCCCATGTAAAAGACTGCTGGCAGGTTTGCCCTTCCATGGAAAGATCTGGATAAATACATTCAGACTGTTTCAGGTGGCAAAAGTACCCTTTTACCAGTCAAAGTTCCGGGGTCCTGCGTTTAAAAGGGCAGCTCCCCCCGGTTCCAGGGCCCTCAAATTTCAGGCAGTACGGTCCTCCTGCGCGATCAAACTTTTAACAATGGATCGCAAGGACAGGCCTCTGGGGATCGGTCCCCGACAGAGGGGGTCCGATCATCTGTGGCCGCAGGCTACAGATTAGAATTTCTAAAATTTCCTCCACAAGGAAGGCCTCAATGCGGGCAGCATTGGATCACCTGCTTTACCAGGGCATAATGGTAGAGGTACCAGCCCAAGAACAGGGGCTAGGTTTCTATTCCAATCTGTTTGTCATACCAAGGCTCATCGGCAATGTCAGACCAATTTTGGACCTAAAAGGTTTAAATGCTTACCTAAGGGTTCGCTCTTTCCGGATAGAATCCGTTTGGCCAGCAGCCGCCACACTCCAGAAGGATCGGGCTTCTATAGACATAAAGGAGGGTTACCTTCATGTACCAGGTCTTTCAGCCACATCAAATATTTTTTGTTTTTACGCTTCGCAGTGATACAGCGTCACTTCCAATTTGTGGCGCCCCCCTTCGGGCTGGCTACGGCCCCCAGGTATTCACGAAGGTCCTAGCTCCTATTCTAGTCAGTCCAAAGGATCCAAGGGATCTCGGTCCTAGCATACCTGGACGACCTCTTAATCATAAGATCACTCGCTTCCTTGGTGGAATGCGTAGTAGCCCTCATGGTTCAGTACCTCGAGAGGTTCGGCTGAGTCCTAAACCGGGGAAAGATCAGCATTTCAACCTACAAAGCAGTTGGAATATCTCGGCACGAGATTAGACACAGAACAGAAGATGGATGTTCCTGCCCCTGGTAAAGGTCGAGGCTATCAAGAGATTGATTCAGTTGGTTCTAAGCAAAAAAAGAGCCAACTATTCGCCTATGTATGCGATGGCCATGTTCGAGGCAATACCACACGCTTCCACGCTCGTGTCCTACAGGCAGCAATTCTAGCAGCTTGGTTCTGCCCAGTGGTCTGGAAGGCTGGAGAGCGGTCTTGAACAAGTTCACTCGCCAAGGAACTTGGGCAGAGGCGGAGAGGCAGCTGCCCATCAAGGTCTGGGAGTTCTGAGCGGCTCAGCTAGCCCTCCTGGCATAGACATCCAGATTACAGGGGTCCTCGGTGAGAAGTCATTCAGACAAGGCCACAGCGGTGGCATATAGGTGAACCACCAAGGGGGAACCAAGAGTCAAGCCACTCAGAGTGAGAGGAGCTTGGTTTTTCGGTGGGCAGAGGTTTATGTACCCTGCATATCGGCGACATTCATTCCCGAGGTGGACAACCTGCAGGCGTACTTCCTAAGTCGCCAAACCCTGTCGCCGGGGGAGTGGTCTCTGCATCCACAAGTTTTTTCAGACAATCTGCCAGAAGTGGGGAGTGCCAGACGTGGAGGTCATGGCATCAGGATTCAACAAGAAGCTAGACAGGTTCATGTCTCGAACGAGGGACCCTATGGCCTGCGGAACCGATGTGTTGGTTTGCCCTTGGCATCAATCATAACTTCTATATGCATTTCCCCCACTGCAGTTACTACCCCGCCTGCGGCGCAGGATCATACCACAGGCTGGTTATCCTGGTAGCCCCAGCTTGGTACCGGAGGGCATGGTACTCACTAGTCCTGAAATTGGCAGCGGGAGGCCCTTGGACTCTTCCTCTAGGGCCAGACCTACTCTCACAAGGCCCGATCCTCCACCCTGCATTACGGCGTCTAAATTTGACGGCCTGGCGGCTGAATCCCTGATTCTCGGGGGTAGAGGTCTGTCTAGGCAGGTAATCCCTACCCTCATTGAGGCTAGAAAGCCGGCCTCCAGGGTAATTTTGTTACAGGGTTTGGAGGGCCTACGTAGGCTGGTGTGAGGCTAAGAGATGGGTTTCCCGCAAGTATACCATTGATAGAGTATTACGTTTCCTCCAGCTAGGAGTGGATAAAGGCCTGGCATTAAGCACGATCTAGGGACAGATTTCAGCCTTATCAGTGTGATTTCAGAGGCCGCTGGCCGCCCACTCGCTGGTTAAGATCTTCGTACAGGGAGTCTTACGTGTTAATCCTCCGGTCAAATCACCACTTTGTCCATGGGACTTAAATCTTGTTCTGTCAACTCTACAGAAACAACCCCTTGAGCCGTTGGCTGAGGTACCTTGGTTTTACTGACTAGAAAGTCGGTATTTCTGATCACCATAGTTTCGGCCAGGAGAGTATCGGAATTGGCAGCCTTATCTTGTAAGGAACCATATCTCATTTTACATAAGGATAGGGCGGGGTTCCGTCCTCATTCTTCCTTTCTACCAAAGGTTATATCCAGTTTCCACCTGAACCAGGATGTGGTACTTCCATCCTTCTTCCAAAACCCACCTCTAGAAAGGAGGGGTTGCTGCATACGTTGGATATTGTCAGGGCCATAAAGGCCTATCTTAAAGCTACAGAGAAGGTTCGGAAAACAGATGTGGTGTTCGTTTTACCGGAAGGGCCCAAGATGGGTCAGGCAGCTGCTTGATCCACCATCGCAAGATGGATTAAACAATTAATCGTTCAGGCCTGCGGTTTGAAGAGGTTGCCTCCTCCTTTGTCGGCAAAGGCCCGATCTACCAGGGCCATGGGCACCTCCTGGGCAGCACATCATCATCAGATCTCTATGGCTCGAATATGCAAGGCAGCAACGTGGTCGTCAGTCCACATGTTTACAAAATTTTATCAAATGGACGTAAGAAGGAATGCGGATACAGCCTTTGGGCAGTAAGTACTACAGGCCGCGATTCAAGCTCCTCAGGATCTGAGGGGGCTCCCTTGATTTGATTTGAGATTTACATTTCTCGTTTAAGTTGGATTTACTAGTATTTGAGTATACCTCTAAATTAAATCCTTCTTTGGAAGATGTCTCCCTCCCCTCATTAAAGCATTGCTTTCGGACATCCCATATAGTAATGAATATGCCGCTCTGTGTCCCGTGATGTACGAGAAAGAAAAAGGGATTTTTAAATACAGCTTACCTGTAAAATCCTTTTCTTGGAGTACATCACGGGACACAGAGCTCCCACCCCTCTTTTTGGGAACATTTTGGGAGGCATACTGCTTGCTACAAAACTGAGGGACTCCCTCTAGGGGAGGGGGTTATATAGGGAGGGACTTCCTGTTTGTTTGAGATTGCCAGTGTCCACACCTGAAGGTACTCCATATAACCCATATAGTAATGAATATGCCGCTCTGTGTCCCGTGATGTACTCCAAGAAAAGGATTTTACAGGTAAACTGTATTTAAAAATCCCTTTTTTTGTGCGTTGGAATTGCATACAGACGATCAGAATTTCCGACAAGAACTGTCGGAGAAATTGAGTGCCAGCTCTCATACATTTGTTGTCAGAAATTCCGACGGCAAATGTCCGATGGAGCCTACACAAGGTCGGAATATCCGACCAAAAGCTCACTTCGAACATTTGTGGTCGGAAATTCCGATCGTGTGTACGCAGCATCATTGTCAGCTCTATGTGGAACCATTTTTTACAAGTGATTTGTTCTCGTGTGACATCGATCTTTTTAGATGGTCACTCTTATGAGTTGGCTGTATTCAGGCTAAAGTGGGTTGTCTGGATTTCCAGTCATACGTTTTTGAAATGATAAACTAGAGTTACCTCTCTGCATGCATATCATTCGAGGGAATATCCCCTTTTAGAACATGGTCACTGGAAGGTGTCCCCATTGGAAGATTTTCTCTCCCCTCCTTATCTGGTGTCGGCTATGATATTCTGGATTTCCCCTCAATTTGGAGTCGGAGCAGACTCTGCTTTCTTCTTTTACCTAGGTGTTGCTCAGGTCAGTGAAAGTAAAATATTCTGTGGACTGGGTTCCAGTCTTTGGCACGTTTTTTTTTCATCTTTTACATTTCTTTTTTTGTTTACCCTTTTCTCATTTTGTGTGTGTTTGTTTGTTTTGTTTTTTAATGTTTTTTGTTTTTTTCTTCCTTTCATTTGATATTTTAGTGGATTGTGGTGAAATATCATTTTGGACAAAAGGTAATTTTTTAAGGAGGCTGTAGGAGGGACATATGATTTATAAAAGGGCCGGTATGGCAGTGATCTTTAGCTCCCTCATTTATAAAGCCTTGTACACACAGTTTGATTGTTGTACGTCTGATTTTTGTCAAAGGCACATGTGCAGGATTTTGTCTAGCATGCCAACTATCTGCAAACTGTTGGTTCTACAAACACGAACGTAGTGGTAGAGGTTTGAGCGTTGATTCACACTTTTTTTTGTTAAAGCAGGATTCCACCTGTGATTTAAAAAAAAAAGTCAGCAACTACTAACACTGTAGCTGCTGACTTTTAATAAGGACACTTACCTGTCGGACCCCCAACGGCGATCGCTCGGTCCTGGCGCCTCCATCCTCACTAAGGGAAACAGGCAGTGAAGCCCTACGACTTCACTGCCCGTTTCCTACTGCGCATGCACGACTTGTGCGATGCTTTGTGAATGGGCGGCTGCCTCCTGGAATACACACAGTTCCCAGAAGGCAGTGCACCCCATTCACCAGAAAACACCGCACGGAGGACGAGGAAGAAGATCCACTGTGGTGGAGGAAGAGGCAGAAGAGCTAGTGCCGCATAGCAACCGCCTTTTCTAATGAGTATAACAAAAATATAAAAAAATCTATTTTTTTTCTTATATTTTTGATTTTCGGGGGAAAATTGTTTTATTTATTTTTTAATATTAACATTTATTTACTACAGATGCGTTTACAAACGTGAACTGGTGTGCTTGTGTTAAATGCACATAAAAGCACTGCAATGGTGTAAACTAGGTTAATTTCTCTTGCATATGCATTCATATTGCGTTTGACTGTATCTGGTGTTAACGAGTCCTAAAACTCTTATTTAGAAATCGGGGAGATTTGGCAACTGCGTGCAACTCGGCTGCCAATAACGTGTATAATTATATGACTTTGGGAGCAGATAGAATAAGCTGCATAATTATCTGGAGCCAGGCATAGAGGAGCGTAAAGCCCCCCTGTTTTGCAGCTTCCTTCTAAGGCCCCTTTCACACTTGTGTGACTTGTTCTGCGATTGAAAAGTCACATGACAAGTCGTTCCCATGATTTGCCATGAGTAACGTTCGTATCAGTGTGACTTTATGTTGCAGCAACTTCAAAGTAGTCCCTACACTACTTTGGTCAGACTTTGATGCAACTTGAGGTCCAGAGACCTTGAGATTACACAGGCGTTGCATTGAAATCGCAGCAAAATCGTGCGACTTTCAGATCCCACAAGTGTGAAAGGGAAAGGAAACATAAAAGGTTCCAAACGGCTGATTTTACTCTGATTATTTCAGAAAAAGTAATTCCTGCCTTCCCACAACACTACAATCTTGCCCAGTATGTAATCGATTTTCTCTGTAGTGATAGGCCTGCCTAATCTGTCTTTCATTGCCTGGGTTTTGTAGACATGACAGCTGACATTAGTGTAGAAACACAGAAGAAAGCTGTTAATTTTGGCATGGGTGTGTCTCCAGTCCTTGCACCTCCTCCCATGCAATCCAAACGGCATGAGTCAGTCAACTATTGTGTCAGTTGTTAAGCAACCATGTAATATTTTGTATCAAGATATATCACAGAAATAGAAAATAATAAGCTCAGCAATAGGTATGTCTTGTGTTGTTTTTGCTCTTCTCACATGTCATTATTTGTCAATGTGCTGCACAGCTGCACTAAACACAGCTGACATCCCGTCCATTAACCACTTAAGCCCCGAGCCTGTTTTTCAGATTCGGTGTTTACGAGACTAAAACATTTTTTTTTTTTTTTGCTATAAAATTTACTTAAAACCCCCAAACATTATATATTTTTTTTCTAACACCCTAGAGAATAAAATGGCAGTCATTGCAATACTTTTTGTCACACCGTATTTGCGCAGCGGTCTTACAAGCGCACTTTTTTTGGAAAAAATTCTCTTTTTTAAATTAAAAAATAAGACAAAAATAAATTTAGCCCAATTTTTTTACATATTGTGAAAGATAATGTTACGCCGAGTAAAATGATACCCAACATGTCACGCTTAAAAAATTGCACCCGCTCGTGTCATGGCGTCAAACTTTTACCCTTAAAAATCTCGATAGGCGACGTTTAAAAAATTCTACAGGTTGCATTTTTTGAGATACAGAGGAGGTCTAGGGCTAGAATTATTGCTCACGGTCTAACAATTGCGGCGATACCTCACTTGTGTGGTTTGAACACCGTTTTCATATGCGGGCGCTACTTGCGTATGCGTTCGCTTCTGCGTGCGAGCTCGTCGGGACGGGGCGATTTAAAAAAAAAATTTTTTTTTTTTGTTTTCGTATTTATTTTTATTTATTTTACCAATTTTTAACACTAAAATAAAAAAATTATCACTTTTATTCCTATTACAAGGAATGTAAACATCCCTTGTAATAGAAAAAAGCATGACAGATCCTCTTAAGTATGAGATCTGGGGTCAAAAAGACCTCAGATCTCATATTTAGGCTTAAATGCAAAAAACAAAACAAAAAACAAAATGTAAAATGTCATTTTTCAAATGACATAAAAAAAAAATGTCTCTTTAACCACTTAAGACCCGGACCAATATGCTGCCAAATGACCAAAGGGGTTTTTGCGATTCGGCACTGCGTCGCTTTAACAGACAATTGCGCGGTCGTGCAACGTGGTTCCCAAACAAAATTCACGTCCTTTTCTTCCCACAAATAGAGCTTTCTTTTGGTGGTATTTGATCGCCTCTGCGATTTTTATTTTTTGCTCTATATACAAAAATAGAGCGACATTTTTGAAAAAAATATCAATATTTTTTACTTTTTTTGTTATAAGAAAAATCAATAAACTAAATTTTAGTCAAACATTTAGGCCAAAATGTATTTAGCCACATGTCTTTAGTAAAAAAAAAAATTAGCTACCTAGCGGGAACAGCGACACTAATACAGCGATCAGAAAAATGATCGCTTAGTGACGCTGGCAATAGGGAGTGAAAGGGTTAACTAGGGCAGTGATCAAGGGGTTAAAACTTTATTAGGGGGGGTACAGGGCTACCCTGAACCCAACACTAACTGACTTTCACACTGCCTGTCACACTGACACTAAATACAGTAATCATACATGTATGATTACTGCATTCAGTGACACTGTGACAGGGGGGAGGGGGGGCGATCGCGGGGGTTAAATTTGTTTATGTGAAGTGTTAGTGTAGTGTAGTGTTAGTGCAGACTTACTGTGTTGTGATCTCTCCTCAGCGGTGGTTGAAAAAACCGCCGAGGGAGAGATCACGTCGCTTCCTCCTTCCTGTGTTTACACAGGAGGAGGAAGTGACAGGGCGGGCGCGCGCATTGGCTGAGAGCGATCCGGAGGGGGCGGACAAAAACGAATAGCCGCCCCCTCTTGTCGGATCGCTCCTGCAGCTGCGCGGACCGCCGCATGTACGGGGGGGGGTCCCCCCCAAGGCACCAACGTATATATACATTGATGTGCCTGTCGGTGCCATTCTGCTGACATAAATGTACATGCGGCGGTCCTTAAGTGGTTAAGACGCTGGGCGGGACTGACGTTTTGACGTCACTTCCGCCCAGCAGAGCTACGGGGACGGATGAGGGAAATTTTTCCTTCACTCGCATCCCCACTGAGCACGGGAGAGGACCCGATCGCCTCCGCCGCTACCGACGGCTCCGGTAAGCGGCGGAGGGTGCGGATGCGCAGCGGGAGGGAGACCACCATTATCGTTTGACTGACCGCCCACTAAATAGATGGATATCTCAGTTGTGGCAGCAGCTGCTGCCGTTACCAAGATATCCATCTTTAAAGTGCCGACGTAGAACGACGGTGGGCAGTCGGCAAGTGGATAAAGTGTATGTAAACTTAACTTAATATGTTGCTGTACATACAGTATCTCACAAAAGTGAGTACACTCCTCAGTTTTGTGAAAATGTATTATATCTTTTCATGTGACAACACTGAAGAAATTACACTTTGCTACAATATATGTATGTATGTATGTATCATGTTGGAATACTGACCTGCGGCCCAGTCTCCGAAGGGAGGGGACCATCCTCTGCTTCAGATTCCCACAGTACATGTTGGTATTCATGGTTCCCTTAATGAACTGTAGCTCCAGAGTGCTGGCAGCACTCATGCAGCCCCAGACTATGGCACTCCCACCACTATGCTTGACTGTAGGCAAGACACACTTGTTTTTGTACTCCTTACTCACCTGGTTGCGCCACACACGCTTGACACCATCTGAACCAAATCGGTTTATCTTGGTCTCATCAGACCACAGGACATGGTTCCAGTAATCCATATCCTTAGTCTGCTTGTCTTCAGAAAACTGTTTGCAGGCTTTCTTGTGCATCATCTTTAGAAGAAGCTTCCTTCTGGGATGACAGCCATGCAGACCAAATTGATGCAGTGTGGGTATGGTCTGGCTACTGACAGGCTGACACCGCCACCACCCCTTTAACCTCTGCAGCAACCGTACACCTATTTCCCAAAGACAACCTCTGAATAGGACACTGAGCTCGTGCACTCAACTTCTTTGGTTGACCATGGTGAGGCCTGTTCTAAGTGGAACCTGTTCCGTTAAATGGCTGTATGGTCTTGGCCACTGTGCTGCAGCTCAGTTTCAGGGTCTTCTTATAGCCTAGGCCAGGGGTCTTCAAACTACGGCCCTCCAGTTGTTCAGGAACTACAATTCCCATCATGCCTAGTCATGTCGGTGAATGTCAGAGTTTTACATTGGCTCATGGGATGTGTAGTTTCGCAACAGCTGGAGGGCCGTAGTTTGAAGATCCCTGGCCTATGCCATATTTTTGTAGAGCAACAATTCTTTTTTTCAGATCTTTAGAGAGTTTTTTCCATGAGGTGCCATGTTGAACTTCCAGTGACCAGTATGAGAGAATGAGAGCCATAACACCAAATTGAACATGCTACTCCCCATTCACACCTGAGACTTTGTAACACTGAGTCACATCACACCAAGGAGGGAATATGGCTAACTGGGCCCAATTTGGACATTTTCACTTAGGGGTGTACTCACTTTTGTTGCCAGCGGTTTAGACATTAATGGCTGTGGGTTGAGGAGTTATTTTTACAAGCTACAAGCTTTGTATTCACAACATACATACATACATTGTAGCAAAGTGTAATTTCTTCAGTGTTATCACATGAAAATATATATAATTACAAACATGTGAGAGTAACCTTAATAATGCCATGGACTTTTTTCATCGGAACTTCTGATCGTGTGTGGACCCCATCAGACTTTTTTTCGTCGGTGTTTAGAAATAGAACATGTTTTATTTTTTTTCCGATGGGGGGGGGGACGGGGGAATTATAGGAAATTCCTATCGTCTGTGTGCAACTCTGACGGAGAAAAAAGCCATGCATGCTCAGAATCAAGTTGACGCATGCTCGGAGGCATTGAACTTCATTTGTCTCGGCTCGTCGTAGTGTTTTACGTCACCGTGTTTTGAAAAATCGGAATTTGGTCTGACGGTGTGTATGCAAGACAGCTTGAATGGAATTCCGACGAAAAATTCCATCGGATTTTAGGCCATCAGTAAATCCAATCATGTGTACGGGGCATACAATTCTTTCTATATTCAAATGAATTGCCTTCAGTCCAGACACTCCCTTTTCCAAAGTGAGAACTCCTGGGACAGGGGAACCACCTAAAGACTATCTGACACCCATTGCAGCGCAGCTGAGCATGTAGCAATGCATTGATGTGCATTGTGGTGCAGCACCCTGCCAAACATGATGTATTGGTTGCCCCCCTCTGCAATTCCATCATTGACTACAGGGGAAGCTAGCACAGCACAAAAGGCTGCACATAAAAGTTATGTAAATGTTAAATATTTTTCTCTTGTTATAATTTTTTTTTCAATTTTTTATATTTTAGTTTCTGTACAGGTTTGGGTTAGTTTTACATACATAATTGTCAATCTTAATAGTATCATTGTGCTGACTTGTATCCATAAGACTGAAGCAGCAAGGCTTTAAGCAAGGCCCCAATAGTCTTAGCAGTTTCAGTATTAATGCATTGCTGATGGATAGATTTAAAAAAAAAAAAAATGTTTTATGAAAACCTGTGAAAGAAAAAAAAAATGTCCAACACTGTTCCTGAACCATCACAATATTTCTGTGAGGGTAAGCATGTCACCTGCCTCCCCACTATGAGGAGTTTCTGTATTATCCACAGTACTAGGTGATGAGTTTGTGGGGGGTGGTGATTGGGACTGAATTTCTGCTCATAGTACATGATTTTCCCATGAAATATGTATATTTTTATTTATAATAAAGTGCAAAAGATTTTGTTTAGTCAGCCTGACTTAAAAAAATATAAATAAAAATTGTTCGGTGGAAGCCTAACACAGCAAGCATGTGTACATTCCCTCTAGGCAAATACATGAGCTGCTGAATGTACCTAAATACAGGGTGGGTATGCTGCTTGGCTAGAAATTGTTGTGCAAGCTTACACTATCTGCATTACTACTATTTAAAGATGAACTCAAGAAAACCTAAAAGATTTCCTTGCAATGGGGCGAAACCTGTACTGCAAGGTTTAAATGCTCATTTATGTCTAAGGGATTTGGGAAAACGCATTGAGTCTGTATTTACACAAGAACAGAGAGCTGAGGGAGAGCTTTAGGCCGCATGCACACGGGATGCTGGTACAAACTCTGGTAAACACACATTTTTAAAGGCTAAAACGTTTAAAAACGCCTGTTTTGCCGCAAATTTTGCAGCGCTTTACCACGTTTGCATTTATAAGCGTTTAGTTAAACAGCCCCTGGAAGAAGTCAGAGATTTGACGAAACGGCGTAGGGAGGAGCGGCGTGCTGACGTGACCACTGTTTACCTCACTGCTATCCGGAAGGACGCGCGGTTCGTGAGAGCCGGCCGGCTTCAGCAACAATACACACACTTTTTTATTCTTAAGCATATGCGTGCAACTTATCTTTTTATACAATAAGATTATTTGACGTTATTACACTATATCGGCATCTTTCCTATTTTTGGATCATCTTGAATGGGAGTTTTGATTGAGTGAACTATGGTGGAACGCACAGACGAATAACACACAGGAAGTTCCAGGAAACTATATGCAGGGCTGCTAGCCACACGCGCTGGAGGTTTCATCTATCCTGCTCTTTGGCACGGTTTCCTTCGGATCTGTTTGGCACTGTCTTATAGGAATTATTGGACTTTCACTGGAATCTGACTTTCTATGGACTAGCGTTACAAACTTATATTATGAGATTAAGACCCCTTTCACACTGAAGCGTTTTTACAGCGTTTTAGCGTTAAAAATAGCGCTGTTAAAACGCTCATAAAACGCTCTCCATGCATCTCAATGGACCTTTTCACACTGAGTTCTGCAAGCAGCATCTTTGGAACAGCTTCTGAGCGCTAAAAAAAACGCTCCAAAAACGCCCCTCTCCATTGAAATGAATTGAAAGCGCTGTAAAAACGCCTTACCCTTTCACACTGAGGCGTTGAACTGGCGGGGCGTTGAGAAAAGTCCTGCAAGCAGCATCTTTGGAGCAGCTTTTGAGCGCTAAAAATAACGCTCCAAAAACGCCCCTCTCCATTGAAATGAATTGAAAGCGCTGTAAAAACGCCTTACCCTTTCACACTGAGGCACTGCAAAAACGCCCTAAAACCTTAGGGTCTTATCGGTGCTTTACCAACACATTGGGATTGCAGATTAAGCTTTGCTCGAATAACGCTCAAATAATGCCCCAGTGTGAAAAGGGCCTTAGTCACGGTGATCTATTTGAATGGATGAATTTGTGTATATAGTTTGTGTTTGATTCATTTTGGTTTCATTATACATTCACTTGAGCATTAGATAATCATGCAGCGCAGCTAAATCCAACCACCGCTGAGTAGAGATCACATCGCACAGTAAGGGTCCTTTCACACGGAGCGGACCGTTTTTCGGTCCGCTCCGTGTGTCCGTCAGCTCAGCGGGGGGATCTCCGCTCAGCTGTCGGCGGACGGGGCGGTCCCCGCACACTGGGGAGTCGGATGGAAACGGACTGTCTGTCCGTTTGCATCCGATCCGTTTGGGCGGACGGAAGAAAAATAGGGCATTCTTCCGTCCGCAAAAACGGATGCGGATCTAGCGGACGTTAGCGGATGCATCATCCGCTAACGGATCCGCTCCCATAGGGAAGCATTGAGGTACGTTAACGGACGTCCAAAAAACGGACGAACGGAACGGACCTGTGAAAGGACCCTAAGTCTGCACAACACTACACTGACACACACTACACATAAACACATTTAACCCCCGCGATGCCCCCCCCCCTCCCCCACTGTCAGTGTCATTGAATGCAGTAATCATACATGTATGATTACTGTATTTAGTGTCAGTGTGACAGGCAGTTAGTGTTAGGTCCAGGGTAGCCCTGTACCCCCCCCCTAATAAAGTTTTAACCCCTTGATCACCGCCCTAGTTAACCCTTTCACTCACTATTGCCAGCGTCACTAAGCGATCATTTTTCTGATCGCTGTAGCTGTTTTTTTTTTTTTTTTTTTACTACAGACATATGGCTAAATACATTTTGGCCTAAATGTTTGACTACAATTTTGTTTATTTGATTTTTCTTATAACAAAAAGTAAAAAATATTGATTTTTTTTTCAAAAATGTTGCTCTATTTTTGTATATAGCGCAAAAAATAAAAATCGCAGAGACGATCAAATAACACCAAAAGAAGGCTCTATTTGTGGGAAGAAAAGGACGCAAATTTTGTTTGGGAGCCACGTCGCACGATCGCACAATTGTCAGTTAAAGCGACGCAGTGCCTAATCGCAAAAAGGGGCCTGGTCATTTACCTGAATTTTGGTTAAAGCGGTTGTATACCCATTTTTTTTTTTTTTTTACACCTGAAAAGGAAAAGCCATAATGAGCTGGTATGCGGTGCATTATGAAATACTTACATTAAAACGAGGTGTAGGGAACTTACCTGGTCCATGCCGAGCGAGATATCATCACAGCGCTGGAGCAGCGATGTCGTTACTCCCGGGCATGCGCTCCTGGAGTTTTCAATTTGGCAAGGTCCGGCAGCTGCCGGCCCTTCAGCCGAGGGACCCCCCTGCACATGCGCCGCTGCAATCGGCGGCGCATTGCGAGGGGAATATCTCCTAAACCCTACAGTTTACTACCACTTTAAACATCATAAGACCCTCCCTAAGCTCAAAAAACAGTATTATTTAATCATTTCAGCCATTTTGTGAGGCCAGAGTGAGTAGCAGCTGAAAGAGCAGCAGTGTACTTGTATTTAGCGTGTCACTTGCCACATCACCTGCCACAAGCTGCGGATTGTCCACTTGCCACGTCACCTGCCACAAGTTGTGAATTGTCCACTTGCCACGTCACCTGGCAACAGTGTTGCTCATCTTACTTTAAAAAAGTAATTAGTTACAGTTACAAATTACTTCCCTTGTGTTCCCCGGATCATTGATCAGGTTGCGCACACAGTGTGTGTGATCGATGTGAGTTGTTTCCCGGTGATAGGTCAGTGTGAGCCGGGTGGGGCTCATTGTATCCAGGGCTCCTTGCGATTAGGAGTTTTCAGACCGCTGTGACAGTCCATCACAGCGGTCACATGATTCTAAAGCGGAGTTCCACCCATATTTATGTTTACAGCGCTGGCAGAAGCAATTACTCTGCTGACATCTAGTGGCGATAGATGTAATTGTGGTAATGCCGCCCAAGTAATGGGAACTGCGTTACCGTGAGGGGAAGAGTAATCGGGTAGATTACTCTTTACCCTCAAAAGGGGCTGCGTTAGGTAACTGCGTTTATTGTAACTCTGTTTCTTACAACACTGCCTGGCAATGCCACCTGCCACAAGTTCTGGATTGTTCACTTGCCACATCAATCGGCCACGTCACCTGCCACAAGTTGTGGATTGTCCGCTGGCCACGTCACCTGGCAATGTCATCTGGCCACGTCACCTGCCACAAGTTGTGGATTGTCCGCTGGCCACGTCACCTGGCAATGTCATCTGGCACGTGGAAAAACGTGGAAAACGTTTGCGTCTGAACCCATTTTTTTTTTTTTTGGCTTCTGGAAAAACGATTAAGCGATTATACCCAATTAACAGCAATTGTAATCCACCGGACTAGGCAATGGCGGAGGTGGCGCGCTGCGTGCCACTAACCCAGTCCAAGCTGGGTGACGTACTGGTACATTATTCAGGCCGTACTCCTTTATATTACAACTAAGTGTTTTTGTGCATTTCTTAGGTGGCGCGGTGGCGGTGGCGGCGCGTTGCATGCCGCTAACCCAGTCCAAGCTGGGTGACGTACTGGTACATTATTCAGGCCGTACTCATTTATATTACAACTAAGTGTTTTTGTGCATTTCTTAGGTGGCGCGGTGGCGGAGGTGGCGCGATGCGTGCCGCTAACCCAGTCCAAGCTGGGTGACGTACTGGTACATTATTCAGGCCGTACTCATTTATTTTACAACTAAGTGTTTTTGTGCATTTCTTAGTGAATGTAATCAGCATATTCTACTCCACCCTCCTAGTCTTTAGCAATGCGAGAACATGGAGGAGGGAGTAGGTTGTAGTATAGTCATGTGGGCTACACAGATAAGAAAAAGTAGGAAATGAAGAGCTTAGATGAGAACTTTAACTGGAGCATGCTCAGCAGATTTGGCAACGGCTGGTCTACACAATCTCAGCTTGCAGTGGGGACCGAGACAAAACCAAATGCTTTAGTGGCTTTGTGAATATGCATTCATAGTCTGGATTTAATGACTCTTTATATTTTAAGTGCATGTGCCTAGTATCAGTCTTTTGCAGGCCCTGTACAGCAGAGCTCAGACTGGTATAGGGAGAAAAAGCCCAAGCAACCAGTCATTTGCTGCAGTGCTTATGTGCTAACAATGATCCAGAGGAGAGTGAGACGGCGGTGTTGATTTAGTTAAACTGGAGAGTGCAAAATCCAGTGTAGCTCTGCACTGAAACTAATCGGCTTCCAGATTTTTTGGGGCAAATCTTAACTGAACAAGCTAAAAGCAGAGTTTTGCCTGGGGAAAAATTGAAAGTCGGCAGCTACAAATAGTGTTTGGTCACTTGCCTGTCTGAGGAGCCTGCCATGTAAGCACCCGAAGCCTATCTTTGGATCCACTCACGGGTGCTGCCGCTGCCATTCCTGGTAAGGGAACCTTAGACTTTCGGCTTCTCTCCTGGTTCCCTACTACAAATGCACGAGTAGCGCTGCGCATTCTGAATGGTCCCTGCTGTCTTCTGGGACATGTGTGTCTCCCATAAGAGAGCGGAGGGAAAGGAGGAGGGGCCGGATATGGTGTAGTTCGCCGCACATTGTTCTGCACTCTTTCTCCGGATGTGGGAGAAAATACCTGACAGGTATCTGCTCCCCTCCCCCTGAAAGGTGCTAAATGCCCTTCTTTTACTGTCCATTCAAAGGGTGAAGGAGGGAAAAGCCCTGTAAATGTTACTGAATTGCAGTGGTGAAATACTTGTCTCCCACCCTGCCAAATAGGGTTGTGTGGTGTGGCAGGGCTGTGTAAATTTCAGAACTGAATGGAAAGAAATTCCAAGCCTTTGGTAGGTAAAACAGCTCCCATGCATGTCTTCCATCTGTGTATTTAGCTGTTTGCCTAGAGTTCAGCTGTAAATTGACCTGATATGCAAACATTGTGCATTCTACCATGATTGCAGAGACAAACGTGACTCTTATTATTACGTATTATTACATATCTATTTAATCCTCATGTTTCTGGAATACAATGCATTTTTTTGCTTCCTATATTTTGGGCATTATTCCCATTTATATTAATCCACATAATCACTCTGCTTTCACCCAGTATTTTAGTGTGGCAGATAGAAGGGCTGTTTATTAGGTTTGCCTAGAGCATGTTGTGTCTCCTGCCAAGATTCCGATACTAGTCAGCTGCCTCTGGAAGACCTTTGGGATGAATAGCTTAATTAAATATTTTTTTTAATTTTTTAAATGTTATTGCCTCTGTCTCTTTTGGTTGGTCCATTTAGAATTTCTTGTCTGTGAAAAATACATATACAACGTGTGTGTGTGTGTGTGTGTGTGTGTATGTATATGTGTATGTATATGTGTGTGTGTGTGTGTGTGTATATATATATATATATATATATATATATATATATATATATATATATATATATATATATATATACTTTTTTTTTTTTTTGGACACAATTACCCTCCAGAGAAATACTTCAGTGAACAGAGTAGAATAAGGCAGAAAGTCATCCAAAGGAATCCCTGGTTGGTGAGTCATATCATGCTGGGCATTAGAACTGGAGTGAGATTTATTGCTGATGACTGCCAAAACATAAGCACTGTGCTAACAGTAAACTGAAACATAAATATGCTTTTAGAGTTGTGATACAATAACTAATAGGTGAAAAGTAGTACAGTGTCAATGCAAATAAGGCAATGCAGAATTGGCGAGGGATTAGAACCTCCTGTCCTTTTTAACTTTAACTTATCTTTTTGACCCCATTTGGAAGATTTAAAATTCTTTCCTTTCCCATTAACAGTAAGACAAGAAATGAGGGGAATGGTTGTCACTGGGGGAAGACGCTGTTAGTTATTTTTCTATCAGTAGTTCAACAAAACACATTTTATTTGTACAGGACACAGGGCTTGTATTCGTAGACAATGCAGCTACCTTAGTGTTATTGGACACTTTCTAGGACCAGCCACAGAGCACATCCTATAACCCCACTCCATGGCATTTACATTTTTGAATGTCCTTAGGTGATGTACCAAATTGAGAAGTATTTTTCCTTTCTAAACTATATTTTTATTTATTTTTCTGTGACATTTCAAAGATGAAGGTGTGACAGTTTACTCCCCTGGGCTATGTAGCACTGAATTGGTTACCCTCAGCTCCTTGAAGACTGTAGGCCCAGCAATGTTGATAAGTTAGGACAGGTTTTACCTGTATGTTTGCACCGGTTCCTGGTTTTTACTTTCTCTAGCCGGGCACATTATGCGGTTCTATTGGTAGAAGAATTAAAAATTTGTAGTCCCCCTCCCATCCAAACTTCTCAGGATAATGAGGTAACTGCATTATTCCTCCAAGAAGATGTCTTCCTGTCCAGGAACCTCCTTTTCTTGAGGATAATATGATGCAAAGTGTTTGAGGACCCTGATTTTATAGCAGAGGCTGCAGAGGAATTTCCTTCCCTTGCATTTTATGAGTTACTAAAAAGTTGGCTACATCCAGAAAGACTATTCCAATAATACACACACGTTGATTGTGCACTTGATGAGGATTGGCCCAATCTTGAAAGGTTGTTTTGTTTAAATATATCCTATGAGAGAGTAATTTAAGAAAAAATTGACTATTCCGGTAGTGGATTCTGACATTTCAGCTCTGGGTTCTTTTTAAAGAATGTTCATAGGCTTCTGGAAGCTCTCTTAAAGGCCTTCTTTTCCCTTGCTGATTCTGCCATTTGCCAGACTATTGCTATTGGAGAGAACAAATAGAGAACATGAACCTGTCATTAAGGACCCTGCTCTCTGAGAACAATTATAGCTGATGCCCTCAGCATCATTGTTTTATGCTGGCGCTCTAGAGAATGTGGTATGCCAAGTCTCTGGAATGTCCCTTATCTCTATTCGTGTGCGCAGGGATTTGTGGCTGAAGACTTGGTCTGCTGAACCTGCTTGCAAAAACCATACTCTACACATGCCTATTTGGGGAATGCCTTGATAAACTCCTCAAAGTCAGGGGGGGGAGAACTTTTCCCCCACAAGAAGAAGTCTAACTCTCCTACTCTTATCTCTGCTACTACTTCTTAGAGAGATTTTCACTTCCCCAGAAGACTACTTCCAAATCAAATCTTGGCACCCCCTTTTGTTGCTATCTATGGACTCTCGAGTCTAGATAGAAGCTTCCCTCACAATGAAGGGGCGCCCAACTCTTAAGAGTGTGGGGGTTGTCTGTTTTGCATTTGTGCCAGTCTGAAATCTGAGACTTCCAATCTGTCTTTTCAAATGGGTACAATACAGAGTTTCCATCTCTGCGTGCCCCTGAGGGCTTTCACACCCTCCTAAAATGCCCCTGCCCATTGAAATCAATGGGGTAGCTCCTCCGAACCGCCTGCAAAATGATGTTGCAGGTTTAACCTTTTTTCGGCTACTAGTGGGAGTTAAAACCGCCCCGCTAGCAGCCGAAAATCGCGGCAAAAACGATGTTGAAGCAACGCACTTTACCACCAACGCTCGCGAATCCTCAGTGTAAAAGTACCCTTAAAGTCATCCAGTCACGATAAGTTGCACAATGCTACAAGAGTGGCCTACTTGAACCATCAGGACATCTGGTGGACATGTTTTGGCCCTTTCCAAACTTATACTAGTAGAAATGAATTCTAATCATTATTTGGGTCAAATCGACATTTGTTTTCAACTGCAGAAAGGACCAGGATGAAATTTGAACTCAACCCCTGAAAAAACAGCCCCACGCCATAATCCCCCCTCCACCAAATGATTTGGTTCAGTGCACAAAGCAAGGTCCATAAAGACATGAATGAGTGAGTTTGGGGTGGAGAAACTTGACTGGCCTGCACAGAGTCCAGACCTTAACCCGATAGAACACCTTTGGGATGAATTGCAGAGGAGACTGCGAGCCAGGCCTTCTCATCCAACATCAGTGCCTGACCTCACAAATGTGCTTCTGGAAGAATGGTCCAACATTCCCATAGACACACTCCTAAACCTTGTGGACAGCCTTCCCAGAAGAGTTGAAGCCGTTATAGCTGCAAAGGGTGGGCCAGCTCATTATTGAACCCTACAGACTAAGACTGGAATGCCATTAAAGTTCATGTGCGTGTAAAAGCAGGTGTCTGAATACCTTTGGTGATCTAGTGTATTTATAGGTCACCTTCCAAACTGTGTATTTTACATGCATGGTTTATGATCAGTAACCTTATAAAGATGGCCATATATGGATCGAAATTTGGCTGGTTCAGCAGGGAATAGCAGAATTTCGATCCTTTGAATGGGCAGTCTGGCTGCACACGTCGATTTATTGGTTGAATTGGTTACATCTAGCCTGTCAGCAGGGCAGGACTTAGGGTGGTGGGGGCCCCTGGGCTTGAGTGTTGAAGGGACCCCCTGGAGCGAGGGGGGGATCATAGTTGTTGAGCGGGGGGGGGGGGGGGCGCATTCATTAAAGTTGTTGAGCGGGGGGGGTGCACATTAAAGTTGTTGAGCGGGGGGGGGGGCCTTTAATTTAAAAAAGAAACCTCTGGGCCCTTTAATAAAAAAAATAAAAGATAAACATTTATAAAAAATATAAAGAAAATGTAAATATTTTTATAAAAAAAAAAGGGGGGTTGCCATCCAGGGGCCCTGGAGACCTCTGGGGCCTTTATATATTTATATATATTTATATATCGTTATTCGCGATCTTTTCCCCGTTGCGATTCTTTATGCAGGGTTTCAGGATCTTTCACATGAAAATAATTTTCTCTCTGCACTTTGGTATGCAAAGAATTTCCTGTCTGCTCTCAGCCAAAAGTCAGTCTGGGCAGCCTGCCATGTTTTGGAAACATTCTTTATCAGTGGAAAGTTAAGTCTAAACATTGTATCTCTTCAAAGGAATTAACTTCTTCTGTATGTAAATTAGGAATTTTTAACCACTTAAACACCAAACCTTTTTCTGACAGCTCTTTTCAAGTTAAAATCATTTTTTTTTTGCTAGAAAATTACTTAGAACCACCAAAGATTATATAATTTTTTAGTAAAGACCTTGGCCTAGAGAATAAAATAGCGGTTGTTGCAATATTTTATGTTGCACTGTATTTGCGCAGCAGTCTTTTTAAATGTATATATATATCATATTTTTTTTATAAAAAAAGTGGGGGTTGCTGTCCGGGGCCCAGGGCCCCTGGGGGGACCTCCAGACCCCTAAAAAAAAATAAACATTTATAAAAAATACATAAAAAAGGGAGGTTGCCATCCGGGGGGTCTGGGGACCTTTGGGCCTTTTAATAAAAAAAAAAAAATATATAAACAAAAAAAATAAATAAACATTTATAAAAAAAAAAAAAAAGGGGGGTTGCCACATGGGGGGCCCTGGGGACCTCTGAGCCCTTTAATAAAAAATATATATATATATATATATATAAATAAAAATGTAAATTGTTTTATAAAAAAAGGGGGGTTGCCATCCAGGGGCCCTGGAGACCTCTGGGCCCTTTAATTATATATATATATATATATATATATATATATATAATATAAAAAACATATTTTTTTTATAAAAATAAATAAAAAAAGGAAGGGTTGCTGTCCGGGGCCCCCCTATTGATTTGATTGATTTTTAATATTTCTATACAGCGCCACATACACCCAGAAGGGTGTGTCTAAGCGCTGGAAGGAGGTCCGCCGGTCTATTCTGGACCAAAAAGCAATCCAAGAAAACAAAGAAAAAAGACTTCACAGGCGAACTGATAGCTTGTGTACATAAAAAAAAAAAAAAAACCATGTCAAATATCAACAATAAAAACACAGTAGCAAGGGAGTTTGGGGTGAGGGGGACATAGGACAAAGGGAGGAGGTGCCAGGTCGGTTTAATTAGGCGTGGTCATAATCAACTTGTCTCAAAGAGGAACGTTTTCAGAGCCTTTCTGAAGGTAATAAGAACAGTAGACTTCCTCAAAGGCAACGGGAGAAGGTTCCAAAGCGAAGCGGCTCTGGCTCTAAAGGATCGGCCACCGAAAGAAATCAACCTTACTGGAGGGACGGCAGCAAAGTCCTGATCGCCCGATCTCAGTGCCCTGGGGGGATGGTATTGTATGGCCAAGTTGTAAATGAACAATGGGCCATGTTGTTTAAAGGCCCTGAACATGACACACAAAGCCTTGAATTCGATCCTCCTTGCGCATGGGAGCCAATGAAGTAGTCTGAGAACGGGTGATATATGGTCCCATCTTGAGGTCCCCGTAATCAACCTAGCTGCCTGGTTCTGCACCAGCTGCAGCTTGGAGAGCCATTTAATAGGGAGTCCCAGGTATACCACATTGCAAAAGTCAAGGCGTGAGATAACTAAGGCCTGTACCAGAGTATTTCTATGTGTTTGGGAGAGCAGATGTTTTACCCGTCGTAGCATCCGAAGATAGTAAAGGGCATTCTTGGTGCAATTCCTCACCTGTGGAATCCATGATAGTCTATTGTCGAATATGACGCCCAGGTTTCTCACTTGGCTAGATGGAGTGGGGCACGGGCCCATTGATACGGGCCACTCTGCAAGCAGGTTTAAGCTTTGTTTTGTACCAGTTTTGGATACGTTCAGGGCCAAACGATTGTCCTTCATCCATATCTGGATAGATGAGAGGCAGCAGGAAAGAAGGTGGGCTGCCGTGGGGTTGAGAGCATCACTGGCCACAATTTGTATGTCATCAGCATATACCTGCGTGGCCAACCCCCATGAAGAGATGATATCTACCACGGGCCTCACATAGCAATTAAACAGCCACGGCGAAATTGCCGAGCCCTGAGGGACCCCGCAAAGAAGGGGCACCCTCGCTGACCTAAATGGGCCCAATATTACTTGGAATGTTCTACCTGTCAGGAAATTGCGTATCCAAGTAAGCGGTATGCCTGTGATATAGAACTCGTCCTGTAGCCTAGCCAGGAGGATCTTGTGGCTGACAGTATCGAAAGCCGCGGAGAGGTCAAGCAGTACCAAGGCCGCCGACCCCCCCGCGTCTCTCGACTCCAGCAGCCTTTCTCTAGTGGCCAGGATGGATAGCTCGATCCCTCTTTTGGGCCTAAATCCCGATTGAGCATCGTGAAAAAGATTCTGTAATTCACAATGAGCTTGGAGTTGCATAAGAGCCTCATGTTCCACCAGCTTAGCCAGAAAGCATAGTCCTGAAATTGGCCGGTAATTGGACATAACCTTGGCATCCAGCGTGCTTTTTTTTCAAGATTGGTGTGACCAGGGCATGTTTCCAGTTATCTGGAAACTCTCCAGTTGTCAAAGAGAGGTTAACCATGATCAGAATCTCATCGATGACTGTGTTGATGTTATCCTTAAGCAACCATGCTGGGCAAGTGTCGTCGGCATAATAAGAGGGTTTTAGATGTTTAATGGAGCTGAAGAGCTGAGTTTTCGTTATTGGCTGAAAGGAGCAAAAGGGAGTGATGTGATTGGTCCGGTCGATCTTAATAGTGAGGTTTGCTGAAGGGACAGGGACTGGGGGACCTAGGCCAGCTTGGATGTCACGAACTTTGCTGACAAAGGCCTCAAGTAGATTGTCACATAGAGCTTGAGAATGGACAATTTTTTGGGAGGCCAAAGGTGGATTAAACAGCTCCTTACTGATTTTAAATAGTTCCGCTTGGCTATTGGCCGCTAATTTAATGCGGGATGCTAGGGCTATTCTCTTATGCTTCCTTACTAACTGGAAGTAAGCACGGGCCTGTATTCTATAGAGGATTTTATTAGCTGTGGTTTTGTTTTTTTGCCATTTCCTTTCTAGCTTCCGGCAGTTATTTTTGAAGGTGGCTAATTTAGGGGTGTACCAACGATTGGATTTGTACATTTTTGGCCTAAAGTTTGATTGGGAGAAGGGTGCCACTATGTCCAGTGTGGCCTAAAGTTTACCGTCAAAAGCATTGAGTTTCTCATCTAACTGCCATGGGCTTTAGCCCAGTCAAGCCCAATGGTAAGTCCGGCCCTGCCTGTCAGGTTTTTCCCAATTGATCAGTGCAGGGAGAAGGCTGCCCGCTGTCAGAATACAAAGGACCAGTGGGAAGGATTGACCTATCCGTATTGAGTGTGTGGATGGGGGGAATAAGCTTATTTTCTTTTCTTTTTATTTTTCAACCAGCAAAAAAAAATGTCTAAGTCGGTTCACACTGGGGCGAGACGCGTCAGGCGGCTCAGCCGCCTGACGTGTCGCTTCCTATGCAATGTAATAGGAGCGTTCTAATCGGAGAGACGCAAGAAAAATACTCCCTGTACGGGCGGCTCGGGGCGACTGGCATTGACTTCTATACAGAAGTCTTGCAAATCGCCTCTGGAGTCGTCCTCAGGATGACTTGCAGAGCCGCCCCCGGAGTCGTGCCGTTGTAGTGTGCACCGACTCTTAGTTGTTTGTTTACTGAAAGCAGCACCATTCATGGCAAGTGGTGGTGTGAGTATAGGGTCACTTAGCCACCTATGCCAGATCTTCTCAAATTTTTCTCCGCTACCTCTACATGCATGGGTTAATCTTTCAAAGTGCACAATAGAGTTTACTTATTGTATCCATAGGCATGTAGTGGATGGTTGGGGAAATAGCCAGTACTGGGCTATAGTTTTCCTGGCCAGATCAGAGTACTGCCATAAGGTGGTCAGAGGAAAGCTGCAAGATTTCCAGAAGATCGTCTTTGGCTTCATATAACAATTACATTTTTAGCCATGCTGTAATTGCTTTTATTTGAATTCTTCTAGAGTAGCAGTGTTTATAGGAGGTCATCTAAACTGTTGCACATAACATTTTTAGTGTGCTCTGTAAGTTAAAAACATTTTATACTGTATATATTATAAGATTATTATTTTTTCTTTATATATTATAAGTATATATTTTTTGTTACAGGTGCCAGCATCCCAAGAAAGGACTATGAAACCAGCAGATCCAAAGGTTAGTTGTATAAGTTTTTATAGCTTGTATTCCATAGCTTATAGATTTGGGGAATTTAACAATTACCCAAAAATATAAATTGCCAATAAAAATTAATTTTAATATGCTGTATATGAATTCCAGTGGAGGAGAAGCAGTATAGTTAGTGTTTTGTAAACCCTTGATTTAAAAAATAAATAAAAACAAACACGCCTATACTTGGGCATACTATACTATAGTCCTGCAAGTGCTCCACGTCCCTCCTCTCCATCGGGTGCCCCCCATGGAAAGCCGATTTCCACGAGGGCACACGTGCGGGCTCGCTCCTGAGTCCCGCTGCTATGTCCATTGACACAGACAGTGGGGCTTGGCACTGCCCCCCGTGTCCCAGCTTTTGATTGACTGCAGCGGGAGACAATGGCTCCTGCTGCTATCAGTTTGTCCAGTGAGGCGAGCGACCTCAGCCACAGCCCAGGCGCTCGTGCACATCACTGGATTGGATCAAGCTCAGGTAAGAAAAAGAGGGGTCTGAGGGGGAGCTGCAGCACAAAAGGTTTTTCACCTTGAGACTTTACAACCACTTTAAATTGCATTCATTGGTGGCTTGTTCATCTACTATGATTTTAAAGGGTAACTTCACTTTGTCACAAAAATGAAAACATTGAATGATCTCCAAATATCTTGGCCACCCCTGGGGACCTCACTGCAATACACAGCCTTTAGTGTGAGTGAGTATCTATAACAATGGGAAGCCCTCATCTGTCAGTATGAGTAGGTGACTGCGCTGACCAATGAGGAGCGTTTTTTTCTTTCTTCTGGCACACCTTACTGAACGAAGAAGCCTTGAATGCATTTCCTAGTGATCAGCGCAGTCATGTGGCTGTGCTGACTGATGAGCACTTGTCATCGCAAGCGTTATGATGGATAATCACTCTGGGGCTGTGTATTGCAGGGTACGATATACAGACTTCTGTGCTGGCAACATTGGGCATTACATATGTTATGTGCCGCAGGGTTCAGAAGGTTGGCAAGCGTATTTGGAGTTGGTTCACTTTTTAATTTTTTTTTGTGAAAAGGTGAATTTACCCTTTTAAATGAAACCTGTACTGAGAGAAATATGTTGTTGCCTTTCTTCGTGAATACTGGTTTCCTGGCGGTCTTTGGGTTTAATAAAATTTACATGTAGTACTTTGTTCCATGTTTAATTTAAGTATAGTTCTTCTTCTTTAAGGCCATCGTATCGGCATGGCTGCTTTCTACTAATACTTAAAGGAAAAAAAAATTGCCTAAAATTAATGTCTACAAGGTAGACAGACAAAATAGTGTAATGATTCTGTTAACAAACGAGTAAATACCTATTACATTCCTTCATCTATATCACCTCCGGCATTCTTGTTTCTGGTCACTCATTCACTTCCTGGTTTGCATCATTTGTTCATGTAAGAACTACATTTCCCAGTATGAATTGCGGCACGCCCAGTAATTCACACCTCCTTGAAGTCTCTAACACGTAGAGAGCGTCCTGCCACACAGATGTAGTTCCCAGGAGGGGGCGAGCACGTTACTGACCACCGCAGTAAAGTCTCCCTTCATGGTGGTCACTAAAATCAGACAAGTCAACAGAACAGAGAAGAAATAGAGCAACTTCTGAGCAAAAACGAACAATGAGGAAGTGAAAAGAGGAATGTCTGCGGGTAAATGATGCTTATTATGAAAAAAAATGTTTTCCTTTACAACCCCTTTAAAGAAGCAGAAGTCAATAATGGCAGCCTCCATATTCTCTCAGCACAGGTTTCATTTAATAGAGGTGGTGTACCATGGTAAGCTGCCCATACACTAGTAGAATTGCATGAAAAGTTTGTTTGATTTTCTAATCGTTAGTGGTGTCAAATAAACATTTGTTTTCAACTGCGTTAATTAGAAAATTTGAAGGAGCAAAATTTAATATATATTTTTTTTGAATGAATAAATGACAAGCGAATGTGGTTTTCATTCAGGAAAGTCCATTTATTCCAAAATCAAATGTTAAATGCAATGGAAATTTCTGTACATTTGATGACTTGATGAATGTTGTTCAAACGTTCTATTGAAAATCTAGTGTGTATGGCCAACTTTAGTCTGTGTGGTTAAAGCAAGAAGATGTTGGTTGCATATCTGGCATGGGCCAGCTCTTAAGAATTGATGGCGCTATAGTATGCGGGTTAGTGGTCAGCATTGTGGGTGTCTGCATGGGTGAGCATATCGTGGAATAATGATGAGAGGGAGGGGTTGTGTTGGGCAGGGAGAGACCAGCATTCAATGGTTGTCCTACTGCATGCAATGCAAGTGTGGCAATGTCAGTTATTATTAATGGGTACAGTGAGGTGATGGTTCACCTTGCTCAAGGACAGCAGGCTGCAATGACCGATCCGCTTCACAGGAAAAAAGGTAACTTCTCAGTGAAGAAAGGCCAATAATTCTACAATGTTTTGGTACACTGGAACCTAATGATAATATACCCTAAAAGGAACACACACTTTTTTTCTTTTGTCCTGGGATGGGAGGTTCAGACTTTCACAAATACGTATTGTGACTGGTTCTCTTTAAAGCGTACCTAAAGTCACAAAAAGTCCTCTTGCCCTCCACACTGCCCACATTCAGTTAATTTGAAACGCACTCCTTTGTTGCCAATGCCAAGGAACTGCAAGCATGGGAGACATGGGCATTACAGACGTTATTAGATTGTTTTCTGTAATGCCTTTTAAAAAGAGAAAAAAGAAATGAAAGCATTTTAAAGTATTTTGGAATAATTGTTCTTTAGGTCCTGTTCACATCTAAATGATGCAGACTCGCATGATTCGGCCTACGATTTTGGATCGCACTAAAATTGCGGCAAAATGCTCAATGCAATTAGGGTGGCATTCATTCTGAATGGGACCCCAAAACTTGGTTAGCAGATGTGTGTTTTGAAACACTAAAAACATGGCAAAATGCATGACGCTCCATGCCCAAAAAGGTGCAAGAGTTTATTTGCCACTTTTGTTGTGTATGGGACAGGTCATTCAAGTAAATGGAGAGGAAATAAGGACGCTCTGGTGGAGGTGGATAGCTGGTCAGAGGGATGATGGTGATGAGATGGCACTTCTGGCAGCACTTTGGTTAGAGGAGAACCAACTCTAAAGATATAAAAAAGGAAAAGAAAGGCGTCTCTAAGTACAGTATGCAAAATTGATTAAAGTGCACAAAGGGTCAAAAGTGCCTACAAGATCGTTGAGTGTTAAGACATAATAAAATCGGGAGTCCTCATCTGTGGCATGTGTCCATCCTTGGCACGGTGGTAGAGAGCAGTGTAGAGCCGTCCAGCAGCTGTAAAGCGTTCTCGTACATGTTGAAGAGAGGAGGCAACAGTGAAGCCTCTGTTCCGGGATCACTGCGGGACACGCGAGGCTGATGGTGTCAGTGGGGAGAAGGGTGCGGTAACGCGTTTTGGAGCATGTGTGGCTCCTTCGTCAGACCTACACCCATTCTCCTCAAGCTGGCTTATGAATGGTAAGGGGGAGTAGTATGGGCAGATGTTGAATATACAATAATAAGGAAAGTGACAGATGTAATACGAGGACGGCCAAGACGACCCCCGCAAATTGGATCGTTAATGTCAGTGCGATATACAATGAAGTCCTGACAGAAGTTGACACAGGGAGGTACAGGGCACAGATGGCAGTAGTTAAATTAGCAATATTAAATGGGTATACAGATGTAAGGTTGACATTGAATCAGTATACAAGCGTGTTACCTGGTCGGCCAGGCATCTATATGCATGTGTCAATGGCGGCCGGGCGTTTTGCACACATGTAAATAAGGTTGTAAGTCTGATTTGACAATGATTAAATATACAGCCGTGTTACAAGGGCGGCTGGGCGTCTATACACATGTTACAGGGGCTGCTGGGCATCTATACACATCCAAATTAAGTAAGTAATAAATCTGTTTTAAAAAATGGGAATAAGCGATCATAGATATAGTGGATGTTGTGTGAATCGTACTGATTATGGCTGTAACAATATTAAAACAATGCTGAATATTGACTATGAATAAGTGTATAGGTGTGCTACAAGGGTGGCCGGGCGTCTAAACGCCAGTAGAGGAAAATAGTGGATGCTTATACAAATTGTGCGAATTAAACCTGTAGCAATAATCTCACGATGAGGGGCAATACTCAACTGTGAATTAATATATAGAAGTGTTGCAGGGGCGGCTGGGCATCTATACACTACAGATGGGTA
This sequence comes from Rana kukunoris, assembly GCA_029574335.1. Lineage (NCBI taxonomy): Eukaryota > Metazoa > Chordata > Amphibia > Anura > Ranidae > Rana > Rana kukunoris. The sequence continues at coordinate 131,752,871 of CM056049.1, forward strand.
ATAGGAGGTGGTGGATGCTTATGCAAAAAGTACAAATGTATGCCTGTAGCAATATGCTGAAGATAAAGGATAATAGACTGTGAATAAGTATGCAGGTGTGTTACAGGGGCGGCCGGGCATTTACACATCCGCAAATGGGGTCACAAATCTAATATAAAGAATTTACTCATAGGAATAGGTAATAAGATGTAATGGATGCTCTACAAATAGTACAGATTGTGCCTATAGTTGGCCACAATAAATCATATTTGACTGTGACAGATGGCAGATATGTTTGACTGTTATATGTATATACATGATGAAGCATGGACATTATATTAAGAGGGAATGAATGATGAATAAACGAAATGTAATAGATCATATAACTTACACAAGATAAAATTAGGAGGTTAGAGGTGGATAGTATATACGGTGGATTAAGGATGATGAGTGAAATGTCGTGGGACGTTATGTTGGTCTTTATTGGCCTCGATGAATCGGTGGTGCTCTTCAAAACGCTGGCATAGGGGGCTTATAATTGGACCTACATAGTAGAGGCCACAGGGGCAGGTCAGGCAGTATACTACATGGTCTGTAGAACAGGTGTAGAATTCTGAAACTTTGTTTTATTTAATCGTGAATTTTTTTTGACCATGTTGTACAAAACTGCATGTAAGGCAAAGGGGTTTGAGGCATTGATACATCCTAATCATAAAGAAGAGTTGGAGTGAAGGTGACATATTTTAGAGAGCTAGTAGATTATTTCTACAGGGTTAATCTGCACAATTCATACAATTTTTGTATAGGCATCCACTATTTTCCTATACCTGTCTTTAGTGTATAGACACCCGGCCGCCCTCCTAACACACCTATACACTTATTCTTAGTCAAGTAATATTCAGCATTGTTTTATAATTTTTACAGCCATAAGTACAATTCACACAACATCCACTATATCCTATCGCTTATTCCTATTTTTAAAATCCCCTCTTAACAGATTTATTACCTCATTGTAATGTGTATAGATGCCAGGCCACCCTTGTGACACGGCTGTATATTTATTCATTGTCAACTCAACATTAGTTTTACCACCTTATTTGCATATGTACAAAAGCCCGGCCCCTTTGTAACACCCCTGTATACTGATTCAATGTCAACCTTATGTTTTGTCAACTTATTTATTATTGCTAATGTCTTGGCCACCTTCGTATTACACCTGTCACTTCCCTTATTGTGTATTCAACATCTGCCCATACTTCTCCCCCTCACCATTCATAAGCCAGCTTGAGGAGAATGGGCGTAGGTCTGATGAAGGAGCCACACGTGCTCCGAAACTTGTTACCACCCCCTTCTCCCCACTGACACCATCAGCCTCTTGGGTCCCACAGTGATCCCGGAACAGAGGCTTCACTGTTGCCTCCTCTCTCCAACACGTATGAGAACGCTTTACAGCTGCTGGACGGCTCTACACTGCTCTCTACCACCGTGCCAAGGATGGACACATGCCACAGATGAGGACTCCTGATTTTATCATGTCTTAACACTCAACGATCTTGTAAGCGCTTTTAGCCCTTTTGTGCACTTTATTAAATTTTGCCTACTGCACTTAGAGGCACCTTTCTTTTTCATTCAAGTAAATGGGCTGTCCAATGCATGGAAACGGTGCATGTTCTTGTTACGCAAAATGTAATGGTGTTTTACTGATAGTATATGTGTTTACATGTGTGATGTATATTCTATGCCATGTTCTGATGTTTGCAATGTTTACATTATTTCAGGCAAAACCAGCACCAGCACCAAAACCTGAACCACCCAAATCTACACAAACCACAAAGGTGAGTAATGCCTTTACAAATAATCATGTTTGAATATAATTTTCTTTTTTTCTGTAAAAGATTAAAAAAAAATTGTTTAAAATAGAGTGGAGAGAGATTAGAACACCTGTCAGTTTTTATTGCTGCCTGTGCCCCTGTTAGGGAGATTCACCCCCTTTTGTCCTGCTTACCATTACCATTTAAAGTTAAAGAGAAATTCTCCAATTTTGGGTTGGCATTACAATTGTATAACAAAAAATAAAAAATGTTTTCTTTTTTCGTATTCACATATTTTATTGATACATGTAGAATGCAGGTTTTTTTTCTGCCTTTTTTTTTTTTTTTGTGTTTAGCAAGAAATAAAAAAAAAAAAAAAAAACAGTGGTGAATCAATGCTACTAAAATAAAGCTCTGTTTGTGTGGAAAAAAAAAATCATTTGGGTACAGTGTTGCATGACCACGCAATTGTCATTTTAAAGTGCGACTGCACAGAAAGCTGAAATTTGGCCTGGGCAGGGAGGGGGTATAAGTGCCCAGTAAGCAAAATGGGGGGGGGGGGGAGTTTTTCCTTTTGTTACACTTTAAGGCCTTGTTTAAATGGGTGCTGAGTCCCATATACTGAGGACAGGCCTTTTTTCAGCTTTTCCAGATGCTAGGTGCTGGAGTGTTTACTTGAGCGTCCCCAAACTCAGTGTGTGTTCAGGGCTGCTGAAACACACCTGAATGCCTGTTACACTAGAATTCAGCACCTGTGTCTGTGCAGCCACAGAGCCCTAAAAGACTGCAATGGACTCCTTGCTCACAGCACCAGGAGTCTAGACGCACTGAAAAATATAACCCGTTCATGGTTTACGACCCTCATCCCCCATGTGAACGAGGCCTAAATACAAATGACGTTTGTTCTTATTTGTTTGTGATCTCTTCACTGTATTGTGCGACACGGCTGTACTGATGGTACGATAGTGTGGAATTCTAGTCCGATCACAACCTGCTTTTTCATGCATGGCTGCCACTTCCATGATGCCGGCGTATAGCATACAGATGAAGCAAAAGCTCTGTGCATTAGTCAGTGACCTGTTAAATCCTATCCTTTCCTTAATTGTAAGACACCTTTCACACTGAGGCAGTTTTCAGGCATTTTAGCACTAGAATAAAAGCGCCTGTAAAGCAAAAAACAAAAAAAAAAAAAAACTGCCTCCCATTCATTGCAATGGGTGCCTTCACACCCGGGCGGTGTGCTTGCGGGACGTTAGAAAAAGTCCTGCAAGCAGCATCTTTGAGGAGGTTTGGGAGCGCTCCCAAAACGCCCCTGCCCATTGCAATGAATGGGTAGCACTTCCAAGCACCTAAAAAAGTGCTTCGGAAGCCCGGCAACATGGGAGATTTAACCTCTTCTTTGGGGTTAAAAGTGCCCCGCTAGCAACCAAAAAGCTAAAACGAGGGGTGCTTTACCGCTAACGGGCAGTGCTTTCAGTGTGAGATCAGACTAAAAAAAATTATAGGTAGTCAAATGGATTTTTGGACCTCATATAGAGACTGCGTGTTCAAAATAATAATATAAAGGGCTGCTTGATCACATCTACCACTGATCTAAGGTAAGTTGGCATGGAGATGGGAGGTCATTAGGATTGAATTATTTAAAAGTATAGTTCAGACCTAAGCATTGTGCTAATGTACCTTTTCCCACAACTTTAGCATCGGGCACTTCGTGTGGTGAGTTCCAATGCACTTTTTTTGGCATGATGCCCCAATACATAAGTACAGTAGATGCCAACAGACTCGCACTGTAGAGCACCAAAGTGCAAGGCAACACATTAAAAAGTATGCAGTAATGCACAACAATTGAATGGCACAGCATGAATTGGGCCTGCTCTGCACTACTGGCCATTTGTGCACTATTATTATTTATTATTATAATTATTATTATTTATTTTTTATTTTATTTTTTTCTATTTCAATTGATCAAAAACGTTAAACGCCTTATGAGCAACGTTTTTGAGCGTTAATGGACATTTATCATCGTTAGAGCGTTTTTTACAACTGAAAAACGTCTCTCAGAACCCACTAGTTTTGTTTGTTTTTTACTGCTCAAAAACGCCACTGCCCAAAACTGCTGATAACGGCCTATGTGTGCATGGACACATAGGATAACATGATGGAGAGTTTATTGACTGTGGGAAAAAAAACATCCACAGCCAAAAACAGCTGCTGTAAAAACGTCCAGTGTGCATGAGGCCTAGGACTTGGGAAGAGGCTTCTTGAAATCAATTTCGGTATTTACTTTCATATGTTCTAGGAAACTTCCAGCTCATTGTCTCAGCTGCTATATTATATGTTTAATATCTTGGCTTTTATTGTTAAAGGAATCAACATGCAATACATACTGAAAAATGCATTTAACTGTACTATGATTTGCCTTGAACCTTTAAAAATAAGAAAAGTTTCAAACGGCATTTTCTGAATGTTTTTTTTTAACCTTTCCCTTCCTCCCACTGTGCTAATCTAATCCATACCCCAAACCCCCCCCCCCCTCCTCCTACTCTGTATACTAACACAGTTTTGACACAGAGTCTGTGGATGGTCAGTAGCAATGTTTACCTGTGACAAGCATGTCTCCTACTACCTGTGCATGTGCTGCAGAACTCCTCCATAGGGCCAATCTTTTGGATGCATACAAGTCTTCTCGGGTTCTAGCATGCATAATAGGGAGGCTGGACCCGTACCTAGCATTTAATGACAGGGCTGCTGATCTCTAAACTCAAGCGATCCCCAGACATACCACTGGTCGGCTCCCAGAACATGAAGTGTCCCATTATTAATAACTTATTTGCAAATCTCAGTAAATCATGTGACATTTAGCAGCCACAAATAACCTATCAGTGATGCGAGAATTCCTATGATGTTTGCTAGTTGCTGGTATCTATAGATTGCTGCAGATTAGTGACGATCAGCAGCAGTGGCACTAAATACCAGGTCCACTTTGGGAGCAGTGTACTGTCTTTGGGATTAGACAAAATTGTGGCAATACCTGGAACATGCACAATAGCGACAGAAAGGTAACCTTGTATCTATGCATATTCAGTAGCGGTGAAGTTTAAATGTATACCAGCAAAATCCACATCAGTCATACCCAGCGGGACCATATTCAGAGTTTTCCTAGCAGCAGGTGATTCTGTGTTGTATATTACACCTTCTAATTTCTGGTCCTGTTGGTTCACCAACTCCCCTGACTTTTACTGCAGGTTTAAAAGACACTGTAATTCCCAGCCTATTCAGCTCACATCACTAACCCCATGCCTGGCCTTTGCTGCTGGCCAGGAGGACTGAAACTGGAGTCACAGCTTACAGCTCCACGCAGAGGCTCCTTTCACCATTGCACCTTCACACCAGGGTTCACCCTTCCCATGCTCTCACTACTGAAGCTGACCTCTCACTACTGAAGCTGACCTCTATCCTCCCTTTTCTGCACACCATCTTCTAATCTGACTACTTCCCTGACTCCCACCCTCCTCCTGCTCTAACATGCTTTTACTTTGATTGCCATTACATTGACGACTTCCTCTGCACCGACACAATCCTCAGTACTTGCTACCACTGTTTCAATGCTCACTTCTGGACTCTCCTCTATTGCAGAGATGTGCCCTTCTTTACTCAGCCCCTGGCCACACTTGGTCCCACACTTAGTCCTGCCCACTGTTGGGTTGGCAGCACTGACTATGCTGTTGAAACACTCCCACTGTGTGTTGCAGTGTCTGGGAGGGGGAGCATAATGAAGGTTAGGCTCGGTCAGGGGAGTAAAGCAAGATTTTTGTTTACATTATGAGGCTTGCACATTTCATAGTAACTGCTCTCATAAAATGTAATCTGTCATGCAAGTGCCTTTAGTAGTACTTTAAAGTGAACCTGAACTCAAGTGAAGTTTTGCTATAGAATATGAAGCATTTAAAGCGGTTGTAAACCTCAGACATGACATATGAACAAAGCATATCCCTCTATAGTGTGCACCAGAGCACTAATGTAATTTCTGTCCATTGCCTTGTTCATCTGCCATCAGAGTGAGTCACTTCTGACAAGTTTTCCTGACACCAAGAGAAAAATTGTGAGGGGGGTGGGGGACCTCCAGCTGATTGATAGCTTCAGCTCTATTCCTGTGTGCTGTGTAAAGGGGGCATGTCTCTTCCCTCCAATCAGCTCTTCAGAGCTCTCCTCACTGATGTAACTTCAGCTCTCCGCCCCCTGCTTTTTAGAGTTAAGCAATCCTGTCTAGATTGTGGACTTTGAATAAATGTAGAGGAGCGAAAAATGCTGACTAAACAAGTACAACTTACGTTGGAGGATTTGTTTTATCTCTGTGTATCACTTGAGGCCAGTCACTTCACTGGGTATATGTAAGGGTTTACATTCACTTTAAAGATGTCAATTGTGCTCAAGCATTACCCTGAATTGTTTTCCATTTTGCCTTGAACTGGTCTAGGAAATCAGGTATTGTACTTTTTGTGCATGTAGCTTCATAGTTGTATATCTGCAGTGTGAGGCCAAAGACACTGCTGTATCTGAATGCTAGTCTTAGGAGATTTGGAAAAGTCACTACTGTACTGCTCACTGTTCTTCTTGACATGAGGAAGCAAAGCCCTACCTCTAACAAAATGGCTGCCTCCTCACTCAGAGTCAACACTGGTGACACTTGCCCTCTACCTGCCTTTTTTGGGCACAGCTTCCACAGTTTGAGTCCTCTTTCAGGAGCACTTCAGACCACTTGCACATTTCAACAACTATTTTATCAACATCCTTTTTAGCTAGAAACTTTTATAAGATAGCTTGTTATTTTCTTTAACCCTTCCCTCATGTTCTTCTCTGCCTTTTATCATTTTTGCATATTCAGCTGTTATACATGTAGCAATTTTGTGTTTATCAGCCAAAGACGACGACAACAACAACAACAACAACATCATCCACATCTTCATCAACAGCAGCAAAGCCGAGTCCAGGAAAGGGCCCAACAAAGCAGGATTCAAAGAAAGCAGATGCTGGGAAGCCAAAAGATGCAGTAAGTCAGAATGTTGTGCTTTATCCAACCAACTCAAAACCAGGTTGTGGTATACTCAACAGGAGTAGCATAAAATAAAGTACTTATATATACAGTATTATTGTAAAGCGAATCTTATTATCCTTTAGTTAATGCTTAAATTTGGATGTGTTGGATTCCTGCTTAAAATAAGGATTTTTTCCCCGATAATCCTATTTGTGTATGTATTTGCATCGATTATATATGAGCTTTGAATTGAACCTTGGGGGATTAGTGCGCCTTCGTAGCAACACCTGAGATGACCAGATACCTCTACATCCAAATTGTAAATGGATATATGGAAAGAACCCACACTCTGGACTCTGTCCAAATTCTTTATTCGATAATTACCAAGTACAAAGTAACTGCCAACATGTTTCGGTGAAGAGCCTTGTTCACAGCATAGCTACCCACATAACCAGCACATATATATAATAGATAGATAGATAGATAGATAGATAGATAGAAACTAAAACAACTCCCATTCATTAGTCAATGCTATAGATGAGAATCACCATTGTATAGAGACTCTTTGAAGGTAAAAAAATGTTTGCATTGATTTAAAATGCATTTATACAATGACACAATAAACATGAAAAAACAATGATAATAGTCATCATAGATTATCATAAATTAAATTCTGTGATTTAAAAATCTGAATTAAAACCATTAAACTATTTGTGGGTCAAAACTAAGCTTTCAGGAAAAGAGCTGATTCTGAAAATTAGGGCATATGAATATAGATGAGAAAATTGCGCATCCAACCTATTGGCTGTAGTTATTAATGTAAAAATACATCAACCTCATATCTAAAATTCATTCCGGTTGGCATTCTCATTTTTAAGTTCCAAATCTATCAAACTTCTCTCTAATAAATTGCCTCCTGCATTCAATAAACCCTTATCGTTCTGATATGAAGCTCCATGAAAGTGTTCGCCCACCCGTGTCCTGTGAGATCTAATTGTGCAGCTTACATACTGCAGACTTCACAAAGTACACTCTATTGCATAAACTATGTTGGAGGAACCACAGTTTATGTAGTTCCGCATAAAAAACTCCTTCCTTGTAGCCAGAGCTTTTTTTCTCAAAAAATAGGTGCAGGAACTCAACCACGACCCGTTCAGATTTCACAAACAGTAGAAGGGTCTTAAAGGGGCATTAAATACCAGAATTGCATTACATACAGTGTGCAGAGTTCAGGGGGTTACAAAGCAGTCACTTGTAAACACAGAAACCAGACTTCTGTGTTCACAAGTGATTGTGGTGAGCGGGCACCAAAGGGTCTGAGCCAAAGGTGGTGGAACTGAGTTCCACCAAGTTCCCCCAGAAAAAAAGCCCTGCTTGTAGCACAAGATTGTACTGTCTTCGTTTTTTTTTTTGTACGTTTGTGGCAGAAGCGATGTGTTGGTGCCACAGTCCTATGATCCCTTGACACTTAACCATGTCCTCTCCATACCTTTTGGACAAACCCTTTGGACAAAAACAAACTTGGGTGATAACATTCCTCCCAAAGTTTTAGCCCCACGGATGGAAAATCTATACCCTCTCTTTAGGAACAGAGAAAGATCACAATCCCTGGATAAGATAGGTAGATGTTTTATAATGATATTCAGGAGATTTTATGAAAAATTAAGTAAAATGGTATCAAAAGTACGAAAATCTTGGCTGTCAGATTTGCCTTTTTTATGGGATTTGTGTTTTTAATAACATGGATCTATCCCTATTTGCAGCTGTGGCTATTGCTCTATTAACATCCCTGGAGTTATATTTGCATACTACTAATGGAGAGTCTATTGTATCACGCTCCTGGACAAAGCTTCATTTAGTGGAACTGAGCATCAGACTGTGGAAGAAAGGAGATTTAAGTGACTTTGAGCGTGGCATGGTTGTTGGTGCCAGACAGATTGGTCTGAGTATTTCAAAAACTGCTGATCTACTGGGATTTTTTCACACAGCCATCTCTAGAGTTAGAGACTGGTCCGAAAAGAGAAAATATCCAGTGAGCGGCAGTTATGTGGACAAAAATGCCTTGTTGATGAAAGGTCAATGGAGAATGAGCAGACTGGTTCAAAATGATATGCAACAGTAATTTAAATAACCATTCAATACATTACCATCTCTGAACGTGCAACACATTGAACCTTGATGCAGATGGGCTACAGAAGCAGAAGACCACCACACAGACTGCCACTCCTGTCAGCCAAGAACAGGAAACTGAGGCTACAATTCACACAGGCTCACCAAAATTGGAAAATAGAAAATTGGAAAACCGTCGTCTGGTCTAATGAGTCTCGATTTCAGCTGCAACATTCAGATGGTAGGGTCAGAATTTGGCGTAAAGAACATGAAAGCATGGATCCATCCTGCCTTGTATCAATGGTTCAGGTTGTTGGTAATAAAGTGGGGGATATTTTCTTGGCAGATTTTGGACCCCTTGGTACCAATTATGCATCGTTTAAATGCCACGGTCTGCCTGAGTATTGTTGCTGACCATTTTCATCCCTTTATGACTAAAGTGTACCCATCTTCTGATGGCTTCTTCCAGCAGGATAATGCACATGTCACAAAGATCAAATCATCTCACTCCTGGTTTCTTGAACATGACAATAAGTTTACTGTACTCCAATGGCCTCCACAGTCACCATATCTCAAACCAAGAGACCTGCCTTTGGATGTGGTGGAACAGAAGATTTGCATCATGGGTGTGCAGATGGAAAAAATCTGCAGAAACTGTGTGATGCTGTGTGATGCTATCATGTCAATATGGACCAAAATCTGAGGAATGTTTCCAACACCTTGTTGAATCTATGCCATGAAGAATTAAGGCGGTTCTGAAGACAAAAGTGGTTCAAGCATACTCTAGCAAGGTGTACCTAATAATGTGGCCTGTGTGTGCGCATGAGATTATATATAGATATATATCTCACATAGTATCTCACAAAAGTGAGTACACCCCTCACATTTTTGTAAATTATTTTGTTTTATCTTTTAATGTGACAACACTGAAGAAATGACACTTTGCTTTAATGTAATGTAGTGAGTGTACAGCTTGTATAACAGTGTAAGTTTGCTGTCCCCTCAAAATAAATCAACGCAGAGTCATTAATGTCTAACCCACTGGCTACAAAAGTCAGTACACCTCTAAATGAAAATGTCCAAATTTTGCCCAATTCGCCATTTTTCCTCCCTGGTGTCATGTGAATCGTTGGTGTTACAAGGTCTCAGGTGTGAATGGGGGTTAAATTTGGTGTTATCGCTCTCACTCTCTTAGTGGTCACTGGAAGTTCAACATGGCACCTCATGTTAAAGAACTCAGAACAGGCCTCGCTATGGTCCACCAAAGAAGTGGAGTGCATGTGCTTGGTGTCCTAGCCACGGGTTGTCTTTGGAAAATAGGTGTATGATTGCTGCCAGCATTGCTGCAGAGGTTAAAGGGGTGAGGGGTCAGCCTGTCGGTGCACAGATCATACACCGCACACTACATCAAATTGGTCTACATGGTTGTCCTCCCAGAAGGACGCCTCTTCCAAAGATGATGCACAAGAAAGCCTGCAAACAGTCTGCTGAAGAAAAGCAGACTAAGAACATGGATTACTGGAACCATGTCCTGTGGTCTGATAAGACCAAGATAAACTTATTTGGTTCAGATGATGTCAAGTGTGTGTGGAAGAAACCAGGTGAGGAGTACAAAGACAATTTTGTCTTGCCTACAGTCAAGCATGGTGGTGGGAGTGTCATTGTCTGGGGCTGCATTAGTGCTGCCGGCACTGGGGAGCTACAGTTCATTGAGGGAACCATGAATGCCAATATGTACTGTGGCATACTGAAGCAGACCATGATTCCCTCCCTTTTGAGACTGGGCCGCAGGGCAGTATTCCAACATAACGACTCCAAGACGACCACTGCCTTGCTAAAGAAACTGAGGGTAAAGGTGATCGACTGGCCAAGCATGTCTCTAGACCTAAACCCTATTTAGCATCCGAGGGGTATCCTCAAACGGAAGGTGTAGGAGTGTAAGATATCTAACATGCACCAGCTCCATGATGTTGTCATGGAGGAGTGGGAGAGGACTCCAGTGGCAACCTGTGAAGTTCTGGTGAACTCCATGCCCAAGAGGGTTAAGGCAGTGCTGGAAATAAATGGTGGCCACACAAAATATTTACAATTTGGGCCCAATTGGGGTACATTTTTATTGTAATTAACTCTTTAATTTTAATTTCTGAACAAAATCAGAATCACGTAGTTAAACCATGTACATGATGTCAAGCAAATATGTCCAATTTTGCACAACAAACAAAAACCAGTTGCAAGAATTCCAAACAATTACTATGTCTCTCCTGTTGTCTGTCTTGGTTTACAAGAATAAATCCTAGTGTACCAGCAGTCTTCCATATTTCTTTCTAGTGATAACGTATCTTCTCGTCATCTATCGCACCACCACTTCCTTCTAATCATTCTTAATCCAGCCCGCCCACACCTTAAACTTCTTAGGACACCCTCTGTCGTATAGGTTACCTTGTAAATTGGTAGGGCATTATTCACCTGTTTCACCCAGCTTTGTAGAGATGGAGGTGACGGATTCCGCCATTTAAGGGCCAATGCATTCTTGGCATAACAAAACAGTATTTTTAACAGGGTTTTCTGTTAGGTGGATATTTCTTCTTCTTCCAGGTCTCCCAAGAGACATCTGGCTATAGAGTTTATATTTGGGAGTTCCAAAAATGTCAATATTGCCTTCCAGAAGCTCTCCATCTGGAAACACTGCCACACCATATGGAAAAAGTCACCCTCTGCTGCATAACAGCGATGGCATTCCGATGCTTCCCATCTACCCATTTCATTTAGTCGCTTGGGGGTATAGTATTTACTGTGAAGGTAATTGAACTGTAGAAGGTTGTCTGGTCGAGATCATCAAGGGTACCAGTGTATCTAGGGCCTCAGACCACGATTCCTCTGTAAGGGACAGTATGTCGCTGCCACCCGCTCCATTCTGGGGGAGGAAGATGTCAGCAGCGTAAAATAGTATTTAGAAATCAACTTCGAATGAGCCTCATCAACTAATAATTTTTCCATACTGGAAGGGGAGAGCGCCACCTCTCCTCCCTCCCCCCCACCGTATTGGGCTGTTGCTGCGTGGCAGAGCTGAATGTATATGAAAATGAACGTGTTGGGAATCCCGTATTTGGTCCTCAGGTCTATGAAAGTTCTAAAGACCCCATCCCTGAACAGCTTATGGGTGTATTTAACCCCATAGGCTGCCCAGAATGACCCATCCGGTAGCTTGACTACCTCACTAAATTGGGGGTTGTGCCACAGAGGAGCATTAGGGGAGGCCGCAAGGCTGGTGCCGCCCACCCTGGCATTGCAAATATGGAATATTTTGTACGACAGTTGCTCTGGGTATGGGCCATTTCTATAGAGGACATTAATCAGCCCTTCATATGCGTGGACCTGGGCTTCTTGGGTTTCCACCAATGCAATGTTCAAGTTTGGGAAACCCCACCAGTGCACATGTGTAAACTGGGCCGCCAGGTAGTAACACTGCAGGTTCGGTAGGACCAATCCTCCCGCCCTTACTGGTAAATAAAGTGTATCCATGGATACCCTAGCTGGTTTAGGACCCCAAAGGAAAGAGGAAAGCATTTTATTAATGCTCGCGAACCACTTCTTAGGGATATAAACGAGGCCTAAAGGTAGTTTAACCCACGCCTGTAGACTTTCCTGCAACCACAGCTTCAGAGGAGACTAGTTATTAAGTACATAAGTACTGACTGGCAGCTAGATATCGACCCCCCAGATAGCGAAATTTAGAGGCCACCTTCAATGGGACCTCAGGGGGCAACCTCAGGACAAATTCAGGAGCAAAAGAAAAAATAATAGTTTTTATTCCAGTTCACTTTTGAATCCTGAGTAATTTCCAAATTCTAAGATTATGTCTAGTGCAGTGGTCAATGAGCCCTCCATCTCGGCCAGATACAGAAGCATGTCATCACCATAGAGGGATGTTTTTTTCCTCCAGATCATTGACATTACAACCCCTGACATCCCTTTATGCTCTCAGTAGAACCGCCAGCGGCTCTATAGCCAGAGCAAACGGCAAGGGCGACAGTGGGCACCTTTGCCATGTGCCCTTAGCTATGTGAAACAGGTCCTCAATGGTGTTTTTAAATTTGGATTTCATTTGGGGATGTACTCACTTTTGTTGCTAACGGGTTAGACATTAATGGCTGTGTGGTGTTGTTTTGAAGGGACAGCAAATTTACACTTTTGTACACTCATTACTTTACATTGTAGCAACGTGTAATTTCTTCAGTGTTGTCACATGAAAAGATATAATATAATATTTACATAAATGTGAGGGATGTACTCACTTTTGGGAGATACTGTGTATGTATATAGATATATATTGTGCATGAAAACCGTCGTTCTAGAATAGTCAGTGTCTCTGTATTTTGTATTGACAGTTGTAATCTTTTGACACTTGTCCCATTCTTTTCCTCAGGTCTCATCTGTTGCTGGCAAAGCAGCTGCCACTACAGTAGCTTCATCTAGCAAACCTAAAGGCGAGGTAATATACAAAAATAGTTTTATGCAAAAATGGGGTATTGGAGATTACATTTATCATGGATTAATAAATTGTAACTCTGCTTCATTATTACTATGCAGATGTGCTGGGGGGCCATCTCCTACTAACAATCCATGATTTAACATAACCTTGAAAATAAAATGTTGTTGAAAATTATCATTCCTTAGTTGGATTGTAATCAAAGGAATATTTCCCCTTGTTAATTTTCAGTTTCTGCTCTAGAAAGCCAATTATTGCCAAGTGAGAACTGTTAGAATAAAATGACCCTAAGGCTTTTGGTTTTGTTGCTTTTGGTTTTGTTGCTTTCAGTTTTAGACTATCTCTTACACACACTCTTCTGATACTGATAGGTGATGCTAACATTCAGAATATCTCGACATAAGTGCTATATCTGTCTCTTCTGTGGAATGATCTCTGTTCAGTTTGGCCCCTATGGGCCAGATTCAGTTAGAGTTAGGCTGGAGTATCAGTGATACTCCAGCCTAACTCTCACTTTGAGCCGGCGTTTCTGTTTCCTGTAGTCAGAAAACAAGAAACACCGGGTTGGAGTTCCCATACGAGCGGTGTAATTGTATTTTGCCGTCGTATCGGAACTGCAATTTTAAAAATGGCGCTCGGGGCGTTCCCGCTGATTAATGCCGAGAATATGCTAATCAGCGAGAATCGGCAATTCACGATCGTATTCGGCCCCGACGCAGTGACTTTCTGACGTTTCCGTAAGAGATATGCGGCGTAAAGAAAAAACCAGCCCCCTAGTGGAGTATCCTATGTTAAGTATTGCCGTCGTCATCGCGTCGAATTTAAAAAATTTTGCGTTTGTTTGCGTAAAACGTCCATGAAATGGGGATTGACGTCATTGACGTTCCCTGACAGAATTTGGAGCATGCGCACTGACAGTCGACGCATGCGCAGTACGTTCGCCGCGGGATCACGCCTAGTTATAATAATACACGCCCCCTACCCGCCCAATTTGAAGTCCGCCGGCTCATTTTCGCTACGCCGCCGCAACTTTAGGAGCAAGTGCTATGTGAATACAGTACTTGCTCCTAAAGTTTCGGCGGAGTAACGTAAATGAGAAACGTTACTCTAAAATAAAGATTCGCCCATCTACCTGAATCTGGCCCTATGTGTGTAAATCTTTGTACTGGCTCCCTGAATCTCTGTTGAGAAAGTGCAGCCTAACCATGACTTGTGCAGTGCCTCTGTCCTTCTCTTCTAACAGTCTTTGAAATGCTGTGCATTGACCTGCTATGGGAAACACTTTCAGAGACTTTTTTGCATTTCTTCACTGATTTATATATTATTATTTGTATTGTTCACTGTGTTACACATTCAGGGGCGCCCCTAGCGGTAGTTCTCCCTGATTTCACATTACTTGGACCAGCACATTGTGTACATTTTACTGCTTGTGAATTTGTACTCCTTTTTTGTCACTTGCCATTGTTTAGTATTCAATATTATCTTTTGTGCTACATTTTGACGGTTTACGTATTGACACTAAACTTATGTACGCTATCACTCTGTTCTAAAAACAACCACCCCTCCCCCCCTCCCCCACGTTCACCAGCCCAGGGATTTATTCCCGTACCACCCTTGGATTTCACCCACTTTTCACAGCGCAGACACCACCCCCCTTGTTTTTCCATTTGCTACTTCTCTCTGCCCAGGACAGAGTGTCAGGTGTTTGCAGCAGTGACCCCATCTCCACTCCACCACCCCCCTCGGTAGCGCAGGAGCCTCTATCTACATATACTTCAATGTGCCCAAAATAGGGGTATGTAGTTTTAACTTAGTATAAAGTTAAACTTATCCTATAAATCTAACCAGCTACACTGAAGTAAATAAAGTGCAATAAAAATAATACAGTACACAACTATAATACATTTCTATAAAGTATTAACGCAATGCACCAAACTGCAGCTTCTTCCACCACGATCAAAAGATTATGCATCAAAACAGTCTTTCTATAGTAGTCAAATTCCTCTGTATTTTATATTGACAATTGTAATCTATTAAACTTATCCTATAAATCTAACCAGCTACACTGAAGTAAATAAAGTGCAATAAAAATAATACAGTACACAACTATAATACATTTCTATAAAGTATTAACGCAATGCACCAAACTGCAGCTTCTTCCACCACGATCAAAAGATTATGCATCAAAACAGTCTTTCTATAGTAGTCAAATGCCTCTGTATTTTATATTGACAATTGTAATCTATTGACACTTGACCCTTGCTTTTCCTCAGGTCTCATCTGTTGCTGGCAAGGCAGCTATTGCTACAGTTGGTGCTGCAGCAGTAGGCGCAGCTGCAGTAGGTGCCGCTACAGTAGCTTCATCTAGCAAACCTAAAGATGAGGTAATGTACAGAAATAATTTTAAGTGAATCACAGTTTGGTGAAATGATCTATTATTCTTTTTGTGCCAAGTTGGATTTTGATCATAAGGATAATGTCCCCTCATTAATTTTTGGTTCTGCTCTAGTAAGCCAATTATTACCAAGTGGGAACAGTAAGGCCCCTTTCACATTGAGGCGTTTTTCATGCGGTACAGCGCTAAAAATAGCGCTGCTATACCGCATGAAAAATCATGCCCTGTAGTGTTCAATGTGAAAGCCCGAAGGCTTTCACACTGAAGCGGTGCGCTAGCAGGAACGCTCCAAAAGTCCTGCTAGCCGCATCTTTACCGCGGTATAGGAGCGGTGTGTTCACCGCTCCTATAGCGCGCCTTCCCATTGGAAACAATGGGAAACCGCGGCAATAGCGCGGTAATACCGCCCGCAACGCGGGCGGTATTAACCCTTTTTCGGCCGCTAGCGGGGGTTAAAACCTCATAGCGCTATCGCGGTAAACACGACGGTATAGCGGCGCTACAAACAGCGCGGCTATACCGTCACCGCGGCTCCACGCCTCAATGTGAAAGGGGCCTTAGAATAAAAGTGACCTCAATGCTTTTGGTTTAGTTGCATATTATTTCTGACACACATCCTTCTAATAGGTGGTGCCAACATGGTATTCATTTATGCATTGCCCATATTTTGGCATAGCTGCTATTATCAGTCTCCTCTGGAATAATCTATGTTTAGTTCACCTCCCATGTGTGTTTGATCTTAGTACTGTATCCACTCATCTTTAAAGACAAAGTGTGTCTGTCAGAATCCAATGGCACATATGTTTCCAAGTGCTCTTCTGGTGGGAAACAATAGTAACCATGAAACACTGTTTGAAAAGAATAGAAAGGGTCTTGACAGATATGTGTATGCCCTATGGAAACCTATGTGTTTTTTATTTATTTTTTATAGCATTTATTTTTGTTCAGATTAAAGTGGATTGTTTTATAATAATAAAGGGTTAAAGTGAATTTACAGTCACTACTTTTTTTTGTTTTTGTTGTTTGATGATAAAAGGCATGGGTTAATATCCCTGTCAGTTTGTTTGCTGTCTGTGCCTCATTGGGGACATTTACCTTTTACTCCCTGTCCCAGGAAATCTATACAAAGGGATGAGAACACCTCCCATGGACATTTGTCACCAGAGCAGGTGTTTCTATTTGAAGACCCACCTATGCCTCTTGTTCTGGTGACAACTCAAATTTTGGATTTCACTTAATTTTCTGTTTCACTTAATTTTCTGTTTATTGATAGGTGAGGAATAGATAGGGTGAATCTTTTTGGTAGTGACACCAGTAAAAATAAAGCCTTGACATGGGCTCTTATCCTTTCCTACTCTATCCAGAAATACATTTTTGCTATACATATATAAAATTAATTATAGCACTGTAAACAGTGCTTTAATGAAACGGAATGGACTGAACCTATTGCATTTCATGTGGCATATCCCACTAAAAGCTAGTGATTTGCAGTTGTTTGAACAGAATGAATGGAAGCTAGGAATGAAATATATAATACACTGTGATGCAGTTCTTCTTTTTTTTTTAGCTCTAAAGAGTTGAATTTATGTTCATCCAACAATTGTCACTGTATGCTCTACATCAGAGGTGGCCAACCAGTGGCCCGGGGGCCACATGTGGCCCGCGGAGCCTTCTGATGTGGCCTGCGACCTCCTGCTCTGGAATGGGAGTTGGCAAGCCCAGATCGCAGGTTGCCAACCCACCATACCGCAGCATCAGTGTTGTGAATGAAGCTGGTGGTAGAGGAAGAAAGCAGCTGCAGAGCTCCATAAGCCGATGCTTCCTCCACAGCACTGGCTTTTGCCACAGGCGGAGTCTTTGGCTAAGTTCAGCTGACCCGTAGCCCGTAGACCCGTGGATGTAAGTAAACCGTAGCACATCAGTGTGGAAGCAGTCTTAGGCCCTTTTCACAACGATCAGCCCAACCAAATGGGACCCTCAATTCACATATATAGAGTGACAGATGTCCGTTTACGCCCGCCTATCTCCAATCCGAAAAACAGAAAGGAATTTGTCCCCTTCCATCTGGGTGGATTGGAGGGCCTATAGAGTAGTCGTAACCATTCATTCGCCCGCTCCGCTCATTGTGGCCCGCGACTGGTTACAAAGTTGCTTAAGTGGCCCTCGCGCTTCAAAAGGTTGGGCACCCCTGCTCTACATCCATGTTGTGTTTCATGTAATAGTTGTAATCCAGACAGCAGCCACTTTGACATATCTGTGAGCAACTAAAATAGAAAAAAAACTGTTATGGCAGGAAAAAGAAAATGGTCATATAACTATCCTGTATTCAATAATTGACAGTTGTAGGCAAATGCATTATTGACATTGCGCAATGGATATTCATTTAAGGGTGAAAAGCTGACTCCCTATGTCTGGATCCTGTGAGTGCTGATCACCTTTTATTTTGCAGTGTTATTTTTCTTATCGTTTGTCTTTATTTTATTACAGGTTAAAGAAGAAAAAAAAGTGAGTGTGGACAAAATTTCTGCTGCTACTACTCCAAGCAAGGTGGGGCCAAATCTAGTAACTTGGGATTTAAGAGCAGTCTGTTACATTGCA
Organism: Rana kukunoris; assembly: GCA_029574335.1. NCBI lineage: Eukaryota > Metazoa > Chordata > Amphibia > Anura > Ranidae > Rana > Rana kukunoris. The sequence goes on from CM056049.1 coordinate 131,771,287, forward strand.
TACCTTAGACATCTGCTAGTGTTGGTGATATTTTAGCAGGGTAAAATTGACAAACCAATGCTTAATATTCAAAAATCAACTTAAAATACCACTATATATCTGAGCAGACTTTCATGGGAGCATTGCCAGTATGTACCCAGAGAAATCTGTGACAAAAGTATACCTGTATTTTTGTATATAAAGTGATCCTCGAGAGAGCAAAGCAGTGATACAGTTATTTACCTAAGTGTAAAGAAAAATGGTGCATATTAACCTTTTTAACATTTTGTAAATTTTAGTTTAGGGGTATTTAGTTTATTATGCCTGTTGTCTTTATGCTCTTGTTCTAATTCTCATGCCTGTGTCTCTTATTTGTAGGAAAAGGATGATGCTTTAGATCTGTTAATTGATTCTTTGGGAGGACCAGAAAGTGTTCCAGAGTCTCCAAAATTCACTGGACCAGAGATCGCTGTAAGTAGATAATTGAATGTGTTTTTTTTTTTTTTTGTGTTTTTTTTTTTATTTATTTTTTATCAAGCTTGTAAGGTCAGAAATAAACAGTGTATAGTATGTATGTATGTATGTACGTGTAACAGTACTGGTCAAGAGTTTTAGGCAGGTGTAATGATGCTGTATAGTAGTAATGCTGGCTGAAGAACAGCCAAACACCATGGCAAGACTGTCACAGGCCATACACCATGGCAAGACTGAGCACAGCAACAAGACACAAGGTAGTAAGGTCTCTTCCCAGGCAAAGATTTCCAAGCAGACTGGAGTTTCAAGCTGTGCTGTTAAAGCGCCTTTGAAGAAGCACAAATAAATGGGCAATGTTAAGGACTGTAGGTGCAGTGGTCGGCCAAGGAAACCATGCAGCAGTTGAAAGACACATCATGCTTACTTCCCTTTAACATCAGATGATGTCAAGCAGTGCCATCAGCACAGAGCTGGTGGAAAGTTTGGGCTCAGGTACACAGATCTACTGTCTGGAGCAGTCTGGCCAGAAGCCATGAGTGGAGGTTTGGTCAGGATTAATGGTGTCCTCAATGCTGATAAATACAGGAAGATATACAGGAAGATATTTCATCATTATGCCATACGATCAGGGAGGCATGCGATTTTTTTTTTTTTTTCACAAATTTCTTCTGCAGCAGGAAAACTACTCCATGCATACAACCAATGTCATTAGGAACTATCTTTAGTGTAAAGAAGTACAAGGAGTCTTGGAAGTGATAGTTTGGCCCCCACAGAGCCATGATCTCATAATCGTTGAGTCTTTCTGGGATTATATGAAGAGACCAAAGAATTTGAGGCAGCCTACATCCATGGAAGATCAGTGGTTAGTTCTCCCAAGATGTTTGGAACAAGCTACCTGCTGAGTTTCTTCAAACACTGTGTGCAAGTGTACCTGGAAGAATTGATGCTGTTTTGAAGGCAAAGGCTGGTCAATCCAAATAAGGGTTTGAGTTGGATTATTTTTTTCTGATCATTTACTTTCCATTTTTTTTCAATTGATGAAAATGTAGTAATAATTATTTTTCTGAAAGCATTCTTATGTTACAGCAATTTTCCTCACCTGCCTAAAACTTTTGCACAGTAGTGTATATCATATAAATTGGCAAAAGTGTGCCTTTTTCAGAAAAGGCAAGGTTAAGGATTCTGCAAAAAATCCCCCAAAAAAAGTGTTGAGGGTCTGACAGTGGGAGGAGCATGAGGTTCTGACAGTGGGAAGAGTATGTACAGGAGTGCAATGGGTATAGCAGCAGACATTATTTACAGGAGTGTTGAGTATTGTAGGGGGTAGGGTTGTCCCGATACCACATTTTTAGGACTAAGTACAAGTACCAATACTTTTTTTTATGTACTCGCCGATTCCGAATACCGATACTTTTTTTTAAATATGTCCCCCCACAAATGCAGCCATGTCCCCCCACAAATGCAGCCATGTCCCCCCACAAATGCAGCCATGTCCCCCCACAAATGCAGCCATGTCCCCTAAACATATTGCAGCCATGTCCCCAAACATATTGCAGCCATGTCCCCTAAACATATTGCAGCCATGTCCCCAAACATATTGCAGCCATGTCCCCAAACATATTGCAGCCATGTCCCCAAACATATTGCAGCCATGTCCCCAAACATATTGCAGCCATGTCCCCCATATACGCAGCCATGTCCCCCATATACACAGCCATGTCCCCCCACATGCAGCCATGTCCCCCATACTTAAATGATGAAGCCGCCGCGTTAATCACCGCGCGGGGAACATTACAGTTAGCTTTCGTTTGAATAAGCTGTTTTCCCTGCCGCGCTGTGTATAGAGACACTCCCCCTTGCTCGGGATTGGACAGATCCGTCCAATCCCGAGCAAGGGGGAGTGTCTATGCGCGGCGGGGAAAAACAGCTATTCAAACGAAAGCTGACTCTAATGTTCCCCGCGCGGTGATTAACACAGCGGCGGCTTTGCGATATACGGTGGCGGCGGTGGCAAGTATTCTTTTTAGGCATCGGGGGTATTTGCGGGAGTACAAGTACTCCCGCAAATACTCGGTATCGGTCCCGATACTGGTATTGGTATCAGGACAACCCTAGTAGGGGGCATTATGTATAAGAGCAGGGAATAAAAGGTATAATATGGGGTATTGTGTAGTGCAGAGGGCATCGCAGCAGGCAATATGCGCAGGAGAAGTGTGCAAAGGGTTTGAGAGCATGTGCATGACCGGATTGGGGAGGGCATTATAGTGGGCTGTAGGTAAAGGAAAGGAGTGCGGAGAGTCTTGCATGAAGGCAGCATGTGCAAGAGAAGCTTTGTCGGGCAGACTGTACGGAGGTGTGAATAAGGTATGACCGTGGCACACACAATAATCCTATATCTGAACTGGCTCAGTGTATGGGCAGCCTGAAAGTGAGAACATTCAAATGATCTGCGCTTAGTATTTGCAAATGTTCTGGTTGCAGAGGAGATCAGTGAATAGCAATTCACTGGTCTCCTCCTGCTCAGCATCCCGATTGAGTCTCACTGCAGGGTGGCTATCAACCTGAATGCTCATCCCTGCACATAGCAATGGCAGAGCATCTGTTCAGTGCAGTTTGCTAAGGGGAGGTGTTTCTTTGATAAGCCATCCTGCAGCTATAGAAGCCACTTTCATTGAGTATTTTGGAGTGGGCAAAGCTTTGGTTGCAGGCAGCACTGTGCCCTAAAGCTTTAATAGCCAGTCTTAGAGCGCTGAGAGCTCAGCAGCATTCTGTGGGAGTGAAGTTTGCCATACCAGTGGCCTGCTGGATGCAGCTCCGCCAACATAGCGGCAAAAACTTCTCAGTTCAACACGTGTGGGACAGGGCTGGATTAGGGGGGGGGGGGAATGTTGCATTCAAATGTGGAGGTGTCAGGACAGGGAAAGGACTGAAGAGGAGGGGAGAATGTTGCCTGGGAGTTGTTGTGTGAAGCTGTTGGTGCGGGGCATGGTCGTGCAACTTTTGCGAGACAGTACTGGAGAGGAGGGAAAGGTATGTAGGTTGGAGTGTAGAAGTCACTGATCTGGGGGGGTAAAGGTGATACAATGTTTTTGGTACATAAGCGGTGGTACATAAGCGGTGGGGAATGATGAACAGCTGAGGGCAGGCATACACAAGAAGGAATGCCTACTGGAAGCAGAACTGTCCAATGGCAAAACGGCAGTAGAAAGCTAGAATCCATTCCCCCCGCTGACGAAACAGAAATCCAACGTAATCATTATGTAGTTAAGGATTCTTTCTCTCTATGTTCATCTCCATCGCTCTAAAGTAATAGTAAAGTAATCTTTAGTAAGCAAAGTACAGCTCTCGTTACTTCTGAAGTGAAAAAAATAGTAAATTCTGTCTGCTGTTTCATCGAGTCTAAAATGTATTTTAATTGAATATATAATTGGCATACACCTGCTGTATATTTTAGCAAGGCAAGTAATGTAATGTAGGATACCTTGATAAATCCTAATTACATGTTCACTTTGTCATCACTTGACCATGGGTTTTTGTCCTAAATAATAGGTGTATATCATTACATATTTTTCTCATTTGTGACTTTTGAATTGAAAAATGTCAGTTACTTACGGAAATATTACCAGGCAGTACACCTTAATAGAGTCAAAGATTGGAATAGACACAGGGAAGTTAAATTATGGGTCCAGATAGAACAATCCCAATCACGTATTCAACTCAGTGGAGCCCCCTGTGCTATTTTGTACTACCTAGAGAGATGAAGGAACACCCGGTGGTGGGAAATACAGCGAAACTTTGCGCGACACTGCTCCCCATGTTGGTGATAGACCCTGCAACTTCGCTGATGTACCCGATATTAGGTAATTCGAAATTTCAACCAGGATGCAAAGGAAATTATTTCTGACATTTGGCTGACATTGGATGCATACATGCATCCAGTTTCATCCAGGATAGGGCATGGTTGACGATCGAAGAAATTACCAAACAAGGGAGCAGATTGGGGCTTAAATTCTGGAATGCGCGCCAACTTGCCCACTTTCTTAGTACTTCCAGATCCAGAGAGGTTTGGTAGACCTCTCACTAATTTTGAGAATCTCTGCAATGGAAAGGGAGTGATAGCTCATACACTTTCAGTATGTTATGGACTATTAATAAGACAGACAGAAGGACACCTCATTGAAATGTATAGGGGAATGGGAGAGGGAAATAGGGAGAAGTTTTGGTCAGGAACAGCAACAGAAGATGTGCAGGTTGATACGCGAGACAACAAGGTGTACTAGAATACAAGAAACAAATTTTAAGATTCTCTCTAGATGGTATAAAACACCGGAAAAATTAAACAAAATATTCCCAGACGTCCCAGATATGTGTTGGAGATGTCAGAAAGACAAAGGTACAATGCTGCATATCTTCTGGGACTGTCACGAGCTGAAAATCTTCTGGAGAGAGATCATACGAATTATACAATGGCTTACAGATTTAGATATAAAAGAAGACCCAGCACTTTGCCTACTACATGTGAATGACATACCAGAGAAAAGATATAAAGAATCCCTCGCCTGCCACTTACTAGATGCGGCAAAAACCTGGAAATCGACAGTAGCTCCAACAATACAAATGTGGGCCCGTAAAGTGAAGGAGATAAGCAGGTTGGAAGACATGGTTCTTTCATCATGCCAACAACAAGAGAAGTATTTAGAGACTTGGGCACCCTGGAACTCCTTTCTGGCTTCTGTAAAGGGGGCATTTCTCCTCGAAGGGGAAACCAACGTACAGGAGACATGAATAGGGCAAGGGCATAAAATGTGAATGGGGTCGACATCCTGATGGTCGAATCTAAAGGAAGAGGAGGGGAAGGTGAGGATCTGGGTTTTTTTTTTTTTTTGGGGGGTAGGGGTGATATTTGGTAGGCGATGCCTGTTGAGGGGTAGACAATGCATGGTAAACCCGGAAAACAATTAGAAGGGAAGGAACACCCGTAAGGGATTAAGCCTAAATAGGAAAATTTCACATTGAGGGGTTTCTTCTCGGTTATTTTTTATTTATTTTTGTGTTAATTTAAGGGGTTGATGTACGTGCTGATGGTATAACAAGGTGTGATTACTGTGACAACCTTTAACGTGTATCTGCCTATTTTTTTTTAAAATAAAATGAATATTAAACGAAAAATGTCATTTATGTTTGTGTGTATATATCATACCCAATAACTGTTGTAAGAGCACAGGGATTGCTGGCTTCTTGGACATGTGAATTTCATCTCTTCTCTATCTACCTGTTCATAGTTGACAGATTTCTCAAACCAGAAAGATGTCCCCATGATACTGTCAAGCATGTCAATTCACTTAATTTTTATTTTATTTTTATATAAGGACACCCCTGCCACATCAGAATATCTAGAGGAACTGGGAAAGAGAGAAACCTCAATCCCACCAGAATACAGACATCTACTGGATGTAAGATTGGTTTTCAATAACATATTAACAATCCTAATTTGTAAACTGCTTTCATTCATGTAATCACAAGCAATTTTGAACCTTTCTTGTAGGGTAAAGGAGAAAAGCCTACAGAACCCCCACCAAAGGCAGACGAAGTGGTGATTTATACTTTAAATTGAAATTGAGTTTTGTGTGTTTTTGCTTTTATTTTGTTAACAAGTTTTGTGTTTTGGATATGGTGAAGTTTAAGAGCCGGTTCACACAGGGGCGACTCGTCGGGCGACTTGGCTGCCTGACAAGTCGCACTCCGTTCTGTACTATGGAACCATTCTAATAGGAGCGACTCAAGTCGCTCGGACTTAGAAACAGGTTCCTGTATGACTTTGGGAGGACTTCAGGGCGACTTGCATTGACTTCAATCCAGAAGTCATTTTGCAAGTCGCCTCTGAAGTCGTGTGCAGATTGCCTTGCCAAGTCGCGCGGAAAGTCGTGCTGCCCCAGTGTGAACCGGCACTAAGGCCCTTTTCACACCGGGGCGTTATTCGAGCGTTATTACAGCGTTATTACAGCGTTGTTCGAGCGTTGTTCGAGCGTTGTTCGAGCGTTGTTCGAGCGTTGTTCGAGCGTTGTTCGAGCGTTGTTACAGCGTTGTTACAGCGTTGTTACAGCGTTGTTACAGCGTTGTTAGAGCGTTGTTACAGCGTTGTTCGAGCGTTGTTACAGCGTTGTTCGAGCGTTGTTACAGCGTTGTTCGAGCGTTGTTACAGCGTTGTTCGAGCGTTCTTACAGCGTTGTTCGAGCGTTCTTACAGCGTTGTTCGAGCGTTCTTACAGCGTTGTTCGAGCGTTCTTACAGCGTTGTTCGAGCGTTCTTACAGCGTTGTTCGAGCGTTCTTACAGCGTTGTTCGAGCGTTCTTACAGCGTTGTTCGAGCGTTGTTCGAGCGTTCTTACAGCGTTGTTCGAGCAAAGCCTTATCTGCAATCCCAATGTGTTGGTAAAGCTCCGATAAGACCCTAAAGTTTTAGGGCGTTTTTGCAGTGCCTTGGTGTGAAAGGGTAAGGTGTTTTTACAGCTCTTTCAATTCATTTCAATGGAGAGGGGCATTTTTGGAGCATTATTTTCAGCGCTCAAAAGCCGTTCCAAAGATGCTGCTTGCAGGACTTTTCTCAACGCCCCGCCAGTTCAACGCCTCAGTGTGAAAAGGGTAAGGTGTTTTTACAGCGCTTTCAAATAATTTCAATGGAGAGGGGTGTTTTTGGAGCTTTTGGAGTTTTTTTCAGCGCTCAAAAGCTGCTCCAAAGATGCTGCTTGCAGAACTCAGTATGAAATGTCCATTGAGATGCATAAAAAGCGTTTTAAGAGCGCTATTTTTAACGCTAAAACGCTGTAAAAACGCTTCAGTGTGAAAGGGGTCTTAATGTTTTATTTTTTGCTGTTTGTGTCCGTGTTGGTAATACTCACCAGCCTATATTTATATTGGTTACTATTGTGACAAGGACAGAACGTGCCTAGAAATGTAGACTTATTACAGTTGTCACCAAAACCGAAATGAAGTGGGAAATATTCAATGGGAACATCTGTTCTATTGACGAAATATCGTGGAGAGCATTCTTCATGCACTACTGTTCCTCTAAGAAGTTTCGTGAGATTTTCCCAAAGGGACACAAACGGCAAAGCAAAAATATCTGACATGGGATTTATCCATCTACTGCTCCTATACTAAAAACAAATGTTTGGCTTTAGATACACTCTAAATATTCTGGTATTTGCAAAGCTAGTGCGGAGCTATTCATAAACTATTAAATGTGTATCTATTTATATAAAATGTTAACAAAAGTAATAGAAATAAGTAAAACGTGTTTATAAAATGATTAACTGTAAAAAAAAATAATGCTGACAGTCTTCTCTGTGCATAAAGTCAGAAAGTGTAATATCTTGTCTGCAGTATTTGCATTATTTATGTATCTTTTTGTTTTTATAGGCTTTGGGTGATGATGATCTTATTGCAGCAATGTCATCTGAGTTTGTCTCCAGTCCGGCTCCACCTGAAGAGAAGAAGCCAAAACTAGAGGTAGCGATGCAGTTCTTTTTGTGTAATGTCTGTTAAACTTTGAATAGAAATATGGAGCAAGAGGTTAGCATTGACGGCACACACATTTCTTTCAGCGCAGAATTACTTGAATACAAATAAATCTGTACATGAGCTGCGAGCTGAAAACTTTGCACTGCCACCCAAATATGCAAAGAAATCATTATTATTTTGTGCACTGTATTGGCTCTAAAGAGGGGCCTTCCAGATGCCTTTACTCACATACAGTGATTGGTTTTTTTAATAAAGATGCTTTTACCGTCTCTGCACATCACATTACTTTATCATGTAAATTCTTGTTATGCACATTTCATCCCTATTTTTGGGAAATAGCCATGTGATGGTGCATGCTGGCTGTGTTATCTGTGTGAGTCTGTGACAAGGCAAGGGACCTTTTCTGGTAGAAGTACTTGGAGGTGGTAATGACCCCCATAGGAATATGGAAACATTAGATATTTATGGTAGTGTGTGTTGTACAGTAATTCCTTTCATTAAACGCGTTATCGTAAATTCTTTTTGTGGCAGAAAAAAGAAGCACAGAAGGCATCAACAGCTCCTACTGCATCTTCACAGCCCCAGTCTATTGTAAGAATATTATTATCTACTTCATGTGCCTGTTTTTGCTAGCTCAATTCATATGCAGCTATGGTCTGTGACAGACCACAGTCAATTCTTTATGTACTGAGGGGGCAGCTAGATGTGTTAGAAGCCAAAGCATATATCGCTAGCACACCATAGAATCTCAAAATAGCATCCAAAGATGTATTAACCAGTTGCTGACCAGCCACAATGCAAAAATTACAGCTGGGCAGCACATGTAGGCAGAATCACATATACAGCATCTCACAAAAGTGAGTGCACCCCTCACATTTTTGTAAATATTTTATTATCTTTTCATGTAACAACACTGAAGAAATTGCGCTTTGCTACGATGTAAAGTAGTGCATGTACAGCTTGTATAACAGTGTAAATTTGCTGCCCCCTCAAAATAACTTAAAACACAGCCATTAATGTGTAAACCACTGGCAACAAAAGTGAGTACACCCCTAAGGGTCCTTTCACACGGAGCAGACCGTTTTTTGGTCCGCTCCATGTGTGTCCGTCGGCTCAGCGGGGGTTCCCGCTCAGCTGTCGGCGGACAGGGTGGTCCCCGCACACTGTGCAGGGACCGCCCTGTCTCTCTTCCGCTCTCCCCTATGGGGAATCGGATGAAAACGGACCGTTTGTCCATCTTCATCCGATCCGTTCCGCCGGACGGAAGAAAAATAGGGTTTTCTTCCGTCCGAAAAACCGGATCCAGACGGACGCGGATCTTTGCGGACGTTAGCGGAAGGATCATCCCCTAACGGACGCGACCCAATAGGCGTCCATTACAAGTCCGTAAACGAACTTGTAAAAACGGACGAACGGAGGCGGACATGTGAAAGGGGCCGAAGTGGAAATGTTCAAATTGGGCCCAAAGTGTCATTATCCAGCACTGCCTTAACCCAAGAGGCATGGCATTCATCAGAGCTTCACGGGTTGCCAGAATCACGAGTGGTAGAAGTTATTTAAGCAGGAATGCAACAATTAATTTTTAGACATTTTTAGTGTAGTCTTGTTAATGAAAGCTGCTTCAAGGTTTGTTGTTGTAGGCGTTTGCATTTTACAGCTTGTATTAAATTAGCCTATTTACCCAGATCAGTAATGGTGTCTCCAGCATCTCACAATGAATTTCTCAATATAAAACCACACCCTGTGTGAGTCATACTGCATGCTAAGAAAACTGAGGAGGAAACAAAAACGGAAGAAATGTATGACAATCACAACACCTCAAATATGTAAATGTATTGCTTCAGCAGGCAGTTATGATGCAAATAGGAAAGGCTAATCGTGTATGAAAAATGTTTCTTATAACGACACAACGCTACATCAATAAGCAGAATCTTGTTTCATAGTCAGTACATATGGGAGAATATTCCATCTCTGGAAGCACTGATTATTACACCTACCCGTGCCAAAACCTTTTACACATACAGTGCGGAAAATAAGTATTTGAACACCCTGCTATTTTGCAAGTTCTCCCACTTGGAAATCATGGAGGGGGTCTGAAATTGTCATCGTAGGTGCATGTCCACTGTGAGAGACATAATCCAAAAAAAAAAATTCCAGAAATCACAATTTATGATTTTTTAACTATTTATTTGTATGATACAGCTGCAAAGAAGTATTTGAACACCTGTCTATCAGCTAGAATTCTGACCCTCAAAGACCTGTTAGTCTGCCTTTAAAATGTCCACCTCCACTCCATTTATTATCCTAAATTAGATGCACCTGTTTGAGGTCATTAGCTGCATAAAGACACCTGTCCACCCCATACAATCAGTAAGAATCCAACTACTAACATGGCCAAGACCAAAGAGATGTCCAAAGACACTAGAGACAAAATTGTACACCTCCACAAGGCTGAAAAGGGCTACGGGGAAATTGCCAAGCAGCTTGGTGAAAAAAGGTCCACTGTTGGAGCAATCATTAGAAAATGGAAGAAGCTAAACATGACTGTCAATCTCCCTCGGACAGGGGCTCCATGCAAAATCTCACCTCGTGGGGTCTCAATGATCCTAAGAAAGGTGAGAAATCAGCCCAGGACTACACGGGAGGAGCTGGTCAATGACCTGAAAAGAGCTGGGACCACCGTTTCCAAGGTTACTGTTGGTAATACACTAAGACGTCATGGTTTGAAATCATGCATGGCACGGAAGTTTCCCCTGCTTAAACCAGCACATGTCAAGGCCCGTCTTAAGTTTGCCAATGACCATTTGGATGATCCAGAGGAGTTATGGGAGAAAGTCATGTGGTCAGATGAGACCAAAATAGAACTTTTTGGTCATAATTCCACTAACCGTGTTTGGAGGAAGAAGAATGATGAGTACCATCCCAAGAACACCATCCCTACTGTGAAGCATGGGGGTGGTAGCATCATGCTTTGGGGGTGTTTTTCTGCACATGGGACAGGGCGACTGCACTGTATTAAGGAGAGGATGACCGGGGCCATGTATTGCGAGATTTTGGGCAACAACCTCCTTCCCTCAGTTAGAGCTTTGAAGATGGGTCGAGGCTGGGTCTTCCAACATGACAATGACCCGAAGCACACAGCCAGGATAACCAAGGAGTGGCTCTGTAAGAAGCATATCAAGGTTCTGGCGTGGCCTAGCCAGTCTCCAGACCTAAACCCAATAGAGAATCTTTGGAGGGAGCTCAAACTCTGTGTTTCTCAGCGACAGCCCAGAAACCTGACTGATCTAGAGAAGATCTGTGTGGAGGAGTGGGCCAACATCCCTCCTCCAGTGTGTGCAAACCTGGTGAAAAACTACAAGACACGTTTGACCTCTGTAATTGCAAACAAAGGCTACTGTACCAAATATTAACATTGATTTTCTCAGGTGTTCAAATACTTATTTGCAGCTGTATCATACAAATAAATAGTTAAAAAAATCATACATTGTGATTTCTGGAATCTTTTTTTTGATTATGTCTCGCACAGTGGACATGCACCTACGATGACAATTTCAGACCCCTCCATGATTTCCAAGTGGGAGAACTTGCAAAAAAGCAGGGTGTTCAAATACTTATTTTCCGCACTGTAACTCTTGGGAGGCAATTTTATACTTTTTCACACAACTGTCACCCAGGATTCTTTCACATATTTTGCAATGTCCAATTAGACAAATGTGTGAATCCTGGGTGAAAGTAGTGTGAATCGTGTGAAAGAATTTATAAATGGACCCCATAATGAAGAAAAATTTCAGGGCCAAAATTTTCTCATCCACAGTATCTACACTCGCAGTACTGCGATCTCACAGTGCCAATATTCAGAGGATGAAATAAATTGATCCAGTGATGGAGATATGCGTTTTGCCTTAAAAAGATTACATTTGTTGAAAAGATGATTATAACCATAGTGTACATACAGTATATAACGCTAACAACATTTTCCTTAGGATTTATGTAGTGTCATTATACACCCTGAAAGTTTTTAATACATTACTGTGCCAGGCTCATCACTTAAAGGGGTTTTAAAGGTTTGCTTTTTATTTTCTAAAAAGGTTCCTTTTAAACTAGTGCATTGTTGGTTCACTTACCTTTTCCTTTGAATTCCCTTCTAAATGTTTTTTTGTCTGAATTTCTCACTTCCTGTTCCTCCTCAGTAAGCTATTCTGGCTGACTAACCCCCAGCCAGAACGGCTCAGATGATGGGGGCAAGCTTACTGAGGAGAAACGAAGTGAGAAATTCAGACAAAGAAAAAAAAAATGTAAAAGGGAAATTGAAGGAAAAGGTTAGTGGACCAACAATGCACTAGCTTAAAGGAACCTATTTAAAAAATAAAAATTAACCTTTACAACCCCTTTTAAGATGCAAAGTTCCCCTCTCCCGAACCATTCTGATTCCTGAGTCCTTAATTATTCATTGATTTTTGCCTAGTTGATTTTAACCAGAAGGTCAGGAGTGTAGAATGTTTTGTACCTTGTGGTGCAAGCCGTCTTATAGGGTTTTTTGCCACAACCATGCCATGCAATTTACAAAAATCAGTAAAAGAGTTTTATTGTTTGCCATTGTCCCTGCAGTTCCTATCATAAAGCTTTTATCAAGCTTATGTATTTTATATTTTGATCCTATTTTTTTTCTCTTTTAGGACTTATCGGACGAAGCTTTAGATGCACTTATGGGCACACTTGAGGGTCCCCCAGTAAATGTACCTGAATTACCACAATATACAGGTCCAGAAGTAACAGTAAGTGACAACTTATTGATGTACCAAAAACAAATCTTTCAGTAGGACCTCAGCTAAGAATTTGCATTTCCATCGCTTGGTGAATTTAGGCACAAGATCTTGTGGCTATCACTTTCTATTATAGAGTCCTACTCTTCCTCCTTTTGATCATCTTTCTGGCACAGAGATGTTCTCACTGTCTGCTGTATTCATTATAATGGAGGAAAATAACCTATTTAGTGGGAACCCTTCACAATGGCTGCAGTAAATGTTCAAACCGTGAGAGGTTAATGCAGATATCTCATTTGGGGTCAGTGGCGGTTCGTCCATAGAGGGTGCTGGAGCGCCGCCCCCTCTGGCTCTCACCGCCACTGAGTCTAATAACATAGATTCATGCATTGCACAAATCTATGTTATTATCGCCGCTGCTGCTGTTCTATTCAGATAGTCGGCGCTCATGTCCAGCCATCTGAATGATGGCAGCTGGTTGGCTGTACAGAAGTGCCTATCAGAGCCAGCGGCTCTGATAGGCTTTCCGAGAACAGACCTCGGGTCCCGGAAGCTTATCCTCGGAACGCACGGTGGGTGCGTTCCTTGGATAAGACTGACAGGCGTCTCAGCCAATCAGGATGGCCGGTTCTGGCTACCGGTAACCTGATTGGCTGAGACACCTGTCAGTCATCCAGGGCGGCAGAAGACATTGAGGGACGTGGATGGCTGACTCCAGTAAACGTAAGTGCCGGGCGGGGTGGAAAGGGGCACTTTACAGGGCACAGCGGCGATGAAGGGCGCAGTCAGTGACATGAATGGGCACGATGGCGACAATAGGCACAGTGGGGACAATAAGGACAATTGGCATAGCGGCATTAAATGGGCACAGTGGCGAAAATGAAAGGGCACAGTGACATCAACAGTGGCGACAATAGGCACAGTGGGGACAATTGGCACAGCGGCGAAAATTAAAGGGCACAGTGGTGACACTGGCTTCTGATAGAGTGGCCATTTTAGAACACATGTAAATTCCAAAAAAGACTGCAAGCAGGCAGGTAGGTTTATTTTATTACAGAAGAAACATTGCAGGTCTCTTCTGCAATAAAAAGCCTGCCTGCTCAGTTTTTAAAAGTGGGACTTTTAATTCCACTTCAAGTTTTAAAAATTAAAGCTGGTTTCCATTCATATATTTCAGATTGTGGCTGCTCCAGTCTTGATAAAATCACCTCATTGTTCTGCAAAATGTAACTCTAGCATAAAACTTCAGTTCTCATAAAATGTTAAATTAAAAAATGCATCCTTTGCTGCACAATTTACCCTATGTGCTGACCTCTGCAGTAAATCCTGTGCCACTAGATGGTGCTGCTCTTCCGGGTTGAATGATGCTGCCCAGCATCGTTCAATCAACTTTCTGTGAGCCAAGGATGCCATCAGGTCACCTTGGAATTACCACAGAATAGTACAGCATTCAGGACCCTCCCACCAGTGAGGACAGAGGAAGAGGATGACACGAGATATCATGTCACTGAACCAAGTACTGCTGAAGAAAAGGTATGTATGCAGTTTTTTTTTTTTTTATGGAGGAGCAGTTATGCTCCAAGTAGGGTGACCATGTGTCCCAGATTGCCCGGGACAGTCCCGCATTTTGCAGGTCTGTCCCGGGCATAAAAATTCCAGGACAATACAGTGTCCCGGAATGAAACTGACACAGCCACCCCCCTGATTCCCCCCAAAAAAGCCGCCACATCACCACTTTACTCACTGACAGTACTTGTCCTGGCCAGGAAAGCCTGGGGAGCACAATCCCGCCCCCTGCTTGTGATTGGAGAAATTATAAATCCCGCCTCTTGTGTCCAATCACTGTGCTGTGATTCGTTACAGCACAAGCTGATTTTTGGGAAGGGAGGGTGTCCCTGAATTGTAGTTTGGAAAGGTGGTCACCCTAGCTCCAAGGGAATAGGGGTCAGTAAAATAAGGTGTATAGGGAGCGATGGAGGTTGATGTTGGGCTTTAAAGAAACTTGACCTGCACTTTCTGGTCTAAATGTGCATACGTCAATGTGATCAAACCTACTTAAAGTTGGTTGATTAGATCCATTTGGTCATTCAAAAACTTTGACTCTGCTGTATGAATAACCGGTACCCTTTAAATAATTAACTTTGAACATTTTATTGCCAGGAAAATATTACATCAACCTACTTGGAGGAACTTGGTAAGAGAGATTCATCAATACCTCCAGAATACAGGCACTTGCTTGATGTGAGTATTTTTTATATCATTCCCGGAATAAAAATGACTGACCAGAAGTATGTCTGTGTTCTTATGGACTTTTAACAATGTACATTGTATTTCATAGGGGAAAGATTCCGGTAAACCTTTACCACCATTTCCAGCAGCGAAGCTTGAGGTATGTAATCTATTTTTCATCATTCCTTTGGATGCAGGGAATGTGTTAGTGTATAGTATGTTTGTAAAATTTGCTAGGCCCCCAATAGAATGGTGCACTCATAACCCTGGTTACTCTGTGTTTTTCTAGTGTCCTTAGTTGATGGATTTTTTATGTTCTGGAAAAGTATTTTCCTTTTTCAGCCATTACATTTTTTTTTCTAAAGCTTCTGTCAAGATCTAGCAGTTTACTACCCTGAATTCTCTAGCTGTTTCTGGATCAGTTAACCTTGGTGACTACCTTGGGGATTCTACCCAGACCCTACCATGTGGGGCCGGGCCTGTGGTGCTTGCTGCGGGCACTGGATTCTGTTTTAGGTGTTCATAACGGCGCTTTACGGGTGGTTTTAACCCTCTTTAGGCTGCTAGAGGGGGTTAAAAGCGCCCCGCTAGCGGCCGAATACCTCCGCAAAAACTACAGTAGTAAATAGCGGCGATTTACTGCCAACGCCGCCCCCGCCCAAGTGTGAAAGAGGCCTTGATCGTGTTTCTAAACCCATGTATAAAGAAGTTGATCTGTTTCAGCTTATCAGTCCTTTTGTATGTGGTGGCTTTTTTTCCCCAGACTCTCTTCACTCAGTTCTCACTGATGATCCAGCGAATAACACACTTGCTGTCCTGGAGTGAGAGAAACAAGATAGGAAGTGTGTTAGTACTACAGAGCATAAGGAGGAAGAGTTCTGTAGTTCACAAACAAGAACTATCTGAGGCTGTTAACAGTGCTTCAGATAAAACTGCGGAGTGAACACAGGACAGCACTGTATGTCTGGTTAGATCAACAGGTATTTCACACTTATTAAACAGATGTAGCCAAAAACATTTATTGTTATATTTACCAGATAAAAAAGGAGCAAATAAACATTCATTGTTAGAGCTTATGTGCTGTTTAAAGTGTAAGGCAAAATTTCAACCTACTGCCAGCAGTTTGGTTTTGGTGTACAAACTCAGAGTAGGTAAACTGTAAAAAAAATGGCACAATATTCCACCAAGAAAAGCTCACAAAGCATGCAGGAATATCAACATTAAGGGCTCTTTCACACGGGGCGGATCAGTAATGATCCGCCCCGTGCACCTCCGTTTGCTCAGCGGGGATCGCTCCGTTGATCTCCGCTGAGCTGCCTGATGACAGGGCGGTCCCTGTCTTTTCTCCGCTCTCCCCTGTGAGGAATCGGATGAACATGGACCGTCTGTCCGCGTTCATCCGATCCGCCAGACGGAAGGAAAAGTAGGTTTTTTTCCTCTGGCATACTTTGGCGGATCGGATGTCAGCGGACATGTCTCCGCTGACATCCTCGATCCCATAGGGATAGATGTATGTCCGTTTTTTATCCGACAACGGATGTATGAAAAACGGACATACGGAACGTCCGTGTGAAAGAGCCCTTAGGATCCCACTAGATCGCCCTGAACTACATTGCACTTATTTTACATAGGAATGTAATATTGATTGTTAATGTGTTATATGGGTGAACATATGCAGCCCTGCCACCCTAGGCTTATGTTGGCTATGCAGAAATCCAGCTTTGATTTTAGGATCTATTGTCAGTAATTCTCTGTAACATAACAGACTGCTCTGGTTCCCTGCAGCAATTGATTTTCAAGTAAATTAAAATGATTAGCAAATCATTGTGCCTAGTTTGCACCTATTTGCTCATCTATAAACCAGCTGCAACATACTTTGGACTGTATATATTTTGAGACACTACAAAAATGAAATAAAATATAATAATGTAATGTTTGTATGTTACATATTGTAGCCAGCACTGACTGACATGGATGTGTTGGATGAATTGTCAAAGGATTTTGAATTTTCTCCTCCTTCGCCTGCCCAGCCCTCTGCTCCTCCTGCTGCTGCTGCTGCACCCAAAGTAAGCCATAGAGATGTATGTCTTTATACTAATAGGTTTATAAAAGGTGTAAAATATTGTGGTAAGGTGTGTACTGCAATAATATGTATATATAGTAAGGTCCCTTTCACACTTGTGTGACCTGGCTGTGACTCTGACGCGATTTTGCCTCAATTTTGACACGACTTGAAGCAATGCCTGTGTAATCTTGAGGTCTGTGAACCACAAGTCGCATCAAAGTCGGACCAAAGTAGTGCAGGGACTACTTTGAAGTCACACAGATATGCATGATACTCATTGGAAATCATGGGCACGAATTGTCATGCAACTTTGCAGTCCCAAGTCGCAGAAGAAGTCGTCCAAGTGTGAAAGGGGCCTAAGCAATAAAAATACATTAAATATTACTACAGTGACCGGGCTGCTTTGGATTACAGTAACATTTTAATGTGCTTATGATTTTATACCTGTTGGCCATCTGCATCACTGAGCTCATTGCCTACTTTTCTCTGTTAAGGACACTAAACAAGACAAACAAGCAAAAGCAGATGTTGTCGTACCTTCCTCAGCATCCTCTGTGCAGGCTGCCACAGTGACCTCTGTATGTACCCTGTGATTTAAACTGTCTATATATCTACAATTAAATCTATAGAACAAAAGGTGTTGAGGGTGAGGTCTATGTGCAACGAATGGGCTGGAAGTATTTGCAAAACTTAGGTTTAATCTCTGTTTGTTACATTTTTTTTTTTTTCTGTTATAACAAGCTCACATTAAACAAGGCAACACGAGGCTCAAATATCCATTTACAGTACAATAAACCACCTCGGTGAAAGGATATATATGATGACACATATCAAAAGATGACAGGATAGTTCTCAATGGGTAAATAACAAAGAAACGTAACTACCTTAATAAGCAAGTATTGATGCAAAGCGCTGCATAAACCTTTGGCGCTATATAAATCCTGTATAATAATTGATGCAGGCAAAATTCAGACAGATATACATAGTAAAGTCTCACAAATCTACCTTCTACCACAAATATAAGTAACAACAAAAATCAGTAAAACGGAGAGGGGTCTTTCTACAATAGGAGCGATAGGGATACCTCTCTCGGGTGGACAGATAACAATAATATGACTGAACAGACAAGCATCTTAAAATCTTGATAGGTGTGTAGCAACCAGAAAATATGGCCTAGAAAAAAATAAAAACCTTGTAAAATGGAGAGAAAAAAATAAATAAAATAAAAATATATACCCCATCGTTGGGATGAGGGATGAAGTCGGGTTTAAAAAAATTAGGATGTGTGTAGTCCCTTTTTCAAAAAAAAAAAAAAGTTGTTCCCCCGTAAGAGTTGTACGTTAACTGTGCTTTTAATCAGCATAATGTTGTAAAGTGGGTGGGCAGCAGGGTGCCTTCGATCAGACTGCATCTCTGCTGTTATTGAATTGGAAGGGAAGGGGGTAAAAATACGACTTGGTTATGTTCAATAATTTTAACAGATCTTGCTTTCTACTGGACCACAGTATTTATTTTTGTTAATTCCTAAAGGTGCCTACAGATATTAAATAATGTTCACCTGATCCATATGGCAATGCTCATATGTTTATAGCCATCTCTACCTTTGCAAACTCTTCATGGCCAAGCATGATATGGGTGGATTTTTTCATTAAAAAAAGATTGTTTGTGCCTGTCTGCTGTCTAATGTTTGTAACAGCTTCACATATTTAGTCCTTACAAGGATTTCTGTCCTAATATAGGATGAGTAATTATTTTCATCAGGCAATACAATATGGGAAATACAAAAGTGGGAATATAAAAACAATCACGGTTTGAGCAGTATAACAGCCAGGAACTAACACAAAAGTGCAAGATGTTTTACATTTTGATGCTTTGCATTCTAGTCCTAAGGGTCTATCAACTTATGACATGGTTATGGAAGAGTAGAACTATTAGTAGAGATATTGGGACATGGATCTGCTGCTGCTCCTCCTTTTCATTTTCCAATTAAAAGATGGGGCAGAGGGGTGACTTGCATAACTGCAGCAGAGAAAAGTCAGATCATAAAACTTGCTTTGTTCTCTGGCAGAGCTAGGTATATTTCATGGCTAGCTGGAAAGAAAAACCTTGTAGCGGAACAAATGTGTATTATATATGTTAACTTGGCTGTTTGCAAGGAGTTTAGCTTTAAACAAACAAAAAAAAAATGAATATCTGAATTAAGTCTGAAACATGCTAGTGCTATAACAATGAGCAAAATAGTATAATAAAAAACTCTGACAGCTGTTAATGCAATAGTATGTATCAATAATTTCTCTTTGACATATTCTTAGGCTGGTATGGACACGGCTTTAGATGAATTAATGGGTACTCTAGAAGGCCCTGAATTTAATGCACCAGAGTCTCCTGCCTACACAGGTCCAGAAGTAACGGTAATCATTTGTTTTTCTCCATTTTAATTGGTCTGCATCAATTACTAGATTTTACTTACAGGATTGAACAGCAGGTGCAAGACCTTCTTGGTCAAATAAGTGGCGAGTACCTGCTTCTTATATATGCTTACATTACTTTCTGAAAAATTTGAAATATTTCCCAACTTTATTAAAAATTGTGATCTCAGGGAGGAATAGGATGTTTATGTGGTATGTATTCTATTTTATACCAGGACACTCACTGACTTCACATGGCACTTCTTTGGTGCACTGGTGAGCAGGTCTTGTTGTATAGCCAGTGACTGTGTTGGTGGCCAGCTGCACCACATATATGGGGCCACACTGTATAGATGTGCATTTGTGGGTCATTATTCGTGCTTTTTACAACTGCACACATTCGAATATTGGAATAATTAAACGATGAGATAACCTCAGATAATCAGAAAGCCTTAAAATAACACTCCATCTTTTTTACAGGAAACTACTACAGCAATGCACATTGAAGAACTTGGAAAAAGGGAAAGCTCCATCCCTCCAGCATACAGGCACTTGTTAGATGTAAGTGGAACATACTTTTATAGAGAGCTGTGACTTTTTCAGGTTTTCTCTGTACTAAATACATTGTGTTTTCTAGGGGAAAGCAGGTGAAAAACCAGCAGCGCCCTCTCCTGAAGAAAAGGTATGTTGGATATTTCTAGCTTCTTTATTTCCACTTTAAACATGTTTTTTTTTTAATATATTCAGTATTTCCTCATGGTTACAGTTAATTAGCAGTGGAGACAGAATAGGGGTTGCTGCCACATTTACATCCCAATGACTGATTAGGGCTCAGAAATATATATGTGCTCTGTTATCTATCCTGACACTGCATCTAGTGACATACAGAAAGTATGTAAAAAATAAAATAAAAAATTATTTAACCAGGGAGCACCTCTTCTGTCATTTTCATATATTTCTCATGTGAAGGTCACCAGTTTACATTCTTGCCAATCAGCACTCCTGTGGTGCCTTCTGAGCTTGCATCCTCTGCCAACTCTGTTTCACTCTTAATATTCTTGAGATTATAGCAACGCATTATGTGACATTACTATGCTTACCTGGTCAGGCCCCAGACCATGTTCAAGTACCTGCTGCATGTTACAGGGGCATATATGATGGGAAGAATGGCAGTTAGATTGTGGCAGAAGGTGGGGTCCTCAAACATACACAGAATAATAATGTTTTTATGTCACAATGGTAGAAAGATTTGAGTTTTTTTTTTTTTTTTTTTTTTTTTTTAGAATACAATAAATATCAGTTGAATTATAATAGGATTATTTGTAAAAAATGCATGTATGCGATCATGAAAATACTTGCTATCAGTTGCAATTTTCTGTAATACTGGAACACTGAGTATGTGATAAACCTTTTGCCCCTTCAGCCTATGACAGAAAGTGAGCTGGCAGATGAATTGGACTTTACATGTTCCCCATCCCCAGTTGTACAGAAAACGCCTCCTGCCAAACCAAAAGTGAGTATTCGTATGAATCTTTTATTAAAAAAAAAGGTAAATGTGCCATCTTTAAAAAGGGATTGTTAAAGATTTTCCACTTATTTAGTCATATTGATTGATTTGTTTTGTTTTTGTCTTTGAGGATGCTGAATTGAAAAAGGCAGAGCCCGAATCTGTGGTTAGTGCCACCTCCTCCTCATCTGTCCAGGCTACACTTTCTGTAAGTAGCACAATATATGCATATATAACATTCAGAACATTTCGTCTTTTGTAGACATACCATTTAGGCCCCCTTTAAAATTTCCTGTTCTGGTGTGCAGAGATAATGCATGCACGTTAACACTCCTCATGTCATGTATTACCATGAATTGCATTAGGGCAAGCCCAATATCATCTTGTACTATTAACACAGTGGTTAATACACAATATACACTCACCATTGATATGTACACAGATCTGACCTTACTGAACTGCTACTCTGACTACAGAAATGAAGTACCGGTACGTTTTAATGGTAATACAGTTTAAATGAGTTTAATAATTAGTAGTTACTATCATACAGAACACATATTTTACGTCCCGGTTGCGCAAAAGTACAAAACACAATTATAAGAATCTGTGGTTTGTAGTAAATACCAGACAGACTGCTTCATTATTGTACATTACTGCACATTCTGCAAAACAGTCTTGTTGCTATATAAGCACCAGTTACATACATAATCTTTTTTTTTTTTCTGTAGAAAGCACCAACATGCAAAGCTGACCCACTGGATGCCTTGTCTGGGACATTAGGAGTCAGGAAAGAAGACCCAAAAGACAAAAAACCTGCTGCAGATACAGTAAAGGTACAGTGGAACCTTAGATTATGAGCATAATCTGTTACCTGAGAATGCTTGTAATCCAAAGCACTCGCATATCAAAGCAAGTCTCTCCATAGGAAATAATTAACTTTGTTTCACAACCATTTATTCATATAAAAATTATTATGACAAAACAAAATACAGTGTAAAGTGTACTGTAAACATAAAACAAATTAAACTGCACTTCAAAATACTGTACTGTACCTTTTTGTGTTGCAAAAACTTTAAGGTAAAGAAAATGAATGTGCACCCCCACAACCACCGGGCAAGAGCTGTGGGGATGAGGGGCCCTTGTCCCAATCAACATGGGGACATGGTGCTTTGAGGGGTCACAGACCCCCAAAGCATCCTCCCAATGTTGAGGGCATGTGGCCTGGTACGGTTCAGGAGGGGGGGTAGGCCGCTCTCTTGCCCCCCCCTCTTTTCCTATTTGTTTGATCCTTCTTATTCTAATCAGGCTTGCACTTTTCTAGGCCATGCATGGTGTAAATTCCATTTGACTTGGATATCTCTGTGGATTACTTACCCATCAGTTGTAATGCTTTTTGACATCCCAGTTGTCTCTGAAAAAATACTACTATAGCATATACAATTGTGACAAAGGTCATTTTGTAAAGTGGAATTCCACCCAAAAATGGACAGGTTCAGGTCACAGCACTTCCTAGAAAACTCGGGAACTGTTAACATCACTTCCGGGTACGCCTGCCCCTGTTGGGAGTGTCTTCAAGTGTTTCCTGGAAGCAAGAATTGCCTGCAAATCCCTAGGCCACATACAAAGCTGTACTGTATACTGTACACCAGCAGCTTCACTGTACATATACACAGTGGATTTACATTGATGAGCAGCAGACTCCTTCATATTGTGAGTGTAATGCTTTTTTTTCCCCACATGGCAGATTTGCCTCCCATGTGGGCACATGTTGTGTTGCAACTAAAGCTGAATTCCAGACAAATACACAGATGAAATGTTCTATCTGTTGGAGGATTTGTATTTCTGTTCATTCTGTACTGAGATTTACATAGCTCTGCCACACAGCACAGCCCTGTGTAGCAAAGCCCTGTAAGACAGTTGAGTTTATGCTGCTGCAGTCAAGTAGCATTTACATGTCTTGTTTCTCCCCCAGCCTGTGACTACACAGTAAAAGGAGAAGAAACATAAAGATGAGCTCATCACTTTGCTCTTTCCTCCTATCAGCACATTCCTTATACCAGTAGCACATGAGCATTTAATAACTACCATGCTATGCCCTGCCTGTGCTGCCTGTGCTTGCAAAATGCAGATACCAAGTCAGTGTCAAGTACTTAAACTGTTAGCATAACAATAATGTGTTAATAAATGCAAAGCTGCAGTAATGTGTCCCTCATATCTGCCTAGAGTTTATCTTTATAGGCCAGTTCACACCAGAGGCAGTTCCGTGCGCATTTTTTCTGCACAAGATGCATGCACAGTGTTTTCCATGTATTCCAATGGCTCTAGTTTACACCATGCAGTCAGTTTCTGCACCGTGTGAACTAGAGCCATTAGAATACATGGAAAACATTGTGCATGCATTTTTAGTGCAGAAAAAATGCACACGGAACTGCGTCTGGTGTGAACTGGCCCTAAAGGTATTTTCAACTTAGGTAAGTTCACACCAGACGCAGTTCCGTTCAGTTCTGTGTGCTTTTTCTCTACACAAAATGCATGCATAGTGTTTTCTATGTATTCCAATGGCTCTAGTTGGCACCATGCAGTCAGTTTCCGGTGCAGAAACTGACCGTAAACTGACTGCATGGTGTGAACTAGAGCCATTGGAATACATGGAAAACACTGTGAATGCATTTTTGGTGCAGAAAAAAATGCACACGGAACTGCATCTGGTGTGAATTGGCCCTTAAAGTAAATAAAATAAAATAAATGAACAACCCTTTAATGGTATCCGTCTACCAAACAGATTATTGAAACATAATCAAGGATCACTTGGAAAGCTTTTGGGCTAATACTTTAAGAATTGAAGTGTATTTACGCTTTTGCAACTGTATTCCGATAACACCTACCATGTGTTGACATCTCTGTTACTTGTTCTGCTAAAATTCTATACAAAATGCATTGACTATATTCTAACCCTGTTGAAGAAAATAAAGACTTGCCAAGCTCACCCTGCTGTGTAGTGTTTAGAAGAAGGCTGTGGAGTAATGTTTTAACATAATGCACAACTCCGTGTACATGAATGCTGACCGGCAGGGACAATAGTCAATTACTAAACTTTAAATTGGTTACTTAAATGATCAGAATCTTATGATTTCATACTTGATTGTCTACTAATTATTAAAAGGAAGGTTATTTTTTCTTTTCTCCTAGGAGCAAACAGGCAAAGAGAAGAAGGATAAACTAGGAGAAGATGAAAAGACAATACCTCCTGACTACAGACTAAAGGAAGTTAAGGTAGACCATTTTAAATTCTATCTAAACTCAAAATCAACAATGTATTTTAATGTAGCTCATTTATCCTTGGATGTGGTGGCTGCATTCGTCTTTCTTTTTTTTTTTTTTTCTTTTTAAATGTTTCTTTTAACAGGCCAAACTGTCCAAAAAAAGTTGCGGTTAGAGGGCTGTGACAAACCATTTAACACTAAAAAAAAGTGCTTACAATGGTCAGCTTTTTTAATTTATGTAAAATCTTTATCCCAAAAGGGGAAAGCTGGTGCTATAACTGAAAGTGTCAGCTGGAGTTTGGCTTTTAATTTGCTAGCAAAGCCTATCAAACCCTCCCCCCAGATTGAGAATGCTGCTGTCCAAAGGTGATTCTGTTGTTCCTCCATCCAGAGTGGAGACCCTGCAATACAGAAAGTGTGGCCCGAGTCATCAAGTGGAAAAAAAATGGGCTATAAAAACGAATGCAGCCACCACAATTTTGTAAGCTGCAATTTATTGCATGTTTGTTTTTGGGTTTACCGCTTTAACTGTGGCTGTACTACTTATGAACGAGTTCTATTGCTGAGCTGTGTATAGTGTGTGTTTAAATTATGTGTTAGCCGTGCATTTATTGCTTGTACACTGACTTCTGATTGCAGGATAAAGACGGGAAGCCTCTTTTGCCAAAACCCGAAGAAAAGCCTCAGGTATATTCATATTTTGACATGCCTATATATTTATTATAGAGCTAACAGTTTAAACAGCACTTTTACACACTGTACCTTCACATCAGTCCCTCACTCCAATGAGCTTACAAACTAAGCTCACATTCATACATGCATACTAGGGCTGATTTAGACAGAAGCCGTTTAACCTACCTGCAGGTCTTCGGAGTGTAGGAGGAAACCAGAGTACCCAGATAAAAACGTGCATATATGTATATATTTTTCTTTCTTTAATTGTACAGACACAAGTTTTATCTGCATTGGGTAATTGTTTTCAGGTCTTCTCTTTATACTGAGAGAGTGTATCATATGGTCTTCTCTGGGAAGGCATTTGTTTGCGGTGTGTTGCTAGGGATAAGCTTTTGTCTGGCATGGGACAGCGGATTTTGTTTCACGTGTATTCTGTGCTGTAGTCTCATGTTTCAGCTCCTATCACATAGCATGCATCAGCTCTCTCCTGACCATTTGCTAAAGACTTTTAAAGGCGATTCTCCATTCATTTGCTGTTTTATTTCTGTAAACATGCAGGCAATGAGTGAGGACGATCTTCTGGATGCTTTGGATGAAGGGTTTGTCACCTCTCCTGTTGCTTCTCAATGTCCTCCACTAAAGTCATCAGAGGTATGTTCTATTCTCACTGATCTAAAAGATTTCTTTGCCTCTTTCACAAATGTACACCTTGTTAGAGATGTAAGTACTGAATCTGACAATACAAAATCAGTAAAGTACTAGCAAACCTAGGAGTTGGGCATCCATAAGACTTGATTATTACATGTACAGACATATGTAATGTGGAATATTTTTCTGCATTCTTTTTATGCCAGAGATGTAAATAAAGAAAGACCGCTATTCTAAACTTTGTGTTATACATACTGTATGCTTCTTTTTAGAAACCATCTCAGAAATCTGGGTCTGAAGAGATTGTATCCTGTTCTAAAGTTTCATCTGTGCATTCCAGTGCTCCAAAGCCGCCATCTGTCTCTGTAAGTTCCTATTTAGTTATGTTTATGGCACACTGGAACACCATTGGACACAATAGTATAGTACTCCATAGATGGGCCACATAGCTTATGCAATGGTACAGTTTTGTTTGGGCCACATTTACTAAACAGTTTTGTGGTAATTAGTGTTACGTTGCCCATAGTTGGTCATTATAGACCAACCCGACTTTCTATCCATGTATGGGCATTGTGGTTGTACAGAAGTCGATCTTCTGACTGATTTCTGTACAACTTCCTTGCTGGGAAGTCTCCCCACAATGTCACAACAGGGAGGATTCCCTCATCCATGAGAAAGTTTGGATAATGGAATTAGACCAGTTTGTATTCGATCAACCGACCAGTTGAATGTAAAAAATTTAGCCAGTCAATAGCCATCTTTAGAATTACTTTATTCAGATTCTGTGGCTTTGAACATACATAACAGATTTTGTTTAGCACACAGATAAAACCTAATACCATAGCATCATTTATTTTGAAGTATAGGCTTTATTTAGCTTCAGTACTGTGAAATTTAGTTGTGTGTTGTTTTTTTTATTTTTAGCAATTTGCACAACACTATTGCACTTTGCACTACTGTATATAAGAAGCTTGTTATACCATATAGAACATGTACTGCTTATGGAAGGCTATACATCAGAATCCTAAAATGAAGACAGTTTGAAGAGAAATATTGACCAGAAATTGTCTGTTAGGTGGGACATTGGTGGAACATGTAATAGAAAATGAGTTATCTTTAACACATTTCCTGCTTTTCTGGGATTTTCAGATACCTGATGATGCATTAGATCTGCTCTCTGGTTCTCTGGGAACAAGAATAGAAGATCCAGATGAAAAGAAGCCTGTAGTAGACCTGGTAAAGGTTAGTACTTGAAAGCCACAACTCGAGCCCATTCTTACAGAACAGATCCTTTATGCAGCTAAATTATTTGTATATTGTGTGATTGAAATAAATACATTTTGAGAAAAACAAATACTATATCAGAGCTGAATATGTCTAAAGTAAAGTTTTAATCCTGTGGGGAATATTTCTTTATCGTACATCACGGGACACAGAGCGCATAGCCATTACATATGGTTATATGGGTACCTTCAGGTGTGGACACTGGTGTAATCAACTTCACAGGAAGTTCCTCCCTATATAACCCCCTCCCACTGAGAGTGCTTTAGTTTTTTCGCCAGTGTCTTAGGTGTTGGTCACGTCTAGCTGTCCCTCGGAGGTCTCGGGACCCAGGATAGCTAGCCGGATCCGTCCGAAGTGCTTCAAAGCCAAGGTGTACGGTACCGGGCCCTGCTGGAGTGGGGTTTTGCCTATAATGCCTCTCCTTGGAGGGCTGGATTCTGGGCTCCAGTGCCTTAGTCTCTTCCAAGAACTAAACGCTACTGATGCCAGGATGCTATATAGGTCCAGGGGTGTGGGTTCCTTAACACAGGACCCCGGTCCCTGAAGGTCCAAGACAATACCCACGGAGATGGGGGAAGATTGGGCCTCTTGCATTTTGCAATACCCTGCGGCGTGGAGCAGGTAAGAGGGAACCTGCGGGACTTGGTTCGACAGTAGGTATCCCCCTGGGGGTTCTGGGTTGGCTAACAGTATGCTTGTGCATCAGCCACTATCGCCACTATGTCTGTGTAGGCAGGATGGGATACTAATGTTTACCCAGATAACATGTAGATATATGTATACTTGTGTAAGTTATATATTTGCTACTCACCCCAGGTCTGCCTGTTAACACTGATACTGCAACCCCACATGTTTTAAAGAGGAAATTGCTGGTAAAAACTCCTGTTTCTTAGGAAGCCCATGGGGACAGCTTCCTCGCTATGTGTGCACTACAATAAGATTAGTGCTTACCTGGTGTCTGTTGGTGCTGCCTAAACGCTGGTCCATGTTGTTTCCTCTGCTCTGCTTCCTCCATGTGGTTTCAGCGTGGTGCGCGCGATCGTGCGCGCGTGCACGCCGCCTTTTATAGCGTCGGCGTGCGTCGGGGGGGCGGGCCAGCAGCGTCAGGGTCTGTTTAAAGGGAAAAACTTTTTCTCTGGCTGGTCTTTCCCTCCTGGAGGCAGAGGAAGAAAGGATACAGAGCGTGCAGCTGGGTCTTTTGGCCACACAGGGACACCTAGTGGCGGTTTTGTGGATCTTCAGGTCTAGGACTTAGGTCCACTATTGACCAGGAAAAAAAAAAAAAAAAAAGGAATTTTTTTTTGCTTAAAGCGGAGTTCCGGCTACACTTTCACTTTTTAAATATAAATACCCCTGTAATACACAAGCTTAATGTATTGTAGTAAAGGTAGTCTGTAAACTAAGGTCCGTTTTGTTAGGTTGTTACAGCATTTAGATACTTTATAAAACAGGAATTGATCGGGGCCATCTTAAGTGTGGGAATCCATGAAGCCAGACTGTATGACTTCCTGGATTTCAGCCTTGCTGATCTCGCACATGCTCAGTGCTGCACAAGCAATGTAATAGGTTTCAGATCAGGTTTCCATAGCAATGGGAGTGTCAGAGGAAGTTGCCGCCCCTTATCTATGCAAATCTCTCCACCCCTCCTCCTTCCAGGAACCAGTAAATATACTAAATAAATTGTTCCTGTGCAGATATATCTACATAACACGTATATATATATATAATCATGTTATATATGTAGTGTGTATACATATACTAGACATGTGCACTGTCAATAAATTCATTTTGTTTAGTTCCGTTTCGCATTAGCCGTTATTTAGCCGGTATTTTGTGCCCGAAACTCATCCCATCCCTGTCCTGTGCTGACTTCCTGGAAACCCCTCATAATGAGCACAGCAGGAGTACAAACCCAGGAAGTCAGCACAGCACAGGGATGGTGGGAACCCCTCATAATGAGCACAGCACAGGGATGGTGGAAACCCCTCAAAATGAGCACAGGGATGGTGGGAACCCCTCAAAATGAGCACAGGGATGGTGGGAACCCCTCATAATGAGCACAGCACAGGGATGGTGGGAACCCCTCATAATGAGCACAGCAGAAGTACAACCCCAGGAACTCAGCACAGCACAGGGATGGTGGGAACCGCTCATGAAGGGTTCCCACCATCCCTGCGCTGTGCCGACTTCCTGGGGCTGTACTTCTGCTGTGCTCATTATGAGGGGTTCCCACCATCCCTGTGCTGACTTCCTGGGTTTGTACTTCTGCTGTGTTCATTATGAGGGGTTCCCACCATCCCTGTGCTGTGCCGATTTCCTGGGGCTGTACTTCTGCTGTGCTCGTTATGAGGGGTTCCCACCATCCCTGTGCTGTGCCGACTTCCTGGGGCTGTACTTCTGCTGTGCTCGTTATGAGGGGTTCCCACCATCCCTGTGCTGACTTCCTGGGGCTGTACTTCTGCTGTGCTCATTATGAGGGGTTCCCACCATCCCTGTGCTGTGCTCATTATGAGGGGTTCCCACCATCCCTGTGCTGACTTCCTCCTTCCCCCAGCACAGCACATTGCCACCATAACATTACGCAACGCATCGGGCCCCAGCCCATCGCATCGTCCCCAGCACAGCACACCGATCACAGCACACCGCATCGGGCCCAGCACACCACATTGCCCCCACCAAAAAGCATCACATTGCATCACCCTGCCACCAAATTGCATCGTCCCAGCACATCGCATTGCCCCGCCAAATTCCATCACATCAGCACATTACATTACCCCCACCAAATCGCATCGCCCAAGCACATTGCTTTGCAGCCCGCCAAATCGCATCACATCGCCCCACCACCAAATCGAATCACCCCAGCACATCGCATTGCCAATTTGCTTGCACATTGCATCGCCCTCCACCAAATCGCATCGCCCAAGCACATTGCATTGCCCCACGCCAAATCGTATAACATCAGCACATTGCATTGCCCCCCCGCCAAATCGCATCACATCAGCACATTGCATCACCTCCCACCAAATCGCTTCGCTCAACCACATTGCATTGCCCTGACAAAAAGCATAACATCGCACCATCACATCACATCGCCCCAGCACATCACATTGCCCCCACACAAATTGCATCGCACCAGCATATTGCATCTCACCTCCCCCAGCATATTGCATCAAATCGCATTGCCCCCACTAAATCGCATCACATTGCCCTGTCATCAAATCGCATTGCATCACCCCAGCACATCGCATTGCCAATTTTCATCATTGCCCTGTCACCAAATCACATTGCATCGCGCCCCCCCAACAAAATCACATTGCCCTGTCAGCACATTGCATTGCCCCCGCCAAATCACATCGCAATTTTCATCATCACACCATTGCATCATTGCATCACCCCCACCAACAAAATCACATTGCCCAAGCACATTGCATTGCCCCCGCCAAATCACATCGCATCACATCACACCAGCACATTGCATCACCCCCACCAAATCGCATCGCCCAAGTACATTGCATTGCCCCTGACAAAAATTATCACATTGCATCACCCCACCACCAAATTGCATCACCCCAGCACACTGCATTGCCCCCACCAAATCGCATCACATCAGCACATAGCATCGCCCCCCCCCCCAAAAAAAAAAATCACATTGCCCCCCCAGACAAATTGCATCGCACCAGCACATTGCATTGCCCCCACCAAATCACATCACCCAAGCACAGTGCATTGTCCCCCGCCACATCGCATCACCCCGCCACCAAATCGCATCGCCTCAACACATTACATCGAATTGCATCGCCCCCCCCCCCCCCCAGCGCAACGCATTGCCCCCAGCACATCGAATGGCATCGCCCCCAAGCACGTCTCATCAAATTGCATCGCCCCAGCACATTGCATTGAATCGCATCAGCACATCGCATGTCCCCACTGGTTACACTGGTTGGCACTGGCAGGTGGCACTGGAAGTTTCACACTGAGCCGATTTGTCTGCTTCAGTTACACTATATGTAACTGAATGCAGAGACCAGCTGGGTATAAAGAGGAGAGAGGCTGGGTATAAAGAGGAGAGAGGCTGGGTATACAGAGAGAGGGGAGAGAGGCTGGGTATACAGAGAGAGGGAAGAGAGGCTGGGTATACAGAGAGAGGGGAGAGAGGCTGGGTATACAGAGAGAGGGGAGAGAGGCTGGGTATACAGAGAGAGGGGAGAGAGGCTGGGTATACAGAGAGAGGGGAGAGAGGCTGGGTATACAGAGAGAGGGGGGAGAGGCTGGGTATACAGAGAGAGGGGGAGAGGCTGGGTATACAGAGAGAGGGGAGAGAGGCTGGGTATACAGAGAGAGGGGGGAGAGGCTGGGTATACAGAGAGAGGGGAGAGAGGCTGGGTATACAGAGAGAGGGGGGAGAGGCTGGGTATACAGAGAGAGGGGAGAGAGGCTGGGTATACAGAGAGAGGGGAGAGAGGCTGGGTATACAGAGAGAGGGGGGAGAGGCTGGGTATACAGAGAGAGGGGGGAGAGGCTGGGTATACAGAGAGAGGGGAGAGAGGCTGGGTATACAGAGAGAGGGGAGAGAGGCTGGGTATACAGAGAGAGGGGGGAGAGGCTGGGTATACAGAGAGAGGGGGGAGAGGCTGGGTATACAGAGAGAGGGGGGAGAGGCTGGGTATACAGAGAGAGGGGGGAGAGGCTGGGTATACAGAGAGAGGGGAGAGAGGCTGGGTATACAGAGAGAGGGGAGAGAGGCTGGGTATACAGAGAGAGGGGGAGAGGCTGGGTATACAGAGAGGGGGAGAGGCTGGGTATACAGAGAGAGGGGGGAGAGGCTGGGTATACAGAGAGAGGGGGGAGAGGCTGGGTATACAGAGAGGGGGGAGAGGCTGGGTATACAGAGAGAGGGGAGAGAGGCTGGGTATACAGAGAGAGGGGGGAGAGGCTGGGTATACAGAGAGGGGGGGAGAGGCTGGGTATACAGAGAGAGGGGAGAGAGGGGAGAGAGGCTGGGTATACAGAGAGAGGGGAG
This sequence comes from Rana kukunoris, assembly GCA_029574335.1. NCBI lineage: Eukaryota > Metazoa > Chordata > Amphibia > Anura > Ranidae > Rana > Rana kukunoris. The sequence continues at coordinate 131,803,124 of CM056049.1, forward strand.
AGAGGCTGGGTATACAGAGAGAGGGGGGAGAGGCTGGGTATACAGAGAGAGGGGGGAGAGGAGAGGGGGGAGAGGCTGGGTATACAGAGAGAGGGGGGAGAGGCTGGGTATACAGAGAGAGGGGGGAGAGGCTGGGTATACAGAGAGGGGGGGAGAGGCTGGGTATACAGAGAGAGGGGAGAGAGGAGGGGGGGAGAGGCTGGGTATACAGAGAGAGGGGAGAGAGGCTGGGTATAGAGAGAGAGGCTGGGTATACAGAGAGAGGGGAGAGAGGCTGGGTATACAGAGGGGGAGATGCTGGGTAATAGTATACAGATAGGAGACAGGCTGGTGTAGTACAGTTCCCCCCTCCCCCTCAGTCTGCACTCTGCTCTGACCTGCTCAGGATCTTACTGAGAGAAAGTTCTTTCCGACTATGATATGGGCGGGGGCCAGGAGGAGACACACTCTCACACTGATTTCCCTTCTCAGACTGTCAGTGAACCACGAGTGCGATGCTACGGCCCAGGGCCTCCTGGGATTGATGACAGACATCTCCCAGGAGGCATAGCGGTACATAGATGAGGAGACAAGGCTGCTGCCGCCGCGGCCGGAGAAATACAAAGATAAGAATACAACAGTGAGTTTTTAAAATAAGATAAAAATATATGCCAGAACTAAAGAGGATGCAAGAAAGTAGTAAAAGAGGGTGGAGCTCCACTTTAAAGGGACTCAGCCTTAGATCCAGCAGTATCTGAGTCTACCTTGGACTCCGGCTAACGGGCATTGGTGTGTCAATACTCACAGGTTTCCTCAGTATTGCCACCTCCCAGGCGGGTAAAAAAAAAAAAAAAAAAAAAAAATTTTTGAAAAAAAAAGGGAAAAAGAGAGAAATTAGTTCTTTTTCATTTTCCTCATACCTGCCCTCATATTGGTTACTCCTAGCTGCAACAGTCAGGTGTTGGCTATAGGGGTGACCCAAGGTTGTACAATGGCTCCAAAGGGATCTGGACCAGCCAAGGCTGCTAAAGGTGCCAAAAAGCAAAAGGGGTCTCCATCGGGGTCAGAGGATTTGGGCCAGGCTTCTACGGCCCCACCCTCGCCAGTTAGGACACCGAGTGGCATAGTACAAGAGCCATTGGGGGTGCTGGGGGCAGAGGCGGCCCCCGATCCACCCATTCCCGTTTACGTGACGGAAGAAATGCTAGCAGCCACCATGAGTGGGCTAGAGAAAAGGTTAACTGCGTTGTTTTCCCGTCCTTGCCCAAGTAGCAAGCGGGCTAGATCCCCCTCACCCAGTGTGGGGTTTTCAGAGGCGGAGGTCTCCTCTTCAGAGGAACGGGACCCACAAGGGGATCAGGCAGACCCAAGTCCCGACGGTTCAGACAGGAAAAATTCCACTATAGATGAATATTTTTCGGCCTCTCAAGCGGAGAGCCTGTGGATCCAGTCTTTGACAGATATGGTTCGCACTGCCTTTAAACTTCCAGTGCCAGAACTAGTAGCCCCGGAGGTATCCTCATTGGGTTCTTTAAAGGCTCCATTAACTTGTGCGTCTTTTCCAATGCACCCCCTTCTGCGGAACGTGATTTACCAGGATTGGGCTCGACCTGATAGAATCTTTGTCCCTCCTAAAAGATTCTCTATTCTCTACCCTATGGAAGAGGAATATGTAAAGAAATGGGCACTCCCTACAGTGGACGCGGCCATTTCCTGCGTGAATAAATCCCTGACTTGTCCGGTTGAAAATGTCCATATGTTCAAGGATCCGGTCGACAAAAAATTCGAGACCCTACTGAAAGCAGCTTTCACCTCAGTAGGTGCCATGGTTCAGCCAGCAGTAGCAGCCATTGGTGTTTGTCAGGCCCTGAAGGATCAGGCAAAAGATATATTAAAGGACATGCCGGCTCAGCATACTCATGAATTAGCAGAATTCCCTAGGGCTCTCTGCTTTGCAATAGATGCTATTAAGGACTCCATCCAACAGGCATCCCGTTCATCTCTACTGATGGTTCACATGCGTCGCCTTTTGTGGCTAAAGAACTGGTCAGCAGAGGCACCCTGCAAAAAGCTTTTAGCAGGGTTTCCCTTTCATGGGGGAAGACTATTCGGGGAAGACCTAGATAAATATATCCACACCATATCAAGTGGAAAAAGTACTTCCTTACCGGTCAAGAAAAGACCGCGTGGGCCCACGTTTAAACGACAGGCCATTGCAGGCTCGGCCCCTTCGACTTCCCGTCAGTATCGACGGCCTCCCGGGCGTTCAGCAGTTAATAGCCGCCCACAGGGACAAGCCGCGGCAAACAAGAGGCCCTGGTCTCGCAAGCCGGCTAAACCAGTCATCAAGTCAGATTCATGAAGGGGCGCCCCCACTCTCTTGGGTGGGGGGAAGACTTCAGTTTTTCTCCGAAGTCTGGAAGGCCAGAATTCCCGACTCTTGGGTTCGGTCCGTAGTAGCCTCAGGCTACAAACTAGAGTTTCGAGAAATCCCGCCTCCTCATTTTCAGGGGTCAAGTCTTCCAAGCGACCCGTTAAAGAGGGCCTCTCTCGTAAAGGCGTTGGATCGCCTCTTGCTCCAAGGAGTAATTGTAGAAGTACCAACCCAAGAAAGGGGTCTGGGATTCTACTCCAACCTTTTTGTTATACCAAAACCCAATGGCGACGTCAGGCCTATATTAGACCTCAAACGCCTAAATCGCTTTCTAAGGATTCAGACCTTTCGTATGGACTCCATACGTTCAGTGACAGCCAGCCTGCATCAGGGCGACTTTCTAGCATCTATAGACATAAAGGATGCATATCTGCATGTGCCGATTTACCCAGCACATCACAAGTTTCTTCGTTTTACGATAAATCAAAGTCATTACCAGTTCGTAGCCCTCCCTTTCGGGTTGGCAACAGCTCCACGGGTATTCACAAAGGTGTTAGCCCCGGTGCTAGCCGTCCTAAGGACAGAAGGCATCTTGGTCCTGGCATACCTGGACGATCTCCTGGTTATAGACAGATCAGCTTCCAACCTCAATCATGCAGTAGTCCGCACAGTGCGGCATCTAGAAGAGTTCGGGTGGATTGTGAACCAAGAAAAATCAAGGTTACAACCCACAAGACAGTTGGAATATCTAGGCTTTCGGTTAGATACAGAATGCCAGAGGGTATTTTTACCTCAAGAGAAGATCAGGTCGTTGATTCAAACGATTCAAATAGTCTTAGGCAAAAAGAAGCCGACTATTCGCCTATGCATGCGACTGCTGGGAAAGATGGTGGCCGCCTTCGAAGCAGCGCCCTATGCCCAGATCCATACCAGAATTCTGCAGGCAGCTATTCTCTCTGCTTGGAACAAGTCCATACAGGCATTAGACCGTCCATTAGTTCTTTCCCCAGGAGTCAGGCGCAGCCTGTACTGGTGGCTGATCCCTCAAAAATTATCAAAAGGGAAAACCTTTCCCCCATCTCGTGGAAAATAGTAACCACAGATGCCAGCCTAACAGGTTGGGGGGCAATCTTAGGAAAACGGACCCAGCAGGGACAGTGGTCAGAGGCAGAAAGTCTGCTTCCCATCAATGTCCTAGAGATCAGAGCTGCTCGGTTGGCCCTGGTCGCCTGGACTCTCCCCCTGCAGGGTCTGCCAGTAAGGATACAGTCCGACAATGCCACGGCGGTGGCATACATAAACCACCAGGGGGGCACAAGGAGCCTAGCGGCTCAAAGGGAAGTAAACCTGATTTTTTCATGGGCCGAAGCCCATGTACCCTGCATCTCAGCAGTGTTCATCCCAGGGATAGACAATTCTCAAGCAGATTTTTTGAGTCGTCAACAGTTACTCCCGGGAGAGTGGTCTCTTCACCCCCAGGTATTCCAAGAGATTTGCCAAAGATTCGGAGTTCCCGATGTGGACATCATGGCAACAAGATTCAACAAGAAGTTGGACAAATTCGTATCCCGAGCCAGGGACCCCTCGGCCTACGGGACCGATGCGTTGGTTTGTCCCTGGCACCAGTTTTCTCTCCTGTATGCGTTCCCTCCACTACAGATGATTCCCCGCCTTCTACGAAGGATCAGGGTGGAGCGCAGGCCGGTGATCCTGGTGGCCCCAGCCTGGCCCAGAAGGGCTTGGTACGCACTCATCGTGAGGATGTCAGTAGGGGCACCGTGGCCACTCCCCCTGCGCCCAGATCTGCTGTCTCAGGGCCCGATCTACCACCCTGCTTCACAGCAGCTAAATTTGATGGCTTGGCGGCTGAATCCCTAATTCTTAAGGGCAGAGGCCTCTCAGCCCAAGTCATATCTACGTTAATTCAAGCTAGAAAGCCAGTCTCTAGAAATATCTATTACAGAGTCTGGAGAACCTATGTGGAGTGGTGCGAGTCTCAAGGAGGGCATCCTCGCAAGTTTTTTATTGACAGGATCTTGCGATTCCTCCAGGTTGGCGTTGACAAGGGGTTGGCTCTTAGTACTCTAAAGGGGCAGGTGTCTGCCTTATCGATATGGTTTCAAAGGCCTTTGGCCACACATTCGCTTGTGAAAACCTTTTTGCATGGGGTCTTGCATGTAAATCCCCCTATTAGAGCTCCCCTCTGCCCCTGGAATTTAAATCTGGTCTTGTCAGCTTTACAAAAGCAGCCGTTTGAACCTCTGACAGAAATCCCTCTTGTGCTGCTAACCCGAAAGTTGGTTTTCTTGGTGGCTATGGCTTCGGCCAGAAGGGTCTCCGAGCTGGCAGCCTTGTCTTGCAGGGAACCGTACCTGATTCTGCATAAGGACAGAGTGGTTCTGCGGCCTCAGCCTTCTTTCCTTCCTAAGGTCATATCCAGTTTTCACTTGAATCAGGACCTAGTCCTACCATCCTTCTTTCCTACTCCCCAGTCCAGAGAGGAAAGACTGCTTCATACTTTGGACGTGGTTCGAGCCATGAGGGTTTATCTCAAGGCTACAGAAAAGATTCGGAAAACAGATGTGCTTTTCGTTCTCCCGGATGGCCCCAAGAAGGGTCAGCCGGCTGCCAAGTCTTCCTTGGCTAGGTGGATTAAGCAGCTGATTTTTCAGGCCTATGGTCTGAAGCGCGTTCCACCTCCCTTATCAGTTAAAGCCCATTCTACGAGGGCCATGTGTGCCTGTTGGGCGGCACACCATCAGATCTCTATGGCACAGGTTTGCAAAGCGGCAACCTGGTCTTCCGTACATACGTTTACTAAATTTTATAAGTTGGACGTCGCAAAGGCTACGGACGCAGCATTTGGGCAGGCGGTCCTACGGGCAGCAGTATAGAATCCTCTGGCCCGGTTCACGCCCCCTTTTTTTCTGTTGGTGGAGCTATATTTTACCTCCTGATATATTTTCTGTTTGGCTATTTTTTGGCCTTACGGTCTCCCTCCCTTCATGGAGCATTGCTTTGGGACATCCCATACGTAATGGCTATGCGCTCTGTGTCCCGTGATGTACGATAAAGAAAAAAGGATTTTTAATAACAGCTTACCTGTAAAATCCTTTTCTTGAAGTACATCACGGGACACAGAGCTCCCACCCCTCTTTTGGGGAACATTGTGTAACCTCAGAGAAATTGCTTGCTACAAAACTAAAGCACTCTCAGTGGGAGGGGGTTATATAGGGAGGAACTTCCTGTGAAGTTGATTACACCAGTGTCCACACCTGAAGGTACCCATATAACCATATGTAATGGCTATGCGCTCTGTGTCCCGTGATGTACTTCAAGAAAAGGATTTTACAGGTAAGCTGTTATTAAAAATCCTTTTTTTCTCAAGCTGGTTTTCCTACTGTGATTCTAATACAGGAAAAGCTGTAGTGTATACCTTATCTTATTAACTCCAAAAGACCTAAAAATTGTGTTAAATATTAGTCACGCTCACTTATATTTCTCCTTATTGCGTATCATAACGCGGTGACATAAAACACGACGTGCAAAAAAAAATAAAGTTCAATGCTTCCAAGCATGCGTCGACTTGGTTCTGAGCATGCGTGCATTTTTAACTGATGGTCGTGCCTACTAACAATTGTTTTTTTTTTTCTATCGGTTAGAAATCCATTGGTTAAATTTAAAACAAGTTGGCTTTTTTTAACCGATGGTTAAATAACCGATGGCGCCCACACACGATCGGTTTGGACTGATGAAAATGGTCCATCAGACCGTTATCGGTTTAACCGATCGTGTGTACGTGGCAATAGAGTTAATGGGTAAATGATGTGTGATAAATGGTTGACATCAAAGCTATGCTTTTGTTAAAGAGGAACTGCAGTCTGCTCACATAAGTTGTAATGGAAACATTTTTGCCATTCTGAAGCTTCCCTAACACTTTGCATATTATTTTATATATACTGTATTCTGCCAAATATGCTGCAGAAAACTCCCTACACGAAGTCTGTTCCTCCCTGTCAAAAATGTATCTCATGTGTTCGGAAAAATTTCTCAGAAGTCACACAACACTTGGAGCTTTGGAGAGAGAGAGAGAGAAAGTAAACACTACAGATATATGTGCTTAGTTCAGATTTAATGACTGAGGTTTACAAGTCAGCTCTTTAATTTTGTTTGTTCTTTATCAGGAAAAGGCCAAAAAGGAGCACATTGACCGGCTTGGAGACAGAGATGACACAATCCCTCCTGAATATAGGCACATTTTGGATGGTAAAGATCAGGTAATTATGTACACTGCCCAAAAGCTTCTATATTTTTATGTGTGCATGTTTCATGTTATTAAGACTGTATGTATTTCCTTAATACAGGGTAAACCTGCAAAACCAGAAGAGGTGAAGCCAAAGGTAAAAATGTAATCCTGTATTTTTTCACTATTTACATTTTTGGGGCCCTTCCTAACCATAGTCCATTATTAATCAAAAGTTACTAAGTTGTATATGTACAATTCCTCAACCAATATACAGTATACAGCTCTCTGCCCACAATAAAACACTTGACATAAAAAATAAACCTCACAATATTAATACACATTTATATATACACTATTATATTGCTTACCAATCAACAAGTCACATTAAAAAAAATAAGTAGTAACATATAATTTATAGAATTGGTTTCACTGTTAAACGTAAAGCATAGGCATCTCATGATCCCATTAGCATGGAGTCTGAAAGACTCTGAGCTGTGATCATGCAGTTTCCTTAATTGTAAAAAGGAATATGTCTAACTACAGAAAAATGAGAACCGATCGCACAACAGACGTCCACTCACTGATCAAAACAAAACCAATAATGTAATGCTCTCCGCCCCCCTAGTGGGATTAATCATTGTGACTGCACACATTTTTTGGAATCTAGAGTAGATTTTATGGTTAGATATCCACAAACCTTTGGCCATATAGTGCACTTTATAAGTGCAGTTTATTGACTCCATCCATTCTAAATGAAATGTGAGCCTAACTGACTAACAGAGTTTAGGTTCCATAGTAGCATTGAAATTGTGAAATGTATAATACCTGGTTATCAAATCATGTTCTGAGTCCTCCATTTCCTGAAATAAGGGGGGCGGTGTCATTCATTTGTGCTGGGTTAGCATCTTGAAAAAGTAGGGCAGTGGGGGCCTTTGGGTTGCCCTCACTTCCCTGGATATTGGTATAGTAAACTCGACTTTACCTCAATGCATTTTTCCTTCAACTCCAGCTCCTCCGACTCCCCCTCTCCTATCAGTGTTTTTTCTCTTCATCTTTTATCTCTTTTCTTTATGAATTCTTTCCCTTAATGGGGCTTCTTCCTTTTTCCTTTTGCCTCTTCAGATATGTAGAGGTTTTTCTTCTTAGCAAAGTATGTTGTTAGGGCATACAAGAGAAGCAGGTCTAACGGAAGATAGAGTGGGGACTATCTCAAATAACTAGTTATTGTTTTTGTTGTTGATGTATTTAAGATAGGAGTAATGCTGTTAATTGGATTTTGGATGGATTCGTTGGAACTTATGATTGATGGATTAATTAAATTGTTTTCTCTGTATGTATGACAACTAAAATAAAGAAATAAAAAAATAAAAATAAAAGGCAGGGTATCATGCAACAGTAAAACTGGTTTAACCCGAACTTTCAGTTTTTTGGTAGATGCTGAAGTAGGTATATGTCAAATATAAGCTGAAGATTTTGCTAGGTGTGAGAAATCAAAAAACAAAACATTATTTTTCTGGCAGCAAAAACATTGGGTTGTAACCATTGGCAAATTATTTTACCTGCAGTAAGTCAATACAGCAAAATGCATCATGTATTAAGTTATTGCAGATCCCAAAGTATCTTTGCATGCGTGCTTTGCAGATTTGTAAGGAATCCATGTGACCTTGTGTAGTTTTATATTAGAATGCTCATAAACTGTAATTCAAGCTGTAGAAATTTTCCAGACTGCCATATGAACTTGTGTGTTTTCCCTTGAAGGCTTCCCTGAGTGATGATGCAGCCATTGATGCTCTGTCTGGTGGTTTCTCCCTTTGTGATACCGGCTCAGCTGACAAAGCAAAGAGTTCTCCAAAGGTATTCATTATAAAAAACAGAATCTATTATGCAAATGACAGAATAGCATTCAACCTTTTACAATAGCAACATGCATGTATATTAACAATGATGTCTTAACTAGGACAAGACAGAGAAGAGCGCTTCTAGCACACCAGTTTCCCAGACAGCAGGAAAGACCCCGGAAGCCACAAAGGTTTGTACTACAAGTCTGTGAAAAAATCGGCTACCTTGTTACCTATGGAGTAAAACCAGAACGTAAAATCCTCACATAGCGCTGGTTTTTAATAACAGTACTTCTCAAATATATGAGAAATACTGTAAATTGATGAATAATCAAACATCTACAAACATTATAACATATAGCCGTGTTGCCAAACTCTTAACCCTCTGGTACTCAATGGGCAGTCCTTAGGACTCCTGAAAAGTCTGTGTTTTGATGCCTACTCAGACCGGTGAAGAAAAAGTATTCTTTATTTTGGCTTTTAGTCTTTTTTTTTTCATGCAATTTTTTTTTTTTTTTTTTTTTTAGGTGCTGTCCATTCCTCTTTTCTCTTTTTGTTTTTCTGATTATTTCTTTTACACTGTTTAGGGAAATGTCAAATGTGGTCATTTTTAAGGAGGCTGTAGGGAACACAAATGTAAAATTACTGGTTTGTGAAGGGAATTTAAAAGCAGTGATCTCTGGCAGTCTTGTGTAATGTTTCTTTGAAAATATCTGTAGTCTCTAATCATCTCCTGGTGCTTCTTTAGAATTACATTCACTGAATATTATGTGTGGCTCTTTGGTGTTGTCAGGGCTCGCACTTGGGGCTCCCTAACTCAAATTTAAAGTAAATTTACCACCACTGGCGTACAGGTTGATAGTTCATTTGATTAATGCAAAAGACTTATTTTTCTAAAGGTGCTATCGACCTGAAATTTTCACCACATGTCGGTAACAACCCATGCAATCCACACATACAGTCACCAAAGCAAATAAGTTTAGAAATTAGGTTATGTGTAATCACCTGGAATGACACAGGGAAAAAGTATTGAACACGCTAAGTGAAATGTATTTAATACTTCATACAAAATCCTTTGTTGGTAATGACAGCTTCAAGACTTCTCCTGTATGGAAAAACTAGTCTCATGCATTGCTCAGGTGTGATTTTGGCCCATTCTTCCACACACAGTCTTTAAAATCTTGAATGTTCTGTGTACCTCTTCTATGAACGCTGATCTTTTAGTTCTTTCCATATATTTTCTATTGGATTCAAGACAGGTGATTGGGCCATTCAAGCAGCTTTATTTTCTTTCTTTGAAACCAATTGAGAGTTTCCTTGGCTTATTGTTTGGGATCATTGTCTTACTGAAATATCCACCCTCGTTTTCATCCTCATCATCCTGGTAGATGGCAGCAGATTTTTAGACTGTCTTGGTACATTTTTTCTTTCATCCTTCCTTCAATGATATGAAGTTTGCCAGTGCTGTATGCAAAAAAAACAAAACAAACAAAACAGCCCACATCATTATGTTCCCACCTCCAAACTTTACTGTTGGTATGGGGGTGTTTTTGGGGTGATGTGCAGTACCATTTTACCTCCAAACATGGTGTGTATTATGGCATCCAAAGAGTTCAATTTTGGTATCATCTGACCAGACTATAATGTTCCCAGTATTTTACAGGCTTGTCTAAATGTTGTGCAGCAAGCTTTAAACGAGCTTTAACATGCTTTGTCTTCAGCAATGGAGTCTTGCTTGGGGAGCGTGCATACAAGCCATGGCGGTTGAGTGCATTACTTTTGTTTGAAACCATTGTACCTGCCAGCTCTCCACAAATGGTCCTTGGCTCTTGGACAACCCTTCTGATAATTTTCACTCATCTGTCAGAAATCTTGTGAGGAGCACTTGCCCGTGACCGGTTTATGGTGAAATTATGTTTTTTCCTCTTCTGGATTCTCGCCCCAACAGTGCTTACTGGAACATTCAGAAGTTTAGAAATACTTCTGTAACCAATGCCATGTATGTTTTGCAAAAGTAAAGTTGCAAAGGTCTCAGGGGAGCTCTTTACTTTTACCCATCATGAGATGTTTCTTGTGTGACACCTTTGTAATCAGACACCTTTTTATAGGCCATCAGTTGAGACTGAACCAGCTGATAATTTGCACTAACAAGGGGCAGGACTGCTTTCTAATTACTGATAGATTTCAGCTGGTGTCTTGGAGATCCATGCCTTTTTTCACCTCCCTTTCTTCATGTGTTCAATACTTTTTTTTTCCTGTGTGATTCCATTTTATTACACATAACTTAATTTCTGAACGTATTTTTTTATTTTATTTTTGTATGTATGGATTGAATTGGTTGTTATCGACATGTGCTGAAAATTTTAGGTCGATGGCACCTTTCAGAATTTTTTTACCTAAAAAAAAAAAAAAAAAAAATGGTGATGTGTTACTGTAAATACTTATTTTACCCGCTGTGTATGGTAGATTGATCTCTTGATTTATAACTGCAATTGAACCAAGTACGTAATTTGTGTGCCTAGTAGAAAATTTTAACATTTTGCTTGTTGCTATGGTGGTTTGTCTCCAGCTGTGTATCAGTTTCTGTGGAGAGCCTACAGGCAGGGAGGTTAATTTACTAAAGGGGTAACGTCTGTTAACTTAGAGTGAATATCCACTTAGTTTAATAAATTAGTGAATCTATGTTCACTTCAACAAATCTCAAGCAAAACTTTTTTCAAACTGCCTTTATTCTTTTAGAAAAATAACCTCATAGACACCATCCACTTTTGTGTACAGATGGCCTATGACAGAATGCAAGAGCTAAATCATTTTTGGACACCATAGATATTTTAGGAGGCTGAACACACTGGACCAAAAATAGGAAATACAATCTCTACATTGTAATGTTATGTCTGATCTCCAAAGTCATATATGCCAAAAAGTGGGCCTTAGTCTGTATAATTTCACAAAGTTGTACAAACTCAAAAAATATTTCATATTTAGATCCTACACAGCAAGTTGTCTTTTATAATAATAGTATAGGAGAATATTCACATAATGTTGTGTATTAACTAGGACAAGACTGGAACATGCACCTCTAGCACACCAGTGTCAAAGACGGCAGAGAAGACCCCAGATGCCCCAAAGGTATGAAAACCTATGTAGAGTAATGTTCTGTGCTTCATGATTTTATGATATGTAAAGAGATCACATACAGTCCATATCGCTGTATAATTTAACTTCTGCATAAACCAGATATATGCACTTTTGCAGTGATGCATTTCATTTCAGATAAACTAAAGTTACTTATTTAGTGTGGCCTTATCTATGCAGCAACTGCATCTCTCCACAGGAACAAGTCCTATCTGAGTCTCCCATAGTGCTGGTTCATGCCTAATGGAGTTTGCTTTTGATCTGTTCCTGCAGTGCTTTTTGCGAATTTTTTGATACTTTTTTTTTTTTTAACCACTTGCTTACTGGGCGCATATACCCTCTTCCTGCCCAGGCGAAATGTCACTGCGTCTCTTTAACTGACAATTGCGCGGTCGTGCGGCGTGGCTCCCAAACAAAATTGACGTCCTTTTTTTTTTCCCCCACAAATAGACCTTACTTTTGATGGTATTTGATCACCTCTGTGGTTTTTATTTTTTGCGCTATAAACAAAAAAATGAGCGACAATTTTGAAACTATTCTTTTTTTTTCTCAGTTTAGGCCAATACATTATCTTCTACATATTTTTGGTAAAAAAAATCGCAATAAGCATATAGTGATTGGCCTGCGCAAAAGTTATAGCGCCTACAAAATAGGGGAAAGAATTATGATTTTTTTTTTTTTTTACTAGTAATGGCGGTGATCTGGGATTTTTTTATTTTTTTTTTGGGACTGCGACATTATGGCGGACACATTGGACACAATTTTTGGGACCATTTATACGCGATCAGTGCTATAAATATGCACTGATTACTGTATAAATGTGACTGGCAGGGAAGGGGTTAACACTATGAGGCGAGGAAGGGGTTAAATGTGTTCCCTACTAGTGATTCTAACTGTGGGAGGAGGGGACTGAATAGGGCAGCTGACCGATCTGTGTCCCTATGTACAAGGGACACAGCATCGGTCTCCTCTCCCTGACAGGATGTGGATCTGTGTGTTTACACACACAGATCCACGTCCTTGTCTGTGCAACGGCCAATCGTGGGTACCTGGCGGACATCGCGGCCGCAAGGCATGCACAACGGCACGTCAGTGACGTGGTGGGCACGTGCGTGCGCCCCCCAGTGGTCGGAGGAAATGAGGACGTCAATAGACGTTCTCCAGGCATTGTAGAGCCACCTTGTGGCCGTCGTTGTACAAATGGCTGGGGCTCCAAGTGGTTAAGGGGATATGTTTTTGTTGGCTCAAAATACGCAAAATGCATCAAAAACGTACTGCATGCATTTCTGAAGCATGCTATTTAAATATTTTGAAGCAAAAATGCACTGTGTTGTGTGTTTTTTTTTTTTTTAAAGTCCTTGACCCTTTCCAAAAATGCAGTGGCTGAAAAATTCATAGATGTGAACGTGTCCCATAGGACACCATGTTAAAGGGACTGTACTGTGTTTTTGTAAAAGGTGCTACAGTAGGTGACTGGGATATTGTGTCAATCTCGCTCCCTTTCTCGGCGAGATTGACCACCTACGAGCCCCATCGCGGGAGCCAGCGCCGTGCTGGCTTGCCGCGATGGAGACAAAGCCGTCATAGAAGCGACGGGAATCCGACGCGGATTCCCGCCAATTCTACACGTGGGCGGAGTTTGTTATGAATCCTGAAGGAGAAATCCCCGCCGGATTTAAAAAAAAATCCGGCATGGGTTCCCCCCTCAGGAGCATAACGGGCCCTTAGGTCTGTTATGGGTTGTAAGGAGACCCCCCCTACGCCGAAAAACCGGCGTGGGGGTCCCCCACAATCCATAACAGATCCGTATCCAAAGCACGCCGGCCGGCCGGTCGGTCAGGAAGGGAGTGGGGGCGAGCGAGCGCCCCCCCCTCCTGAGCCGTACCGGGCAGCATGCCCTCAACATGGGGGGGTTAGGTGCTCTGGGGCAGGGGGCGCACTGCGGGCCCCTTCCCGACAACCCTGGCCGTTGGTTGTCGGGGTATGCGGGCGGGAGACTTATCGGAATCTGGAAGCCCCCTTTAATAAGGGGGCCCCCAGATACCGGCCCCCCACCCTAAGTGAATGAGTATGGGGTACATCGTACCCCTACCCATTCACCTGCAAATACAAAGTGTAAACACAAATAAAACACACAGGGTATTGAAATATTTTATTAGTTGGCCGCCGGGGGGGGGGTGTGTATGATCGCTTTTATAAAAGCGCCCCCCTCCGGCGGGCTTCTGTGGGGGGTGGGTGCCGCCGTCTGGTTCTCTTCCGCCGCCGGGGGGCGCTTTGATAAAAGCGCCCACCACCCGGCGGGCTTCTTTCGACGTCTTCGGCGGCGGGGGGGTCTTCTCCCACTCTCCGGGGTCTTCTCCCGCTCTCCGGGGGTCTTCTCCCACTCTCCGGGGTCTTCTCCTGCTCTCCGGGGTCTTCTCCTGCTCTCCGGGGTCTTCTCCGCTCTCCGGGGGTCTTCTCCGCTCTCCGGGGGTCTTCTTCTTCTTCAGGACTCGCCGCCGCTATCTTCGTGTGTTAGCTCAATTACTAGCGGCGGCGGCCCCCTCTTCTGCGACGTCGGCGTCTTCTTCTTCTTCTTCTGCTGTCCAGATGTTGACGCGACGCATCCTTCCGCTGTTATGCCGGGCGCGCGGCTCGCAGCGAAATATATAGGCCTGTCTTGTGACGTCGCAGTCCCATCATGCGCCGGTAGGTATCACGTGGGTAGGTAGCACGTGGTACCTACCGGAGCATGATGGGACTGCGACGTCACAAGACAGGCCTATATATTTCGCTGCGAGCCGCGCGCCCGGCATAACAGCGGAAGGATGCGTCGCGTCAACATCTGGACAGCAGAAGAAGAAGAAGAAGACGCCGACGTCGCAGAAGAGGGGGCCGCCGCCGCTAGTAATTGAGCTAACACACGAAGATAGCGGCGGCGAGTCCTGAAGAAGAAGACCCCCGGAGAGTGGGAGAAGACCCCCGGAGAGTGGGAGAAGACCCCCGGAGAGTGGGAGAAGACCCCCGGAGAGTGGGAGAAGACCCCCCCGCCGCCGAAGACGTCGAAAGAAGCCCGCCGGGTGGTGGGCGCTTTTATCAAAGCGCCCCCCGGCGGCGGAAGAGAACCAGACGGCGGCACCCACCCCCCACAGAAGCCCGCCGGAGGGGGGCGCTTTTATAAAAGCGATCATACACACCCCCCCCCGGCGGCCAACTAATAAAATATTTCAATACCCTGTGTGTTTTATTTGTGTTTACACTTTGTATTTGCAGGTGAATGGGTAGGGGTACAATGTACCCCATACTCATTCACTTAGGGTGGGGGGCCGGTATCTGGGGGCCCCCTTATTAAAGGGGGCTTCCAGATTCCGATAAGCCTCCCGCCCGCATACCCCGACAACCAACGGCCAGGGTTGTCGGGAAGGGGCCCTGTCCTCATCAACATGGGGACAGGGTGCTCTGGGGTGGGGGGCCGCAGTGCGCCCCCTGCCCCAGAGCACCTGATCCCCCCATGTTGAGGGCATGCTGCCCGGTACGGCTCAGGAGGGGGGGGGCGCTCGCTCGCCCCCACTCCCTTCCTGACCGGCCGGCCGGCGTGCTTTGGATACGGGTCTGTTATGGATTGTGGGGGGACCCCCACGCCGTTTTTTTCGGCGTAGGGGGTCTCCTTACAACCCATAACCGACCTAAGGGCCCGTTATGCTCCTGAGGGGGGAACCCATGCCGGATTTTTCTTTAAAAATCCGGCGGGATTTCTCCTTCAGGATTCATAACAAACTCCGCCCACGTGTAGAATTGGCGGGAATCCGCGTCGGATCCCCGTCGCTTCTATGACGCACTCGCTGGAATGTGCTTTTACTATTCCAGCGAGTGCGAGATATCGGCAGCCTGTCGCCGAGATTCAGCGCGATGCTGTCGTGCTTAAAACACATTCTCGGCGGCAGGCACTGTAGGTGTAAATCAGGCCTCATGCCGCGTACACACGATCATTTTTCAGCATGAAAAAAAACTGCGGTTTTCAGCATGTCTAAAAAACGACGTTTTTCCAACTTCATCATTAAAAACGACGTTGTCCACACACCATCGTTTTAAAAAAAATGATGAACAAAGCGCAGTGACGTACAACGGCACGCTAAAGGGGAAGTTCTATTCGCCTTTGGCCTGGTTTAGTTGATTCCTTGTTAGTAAAAGACGATTCGTGCTTTTCTGTCTGTTACAGCGTGATGAATGTGCTTACTCCAGTATGAAAGGTAGTTTTACCAGAACGAGCGCTCCAGTCTCATAACTTGCTTCTGAGCATGCGCCGGTTTAAAACGTCGTTTTAGCCCACACACAATCATTTTGTACAACCCGAAAAACGACATTGTTTAAAACGACGGTAAAAAATGCAGCATGTTCGAAAAAAAAATTGTCGTTTTTCAGAACCTGAAAAATGATGTGTAGCCCACACACGATCATTTTAAATGAAGTTTTTTTCATGCCGAAAAATTATCGCGGGATCATAGTTTCGAAGCTTAGGGAGAGATTTACTTAAACTGGAGCACTCCTAATCGGTGTAACTGCGAATGGAACCCAATCCGCTTCTAACTTCAGCTCGTTTAACTAAGCTTTGACAAAACCTGGAAGCTGATTGGGTTCTATGTACAGCTGCACCAGATTTTGCATGCTCCGGTTTTAGTAAATCTCCCCCCGCCCCTTAGTTTCCTTTTGTGTCTGGATAAATAATAATAATCTGTTGGTAAATTAGCATGTGAAAAGTGATAGCTGAATGTTGTCTGTCACATTGAATAATATAAGGATTTTTATTTATTTTTCTAGCCTACCAGTCAGAGCTCCTCTACAACACCTAGTGCCTCAAAGACAACCAGAAGTTAGATTAACAGTAAGTACATGTAAAAACTGTATAACCTGAATTACCAAACATGCCAACAAATCATGCATGTAAAACACAGTAAGGGTCACCATACACGTTACATTTTGATCATACAATCAACTTTAAATTCACCAAAACTATGTAATAGAAACTTTCTAAACTATCCAATCAAGCAGATAATTGCACTACATAGTTTTTAGTTGATCTAAAGCAGGGGTAGGCAACCTAGGCCCTCCAGCTTTTTTGAAACCACAAAGTCCCATCAGACATTGCAAGACCATGACAATCGCAGGCATGATTCCTAAAAGCAAAGGCATGATGGGATTTGTAGTTTCACCACAGCTGGAGGGCAGAGTTTTCCAACCCCAGATTTAAAGGATATTGTACAACCAGATTGCAATGTGTGGGGTGAGTTTAAGAATATAAAGATATTCTACTTGCATAATTTTTCTGCATCCTGTTGTGTTGGGTTTATTAATGAAGACTAATATAAGTGGTTTCTGCTTGAATTGGTCTCTATCCTGAAAGTCCATTTCTGTGTACACGGGAGAGGATAGATTCTTGTAGAACCAGACAGAACTGATGACAACACGGCACTTACACTTATTGATGCTTGCGGTTGTACAGTTGTAACATCAGAATTATTAGTAGGTAATTGATAGATAATGGCAAGAAATTTGGATGTTGATGGTATTCTAGACAATTTTTTTCCTCGCAACTTCCTTTTTCAGTTGCCCCCCTGGCCGAAGCACTATATTCTTGCTCTGTCTGTGCCCTTGTGCTGAGATTTATGGAGATGTGTGTGTATCTCCACAATGTGCGCACTAGGATATGGAGTAGGGGTGGGGTAGGTAGGAGGGAGTGAGTAAGAGAAATATACACTACATGGCAAAAAGTTTGCAGAGACCTTGACCCTCATACTTCCTGAGTATGTTGGACACCCAATTCTAAATTCATGCAAATGAATATGGAGTTGGTCCCCCCTGACAATTGCGCGGTCATACTACACTGTACCCAAACTGCATTTGTATCATTTTCTTCCCACAAATAGAGCTTTGTTTTGATGGTACTGCACTGACGGGCACTGATAAGGCGGCACTGATGGGCACCGATGAGGTGGCACGGATAGGCGGCATGGATGGGCACGGATAGGCGGCATTGGGTGGGCATAGATGGGCACTATTGTATGTTTTGTACAAATGGATGTTAATCAGTGCCAAACAATGTCTGCCAATCAGTGATGCCCATTGTGGGCACTGATTGGCATTCATTGTGGCACTGATTGGCATCCTTTATTTGTTTGTTATCCCTGGTTGTCTAGGTGGCCATCCCTGGTGGTATCTGTGGTGGGCATCCCTGGTGATCCAGTGGGGGGGCTGCGCTGATAATCGTTCAGCGCAAACCCCCCCCCCACGCAAGTGAGGAAAAGCCGATTATCGGGTGCTTTTCCTGTTTACATCGTGATCAGACGTGATTGGACACAGCTGATCACGTGGTAAAGAGTCTCCGTCGGAGACACTTTACATAGGTGTTGCGGGGTGTCAGACTGACACCCTACATAGGTGTTGCGGGGTGTCAGACTGACACCCTGCAACAACGATCGCCGCGATGCGCGCCCCCGGGGGGGCGCAGCAGCTCAATATCCTGAGGACGTCATATGACGTCCAGTCAGGATATTGAAACCACTTTGCCGACGTCAATATGTCATTGGAGGGCGGCAAGTGGTTAATCAAACTCGCAGCCAATTAGCACGATGGTGCTACCTACCTCTGCCATTGTTGTATAGTTTTATAGAATGCTGTCCTGATAGAAACTACCTTGTAATGTGATTTTAGCTATTTTGACTGACTGGTTTACATTTTTTTTTTTTTTAGATTGGTGTACAGTTTGTCTCTTTTAATAAATGCTTGGGAAGAACAAATTGTGATACAAGCACACAGCTGTGTGACCGGCTTCCACTGTCCCCTTCCCTGCACCACGGACTTCGGGAAAGGCCTCTTTAAAACCTTTTTGTTCCTGTTGGCAATTTCTCAGTTTTTCTCAGTTCTTTTCTCCAGTTCTTAGCGGGGGCAAAGCTCCTATAGCTGTAATAAAATGTATAATGTAAGTAAGAAAATAAAGGCCGCGATCTTTGCACAGTTTCCAAGCAGGCAGGATGTGTGAATGAGCACCTTGTAGGGTACCTGACATTGTACAAATCACTATATTTGAGGTGAGATTTTTTTTTTTCCTGTGCGAATGCAAATGCTTGGTCACATTAATGTTTTGGTGGTGAGGGTTGTGTGTTACTGAAATATTGAGAATTAGCCGAACAATAAATCATTTTGGGTTACTTAGTATCGATGCAAAGAGCAATGATGCAAGGTAATCAGCAACAACCAGCAGCCGTTTAGGAAGTACAGACTTATGATTGCTTCCAGTTGGTTGGTGTGGGTTACGTCACATCCTGACTTTCTTTTAAAGCTGCGTTTCGGCCCAAAACGTTTTTCCCATTTGCACTGTAAAAATAAATGAACACTATTGAAGCACTGCTGCATTATGTAATACTCTTTCATTCTGCCATGCCGAACAGTCAGTGCAGAAATGTACAGTTCTGCCCGGAGTACACAGATCACAATGAGTCACTCTGCAGCTCATCCATGCTGAAATATTCTTTCATTCTTTTCAATGGATGCAATGCATTCTCTGATTTGAGGAGGTACTGATGAATGTCACCATCTCCCCTCCTTCAGTCACAGAGTACCTTGCATTCATTGAAAATAATGGATGATCTGGGGAATGAGTGATCGGTGTACGCCAGCTATAACTGTACATTTCAGTGCTGGATGTTGACTGTACTGTACAGGCTAATGAAGCAGTATTGCATAACGCAGTAGCGATCACACATTGCCCACACTTCATTAGTGTTCACTTTTTTACAGTGCAAATGTGTTTTTGTTCAGCTTTAAATTAGTGCATCTGTGTTTACAAAAACTGTGCCTTTTCTATTCACCAGTACCCTGTTCTTTGTTTATGAAATATATTTTGGCTAGCCTGGCGTTGGCAAGGCCTTTAAAGTTTTGCATATATTAAATAGTCCTATTTTTACAAAAGATGATTGCACTGATACCTATAAAATAAAACCATACACATTGGATGTATCACATTGACTGCTATGCAAAGAGTTACATTTTTACTGTGCTGTACATCAGCTAGGACATGATTTGAGGGATCTCTATACAATCTAAGTGATATGAGGGCTGTTTTGCTTTGAACTTATATCTGTGGAACACTATTGGAAATAAAAGTTATGTTAAAAGAATGCAGTGGTGGTTAATTATTTTGTACATTTAAGCAAAAACATAACAAAAATGGTGCTGTAGGAATACAGGGAGTGCAGAATTATTAGGCAAGTTGTATTTTTGAGGATTAATTTTATTATTGAACAACAACCATGTTCTCAATGAACCCAAAAAACTCATTAATATCAAAGCTGAATATTTTTGGAAGTAGTTTTTAGTTTGTTTTTAGTTTTAGCTATTTTAGGGGGATATATGTGTGTGCAGGTGACTATTACTGTGCATAATTATTAGGCAACTTAACAAAAAACAAATATATACCCATTTCAATAATTTTTTTTTTACCAGTGAAACCAATATAACATCTCAACATTCACAAATATACATTTCCGACATTCAAAAACAAAAACAAATCAGTGACCAATATAGCCACCTTTCTTTGCAAGGACACTCATGCAGCCTGCCATCCATGGATTCTGTCAGTGTTTTGATCTGTTCACCATCAACATTGCGTGCAGCAGCAACCACAGCCTCCCAGACACTGTTCAGAGAGGTGTACTGTTTTCCCTCCTTGTAAATCTCACATTTGATGATGGACCACAGGTTCTCAATGGGGTTCAGATCAGGTGAACATGGAGGCCATGTCATTAGTTTTTCTTCTTTTATACCCTTTCTTGCCAGCCACGCTGTGGAGTACTTGGACGCGTGTGATGGAGCATTGTCCTGCATGAAAATCATGTTTTTCTTGAAGGATGCAGACTTCTTCCTGTACCACTGCTTGAAGAAGGTGTCTTCCAGAAACTGGCAGTAGGACTGGGAGTTGAGCTTGACTCCATCCTCAACCCGAAAAGGCCCCACAAGCTCATCTTTGATGATACCAGCCCAAACCAGTACTCCACCTCCACCTTGCTGGCGTCTGAGTCGGACTGGAGCTCTCTGCCCTTTCCAATCCAGCCACGGGCCCATCCATCTGGCCCATCAAGACTCACTCTCAATTCATCAGTCCATAAAACCTTAAAAAAATCAGTCTGGAGATATTTCTTGGCCCAGTCTTGACGTTTCAGCTTGTGTGTCTTGTTCAGTGGTGGTCGTCTTTCAGCCTTTCTTACCTTGGCCATGTCTCTGAGTTTTGCACACCTTGTGCTTTTGGGCACTCCAGTGATGTTGCAGCTCTGAAATATGGCCAAACTGGTGGCAAGTGGCATCTTGGCAGCTGCACGCTTGACTTTTCTCAGTTCATGGGCAGTTATTTTGTGCCTTGGTTTTTCCACACGCTTCTTGCGACCCTGTTGACTATTTTGAATGAAACGCTTGATTGTTCGATGATCACGCTTCAGAAGCTTTGCAATTTTAAGAGTGCTGCATCCCTCTGCAAGATATCTCACTATTTTTGACTTTTCTGAGCCTGTCAAGTCCTTCTTTTGACCCATTTTGCCAAAGGAAAGGAAGTTGCCTAATAATTATGCACACCTGATATAGGGTGTTGATGTCATTAGACCACACCCCTTCTCATTACAGAGATGCACATCACCTAATATGCTTGATTGGTAGTAGGCTTTCGAGCCTATACAGCTTGGAGTAAGACAACATGCATAAAGAGGATGATGTGGTCAAAATACTCATTTGCCTAATAATTCTGCACTCCCTGTAATTCTCTTGGCTGTAAAGTGTGAGTATTTAAAATTTCTTGGTCCACTCTTTCATAAAGTCATAGAGCCTTCCCTTTGGTAAATCTGTATGAAATGAGACTGAGGTAAATCTTTAGTTAGACAGACCCCCATTTAGAATACTGGGGGTTATTTACAAAAGGCAAATCCACTTTGCACTACAAGTGCAGTTGCTGTAAATCTGAGGGGTAGATCTGAAATGAGGGGAAGCTCTGCTGATTTTATTCTCCAATCATGTGCAAGCTGAAATGCTGTTTTTTATTTTCCTTGCATGTCTTCCTCAGATCTACAGCGACTGCACTTCTAACTGCACTTTCAGTGCAATTTCAAGTGCACTTTGCACTTGTAGTGCACAGTGGATTAGCCTTTCGTAAATAACCCCCAATGTGTCCAGTTCTGAGGATCTACCTTATAAAAAAGATATTGAGAAGATGGAACCAGGAACAGACCACAAAAATTATGGTCTCTATCTTATATACATACTAGGCCCAATATGGAAAGGAGACCATTACCAGCATGACTTTGGAGTGTGGGTGGAAGCTGTAGTACCCAGAGGAAACACACACAAACATGGGGAGAACATGCACACTCCATGCAAATTGTGTTCTGACTGGGATTCAAACTGAGAATCCCACTACTGCAAAACAGGTGTGCCAACTACATAGCCACTATGCTGCCCTCCCTGATATTTTAGTGTACAGTGGCATTATTTCATAAAGTGGTATTAAACCCAAATGCAAACATTTATTATATTGCAGTTTACCAATTATAAGATGTGATGGCCGTGCAAGTTTTCTTTAAGGCTTTTTTCTATTTTCATCAGGTGGTCTGGCCAGTGAGACTGTTTTTCAAAATAACAAGCTATCTTGCAGATGTATCAGTTACAGGGATGAGACAAACTATTCAACACTGGTAGGGGTGCTTACAATGATCATTTTTATTTATGTAAAACCGGGCGGAATATTGGAAAGTTCAACTGAAACCTGCCAACATTCAACCTGTGTATACAGAATCCAGTCTAAAGACCAGCTTTTATCAAATGGGCATGCTAAAAAACTAGCATCTGATCAGCACTTGGAACCAATGGCTTTTTTTTCTCTTGGGGTCTCTGGTAATAAAAAAACAAAGCCTAGAAGCTACTTCCATTTTAAGGGAGTCTCACTCTTTCTGCTCAATTGGTCATTCATTTAACATGACAAAACTATGCCATAGGCACTTGGAAGCCCTGGATTTAGCCCTTCTGTGGCAGGGCCTTTATGACTTATGGTGGGTGGGTAGAACAGAAGGAGATTGGTGGGAAGGCTTGCCAATCGGGTCCTCACTTAATTCAGCCCAGCAGCATCTATCGTTCATACAGATCAAGAGAGAGGAAAAAAAGAATACTGCACTTGTGTGACAGAAAATAACATTCAAAGCAGCAACAATAAATGTGAGATATAACGCAAAAAATAGTGATAAACAAAAAAAATAAAAAAGTACAATTAATGATCTAATAAGTCCAATTATGCAATATAGGTTCAGTGAATGAACAAACATCAAATTGAAGTGCTTGTAAGAAACAAACCAAAAAAGATCCTCCACTATGTGACGTCACTAACTCTTAATTTAGGATGTACTCTTACCCCAAGAGATGGACCCTCTATTATGGGAGGTCAATTGCATATTTGGATATCTTGGTTGTTGGGTATCCCTGGAAACTGTAGTACAGGTGATGTACGCATCCCCAGCCGTTCCTCCCGTAATAAGTTTAAACCATCAGGACAACCAGCGATGCCCAAAAAAATAAGGGCCTCCAATAAAGTAAAACCTTCTTAAGGTATTTATTGAAAAAAAATGCACTTTGACACATCCTCACAAATGGTACATGAGAATAAAAAGCTGCAGCAATCTGTAGCAAAGTTAAAAAGTTGTGATAACTGGTCTGTGTATCCTTCCCTGACTAGTTTCGTCACGATTGGACTTCTTCTGGGGCATGAGGAACACTTCCCGTCACCGCAATATATATCAAAACATAACCTGCCAAGCCTCATTGTCACATACTGGCTTGCGGTTCTGTAATGCTTAGCCAAGCCACACTGTGAATGGAGTGGCGGCAGCTCCAAGCCTCACTAGTAACAAGGGGAATAGATACCTAGCCAAGCCTTATTATCACATGCGATTATGCAAAGCGATAATTTATGGCCAGGACTCTTTGTAGATATAGAGGGCAAATTAAAACCCTGCCTGTGACAGTGGAGCCAGAAATAATAGTGTAAACTCGTAGTGCCAGGCGTGACATCCCCGCGATTCGGGTGTCCCTATAAGGGGAAATTAACTATACGAACAGACCAAAAAATTTAAATGCAAAAAACGATTTAAACTTATTAGTAAAGTAAGTCCCCTTTCACACTTATACGACTTGTCTCACGATTTTGGACTGTAAAATCGTGAGACAAGTCATTCTCCATTATTTTCAATGACTACCATTTATACTGCAAAAACAAAGATTTAGAGCTGCGCCTTGTCACCCGGACTCGATACAATCAAAAAGAGTCCATATATCAGTCGTGTGGAGATAAACAATCCTTCAAACATGAGAGAAGTAGTAGGTTGGCTCCAAGACAAATCTCCGCTGGTCTTTAATCAGGATGGACATATAATAAACACCACTGTGCTCGAACTTGGCTTTTCAATGTGGCCCACCACCAGAAGTATAAGCAGCTTACCAGAGGAATGGCTGTAATCAACAGTCGGCTGTGACCCAGCCGCGGCCTTTAGAGAACCAGGACGAATCCCAAATCCTAGGGCAGTGTTTACACCGGGGCTCCACTCAGCAACTCCACCAATTAGATCATATGTAAATGATAAATAGAGGCAGACATAGCGTAATCCCGCTGGGACATTTATTTAAAATAGTAAAAACCAGAATACTCACATGGGAGATGAGTTAGACAGGCATATAAAATACAAAGTTGCCGGCCGGCAAACAGATCAACAAGGACCCTCCTCCAGAGCGTAATGACGTCACCGCACGTCTACCCAGACGCGTTTCGTCGTAGGACGTTGTCAATGGGCCATTGACAACGTCCTACGACGAAACGCGTCTGGGTAGACGTGCGGTGACGTCATTACGCTCTGGAGGAGGGTCCTTGTTGATCTGTTTGCCGGCCGGCAACTTTGTTTCTCTACATTCATTCCATTATTTCAGCACACTGGAAATGGTTACTCTGTGTCTTTATTACATGAACCGTAAATAAAAAGTAAAACATTGCTCAGTGCAACCAAATGCTGTGCTACAAATAAAAGGGATAATGTACCTTTGTGTGCTTCCTTGTGGCAAAGGGAAATTGTCACTATACTCCACTGCAGCCAAAACTTGTTTCTCCAGAGAAGCTTGTAAACCACATTTCTAGTGCATCCATGTGTGTCATCATTTCCCAGGATGCAGTGCGCTGTCCAATTATCACTCCCCATCCAAGACTTCCAGGAAGTGCTTGTGGGCTTCACAATGCCCACAAGCAAAATGACAACGGTGTGGACATTTTTATAAACCATCTTTTTTGAATAACTGTGTGGAGCGGCGGGGGATTGTAAAATAGTAAGTGACCGGATTTATAGTATAAAAACGCAGGATGAAAGGACATACATTTAAAAAATGCTAATTGTGGTTGGAACTCCGCTTTAAGAGCAACGCCTTTGGACTTTCTATAAGTCACCTTTCTGTAATTCAGAGTAAAATATGTAACGCATAGTAACTTTTTGCAGCCACATAACTCTTGGTTGTACCCAGACCATGAATGTTCTTTGCACTGGTTTATAGAATCAGCCCATTTTGTTTTTTCAATCCTGCTTTTATATACAAGTCCAGTGTGCTGACATTTTAGTGCAAGAAAACATGCTTCATAAAATAGAAAAATACACATTTAAAACCGCTATTAAAAACACATTCTCTTATTTTTTGGAAACTGTTTTCACATCATCTTAATGTAAATCTTTTCTTCAGTGACTGACGAAGGCTTCAGTGTTCTTGCAGCCATCTTCAAACCATTGACCTGTGCCTCTTATTACTACATATAGCCACCAATTACTCCAGATTACAGGATAGATACAGTATCATTGCCAGACATTTAAACAAATATACTGTATTACAGGCTATTAAAGTTTCAGCACCTAGGCTGAAAAAGAGAGATACATACATGTAAAGCTAGCCTTAGATTTGGCGCAAAATTTGAGTAGTACGAAATACCTGCCACAGGGCTATGATGTACAAAAGAACAATTTACAAAGTTCCTAAAATTCATTTTTCCCTAACCTGACAAAAAAAAAATTACCCCAATATCAGCTGCCACTACATTATTGCATGAAGCCTTAAAGTGGATGTAAACCCAAAAAAATATTTTTTTTTTTGATGTCACAATGTAGAGTATAATCTTTCCTATCATTTGTGCCCAGTCTTGCCACACAGAGTTAATCCAGCGCTGAGTAATCCTCTTTTATGTTCAGTGAAAACGAACAGCCTTTCAGATAAAACCCTGCCTAAATCAAAAAGTCCGGAATCTCTCTTCTTGCTTTGAGTGAGAGGTTATTTACAAATATAGCTAGGACATGTTTATCATATCTTATGGTTTGTTTATCATAACATGAGGTGATATAACACATCCTAGTAATATACAATGAACTTTGGATCACCTCTTGTTATGATAAACATGTCCACGCTATATTTGTAAATAACCTGTTACTGAAAGCAATAACAGAGAAACGGACTTAACCTAATTTGGCAGGTTTTTATCTGAAGTCCGGTTAATTTGCACTGGACTTTAAAAGAGGATTACTCAGCGCTGGATTAACTCTGTGTGGCAAGACTGGGCACAGATGATAGGAAATCTTATACTCTACATTGTGACATCAAAAAAAATAAATGTTTTTTTGGGTTTACATCCACTTTAACCTCTTCAGGTCCGCGCTATTAACAAAATACGTGAACAGCGCGGACCTGAGGCGCCGGGGTCACGTCTTTGGACGTGATTTGCTTGTAATTCCCCGTGCGCGCCACAGTCCCGACGCATCACCGAGGATCCGATGCGTGTACCCGGCGGCCGCGATGTCCATCAGGTACACGCGATCGTCGGTGAGAGAGCAGGGACGTGGAGCTCTGAGTGTAAACACAGAGCTTCACGTCCTGTCAGTGAGGTGACAGATGCTGTTTCTCTTGTACATAGGGAGACAGCATCAGTCACCTCCCCCAGTCACCCCCCTCGCCCCACACAGTTAGAACACACCCAGGCAATACATTTAACCCCTTCCTCACCCCCTAGTGTTAACCCCTTCAATGCCAGTCACATTTATACAGTAATTAGTGCATTTTTATAGCACTGGTCGCTGTATAAATGTGAATGGCGCCAAAAATGTGTCAAAAGTGTCCGATGTGTCCATCGCAATATCGCAGTCCCAATAAAAATCGCAGATCGCCGCCATTACTAGTAAAAAAAAAAATATAAAAAAAAAAAATCATAATTATGTCCCCTATTTTGTAGGTGCTATAACTTTTGCGCAAAGCAGTCACTTATTGTGATTTTTTTTTTTTTTTTTACAAAAATACGTAGAAGAATACGTATTGACCTTAACTGAGGAAAAAAAATATAAAAAAAAAAAAAAAAAATGGGATATTTATTATAGCAACAAGTAAAAAATATATATATATCTTTAAATTGTCGCTCTTTTTTTCATTATAACGCAAAAAATAAAAACCGCACGGGCGATCAAATACCACCAAAAGAAAGCTCTATTTGTGGGGAAAAAAAGGACGCCAATTTTGTTTGGGTGCCACGTCGCACGACCGCGCAATTGTCAGTTAAAGCGACGCAGTGCCGGAAGCTGAAATTTCGCCTGGGCACGAAGGGGGTTTATGTGCCCAGTAAGCAAGTGGTTAACTAAATACACATTTTATAGTATCATGAATGGCATCACAGCTTGACAAATGTCATTAAGCCTAGGTTCATACTGACTGCGGGAATGAAAGCGGACGAGTTCAGCGGAATTCGCCCGATTTCATTTCATTGTGCCACATGTCAGACTTCAGAGGCGATTTCATAGACATCTATGCGGGTTTCTGCACTGACATCAATGAAAATCGCACATCGAAAACAAAAGTAGTACAGGAACTACTTTTGGAAATCGGCACGGCACCGATTCGGACACTGCCATTGCTGCCAATTTGACATGCCAAATCGCATCAATGTGAACCTGGGCTAAAGTGGAACCAATTTTTTTATTTATTTTTTGCCATTTTTGTTAGAGGGGAGTAGGGTTCTCAATGGTGTAAATGTCATGCTTAGAAGGAAGGTGACAGGAAATCTCTAATCGTTTAAGGACCAGCGCGCACACATATACGTCGACAGAATGGCACTGCTGAGCAAATGGGCGTACAGGTACATCCCCTTTAATTTGCCATTTCGTGCCCGTGGGTCCCGCAGACTCTATGTCCGCCGGTGTCCCCCGATCGTGTCACGGAGCTGAAGAACGGGGAGAAGTCGGTGTAAATACAACATTTCGCCGTTCTTCCTAGTGACATGTCACTGATCGTCTGTTCCTCGCCATCAGGAATAGCGATCAGTGATGTGTCACTCGTAGCCATGCCCCCTAACAGTTAATCACTCCCTAGGACACACTTAACCCCTTCAGCGCCCCCTACAGGTTAACCCTTTCACTGCCAGTGTCATTTTTACAGTAATCAGTGCATTTTTATAGCACCGATTACTGTAAAAACAACAATGGTGTCAAAAGTGTCCGATGTGTCTGCCATAATGTCTCAGTCATGATAAAAATCACTGATCTCCGCCATTACTAGTAAAAAAAAATAAAGATGCCATAAAACTATCCCCTATTTTGTAGACACTATGGGGTCAATTCACAAAGAGAAACGTTATTGGTTTTCTTCAGGTGTTAAATTAGCACTCCTTATTTAACGCTAGCAGACATGGTATTCACGAAAGCTATAATCGTTATTTAACATAGTCGTTATGGTTTTCAACTGACTCTTTATCCAATCGTTATGCTAACTACTCAGATGTTATTATTAACATTTGGGACGTTAAAATAACTCTTAAGATCGTTAAATAATTCTGGAGAGATGCATTCTGGGAGCAGAAGGGGAGGAGAACAGCTGCATGTGGAAAAGAGCAGATGCAGAGAGAGAGAGAGAGAGAGAGAGAGACACAAGCAATGCACATGGAGATTGAGCATGTGATGTGCAAAACTTCTAGTGTGTGCTTTTCTAAAGCCATGTGTATTTCCTCATACAGAGAATAAATCATGGGAGATGATAATCGGAATTTAGCTATCACCTGGGTTTCAGAAAAGTCTCCAAAATAGTATGTGAACGGAATACACGTTTATAAATCTAAACAACATTCTAACATGTTCTTCTTCACCTCTGGATAATTTTAAGTTTAAATAGAGCACGGTTCTATCTTGCCCAACACTACTAAAAACTTCACTACACTACAAAAATCGCCAAAAGCTTCCTCTAACAACAAAATATCGCCTGGGAAATGTCATAACGCCACCCTGAGGGAGGTGTTAATTTAACGATTGCTTAACGATTGATAACTGTCAAAAAAATCTTTGTGAATTGCACTTCTGTACATATTTAACGATTTGACTCTTTAAAATAACGATTTGACTCTTTAATAAGGATCCACACCTTAAAATATCGGTTCTGTGTAGTGAAACGTTATTTGATGATTTTTCAAAGCGTTAAATCGTTTAGTGAATTGAACTAGCTTCAATAACGTGCAAAATCGTTAAAATAACACCCGCAATCTGAAAATAAAGCTTTGTGAATTGACCCCATTGTGTTTGCGCAAACCAATCAATAAACGCTTATTGCAATTTTTATTTTTTTATACCAAAAACATGTAGAATACATATCGGCCTAAACTGAGGAAAAATTATTTTTTTTTATATATTTTTTGGGGGGATATTTATTATAGCAAAAAGTAAAAAAAATGTTTTTTTTTTCCAAATGGTTGCTCTATTTTTTTTTATAGCGCAAAAAAAAAAAAAAAAAAAGCTCTTTTTGTGGGAAAAAAAGGACGGCAATTTTGTTTGGGAGCCACGTCGCACGACCGCGCAATTGTCAGTTAAAGCGGCGCAGTGCCAAATCGCAAAAGGGTGCCTGGTCTTTGTCCAGCCAAATGGTCCGGAGCTTAAGTGGTTAACATGACAAACCTGAGTAAGTTTAACTGGTGTTTTACTTTAACATCGTATTGAAGAATTCATTAGAGACATTAACCATTTGCTTTAATATTTCTAAAATGTTCAATACCATTCCTTGTGAGAAAAAAAAATTGTTTACTACAAAAAGGACCCAATATACTGCGTTTTTGGTAGCTGTAGGAGAGTTCTGTCACTCGCTGTTTGTTTTTTTAATCTATAGCTCCACCAGAAATGGAAGTACCAATGGGTCTTCTAGTGACAAGTGCATTTTACAATTCATGCAATCATTGTAGTAAAAAGAGGCAAGCAAAGGAAGGAGTCCAAATGAAACTCCTCTTAATGTTTATGTAGTTGACCTCTGTAGTCTCCTAAAGGCCTACTATCACAAACAATACTGGGGGAATTCAATAAATGCACTTTTATTGGCAGTTTAACCCCTAAAAATGATTTAAAAAATCCCTGCAGTCAGTTTTGATAGCCTGACTTGTGCAGCAGATTCAGGGGGTTCCTAATAACCCCATTTTCTTTATCGTACATCACGGGACACAGAGCGCATAGCCATTACACATGGGTTATATGGGTACCTTCAGGTGTGGACACTGGTGTAATCAATTTCACAGGAAGTTTCCTCCCTATATAACCCCCTCCCACTGGGGAGTGCTTCAGTTTTTTCGCCAGTGTCTTAGGTGTTGGTCACGTCTAGCTGTCCCTCGGAGGTCTCGGGACCCAGAATAGCTAGCCGGATCCGTCCGAGGTGCTTCAAAGCCAAGGTGTACGGTACCCGGGCCCTGCTGGAGTGGGGTTGTACCTATAATGCCTCTCCTTGGAGGGCTGGATTCTGGGCTCCAGTGCCTTAGTCTCTTCCAAGAACTAAACGCTACTGATGCCAGGATGCTATATAGGTCCAGGGGTGTGGGTTCCTTAACACAGGACCCCGGTCCCTGAAGGTCCAAGACAATACCCACGGAGATGGGGGAAGGCTGGGCCTCTTGCATTTTGCAATACCCTGCGGCGTGGAGCAGGTAAGAGGGAACCTGCGGGACTTGGTTCGACAGTAGGTATCCCCCTGGGGGTTCTGGGTTGGCTAATGGTATGCTTGTGCATCAGCCACTATCTCCACTATGTCTTTTGAGGCAGGATGGGATGTACTAATGTTTACCCAGATAACATGTAGATATATATATGCTTTTAAAGATATGTATTTTGCTACTCCCCCCAGACTTGCCTGTTAGCATGATACTGCAGCCCCACGTGTTATAGGGAGGAAATGCTGACAAAACTCCTGTTTCCTAGGAAGCCTATGGGGACAGCTTCCTCTATGTGTGCACTACAAAGATTAGTGTCTTACCTGGTGTCTGTTGGGTTGCTAGCGCTGGTCCAGGCTTCTCCTCTGCTCTCTGCTTCCTCCATGTTGGTTTCAGCGTGGGGGGGGCGGGGGCGCGTGCGCGCCGCCTTTTACAGCGTCAGCGTGCGTGGGGGGGGCGGGCCAGCAGCGTCAGGTCTCAGATAAAGCAAAAAAGCATTTCCTGGCTGGTCATTCCCTCCTGAGAGCAGTGGAGGCTGAGGACATAGAGCGCGCAGCTGAGCCAGTTCTGGCTAACAGTGACACCCAGTGGTGGTTTGTGGATCTTCAGGTCTGGACTTAGTCCACACTGACCAGAAAAAAAAAAAAAGTTTTTTTTCTTAAAGGGACTCAGCCTTAGATCTGGCAGTATCTGAGTCGGTGCAACCTTGGGCTCCAGCTAACGGGCATTGGTGTGGCAATACTCACAGGACTTTCCTCGGTATTGCCGCCTTCTCAGGCGTATGAAAATTTAGAATTTTTTTTACCATAGCCTGTCCTTATTAATGGTTCACTTCTAGCTACAACAGTTGGGTGTTGGCTGTAGGGGTGTCTCAAGGTTGTGCAATGGCTCCCAAGGGATCAGGACCAGCTAAGGCTGCAAAAGGTACCAAAAAAGTAAAGGGGTCTCCATCGGGGTCAGAGGATTTGGGCCAGGCTCCAGTGGTCCCACCCTCACCAGATAGACCACCGAACAGCATCTTGCAGGAGCCATTGAGGGTGCTAGGGGCAGAGGCGGCCCCCAATCAACCCATTCCCGTTTATGTTACGGAAGAAATGCTAGAATCCACCCTGGGTGGGCTAGAGAAAAGGTTAACTGCTTTAATTGCCCGCTCTTTGCCGGGTGGCAAACGGGCTAGATCCCCATCACCTAGAGCGGTGTGTTCGGATGCAGAGGTCCTCTCTTCGGAGGAATTGGACCCACAGGGGGATCAAGCGGACCTGAGTCCCGACGGGTCAGACATTGAAGATTCCACTATAGATGAAATTTTTTCGGCTTCTCAAGCAGAGAGTCTGTGGATCCAGTCTCTGACGGATATGGTTCGCACTGCTTTTAAACTTCCAGTGTCAGAACAATTAGCCCCCGCGGTATCCTCTTTAGGTTCCTTGAAGGCACCATTGAGTGGTGCGTCTTTCCCGGTTCACCCCCTTCTGGAGAGCGTGATTTTTCAGGATTGGGCTCGACCTGATAGGATTTTTATCCCTCCTAAAAGGTTCACCATTCTCTATCCTATGGAAGAAGAATTTGCAAAGAAATGGGCACTCCCTACCGTGGACGCAGCCATTTCCTGCGTAAATAAATCCCTGACCTGTCCGGTGGAAAATGTCCAGATGTTTAAAGATCCAGTCGACAAAAAATTGGAGACCCTACTGAAGGCTTCTTTTACCACAGTAGGTGCCGTGGTTCAGCCAGCGGTGGCAGCCATTGGCGTTTGTCAGGCTTTAAAGGATCAGACTAAGCAGATATTAAGGGACATACCGGCTCAGCAAGCTCGTGAATTGGCTGACCTCCCAAGAGCTCTCTGCTTTGCAGTAGATGCTATTAAGGACTCCGTTCAACAGGCGTCCCGTTTATCTCTGCTGTTGGTTCATATGCGTCGCCTTTTGTGGCTGAAAAACTGGTCAGCAGAGGCACCCTGCAAAAAGCTTTTAGCAGGATTTCCCTTTCATGGTGGGAGACTATTCGGTGAAGACCTAGATAAATATATCCAGACCATATCAAGTGGTAAAAGTTCTTTCTTGCCTGTCAAGAAAAGATCGCGTGGGCCCGCGTTTAAGCGACAGGCCTTCGCAGGCTCGGCCCCTTCAACTTCCCGTCAGTATCGACGGCCTCCCGGGCGTTCAGCATTTAATAGCCGCCCACAAGGACAAGCCACGGCAGGCAAGAGGCCATGGTTAAACCAGTCCTCAAGTCAGATTCATGAAGAGGCGCCCCCACTCTCTTAGGTGGGGGGAAGGCTTCGGTTTTTCTCCGAAGTGTGGAAGGCCAGAATTCCCGACTCTTGGGTAATGTCCGTGGTAGCCAAGGGCTACAAGCTAGAGTTTCGGGAAGTCCCCCCTCCTCATTTTCAGGGGTCAAGTCTTCCAAGCGACCCATTAAAGAGGGCCTCTCTTGTAAAAGCATTGGATCGTCTCTTGCTCCAAGGAGTAATTGTAGAAGTACCAACCCAGGAATGGGGTCTGGGATTCTACTCCAACCTTTTCATAATACCAAAGCCCAATGGCGACGTCAGGCCTATCTTAGACCTCAAACGCCTAAATCGCTTTCTAAACATTCAGACCTTTCGTATGGAGTCCATACGTTCGGTGGCAGCCAGCCTGCATCAAGACGACTTTTTAGCATCTATAGACATAAAAGATGCGTATCTGCACGTGCCGATCTACCCGGCACATCACAGGTTTCTTCGTTTTATGATAGATCACCGCCATTACCAGTTCGTAGCCCTCCCTTTCGGGTTGGCAACAGCTCCGCGGGTATTCACAAAGGTGTTAGCCCCGGTGCTAGCCGTCCTAAGGACAGAAGGCATTTTGGTCTTGGCATACTTGGACGATCTTCTGGTTATCGACAGCTCAGCTTCCAGCCTCAATCAGGCAGTAGGTCGCACAGTTCAGCATCTAGAGGAATTCGGATGGATTGTAAACCTAGAAAAATCGATATTGAAACCCACAAAGCAGTTGGAATATCTAGGCCTTCGGCTAGATACAGACTGCCAGAGGATAATTTTACCTCAAGCAAAGATCAGATCAATAGCTCAAGCAGTTCAAGTGATCTTAGGCAAGAAGAGGCCGACTATTCGCCTATGTATGCGACTGCTGGGGAAGATGGTGGCCGCCTTCGAGGCAGTACCCTACGCCCAGATCCATACCAGATATCTTCAGGCAGCCATTCTCTCTGCTTGGAACAAGTCCAGTCAGGCGTTAGATCGTCCGTTAGTGCTCTCCCCGAAGGTCCGGCGCAGCCTGTTTTGGTGGCTGGTCCCTCAAAATTTGTCAAAAGGGAAATCCTTTTCCCCCATCACGTGGAAGATCGTATCCACGAATGCCAGCCTGTCAGGTTGGGGGGCAGTTCTAGAAGGACAGACCCAGCAAGGGCAGTGGTCGGAGTCAGAAAAACTGCTTCCCATCAATATCCTGGAGATCAGAGCTGCTCGGCTGGCCCTGATCGCCTGGACTCTCCCCCTTCAGGGTCTGCCAGTAAGGATACAGTCCGACAACGCCACGGCGGTGGCATACATAAACCACCAGGGGGGCACGAAGAGCCCAGCAGCCCAAAGAGAAGTAAACCTGATTTTCTCATGGGCCGAAGCCCATGTACCCTGCATCTCGGCGGTGTTCATCCCAGGGATAGACAATTCTCAAGCAGATTTTTTGAGTCGTCAACAGTTGCTCCCGGGGGAGTGGTCTCTTCACCCCCAGGTATTCCAAGAGATTTGCCAAAGATTCGGAGTCCCAGATGTGGACATTATGGCAACGAGAGCCAACAAAAAGTTGGACAAATTCATATCCCGAGCCAGGGATCCCTCGGCCTACGGGACCGATGCGTTGGTTTGCCCCTGGCACCAGTTTTCTCTTCTGTATGCGTTCTCTCCACTGCAGATGATTCCCCGCCTTCCACGGAGGATCCGGGTGGAGCGCAGGCCTGTGATCCTGGTGGCCCCAGCCTGGCCCAGGAGGGCTTGGTACGCACTCATCGTGAGGATGTCAGTCGGGGCGCCGTGGCCGCTCCCCCTGCGCCAAGATCTGCTGTCTCAGGGCCCAATCTGCCACCCTGCTTCACAGCAGCTAAATTTGACAGCTTGGCGGCTGAATCCCTAATTCTTAAGGGCAGAGGCCTCTCAGATCAGGTCATATCTACGTTGATTCAGGCTAGGAAACCGGTCTCCAGAAATATTTATTACAGAGTCTGGAGAACCTATGTGGAGTGGTGCGAGTCTCAAAAATGGCATCCTCGAAAGTTTTTTATTGACAGGATCTTGCGATTCCTCCAGGTTGGCGTTGACAAAGGGTTGGCTCTTAGTACTCTAAAGGGGCAGGTGTCGGCTTTATCAATATGGTTTCAAAGACCCTTGGCCACCCATTCGCTTATGAAAACCTTCTTGCAGGGGGTCTTGCATGTGAATCCCCCTATTAGAGCTCCCCTCTGCCCCTGGAATTTAAATCTGGTCTTGTCAGCTTTACAAAAGCAGCCGTTTGAACCTCTGACAGAAATCCCTCTTGTGCTATTAACCCGAAAGTTGGTTTTCTTGGTGGCTATGGCTTCGGCCAGAAGGGTTTCCGAGCTGGCAGCCTTGTCATGCAGGGAGCCATACCTTATTCTGCATAAGGACAGAGTGGTTCTGCGGCCTCAACCTTCTTTCCTTCCTAAGGTCATATCCAGTTTTCACTTGAATCAGGACCTAGTCCTACCATCCTTCTTTCCTACTCCCCAGTCCAGAGAGGAAAGACGGCTTCATACTTTGGACGTGGTTCGAGCCATGAGGGTCTATCTCAAGGCTACAGAGAAGATTCGGAAAACAGATGCGCTTTTTGTTCTTCCGGATGGCCCCAAGAAGGGTCAGCCGGCTGCCAAGTCTTCCTTGGCTAGGTGGATTAAGCAGCTGATTTTTCAGGCCTATGGTCTGAAGCGCGTTCCACCTCCCTTATCAGTTAAAGCCCATTCTACGAGGGCCATGAGTGCCTCCTGGGCGGCACACCATCAGATCTCTATGGCACAGGTTTGCAAGGCGGCAACCTGGTCTTCCGTACATACGTTTACTAAATTTTATAAGTTGGACGTTGCAAAGGGTACGGACGCAGCTTTTGGGCAGGCGGTCCTACGGGCAGCAGTATAGAATCCTCTGGTCCGGGTCACGCCCCTTTTTTTCTGTTGGTGGAGTTACTTTACTTCCTGATAATGTTTTATTTGGCTATTCTTGGCCTTACGGTCTCCCTTCCTTCATAGAGCATTGCTTTAGGACATCCCATGTGTAATGGCTATGCGCTCTGTGTCCCGTGATGTACGATAAAGAAAAAAGGATTTTTAATAAACAGCTTACCTGTAAAATCCTTTTCTTGAAGTACATCACGGGACACAGAGCTCCCACCCCTCTTTTGGGGAACATTATGTAACCTCGGAGGATTGCTTGCTACAAAAACTGAAGCACTCCCCAGTGGGAGGGGGTTATATAGGGAGGAAACTTCCTGTGAAATTGATTACACCAGTGTCCACACCTGAAGGTACCCATATACAGGGGAGGACTGGCAGCCTTAGGCCTGGGGGGGCAAGTCCAGTCAAGTGGCCCACTGAACCACAAATCAGCTCGCCATCCATGTCCACATGGTTTTATAACGGATGATTGATGTTATTAAGCAAGACAAATATGATACAATGCAGTAATTAAAAAAAGTGCAGCTAGTGCCTGTTAATGCATCCTGATCAGTGCCCATCAGTGCAGCCTGATCATTGTCCATTAATGCAGTGCAGTTCCCATCAGTGCAGACAGTGCCCGTTAATGCATCCTGATCAGTGCCCATCAATGCAGCCACACCAGTGCAGTGCCCATCAACGCAGCCTGATCAGTGCAGACAGTGCCCGTTAATACATCCTGATCAGTGCCCATCAATGCAGCCACACCAGTGCAATGCCCATCAGTGCAGCATGATCAGTACCCATCAATGCAGCCTAATCATTGCCCATGGCATGTGGGGGTCAGCTGGGGGTATCAGGGTCTGTCTCAACTGAGCAGGCCCGGTTGCCACCCACTTTATGCAGTGGATAGATTCTTGCATAGCATGAATCTATCCACTGCTGCCCCATATTCATGCATCTGGCGCCTTCCGGGTTACTGGGCACATGAAGTACAGCGGCCAGGTTTTATTAATAACCTGATTAGAGCTAGGTGATGGGCTAAGTTGCCGGCAGACAGTGGGTGGGGGTCCTCCTGGATCAGTCGGCTCCACTAACCGGATTCTGGCTGAGTCTGCTGGGGGGGGGGGGGGGTGGTTCTGGCTGAGTCTGCTGGCGGGGGGGGGGGGGACGGACGGGTTGGAGGTTCTGGCTGAGTCTGCTGGCCGCGGGGGGGGGGGGGGGACTGGCTGAGTCCGCTGGATGGCTTCTATGGAGAGATGAAGGAGATACAGTACTAAAGAGGCAGGTCATCATCAATCATCATTATCATTCACATCACCTTACTTTACTTTCAATTCAGTGCAGTGCAGTCTCTCTCACAGTCTCATTGACTCTTCTCTGCTTCTCTGCAGCCAGCCCACGAGTCACAGAGATGTATGGTGCGGTGCTCGTGCCCTGACATGCCACATGACCTTCCTACAACTCCCACAATGCAGCGCGGCAGCAGCCAGCCAATCGGCGGCCGCCGCTGCTGAGTAGGGCTGCGCATCTTCACCGGTCTCACGATTCGATGCGATTCTGCGATGCATCACGATTGCAGCGCAAGTGCGCATGGCTCTCCCCCAAAATACTAAAGGAGATGGTCAGAGACTGCAGACATAGTACAGGAGATGGTCAGAGACTGCAGACATAGTACAGGAGATGGTCAGAGACTGCAGACATAGTACAGGAGATGGTCAGAGACTGCAGACATAGTACAGGAGATGGTCAGAGACTGCAGACATAGTACAGGAGATGGTCAGAGACTGCAGACATAGTACAGGAGATGGTCAGAGACTGCGGACATGGTACAGGAGATGGTCAGAGACTGCGGACATGGACAGGAGATGGTAGAGACTGCGGAGGAGATGGTCAGAGACTGCGGACATGGTACAGGAGATGGTCAGAGACTGCAGACATAGTACAGGAGATGGTCAGAGACTGCAGACATAGTACAGGAGATGGTCAGAGACTGCGGACATGGTACAGGAGATGGTCAGAGACTGCGGACATGGTACAGGAGATGGTCAGAGACTGCGGACATGGTACAGGAGATGGTCAGAGACTGTAGACATAATACAGGGGATGATCAGAGACTGCAGACATAGTACAGGAGATGATCAGAGACTGCGGACGTGGTACAGGAGATGGTCAGAGACTGCAGACATAGTACAGGAGATGGTCAGAGACTGCGGACATAGTACAGGAGATGGTCAGAGACTGCGGAAATGGTACAGGAGATGGTCAGAGACTGCGGAAATGGTACAGGAGATGGTCAGAGACTGCGGACATGGTACAGGAGATGGTCAGAGACTGCGGACATGGTACAGGAGATGGTCAGAGACTGTAGACATAATACAGGGGATGATCAGAGACTGCAGACATAGTACAGGAGATGATCAGAGACTGCGGACGTGGTACAGGAGATGGTCAGAGACTGCGGACATGGTACAGGAGATGGTCAGAGACTGCGGACATGGTACAGGAGATGGTCAGAGACTGCGGACATGGTACAGGAGATGGTCAGAGACTGCGGACATGGTACAGGAGATGGTCAGAGACTGCGGACATGGTACAGGAGATGGTCAGAGACTGCGGACATGGTACAGGAGATGGTCAGAGACTGCGGACATGGTACAGGAGATGGTCAGAGACTGCGGACATGGTACAGAAGATGGTCAGAGACTGCGGACATGGTACAGGAGATGGTCAGAGACTGCGGACATGGTACAGGAGATGGTCAGAGACTGCGGACATGGTACAGGAGATGGTCAGAGACTGCGGACATGGTACAGGAGATGGTCAGAGACTGTAGACATAATACAGGGGATGATCAGAGACTGCAGACATAGTACAGGAGATGATCAGAGACTGCAGGACGTGGTACAGGAGATGGTTGCACATGTTAAAGAACCCTAATTGGTGCACAGACAGCAGTTCAGTTCTACTTCAATAGTTCCCAGATTCAGTCCCAGGAAGCTGAAATCTGCAGGTGCAACAGAGCAGTTTTATGGATCACGCTTAGGGCAGCTTGGAAAAAAAAAAAAAAAAAATCGCACAAAAGTGCATGATGCTTTATAATTCATAGCACACCGAAACGCATGACACTTTATCACACACTTTGTGTGCCTGAAAAAAAAAAAGTTTTGCCTGACAATTCACTACAAATCCAATCATATAACATGTATTATGAAGGTATTCAGTGTAAAAGTCACAGCCTACTGGTGGACAATACCAATTCCTGAACAATAACCTGCATTGGATAGAGAGGAGGACATTACCAGAGGAGGTATAGAGTACACATAGGAGGGGGTCATATGGCAGGACAATAGGAGGTGATGGAGGAGATCACACACTGATGATAAAGCCTCTCTGACCTGTACACAACGCTGGGACGGTCTCTCCCCTCCAAGATCCAGGAAGGAGCCATTCACTCACTGACAATGCTGCTCTACAGCGTCCACTCACCAGGGGGACTCAGGTTACAGGTCCTGGCAGATCCGTAGATGTTATCATGGTACAAGCTATAGGAAAAGCTCTGTGCAGAATGTTGTAAGTACACTACAGATTATAAAAAATAAGTACATCGCTATCAGTTATTGTATAAATAACTTGTAGCACTGACCCCCGCAGGAGCTGCTGATTAAATTTTGGGCCTGCACTCTAACTACAACCCCAATGATAAGGCTCACCCCTTCACAGCTGTGGTGCAATACAATACAATACTGTAAATGTGATACCAGATACCTGTTTGTAACTTCAGGATCCACGAGCGGCACCTGGGTAAAGCAATACGCCACAACCCTGCTTAAACTAGTATTCTTTTACTGTTGATAATTGGCAAGTAAAGAAACACCAGTACATAAACTGTGCTATCCTCCTAACATGGGATGAGAGCACAATTAAAATTAAATCTATACAGCAATCAAATGGCAAACAGTATACCTGCAGGTATATGAATAAGAAAATAAAACTAAGCCTAGGAGCTCCCCCTACTTTGTAAGGTAACCGTGAGATCTCACAAAAAAAACAAAACAGTCAGTTCTTGATCTTCTTTCTTTCGCTAGCTAATAATGTTTCCCAAGTAATTTGTAATCAAACAAAACGAGTAAACTTCCTGAAAAAGAAATGTCTCCGCAATGAGTGGGTTAACTGCCTTGGCCTTCTGGAGAGCGTCCCGAACAACTAGGCCTAACCTTCCTAAAGGCAACCCCTGCTTCTTTTGGAAGTATGTAGTGAGGCCTGTGTGTTAGTCTAATGGCGTGTGAGGCATAACAAACTGTGGGCCGTAACCCACTCACCTAATTGGACACAGGCTCCGTACAGTCTCGCGACCTCCTCCCCGTGGCTCCGTCTGCTGGATCAAACACCAGGCCAACTCTGCTGGGGGACTCCCGTCCTCCGATGCTCAATGGAAATGTCCGTGGGCCTTGCTGTTCGGTCCCGTCTCCTCACAGATCCTCTCCGGCTGCCCATGTGGTTCCAAAGGGACCTAAGATGGCTGCTCCCACTCCTTATATAGCAAATCCCAGCATGCACTGCGCAAGAAATTGTTCCTGGGTCTTTGATCAACTTCCTATTTACAAAGGTCAAATCTGAGAACCAATAGTCTTTCTTCAATATTTATCAGATAGTGGAACCCTTCTTGCATTAACAACAATTGGCCACTAGATGGCTCCAAACACTCAACAATCTCAATGTCCATGAATGCCATTTAGGGAATGCAATATACACATTTATGTACTATATATATACATCAGCGCTACACACTCCCCCTACTTTGTCTCTTTTGGTCCCCCAAAGAGGTCCAAATTGCTAATCCTATCTTGCATTCTAGTTTCTATACGTTCACACAAAACGGACAGAGGAGCTTCCCACCAATTGTCATACAGTGGGAAGCTATCCTGTGCACCCACAGCTGATACTACCATGTCTGGTACAGATGTGTCAAGGGGTGAGCTGGGGCTGTCCCTTACTAAATCAAGAGTAGAGGGACTAGGCAGTTCAAAGTTTCTTCTGCTCACAAACTGTGAGGCTTCAGAGCATTCGCCCAATGTGTCATAAGTCAGTCTGCGTGGTGGGCGAATGTCTCTCTTTGCTCTGGGCACTTTTGGAGTGTCCATTCCTTCTGGGCCAAGGTCATCATTCCGTTCAATGCTTAAGGGTGGGGAATGAATGGAAGCACTGGGCTCTCCTACAGAGTGAGTGGTCGGCACAAATTCCGGGGCCTCTGCCCTAAGAGTTCCATTATCATCCTCCTCTACCTCCGAAAGGACATCAGCATCTGTTTCTGAATCTTCAGGAAGCCACAGCCAGCTCATCTCCACTCCCTCATCCTCATCTATAGAAGGTGCAGGTTGGGACCTGGTTATTGGTCTACACACATCAGTGGGTGTAGATTCCTTCTCTGTGCTTGTCCTGACTGCCTCAGTGAGAGGTAAGAGGTGATTCCGGTGCCATGTTTTTACCGGCCCAGTTTTTCCTTCTGGCTTGATCTCATACACTGGGAGCCCTGGAAGTTTCCTGCACACAACAAATGGCTGTGATTTCCAGCGATCAGCCAACTTGTGTTTGCCTGGAATGCCTAAGTTCCTCAACAAGACCCGGTCACCTGGCTGAAGATCCTGGACTCTCACTTTCAGGTCAAAGTTCCTCTTGTTCCTCTCCCCCCTGGAATCCGAGGTGGCGTGAGCCTGCTCGTAAGCTGTCTTCAGGCTCCGCCGTAGTCTGTCCACATACCCTTTATGGGAGGCCTCGGAGGTGTGGTCCAAGGAGGAACCAAACGCCAGGTCCACTGGCAATCTTGCTTCACGGCCAAACATCAGTCGGTACGGGGAATATCCAGTGGCATCACTTTTGGTACTATTATAGGCATGGACTAATGCAGCAATGTGTTTACTCCAGTGAGGTTTTTGCTCGGCAGTCAAGGTCCCCAACATGTTCAAGAGAGTCCTGTTGAACCTTTCCGGTTGGGGGTCCCCTTGTGGGTGGTAAGGAGTAGTCCTGGACTTTTGTATGCCTAACAGATCCAACAGCCTTTTGATTAGTCTGCTCTCAAAGTCCCTTCCTTGGTCTGAATGTATGCGTTGAGGCAGGCCATAGTGTACGAAGAACTTTTCCACGAGAGTCTTTGCTACTGTGGTTACTTGCTGATCCCTAGTAGGGAAAGCTTGAGCATAACGGGTGAAGTGATCTGTCACCACTAAGATGTCACCTTGCCCACTCAGATCGGATTCCAGACAAAGAAAGTCTATGCAAACCAGGTCCATTGGGCCCTGACTCTCTAAATGGCCCATTGGGGCAGCCCTCTGGGGCAATGTCTTCCGTTGGATGCATCTGAGGCAGGAGTGACAGTAGCTCTCCACTTCTTTTCTCATGTGAGGCCAGTAGAACCTATCCCTTACTAGTTGGAGAGTTCTCTCGGCTCCCAAGTGTCCATGGTGATCATGTAAAGCAATCAGTACCGTCTCTCTGTGCTTTTCAGGCAAGAGTAACTGCCACCTTGCTTCTGGATCATCAGAGGGGCCCCTTCGGTAGACCACCCCTTGCTGCAGCTGCAAATGATCCCATTCTCTCAATAACACCTGGGCTTCCCTCTCAGGACTCTTCCGCAGTACATCAGGCTGTCGACATTCCAATGCTTCAAGCACCAGCCCACACAGTGGATCTTCCTGCTGATCTCTCCTGAGATCCTTCCTGGATAACTTGGGTAGGCCCTCCTGTGTGACCTGGGAGACGTTACAGTAGCACCTGGGTACCGCCGCTGAGGATACTCCTACTTCTTCAGCTCTGGCTCCACCTCTCTGGTACTGACTTGTGCCCTCCCATAGGGCCCTCACTCCTTCTGGAGTAAGCTGGGTCCATTCTTCCAAGGGGTCATGGGGTCTTCTTGACAGGGCATCCGCATCTCGGTTACCAACTCCTGGTCTGTACTTCAGGCTGAAGGTAAAGGCTGAGAGAGCAGCTAACCACCTGTGACCGGTGGCATCCAGCTTTGCAGTGGTGAGTAGATATGTGAGGGGGTTGTTGTCCGTCTTGACCACAAATTCAGCCCCGTAAAGGTAGTCCTTCAACTTGTCCACCACTGCCCATTTTAAAGCCAGAAATTCAAGCTTGTGAGTTGGATAGTTTCTTTCAGCAGGGGTCAGACTTCTACTCACATAGGCAACTGGCCGTAAGTGCTCTTCATGCTCCTGGTAAAGCACTCCCCCCAGCCCGTCGCGGCTGGCATCCACATGTAACTCATATGGTTTGGCAGGGTCTGCATAGGCCAACACTGGGGCAGTAGTAAGACTCCACTTCAGCCTCCTGCAGGCCTCTTCACATTCTGGAGTCCACTGATCCTGGATGGACTCTTTCTTCCTTCTAGACCCCTCTTTAGGCTTTTTCGGCTGACCCGCACTTTCACCAGCTTCTTCCTGCTTCTTTAAGAGTTCAGT
Organism: Rana kukunoris; assembly: GCA_029574335.1. Lineage (NCBI taxonomy): Eukaryota > Metazoa > Chordata > Amphibia > Anura > Ranidae > Rana > Rana kukunoris. The sequence continues at coordinate 131,846,337 of CM056049.1, forward strand.
GAGTGGGTGGGCTATTTTTGCGAATCCCTCTACGAATCTTCGGTAGTATGAGCAGAAACCCAAGAATGACCTGAGCTCAGTTACGTTGGTGGGCCTGGGCCAGGAAGTGACAGCTTCTAGTTTCTTGGGATCAGTTGCCACTCCTTCTTCAGACACAATGTGTCCCAGGTAACTCACCGAGGGTTGGTAGAACTGGCACTTCTCCATAGAGAGTTTCAGGCCTTCATCATGAAGTCTCTTCAAGACCTTCTCAAGGCGTTCTTCATGTTCCTCCAACGTCCTCCCAAAGACTATGACATCATCCAGGTATACCAGAACTTCAAGGAGATTCATGTCACCCACTGTCTTCTCCATCAACCTCTGGAAAGTTGCTGGGGCCCCAGTCAGGCCTTGCGGCATCCGGTTGAACTCAAAGAACCCAACTGGGGTGATGAAAGCGGTTTTTTCCTTGTCTTCAGGGCACATAGGAATCTGGTAATACCCACTCTTCAGGTCCAGTACGCTGAACCACTTTGCTCCTGACAGACTCTGTAAGGCATCCTCAATTCGGGGTGTGGTGTACTGGTCTGGGATGGTCCTCCGATTCAGGGTCCTGTAGTCAATGCACAGGCGTAGGGACCCATTCTTCTTCCTGACCACTACTATAGGGGAGGCGTAGGGACTCCTGGACTCTCGGATAATGCCCGTCCTCTTAAGTTCAGCCAATTGTTCCCTCAAGTCTTCCAGATCTCCTAGGGGGATCCGCCGGACCCTTTCCCGAAATGGCTTGTCTTCCTCCAGACGAATTCGATGGGTGGCACTCTTTGCCAATCCTACGTCAAACTCACTTTTCGAGAAGGCTGCTCTCCATCTCAGCAGTTGGGCTTTGGCCCTTTCCCGCCATGCAGGAGTAAGAGGCGTATTTTTTGGGCTGAACTCTTCTTCAGGGATTTCTGGGGCTGACCCTCCTTTCAAACCTCCTGGTTCGACTGGAACAGCCGGACTGACCTGTCCCAACAGTAGCCTGGCTGGCACTCTCACTGGCACTGTCGCTGTGTTGCGGACACTGACTGGAACTTTGCCGTGAGTTCTCTCCAATACTCTGGTGGGCAACACTTCAGTGATGAGTTCTAGTCCGTTTCTCCCCTCTTTGCGGTTTTCCAGGACAATGAAAGGGCCTGGTTTCTTCCAGCTCAATTTGACCGAGGCTTTTAGGCAGATTACTTCACCCGGCTGGACTATTTTCTCTCCTTTGTTCAGCAGCCAGATTTTTCCCACTCCCTCTTCAGGAGCCTTCTCCTCCTGTATAAGGTCTCGGTATGTCTGAGCCAACATGGGATGTATTTCAGTGGGGCGGGTATCCTTCTTAATTACCAGCGGTGCAAGTAGTCTCCTCACTAAGTCAGTGTTTGTCCCAATGATAAGAGAGCTCTTGTCAGCTCCTGGAGGACGAGGACACACTATGGCCAATGTGTCAAAGGTCTCCGTCTCTCCCACTGTACTTGGGTCGAAGGTGAGTCTGACTGGCAGGTAACCATCATATGGAAAGTTCTGAGTGCCCAAACCCCATATCTCCAACTCCTCCAATTTCCGTAGTGGCAGGTGCTTGAGATGCTTGTCATAGAAGTCCCTGTATAATAAGGTTACTTGGGCTCCAGTATCCAGCAGGGCTTTTGTGTAGATCCCTTCCACTTGGATGGGGACAATTGGGGAAGGTCCCACCAGCTTGGGAGGAAATCCACTGGTAGCTGTACCCTTAGCCTGCTTTGTGGCTCGGACTTTGGCCTTTGAGGGCCTCTTTTTCTTCTGCCCCGCCTTGTTGGTGGCTCCAGTGGGCCGTGGCACGTGAGTCGGTGTGGAGTTCGCTACTGCACCCGGGCGCCCAGTTGACTCCTTCACTGGGGCCCTCTGAAGTTTCCCTCCGACTGATGTGGGTTTTCCTCGGGTAGTGGGCTGGGGCACACTCGCCTGAAATGTCCCATCCCTCCGCATTTGAAACAGACTCTTTGTGTTTGTTTCGGAGGGCTGGTAATGGTGGTAGCTTTTGGGACCTTCCTTGGCATAACTCCTTCTGCCTTTAGTTTCACCAGCTCAGTCATCATCATGGCCATCATCTCCAGTATCTCCTTCTGGGTCTGCATAAGCCTCTCCAGCTCCGTCTGACTCGCGGGTGGGTGGTGTACAGATGAAAACCGTGATCCCTGGTCAACGGTTGCCGCCAGCACATTCAACTCCTGGGTGTCTGAGGGGACACCTACCTGCTGTATTTTAGCACTTGTGGTGTTTGAAGCTTGAAGCTTTCTCTGTTTCTGGTCTCTCTCAATCTCCATCTTATCCACTTCGTTCACTTTTTCAAGAAGGACCTCGTCTGGAGTTAAGGGATCTTCCAAGTACTGCTTCAAGTGGAGCTTGACATAGTCGCTCCTCAGCCCCGTGGTCACGGATCTCCGGAATTTCTTCTGTACCAGCTCAGCTCCAAATTGTTCCCCGCTCCCTCCCTCTCCTGAGGTAAACAGCAGGCGGTCCTTGAGTTCAATGGCCCGAAACAGAAAGTTCTGAGGAGTCTCTTTACTGTCCTGTGCAATATTTATCAGTTGGTGGAATAGCTCTGTGGCATCTTCCTCCTCATAGTAACTTTTTAGAATCCTCTTAAGCTGGTTCAAAGTCAAATCACTCTTTCTCTCTAACATGCCCCTAACACTTGAGCCTGGGCTGATGGCGTGGATCACAGCCTCTCTGATTTCCGATTCCAGATATCCTTTTTGTAGCCCCAGCTCTATTTGGTGTAGGAGGCCGGTGTAAGACAGTTTGCCCTTCTGTCCCTTTTCTCCTATCTGGCCATCAATGCGGAAATCCTTCCTAATAGTTACTTCTTGCAGATAGCCCCTGCTGCGTCTTCTTGGCTCCCTCCTTGGGTTTGGTGTCATCTGGCCAGCTCTCTTGTCTTCTGAGCCGACGCGCAGTCCATCCATGCGATCTGCTATGATGCTGGATGTCTCCTGAAACTTTTCCTGTATTTCACGGTATTGTCGCTGTAACTCAGCCAGTTGTTGTTCCGCCTGCCGCTGGGCGGCGGCTCCTGCGTTCCTGTCTAGGGGTTCTAACTGCTTTTTGCAGGGGTGTGTCAGGTGAAACACTGTCTTCTCGGACAATTTTATGGTGGCACCGTGGAAATTTTCAGGAACACCCCGTCCCCACTCTATCAGGGCATAGGTGCAATCAGTCCCAAAGTCTGGTTTCACTGCAACCACGTAGGCCTTTCTGTCTGGAGACAATGTCTGTACCACCTCTTTGATTTGCTTCTTCTCCCAGTAGCTCCCTGGGAGTTCAATGGCCACGCTTGCTTCTGAGCGTGTCCCTTCTGCTTCGCACCAACGGACTACTGTGATGGGGTCCATGGTGACCTCAAGGGGGGGGGTGGGTTTCTTGTAGAGTGACAGGATCCCGGACGAGCCCCCACGTGTAGCACTGACCCCCGCAGGAGCTGCTGATTAAATTTTGGGCCTGCACTCTAACTACAACCCCAATGATAAGGCTCAGTCCCCTTTACACAGCTGTGGTGCAATACAATACAATACTGTACAATGTGATACCAGATACCTGTTTGTAACTTCAGGATCCACGAGCGGCACCTAGAGTGAATAAAGCAATACGCCACAACCCTGGTATGCTTAAACAGTAGTATTCTTTTACTGTTGATAATTGGCAAGTAAAGAAACACCAGTACATAAACTGTGCTATCCTCCTAACATGGGATGAGAGCACAATTAAAATTAAATCTATACAGCAATCAAATGGCAAACAGTATACCTGCAGGTATATGAATAAGAAAATAAAACTAAGCCTAGGAGCTCCCCCTACTTTGTAAGGTAACCGTGAGATCTCACAAAAAAAACAAAACAGTCAGTTCTTGATCTTCTTTCTCCGCTAGCTAATAATGTTTCCCAAGTAATTTGTAATCCAAACAAAACGAGTAAACTTCCTGAAAAAGAAATGTCTCCGCAATGAGTGGGTTAACTGCCTTGGCCTTCTGGAGAGCGTCCCGAACAACTAGGCCTTCAACCTTCCTAAAGGCAACCCCTCCGCTTCTTCTTGGAAGTATGTAGTGAGGCCTGTGTGTTAGTCTAATGGCGTGTGAGGCATAACAAACTGTGGGCCGTAACCCACTCACCTAATTGGACACAGGCTCCGTACAGTCTCCCGACCTCCTCCCGTGGCTCCGTCTGCTGGATCAAACACCAGGCCAACTCTGCTGGGGGACTCCCGTCCTCCGATGCTCAATGGAAATGTCCGTGGGCCTTGCTGTTCGGTCCCGTCTCCTCACAGATCCTCTCCGGCTGCCCATGCGGTTCCAAAGGGACCTAAGATGGCTGCTCCCACTCCTTATATAGCAAATCCCAGCATGCACTGCGCAAGAAATTGTTCCTGGGTCTTTGATCAACTTCCTATTTACAAAGGTCAAATCTGAGAACCAATAGTCTTTCTTCAATATTTATCAGATAGTGGAACCCTTCTTGCATTAACAACAATTGGCCACTAGATGGCTCCAAACACTCAACAATCTCAATGTCCATGAATGCCATTTAGGGAATGCAATATACACATTTATGTACTATATATATACATCAGCGCTACACACTGATAGCGATGTATTTATTTTTTATAATACGCAGTCTATATTTGTTAGTAGTTTACAGGACAGGAGCTGACAGGACCTGCCTCTTCTAGCAGGCTGCGACCTACTGAGCAGAGAGAAGGTAATATCTGAACAGCGCGCTCTCCCGGTGACTTGTCAGCCTTGTTCCACTATGAGATTTGTTCCAGAACTAACTGCGCATGCGCAGTTACCGACTGCGCATGCGCAGTAATAGTCTACGGAAATAGCCGAACGCAACAGCTGATCGTCAGCTGTCTATGCGCTCGGCCACGGCGGCTGTTTAACAGATTAGTTAGGAATAAAAAAAAAAAAATACATTCCTCCCCTTTCTGCCGAGCGGCAGCGTGCATTACCTGCCATCCGCACGATCGGGAGCGAGCGCATCTGGCAGCTAACACACAGCTGTTCGCGCTCGGCAGTTTCCGTCGGATGGGCGTGCTCAGCTGGAACAAAACAGATAGGTGGAACCAGACTGGCAGATCACCGGGACCCTCCCCTGACGTGCCACATGACCTTCCTAGTTCCTACAACTCCCACAATGCAGCGCGGCAGCAGCCAACCAATCGGCGGCCGCCGCTGCCGAGTTTTAGGGGAAAAAAAAAAACAGCGCTGCGGACCGCGGCCGTTTTAAATATAATGTGAGCGGCCTGGGGGGCAATCTCCATTTTTCCACCTGGCCCAGTCCGCCCCTGCCCATATAACCCATGTGTAATGGCTATGCGCTCTGTGTCCCGTGATGTACTTCAAGAAAAGGATTTTACAGGTAAGCTGTTTATTAAAAATCCTTTTTTTACTTTGGCTGCACCAAAATTCAAAAAAGAATGACCTCTGTTTTGTAGATAATGAAACTGGAGGTAATTAAAGGGGTGTTCCAGCCCAAAATTGTGTTTATTAAAAGTCAGCAGCTACAAAAAGTGTAGCTGCTGGCTTTTTAATAAACACTCACTTACCTGGTCCTGCGATCCAGCGACACGCCGACCGGGGCTCTGCTCCTCTCCCCCTCTCCCCAGCCGGAGTCTCCATTCCTACTGTGGGCAACTCTTAAGTTGGTGTACAGAGAAAGGCAGAATGCCCGTCTCTGTATGCCATGTAGCGTAGCACAGCACCTCTGCCACCAATATCCCATCCTCACCTGTTCCTGATTGTCAAAAATGCTATCTGCTTTGCAGCCACCAATGATGCCAAGACCCCATACACACCATTAGATTTTCTGCGATTTATGTCTTCAGACTTACCAAAACCATATAATATGGAGGTCAAACCTTCAGGCCAGATTCACACCTATGCGAATTGGTTGCGGCTTAAACCGCATCAAATTCACAGAACATTTCAAAATACATTGTTTTGAATGATGGTGGTTCACATATGTGTGATGCATTCGCACTGCGCATTGCCGAAAAAACGTGTGCGTATTTTTATGACTTGCGGTGCGGCTCAGGTGCGAATTCAGGACCATTATGTTCTATGGGTACGCAGCTGATTCGCAGATGTGTTCATTCATCTTCAGGATTTGTTCTCATTCAGCTCAATACACTTCCCCCCTCACCTCTCCCAGGTCTCCAAATTCGCAGCTAATCTGCAGCTAAAACGCAATGGATCTGCCGAATACTTCTGTTATCTTTCTGCAAAAATTAGAGAGCTGAAATTCGCACCGCACAAGTGTGAATCGGGCCCAAAGCCCTGTACACACGATCGGTCTGTCCAATGAAAACAGACTGATGGACTGTTTTCATCGGACAAACCAATCATGTGTGGGCCCCATTGGTTTGTTTTCCATCGGTAAAAAATAGAACATGTTTTAGATTTTTCCTATTGATAAAATTCAAATAAAATTCAAAATTCAGATAAAAAATGTCGACGCAAAAAAAGTCGACGCATTCTCGGAAGCATTGAAATTTTTCTCAGCATGTCGTTGTGTTTTACGTCACCGTGTTTTGGCACGGTCGGATTTTTGACTGCTGGTGTGCAGGCAAGACTGATGAAAGTCAGCTTCATCGCATATCTGACGAAAAAAATCAGACAGGCCCTTACACTACATGGTTTTGGTAAATCTGAAGACAAAAATCTGCAGAAGATCTAATAGTAACTAAATTTACCATGAAGTCTGCGCTTTCTGACTATCAGTAGGAAGTGGGTGTATTCTATAGCCAATATTATGTTGTTTATTAGCCATGGAGTCTGCCTGCTGCCAATGACAAGGGGAGCAGATCTGATAACTAGTCCTTCATCTTCCCCATCAGGCTACACCCAGCCAGCCACAAAACCTCTTGGTCGTTGGGTTGTATGACAGCTGCAGGGGTGGGGAGAGAGCTCAGCTGAGGACAGAGTACCTGTATGGACACCCCGGTCTCAGTGCTACTCTGCATGCAGCACCCCAAATATATGTACCCGTTTCCAACAACATTTGTCATGCTCTTTAACCACTTCCTGTACGGCCGTATGACTATACACAGCCTCAGGGTGGTTCTAATTCTCCGGGTAGCCGTCTTTTTACGGCCTCGGCTACTCCAGGCCATGGGGGGGCGCACGCGTGCCCGCTACATCACTGAAATGCCAATGCGCGTGCCTGCCGGCCGCGATGTCCGCCAGGCACTCGCTATCGGCGGTTACAGAGACAAGGACGTGGATCTGTGTGTGTAAACACACAGATCCATGTCCTGTCAGAGGGAGAGGAGACCGATTTGTGTCCCTTGTACATAGGGACATAGATCGGTCACCCCCCACAGTTAGAACACAATGCAGGGTACACATTTAACCCCTTCCTCACCCCCCTCGTGTTAACCCCTTCAATGCCAGTCACATTTATACAGTAATTAGTGCATAGACACAATGGCGCCAAAAATGTGTCAAAAGTGTCCGATGTGTCCGCCATAATGTCGCAGTCATTACTAGTAAAAAAAATAAATAATAAAAATGAATAATAATTCTGTCCCCTATTTTATAAGCGCTATAACTTTTGTGCAAACCAGCGGCTTATTTTTTTTTTACCAAAAATAGGTAGAATATGTATCGGCCTAAACTGAGATAAAAATAAAAATAAAATTGGGCTATTTATTATAGCAACAAGTAAAAAATATTGATTTTTTTTTTCAAAATTGTCGCTCTTTTTTTGTTTATAGTGCAAAAAATAAAAACCGCAGAGGTGATCAAATACCACCAAAAGAAAGCTCTATTTGTGGGAAAAAAAGGGCGTCAATTTTGTTTGGGAGCCAAGTTGCACGACTGTGCAATTGTCAGTTAAAGCGACGCAGTGCCGGAAGCTGAAATTTCACCTGGTCAGGAAGGGGGTATATGTGCCCAGTAAGCAAGTGTATATACCGTATATACGCGAGAATAAGCCGACCCAAATATAAGCCAAGGCACCAAATTTTACCACAAAAAAAATGGGAAAACATATTGACTCGAGTATAAGCCTTGGGTGTCCATCTGCATGACTCACCATGCCTCACTGTGCCCATGCCTAGACTGACGTTTAACATGGCAGTCTATGGAAGGGGTGCCCGGCTTTGAAAAATTGGTGCTCCCCAGCCATAGGTCTCCTAGATAACAAACTTGTAGAGGAGAAATGGGGCTACATGTGTGCCAAGTTCTGGGTCCATGGGACCTACAGCCGGCCTGTATCGGTTCCCCAAAGTCTGGGAGATCAGGCGCAAAAAGGTGACTTGAGTATAAGTCGAGGGGGGCATTTTCAGGACAAAAAGAAAATGTGCTGAAAAACTCGGCTTATACTCGAGTATATAAGGTATTTCAAAAAACAATTCTTGTAACAGGGCATAGAAGAAATTATGGCCAGGGGTGCAATTAATCATCTCTCTTTAGCCCGTTTTTATTTTTTGATCTATAGTCTCATATCAGACTGGGCAGCTAATGCTTAAAGCGGAGGTCTGCCAATTTTTTTATTTTTTTTTTAAAGTCAGCAGCCACAAATACTGCAGCTGCTGACTTTTAAAATAAGGACCCTACCTGTCCAGGGCACCCGCGATGTCGGTACCCGAGGCCGACCCGTCCCTCGGATGCTGCCGCCGCCATCTTTGGTAAGGGAATCAGGAAGTGGAGCCTTGTGGCTTCACTTCCTGGTTCTCTACTGCGCATTGGCGAGTCGTGCTGCACAATCTGAATGGTCCCTCCTGTCTTCCTGGGACCTGTGTGTCTCCCAGAAGACAGCAGGGGGGGGAGTAGATACCCACAAATTCTGTGGCTATATATGCCCAGAAATGGGTGCAAATACCTGTATTATACAGGTATCTGCACCCCACTCCCTCCTGAAAGGTGCCAAATGTGACACCGGAGGGGGGAGGAATCCGGACAGCAGAAGTTCCACATTTGCTTTATCAAATCACATTATCCTGTGCTGCCTAAACACGATATATATTTCAATCCTCGCGGCTTTCACTAGTGATTGTATTTTAGCAGCAAGTCAGTCAACAAAAAATGCACCTTCCACTAGCGACAATGGAAGTAACATTCTAGCGATTCTTTCACTACTGAAGTTGCACCAGCCTGTCCGAGTTGCCCTTATAGTGTGATCTAGGCCTTACTACTGTCAATTTTACATAAAAACTTGCAAAATAAAGGGATTTTTAAACTGAAAACTATAATTGCATGTATTAACATTCAGTTATCAGAATACAGTATACGTTTCAATTAGCCCCGTCCTCAGCCTTCCCTATTGCATTCTATCAGTAATGCCTCGTACACACGATCAGAATTGAGTGGCTGGAGCCGCAATGCACGCGGGAGTCCTCTTTCCGGCAAGGAGCTCTGAATTTCCAGCAGCATTTTCCGACCATGTGTATGCCCCATCGGAGTAATTCCGTCGGAATTCCGATGTGAATTTGGTTGGACAAAGGTCCGATCGTGTGTACAGGGCATAAGAGATTTCCTATGAAAACCAATGGGTAATCATTGACAGTTGGTTAAAAAAAAAAAAAGGCATTGAGTTGGTGGAAGAGTAAAGCAAAAAAGTGCTCATTGAGGGACAGTCAGTTGTCACAAAGGCACAGGGCTGAGTCGCATACAATCAAATATTTCATTGGACAATTTATTTAAAAAAAGTCACTCTATGATCATATGGCCTCGGTAATTTATTAAGTCTGTCACAAAAAAGGATCAAAAATTACCCAGCTTCCTTTTATCAGAGAAAAAAACGTCAGTATACCGAAATTCAGCAATTACAACGATTGCTCTTTATTGTACATAGTCATTCTTTTCTCATTACTTTGAAATCACCACAAATGACGGATTTTATTAAATGAATTCCTTCATTAATTATTCTTCTCCAGCCAAGTTCTAACAAGATCAAAGTTTTTGTCCATCCAACTAATGTTCTCCCCAATAGTCTCTTTGGCTTGTTGAACACATCGCAGTTGGGAGCCATTTTCTTTCAACAAATCAAAGAATTCGGTCACCTGACAAAGAAAAACAACATGCAACAAGTATAAGATCAAAGTGCTGCTCACATAAATCTGGCGAGTCAGAAAGAGGTGTATGAAGTGACATTAGGAATACAAAGCTGTGCAAATGACAAGTTCTATTTCATTGTACAGTTTTATTATATAGTGCCTCTAAATGTGAGCAGTTTATGGAGGTCAGCTATTAAAGCGGAGTTCCACCCAAAAACTGAACTTCCGCTTAACCCACTCCTCACCCCCTAACATGCCACATTTGGCATGTCATTTTTTTGGGGGGGGGGGAGTGGGGACTTCAGAAGGAGTGGGACTTCCTGTGAGATGCACGAATCTTCCCTGTTGGGTTATAATATTCTATCTGAGTACCTGAAGTGCAGCTACATCTGACTGAATGCAGCCACTGTCCAGCCGACAATATTTCCATTAAAGTACGACAATATTTCCATTAAAGTACGACAATATTTCCATTAAAGCACGACAATATTTCCATTAAAGTACGTCGGCAAGAGGGGGCCAACAGGGCCACCCACTGAGCGAATTTTGTCCAGTTCATCAGAAACCAGACAAAATTAGGTACTTCTTCCCACCCTTGGAGGTAGAATAAACTCTGCCTATCACAGCCATATCTTCCCCTGTAGACAGCAGGGCAACAGATACTTCAGGGGGAGGATGACAGTATAGCTAGTCTGCAGCTGTATCAGCAAACTCACCTTGGAGCTGTTCACACCCCTTTACCTGCATATTTCAGAAAAGTCCCTTTAAAAGTTAATGTGGCCATAAAGGGTGCTAACAGACAGCAGCTGTGTACGTGGTTAGGCTGATGTCTCATGGGAAAACTTGTCAGTGATAGGATTACTTCCTGACCGCTTACACCAGGCGTGTCCAACCTTTTGAAGAGCGAGAGCCACTTAAGTGAATTGGTAACCAGTCTCAGGCGACAATGAGCAAAGCGGGCGGGTGACAAGTCCGTGTCCACTCTGCATTTGCAGAGCGAACACAGACACAGCCTGCTCTACTCTATGGGCCCTCCAGTCCCATCCTCCCAGGAGGAAAAATACTGACTTCAGTCTTCACTTCTTCCATAGGATTCCTGCAGGGATCTTTCCCAGGCTGTTGCTGTCCCAGGTGGAGTGCATTTGGTATTACTCCGCCTGTGACAGGAGCCAGTGCTACACTCGAAGCATCGGCTCTGCTCTCTACTGCAGCAGCTTGCTTCCTCTACCGCAGGGTTAATTTTCTTTTTTGCTTTCATACGCTACTAGAACACGCACGGTATTGTGCATGTCCTGCATTGCATCAGGGGCCTTAGGGTCACAAACAAATGGGGCCTTTCCCATTTTTGCACTGTAATTTCGAATAATATGACAGCAAGGTAGTAACAATGAAAATATACTAGAACCTCTTCCAGCCAATCTCTTGTGGAAAAAAGACCTGTAATCCCAACGACCATATTACCAATAGTGCGCGATCCAAGCTCAAACCTAGAATCAGACAGAAATGATTATGTAAACATGGTAGAAATGCTCAAATAACAATATGTATTATTACTACAAGAGTCTTACTTCTGAGTGAGCTCATCCCAATTCTTCTTTAGAAACTGCCAGGCCAGCATATGACCCATTTGGTTCCTGCTCACCATGACAACCATATGAGGAAGTTCTTGAGTTTTTACAAGGTCTCCTTTCAAACTTTCATCCATTAACCTGCAAAACATTTACAACAAGTTTTGGACACAGTAGAGAAAAGTTACCACCACTGGTTATTTTCAGGTCTGTGTCACTGTTGTGTCCTGGAGACACCACAAGAAATGGGAGAAAATCTTCCCAAAGCTAGGGGGGGGGGGGGTTTCCATCTTAGATAGTTGTTCCCATAACATGTTTCCCTGTTAGAAGAATACCCATCACCCCTTCTACTGGTGACAACGCTTACATATTGATTTCCCCTAAAGTGGTCAACCTGTACGGCTTGGGAGATATTCACCTTGCATGCAGCCGCTGACGTCAGCGGCGCATGTACCCTGAAGGTCCGGCAAATGCTGCTGGAAATTCAGAGCTCCTTGCCGGAAAGAGGACTCCCACGTGCATTGCGGCTCCAGCCACTCAATTCTTGAAAAGGTACAGATCAGTGGCTGTGCATCGATAGTGGGTGCAGGAGCGCCGCCCCCCCCCCCCCCTCTCTCCTGCACTACCACTGAAACAATACATAGATTCATGCATTGCATGAATCTATGTATTGTTGCTGCTTCCCACTATTCAGATGGCTGGCCCCCTGGTGGGCGCCAGCCATCTAAATAACAGCAGTTGGTTTGTTTTTGGAAGTGTCTATGAGAGCCAGCGGCTCTGAAAGGCTTCCTGATTACAGCCTGTGGGCTGTAATTGGCTTCCAAACAGTTAACTAGTGGACGCAGGGGTTGTGCATTCCCTGGTTAACACTGACGGGCGTCTCAGCCAATCAGGTTCACCGGGTCTGGGAGGGCGGAAGAAGACATCGAGGGACAGTGGAAGGAGGATGGCTGACCCCAGAAAGGTAAGTGTCGGGCGGGGGGGCTCATTGACGACAATTGATGAGCACAGTGAGGCTGCAATTGTTTTTTGTTTGTTTTTTCCCCGTTTGTTTGCACTTCCCAAAAATTTGGAGCACCAGCCGCCACTGGTACAGATGCTTCTTTTGGTGCAGCATAACTTGATTTGGTATTTCTGAGAAGGGGGTGTGTGCGCGCACCCGCCACACCAGCTGTACTGTCATTCACTACAGCACAAGCCAATCAGCAAATCCCGATGATTTGTGGCCAGAGCCCGCTGATAGGCTGAGCAAATGACAGAAGAGAGTCCTGTGTAGGAAAACCAGCCAGTTTTTGGTGTGGGCAGTGGACATATGTTTGTACTGATGAAATATGGGTGAGGGGGCGTACTGGACACCTTTGCTGTCATGTTGCAATATGCTGGGTATCCAGTGTGCCCCTGTGCCTTTAAGGAGGGGTGGGTTACCTTTAGGCTCACCTGCCCTCTGCCTATCCATTACAATGCATGTGCTTCCACTGTGGAGGCTCTTTAAAATTTAGAGTTAGGACTGCAGAAAATACTGGGGTGCCGTGACAGGGCTCTGCAGCTTACACATGAATGTGTGAAAACTAAACCCCTGTTTTTAACACATATTGTTAGACAGGATAATTCGGTTGGCTGCAGGCTGGTCGGTAAGTTGAGCTGGGAATTTCTTTGTATTTGTTTTGCAAACAACACAGGGCTCTCTACAGACAGCAGCAATGTGTACATTTTTTTCTTCCTGCAGGGTGGGCAGTACTGACAATCCCTGGCCTGCATATTTACATAACCAAGCAAATTTCAAACCGTAAAAATGCGTAATCAGAGTTTACCATCAGCAAAAAGCTAAATGGCATAATGATCAACTAATCCTGAATTATAAGCTCCTACAAATATAGGCAAGTTTTGAATTTTTCTGAAAATGTTAAGCTGGGCTCTGGCCCCCTGCCTTCACAGTCTTCCTGCTAGTTATATAATGTGATAGATGGCCTCTCTAATAATCTGATAGGATCAGCAGGAAGAGCCAAGCTTGACTTGACATTTAAAACAAAATAAAAAAATCAAGCTCCCTTGTGCAGACCCATATAAAGTAACAATTTGGTCTTCTAGATTCCACTAGTCCAGTGGTTCTCAACCTGGGGGTTGGGACCCCCTTGGGGGTTGAATGGCGATTTGCCAGGGGGTCTCCGAAACCTGCACCGCTCTCCCAGCTTTTTCATGGCTGCCCAGATGGGCTGTTCCTGGAGCCCGCGGCCTACTCAACCTCTTTGCAGCCACCCATCCAGTTCATGGCATGGGTGGGGGCAGAGACTGGAGGTCAGCTGACTTGTAAGGAATGTGTAGTTGGAAGGGCTGGAGGAGACCCTTTCTCCTGACTTTGCCATAGGTGTCACTGCTGCGAGACACCACAAAGTCGGAGACACTGTGAAGCCGGAGACACAGTGAGTAACACTACCTTTAATTAGCAGACGGCCTTGATCAAGAGCACCTAAGTTGGCTGATCAGCACCCCCCCCCCCCCCAGCACTGCCACTGATCCCACACTCCACCAGCACTACCACTCATCCCAACTTTCTGCCAACACTGCCACTCATATCATTCTCCCCTCCCCCCAAGGAACGAAAATAGAGTATGTGGATGGGAGAGGAAAAGAAGGGGGGGAGGGAGAGAAAGAATAGAAAGAACAAGAAAGATGGATAGAGAAGGATGGTGAAAAAAACAAGAAATTAGGATAGAGAGAGATAAAAGGGAAAGAAAAGGAGGAGAACAAAAGAGAGAATGGTACATCCCAAAATTTACCATAGGGGGTTTTAATACTGTATGAGTGGAAGGGAATCAGGGAGTGCTAAATGTCCGTGGGTTAGGGGAGAAAATTACTGACAACCCATGCTACGAAAATAATTCAACTGTTAGGGGTCCCCACAACTTGGGAAATATTATCAAGGGGTCACGGCACTAGTAGGTGGAGAACCACTGCTCTAGTGTGTGACTGCATTGTACTGTATAAGTTCCGTAAGTCCTTACCATTGTAGTTTGTCTTTATCCTGAGTAAGAGTCAAGGCATATTCAATCAGATGCATTTCGCCAGTTGGAGAGGTTTGATATTTATCAAACAAGAAGTCCCATCCCTCAGGTGTCTGGGCTCCGATGGCATAGACAGCCGTAACAACATCACGTGGCAAACTAAAAAAAGAAACATCATAGTACAAAATGCAAATAAAAAAAATAAAAAAAGGGTCAGGTCTCTTTTCATCAAATGATCAATATTAAAATTAGTAGTTACAGGATGTGGCTCATAAATTACATATTTAAAATAAATAATGTGTGTGCATGAATACTAACAGTGACATTTTATTAAAGGGTAAAAGGTAATTTCCCTGTGCTCACTAGGACACCATCAGACTTGCAAGTATTGGAGCCTGAATTGGTACTGAATGAAGACCAGATTTTACATCTCCAGAAGTCCAGATTAGCATTGAAATAGTAATATAAACAATAGTTATAATTCACAATCCAAAATAAGCTTTTTTGAAAAACCTGCTTCATGTTGCGAGTTCAGTCGTTGTCCCATCTTCCTGGGTGCCCTGTAACACTAGCTGCAATGTTGGACAGGGAGCCCTCTCCCTTGGCACACAGCTGCCCGTCACCACAGCTGGTAAGGAGATGGATGCTTTGATGGTAAGTACCTGTCTCTGGCTCCCAGCACTTGCCCGAGGCCAGTATTAGCAAGAATGATGAGGTGTCAACTACACCTCCCTCCCTCTGCATTTCTTCTGCCAGTTTTTTCCTCAAGCAAGTGGAGCCTTAGACAGGTGCTACGAAGCAAGATAGCTGCTTCCTTGCTACCTGCAGTGTGGGCAACCGTGTGCCAAGAAAAGGCAACCTGTCAGAGAATGTACTGTAGCTAGTGTTTACAGGACACCTACAGAGGTGAGACAATTTTGGTATTTTCAGTGCTTGTCAGTGTCTATAATGATATTTTTATCACTCCACCAAATCTTGCCCTTAGAGATACCTTTGAGAATAGAATTATTTTTATTTTAAAAGGAGTGTGAACAGGGAAAAAGGTTATGAACCACTGTAAAAAGGCCATTCCTCAAATGCTTTATTATATTACCCTTACAAGTCACAACATGTTTGGTAAGTGAAGCATCCGTGAATGCCAAAGAGACTAAGGCCTCTTACACACAGATCAGTTTTTCTTCAGGTTTTTCTTTTCAGTTTACCAAAACTATGTAGCAAGGCGCCTGAGATACAAATTGAGACTCTTGAGGTTTGACCTCATATTAGATGGATTTGGTAAACTGAAAAGAAAAACCTGAAGAAAAACTGATCTGTGTGTAAGAGGCCTAAGAAGTTAGTTTGAGCCGGAGAGATGCTTTTACTTCACTCACACCGATCAAATTGGTTATTTTTTCTCTAGTCTCATTTTGTGCCTTGCTAAACCCACTACTAACAATGGAAGATAGAAGAGGTAAAGGACTGTACTTATTAGGCTACATACACTGGTAATTTGGCCCACTAGCCCCAAATTTCAGCTCTTTGGGATCCAGGAGACACAGGGAGGCTCAGAGTACTGAGCAGTGCTTGTATTTAGAACCTCATACATTCAGGGACATATTCCCCTGAATGTGCATACAGCCCTAAACTCAAGTGTCCAGCTGCTGCATATTTCAGCCTGTCATAGATTTTGACAGGCCGCTGGCAGCAGCGCTGCACATGGTGCCTATGTCTCCTGGGTGCCCACAAATGCTAGGATTTGATACTGATGGGCCAAACTGCCTGTGTGTATGAGGCCTTACTATATAGCAAGGTCAAGGCTTCATATGGCTTTAACGGGATATATTTTAAATACACAACTAAATAGCTGCATTGCCACTGCAGCTTAACCCAATGTACTTCAATCAACCATTCTCCTCTTAGTAGTATAATGTTTATTTATTGTCCTTACAAATTACAAAATAACCAACTAATGTGAATTAATATTATACTAGAAGTAATAGAAAAATGTATTTGTACATATGACAGACCTCATGGTACCATTGGACTCCCGCCATCTAGTGAAATAGTCCTTGGCCTTCTCTACACATGGCTGATATTTGCGGAAACATGCGAAGAGTAGCAAGGAGCTCGCAGCATCCTCTCTGATACTGTGCCATCATCTGTCCAGGACTGAATGTCAATGAGACCACGCAAAAGATTTAATATGTAAGCCTACAGTAAGGAATCAATGCAAATGTACATCAGTAAGACTAACCTGGCAGCAAACACATCATTTTATAGAATGTATAGTCTGTTTTCTGGGGTTACCTTCATTTGCTCTTCAAGCTCCTTCATGTCTCTCTTTTCCATCAGTTTATATATAGGAATCAGCTCATTCATCCCTTGGAAGACTGGCATGATCTTATCCTCCTTTCTCAGATATGTGGTCAGACTAAGAGCTTTGTCAATTGGTAGAAGTCCAATACTGAGTAAACAGAAAAACATTACTGATGTAAAGCGTTTATTCAGTGGTAGTACAGATTTACTAATGATCTACAGCGGGGGTCGGCAACGAGTCGATCGCGGGCTAACTGACGACCAGGGGTAGGTGAAAGGAAGACCAAGAACAGGTCTGTGCCGCCGAACCCCCCTACTGGTATTGCCACTTCTCCAATTTCACCCTCAGTCTCCTCGGTCTTCTTTCCTTCGGTTCTTCTTTCCCTCACCTCCAGACTCCCTCGGCGCTGTGAACAGTGGACAGCGAGAGGCAGCACAGCCCAGGAAGGAGAGTGGGGGAGGAGCTGGCCAAGTTAACTTTTCAAGCTAACCCACAGGTGATTGGTCGCCATGTCCAAAACAACCAATCATTAGCTTGTTAATATTAAAAGTCGCTCTGCCAGCTCCTGCTCCCGCCTCCATACAGAACTGTGCGGCTTCTCGGTCTCCTGTGTGCACAGGTAGGATGCTATGGGAAGGAAGGGGGGAAAGAATGCAGTGTTTAGGAGTGCATTACACTTAGAATGCAGGCATCAGGATTGTGTTGCGCTCATATTGCAGGGATCATGGATCAGGAGTGCGTTAAGCTCAGAATGCATGGGTCAGGAGGGCGTTGTGCTCAGAATGCATGGATCAGGAGTGCATTGCGCTCAGAATGCAGGGATCAGGAGTGCATTGCGCTTAGAATGCAGGGATTGGGGGGTGATCAGAAGGGTGGTAGAGGTCACTGCTATGGGGGTAGCCCTGCCCATAGCAGTGCCCACTGCCCCCTTTATTTCATATCATCCCACACACACAGTAGTGTCCTCTTTCCCCCCTTCCCTCCCATAGCATCCTACCTGTGCACACAGGAGACCGAGAAGCCGCACAGTTCTGTATGGAGGCGGGAGCAGGAGCTGGCAGCACTCCTAAACCCTGCAGTCTCTTGTAATACTTTTTTATGTTCACTGCGTTTGCGATCTACATTTGGTGTTGAAAATGTATCATCATCCACAGCAGATCACAAAGGCGGTGCATTTTGAACACTATGCAGGAAACACACAGGGAACATGCCTTTCTGGCATCACATTCTGTTGAGAACCATCCCTAACAGAACACTGTGCCCGGTAATCTTTGACTTCATCATTGTTGTTCAAGTAGATCTCCATCTCTCTAAGGTTGCCTACAGTTTACAGTATATGGGGCCGCCATCAGGAATTATGGGGCCCCTTACACAGCTTCAGGCATGGGCCCCCTGCCTCCTGAAATTGAGAAGCAGGGGTTTGCCACATGGGGACCTGGGGACATCTGAGCCCTTTAATAATAAATATATATATATTAAAAATAAAAAAATATATATATTGTCACCCAGGGCCCTGGGGATCTCTGGGCTCCTGGGGACCTCCAGACCCCTAAAAAAAAAAAAAAAATGTCCTTTAATAAAAAATAAAATAAAAATATATTTAAAAAAATATATTTTTTTTATAAAAAATAAATAAAAGGGGGGGGGGTGGGTTGCCATTTGGGGCCCCTGGAAAACCTCTGGACCCCTAAAAAAAAAAAAAAGGGGGGTTGCCACCCGGGCCCCTTACAGGTGTACTGCCTGTACCACCCTGATGGCGGCCCTGATGACATCACTACATTAGCTTTTTAAACATATCATCAACAATATTTCCTAACATGCAGCTAGAACTCTTCTTTTACAGTTCTAAATCATTACGACCTTTCAAAGACCTGTTACCGTGTATCTACATATGTCTTTATCTTGTTGCCCCACAGCTCCTACAATCTTACTAGTTGAAGAGCTGTAAAGGCTTGGGGAAAACATGTAAAGGCTATGGACCAAATTTCAAAAACTTGCGTAAAAATATCAGCATTTTCAACAGCAGCCTATTAGATTTCAAAATTTCACTATCTACATCTCACATGATTGGCTGTCAAATGCAACATATCCAATTTTCTCCAATGTTTGTAAATCAGTGTCTCCATCTCCCACAGTACAGTAGAGTTGGCCATAGGCAAATTGAAATGTTGCTGGTTTGGCAGGGGCCGGATTTCAGTATGTGGCCATCCATAGAGAATGAACAAGTTGAAATATGTTTGTCAATCAGTGGCTGCAGTCGCTGATCACTGTATTCTGACTACTTCTGTCAGAATACAATCCCCTGCTGAGGTGATGCCTCCATCCACCCTTTAGCTAACAAAAAAAATAAAAAATGAGCCTTGTATAGCCATTACATTTACCGAGATCCTTATTATTTATAACGGTCTGCTTAAACATGCTATACCCTTTTTAGATTAGGCTTGATTTTGCTTCTTAAAGTGGTTGCAAACCCTTACATATACCCAGTGAAGTGACTGGCCTCAGGTGAAACACAGATGTACCTGCTTATCTGCAGTCTTCTCTTCTCTACAGTCATTCAAATGCCAGAATATATAAAATTTGTCTGAACTGTCAGAAAAGAAAAAAAATGGGTGGAGAGCTAAAGTTACACTCTGCAGAGCTCAGTAAGGAGAGTCCTGACAGCTGATTGGGTAACACCCTCTCCACACAGAACACAGCTGATGCTGTCAAATCAGCTGGCGATCCCTCCCCTGTCACCTTTTTTCTATTGGTGTCAGGAAAACTTGTCAAAAGTCACTCTAATAGCAGAAGAATGAAGCAGAAAGCAGAAATGGCACTTAGTGCTCTTAATGAAGACACGTACACACTATAGAAGGATATGCTTATTTCATGCCTGGGGTTTACAACCACTTTAGGTCTGCAGTGCAATAGTTTGCTTTGAAGTCCAAAAAAAAAACCCCAACAATAAAATTCAGCATTTTCTAAGATGCCCCTATTAAAATCAGGTATTTCAGCTCAAGCTAACCATGAGGCATGCTAATCTTTGTCTTGTCCATATATGCACACTACAGAAGAAGTGGCTGCACAGGCATCATATTTTTAAAATCTATCAACTATCTAAGTTACTGAGCAGGAATCAGAAGCTAGTACCTGTCCACACATTGTAACATTTTATCAAAATTATAACTGGATGCATAGGAGTGTCAAGATTCACTTACCTGACAAGCTGGAAGGCATTGTTAATTAGGCTGGCACGGTCATTGCTGCTCACAGCTGTATGGTTTTGCTGCAAGAGTTTTATCAATGCATCCCATCCATCACCTTCATAATGAACAATATAATAGCCATTCATTCCTACATTGAATTTTATCCACTCCACCTCTTCTTCCAAGAACAGCACATCTATAAAGCAAATGCAACCCAGTTCATTAAAATTCATTTATTTTTCACTGTGCAATTATGATACTTTGATACTTATGATCATTACTATGCCCTTTGCCAACAAGTAATTCTAATATGATTGTTGGATTTTAAATGCGAACACTGGTCTGATGCTGTCCAACTAGTTCGATGATATTGCAGCATTTATCAATTATTATAATTTGTATATAATATTTAAAATGGGGGCTCTCATAAATCAATCCAGCTTATGGGCACATAATAATTTACCTTGCCCTGCTCATATACGTATATCACAAATTTACTGACCACAGCCATAGAAATTCTATCCTGACCGTGGCTGGGTCCACACAGCAGGTGGATACCTAAGGCTGCCAGACCAGTGCAAGATGCAGGTGAGAAATACTATCAGTCAATAGGACTACAGGTCTACATGTAGCAGTTCAGCTTTGTATCCATAGCAAGGTACTGTAGAAGCAGTCTACATGTCCGTTGGACACCAAGGTAAGAAATAATCTTCACAGCTGATCTGTGACAATATCACATACAGCATGCTGGATGAAGGTATTGCAACATGGGAACACCACTGTGACGCAGAGTGTCTATGCAACTTCCCGTTTCCAATACACACAGCTTTGTGTTGGAAATTGCAACTAGAAGAATAATAAAACTGGTTCAAAAAAGGAGGCTCTTGGTAATGCCATTTTTCCATTTGTTCTTTATTATATTTTGTAAAATTCTGGCATTGGTCTTATAATTACCGTGTGTGTCCATGGTGCGGTTTGACCTCCTATGGACTGCGTGGTATGTACCGTATAAACTCAGTTTTTATTTACAATCTGAAACAAAACCACTGCTAACATGACAAAGACCATGATATTCTGGGTATGGGTAGACATTTTTGTGCTAAAAAATCTGTTGGGGGCTAGACTGGGAAAATACATGTCAGATTTGGATATGCCATTCTCTATTATGGAGTCTAATTTCTCCCAGAATATTAGGAAGTGTCTAGATATTCCTACTCAATTCTTCAACATGTAAAAGGCAGCACACAAAATGGCTCCCACCATGCCTCATAGCCTTTCAGTTTCTTCCTGAGAGTGGACCCACTATGCAAACTGCAGAGATATTCAGAATCTGAGCTATCCTGCCAGGAAGCCGTCATTGTATATAGACATTCATTAAGTATCCAACGCGTTACCTGCCCCACAGCAGTACGAAAACATGCCTCTTGTAAATGCCCGGCTGTGGAGTGGGGAATGCCTCAGCCGCTTAGGGCTGGCAGGGCACTGTGACGCGGTGGGTGGGCGGGGGTTGTCAGGTAGGCTGTACAGGGTTCCCTGATTGCTGTACTGCCATTTCCCACCATGCAAGGAAAACAGCTACAATAATGATGAGGGTAGGTCTTATAGCCAGACCCTTGGGGTGAGGTCTAGGCCAGCTTTAGGTGCATTGCCTTATGGCAGCCCAATAATTATGCACCTGCACTATTTTTCACCAGTGCAGCACACCACGGTGCATGGTAAT
This sequence comes from Rana kukunoris, assembly GCA_029574335.1. Lineage (NCBI taxonomy): Eukaryota > Metazoa > Chordata > Amphibia > Anura > Ranidae > Rana > Rana kukunoris. The sequence goes on from CM056049.1 coordinate 131,868,149, forward strand.
AGGTTTCCATGTGCATGATCTCATACTGCAACACAAAGCTGTGTGGTTGACCTTAACCACCTAAGGACCGCCTCCTGCACAAAATAATGCAAAATGCACATGCACGTACAGTACGTTTGCTAGTACCCACCGTGGGTGTCGGAGCGCCGAGAACTGCGGGACTCATGGACCGATCGCCACTGGATCTTCGGGTCCCCGGAGCTGAAACGGGGAGAGCCGTGTAACACACGTCCCCGTTCTTCACTGTGGGCGTCATCCAGTATATTGATCCTTTTATATAGATACACAAACGATGACGT